>VBSM01002616.1:32681390-32785078 GCA_008086735.1 Cheirogaleus medius
AAATAAAATATATTAAAGCCTATCTACACACCTAAGACCTTATCAATCTTATATGCTATCAATACCACTTATTATTAATGTCAATAACTCTTGCAATGTCTCACATTTTACATTAAGTTCTTAAAGCATTTAAAGCACACATTTTAGTATTTTCTCACAAAAAGCCTGGGAGATAAATAGTGTAGGTGTTATTATTCTCAGACGAGGAAACTGAAAAACAGAGACATTTAGCGATTTGGCTAAGGGCAGTATCAGAGATGGAGCCAAGACTTAAATTTTGATGAGAAAAAGTCAGGTTCTCCTAACTGCCATGGCTGATGAGGCGGCTTTTCACCAGGTGTTCATTTGCTTCCTGTTTTTCCTACGTAACAACATCTAGGACACTTGTAGACCTGATAACTCTCTGTTCCATGTTTTTTTTCTTAACCACTGCATATTAGAATATTAGAACTCTGGGAGCTCAAAAGTATTGAATTTGCAAGGAGACTGTAACCTCTACAGCTAATTTCCTTTTCAAGGGTCCAAATATTTACCAATTGGTAAAATTATCTTCCAAACTGTTTCTTGATAATAAAGAAAAACCCACGGTTCTGTTCCTGAGAAATTTGTTCATCAAAAATGAACATAGAATATTTTTTTAATTGATTTTCAGGAAAATATGATGCTACTTTTAACACAAACATGCCTACTATATGTTTAAAAAACGGGAGTGTTTCAATACCAAGGGCACTCTTTAGGCTAGCTCTTAAAGTAGATTTTTGAGTTGGAAGTTTCTCTCTTAACTGAAGTTATGCTTCAATAATGACTGTATTTTTATGTTAATGCTTGCCTAATGATTATATTTTAAACTTCATGGGCCTCAGTTTCCTCATCTGTATAATATATGGATCCCCAGGATTGTTAGTGTTCGTAAAGTGCCTCACACCATGTCTTGCAGTTGTGAAGCATTCAATAAATAGTAAGGGTGATTTCAATCAGCCATCCTTTGTTATTCTGCATTTAATCGTTAGAGTATTTCCTTCCTTTGTGTGAAATCTGTCACTAGGGTGATACCAACAAGCGGAAACAGACCATTGCAAACTTGAGTCTGAAACCACAGCCTAACTTAGGAGAAGTTCACAAACTAATTACTTAAAACATGAAGCAGATAGGGAGTGATCTCTTTAAGCAACATACAAAGAGAAAATATTTGGTAGATTCACCTACATTAATAGTGAGAACTTCTGTCCTTCAAAACACACCAAAGAGGAAGTGAAAAGACAAGTCACAGACTGGAGCATGTATCATAACCAATAGCATGAGTCATGATTAATATCTGTATGACGCTGGCAACAGCACGTAAACAGTCCTTAACAAGTACTGCTTTTACTTAGGAAAGGCATATTTTTTTTAGTTGTCTGTTTTACTACATCTCTAACATCTCTCTGCATCTCAGTTCATGCACAATTAGAGCCTCACCATACAAGCACACGGATACCTGTCAAAGGTCGTGCATCTAGAACAGGGTTTCTCAGCAGCCTGTGTCTGTTCCGCTGCCCAGCTCATGGCTTAGAACTGGAGCTCCTTTCAGCTTCCTCTCATTCTCCCCTCTTCTGGCCTCTTCCCAAGAGTGCGCATGTATCCCCTCCTCCTCTCCCCTCCCGGAAGTGCTAGCAGGGTGAATGCAAAGGGGCTGCAGGTGGTGGATGGCCAGTATGGTACCAATGTTACACTGTGAGGGAGGTAGAAACCAGACCTGCTGGGGCCAAGGGTCATGCTGGGGAATGGGTAAGGGTAGAGGAGGAGAAAAGAAGAGAGAGAGGAAGCTAGCCTCAATCCAGGAATTTTGATGTTAAATTTCCCTTTGGAGCAGAAACCAACGCCTGTTGGAGGCACTGGGAACAAGCAAAATGGCAGCAGGTGCTAGCAGTGAAAGTGAACCCAGCTGTACTCTCAGGGACTAATTTGTCTCATCAAGGCCTCGTGCCTGCCTCGGCGTAAGAATGGGAAAGAGGCCTAAATTGGCATAGTCTGCGATTCCTAACTGCTCTTCCTAAATTAAGCTTGGTGCAATAGATTTTGAACATGCTGAATGGCCTTAATAATAAGGGAAACACTTGCATAGCACTTTGTCATGTGTCGAGCACTGTCCTAAGCACATGACACACATAAACTCATTTACTTCTAAATACAACCCCTTAGAGCAGCAGTCCCCAACTTTTTGGCACCAGGAACTGGTTTCAGAGAAGACAACTTTTCCACCCGAGGATGGGGGTGGGTGTTTGGGTAAGGGGGACAGGAGGGAGTTGGGTGGGAGCTCAGGCAGTGATGCAAAGCCAGGTTCCTAACAGGCCACATGGTTGTGGACCACAGCCTTGGACAGTATCTATTATTAGGTTGAGCCATATGAAATTACCAACATTCAACCATTTTGACCTACAAATGGCAACTATTAGTGGTTCAACCTGCATTTTGTCTGCACTTTACACATGAAGAAAGGCAGATGCAGAACACTTAAGTAACTTGCTAGGAAGTGGCAAACTTCAGCCTAGGCAATTGGGTTCCCGTTTCTGTGGTCATTACTAACCACTGAAATATCTGCCTCTCTACCCTATTGAATTAAAATGGCAGAAATGGTTTCTTCCAACCTAAAAATTTTGCCCACGAATCTGTGCTTTACCATTCCCAGTCTCCACACACCAATTTCTTCTTGACTTATCTGTTTCTTTTGAAATGATATCACTGCTCACTCAGTCCACTCACTGGAAATCTCACAATGGACTTTGATTTCTTACTTTATTTCTCAACCACCAGAATCCAAACCATATTTACTAAAGCTATCTCAGCAGGAGCTGCAGAATCACAGGGCATGAGAGCTGAAAGGAACTTTAGAGATAATCTAATCATTTTTTTAAAAGCAGACATGGTCACTTAGTGAGCTGGTAGCACCATCAGGACAAGAGCCTGTACTCCTGAGTTCTGGTCACTGCTCTTCTCCATCCACCTCAGTTCTCACGGTGGACAAAATGCCATAGGTGATACCTCTTTGCTTCTCTGGATCTTCAGGACCAGCTGTAACACCCTAACCCTCACACATGATAATAGCTTGATTCACTAAATGCTTACTCTGTTCCAATCGCTCTTCTAAACAAAAGTGAATCAGCACAACTCCTCTATGGTACTTACTATTATAAATCCCTTTTACCAAATAGGAAACTATACCACAGAGAGATTAAAGTGGTTTACCTAAGGTCACACATTTTGTAGCCTAGCTCTAGAGGCCATGTCCTAGATCACCTGGCCATACACCCTTCATCCCACCCTACCCTTCATGGGGCAAGACTCAGACTTATCTGCTTTGGGAAGTGGTTCCCAATTCTCCTCTCTTTCTGGGCTGAGTTGAAAGTCCTATCTGCCAAACTCTCAGAGCTTCCATTCACATCACATTTATGTAATTAACTACTTATTTGTCTGTTTTCTCCACTGGATTGTAAATGCTTTGAGGGCAGTGACTGTGTTTCACTCTTCTTAATATGCACAGGATTTGATACAATACCTGACACAGTAATCCCTGAATAAATACTTGTTGAATGAATGTATGAAAGAATGAAAGGCACCTAGCTAATCTATCTGTCTTCAATCTCTCCTTATTCCAATGATCCTCCATCTTGAAGTAAGCTGGGGAAATATGTGAGACATTTAATGTGTGGCGGCAACAGAGACAGGTGAGCCCTTCATTTGCATTCCTTAGTAACCATAAATATAAGCCAGATTGTTACTCTGCAAATGTTTGGTCATGAACTTCAGTAATTTTTTTTCACCCAGTCACTGTATCTAGGATCCAAATTAGTTTTAAATTTTATATTTTGATTTTTGAGAGTGAAATATTTCCAAGAGGATGCATTCATTTGTTTTATTTTGCCTAACACATTAGAGTAGAAATTAGGTTCTTTCAAACAGGTTACATAAGTATTTGACCTTAACGCTGAGCGTCCTAGACAATTCATAATTACAATGGGCTTCAGAAGGCTTTACAGTGAGATATATTTCAAATGACTTTATACTTAATTGTCTTAGTTCTAACTGAGGTGTCCAGAGTACTACTGTGTCCTGATTTAAAATCATATGCAAATCTAATAAATGATGTTGAATCAATTGGGAAAATATATTTTTATTTCTCACGTTGTATAAAAAATTAATTCCAGATGGATATTATATCTCAGCATAAAAGGCAAAACAATATAGATTTTATTTATTCATAATCCTCCTGACTTATGAGTAGGCAAAAAACCCCGCTAACTATAGAATAATAATAATAATAAATTGAACTCTATTAAAATTAAGACTGTTTTCGTCAAAAGAAAAAATCAAGACAGTAAAAAGGCAAGCTATAGATTGGGAGAAGACATTCACAAAGCATATATCCAACAAAGGAATTGTATCCAGAGTAAACCCACAAATCACTATGAAAAAAGATAGATGATCCAATAGACAAACGGGCAAAGACTTGAGCACTTCACAACAGAAGTTATCCAAGGGGATGATAAATATATGAAAATGTGCTCTATCTTTTCAGTCATCAGAGAAGTACAGATAAAACCACTGTGCCATACATCTACTCTCTCACCAAAATGGCTGAAATGAAAATGACAGAAAATAGGAAGTGTTGACAAGCATGTGGAATGAGGGGAATTCTTGACTGCTGGGAGTAGAAACTGAACAATCACTTTGGAAAACTCTTTGGCATATTTTATTAAAGCTCTCTACATAGATTATTTTCACACCTAGGTATGCCCAACAGAAATGTGTACATATGTTCAACAAAAGACATCCACAAGAATGTTAATAGCATCTCTGTTCCTAATATCCTTGCAGTCTTCATCAACAGTAGAATGGATAAAGTGTGGTACAGTCACATGATGGAGTACCATACAGCAATGAGAAGGAATAATCTACATACACACACACAATCTGGATGAATCTTACAAACATACTGTTGAGCAAGGAAGCTAGACACAAAAATGTGTATACTATATGATTTCATTTCTATAAATTCCAAAAGCTGGTGAAGCCAATCTATGTTTGAACTTAGCTAATCTATGACTTAGAAGTCAGGTTACACTGGGGAACAAGTGACTGGCCAGCAGCATGAAGGGAGATTATAGGGGACTGGTGATGTTTTTCCTCTCTTTTTTGACCTGGAAGCTGGAATCTGAGAGATGCTTGAGTATGTTAAACTTAAAGCATTTATGATATATATGCTTTTTCACAGGTATCTTATACTTAATAAATAATAAAAATCACATGGAGAAGAAATTCTTGGTGAAGTCAGTAGTCATTATTTACATTCATTATTAATCCATACCTAAAATATAGTTTTTCTTTTTCTTTTTTTAGCACAAACTACTTTATATTATAGATAGTTTCATCACCATATTCCACTGTGATGAGGAAGAGTCAAGTATTAGTTTCCTGGTTGTAATGGGTTGAACTGTGTCCCTCCCCACCCCACCCCCGCCCCGTCAAATTCTTATATTGAAGTGCTAAACACCAACCAGAATCTCAGTCCGTGACCTTATTCGGAAATATGATCACTGCAGATATAATAGTTAAGACGAGGTCACACTGGAATAGGGTGTGTCGCTAATCCAATATGAAGGGCGTCTTTATAAAAAGAGGAAATTTGGACACAGAGACATGCAAAGGAGGAGGAGGATGTGAAAGCACAGGGAGAGGACAGCCATCTACAAGCCAAGAAAGAGACATCTGGAACATACCTTCCCCTCCAACCCTGCCGACATCTTGATCTCAGACATCTAGGCTAAAAAACTGCGAGAGGATACATTTTCTTTTGTTTAAGGCACCCAGTTTGTGGTACTTTGTTACAGCAGCCCCAGCTAATGAATACACTGGGAAGACTGACATTTACGTAACTTGCCTACGAACACCCAGCCAGATAGTCAGAGGTGAAGGTGACATTAAAAGGCTTTTCTGCACTGGGAACACCCACCTCCCCCGCTCTACCTCAGTTGGCATCTCACACACTTGGCCAGGCTGCTCTAGGAAGTGGGAAACAGTGGAAGTTGTTATGAGGGGAATGGCATGATCCTTCCTCTGTTTTGGAATAATGGAATGTAAAATCCTAACAGCTCTATGGATCCTGTGAGGAAGCCTCAGAAGGGATCTTTCCCCAACCTGGCAGGGGCCAGGATCTGGAGTACTTCAAGGAGCTAAAATGGCTGGGTCCATTGTTCCTATAGCCATGGTTTCCCATCTTGTTTTGGACATGACCTCTGTGAGAATCTGTTGAAAGCTATAAATGCTCTCCTCAGACAAATGCCATACCCATTCAGATTAGGAGTATAGGTAAGGATTTTTAGGGCAGAGGACTTTTTTTTTAATATTGCCTCCAGAAATAAAGATGGATAGCTGAAGACAATGGGTTTTCCACTTGTCATCTTAGAGGAAGTCAGCAACTAATTGCCAACCCTATGGCAAGACTCAAAGGTATCATTCTGGAAACTTCTTCACAACTTCTTCACATTGGTTACATTTGCTCTTCCCCTCACACTTTTTTTTTTCTCAATAATTAGCAGGTAAATATTTAAAACACAAAGAGATTGTGTGTCTGTAGAAAAAAAGGAAAGGGACATTGCAGGATAAAAGCTATCCCTTAGGCACATTTGGGTAAAGAGAAGACCTGGGAGAGAAAGAATAACTAGGAGGAGAGGAGCACAGGCTAATTAATCCCTGGGACTTGTGATGAATAAAGGAAACATTGTTTTCTTGGGAAGAATTATCATTATCTTCTGTATGGAATTTTTGATATTTCATTTTAACTCCATTGCCCATCACACCCTTATCAGTGCTAACTGCTTGTTGCTATGGGAAGTCAAGTTATTGAATGGGGCTGTTTAGAAGAGGGAAGAAGGGTAAATAAAGATACACAAACATTTTGTATTTATACACTGGGGATTGTTCCTGAAAGATTTCACAAACTTCTAGGTTGTAAATGGTCAAATATTGCTCAAAGAGTAGGGAGTACTAATGTTTAAGGCAAGTACTATAACTTGTTCCCCATTATATTTGCAAAACTAAAATCCTCTCTGGCATATGGTAAACACTCAATGAATAATAGGAATGAATGGAATAGAATGGTCATGAGATATGCTGTCATAAAATTTGATACTAGCCTAGATGCACCCATTAAATAGATGTGGGACATGTCACTTTATGTCTTTGGGATCAGCTTTTCTATAAAAGGAGAGAATTGGACCAAATGTACATATGGTATTCAAACATTCTACAATTTAGAGTGTAAATATACGTAGTTAAGACAAAGCTATTTGTAGTCACCACTATGTATTGTAGACAAGATGGTGTGATATATGTCAACGGATATAGTATGTCTAGGAGTTCAGGGAAGTCTAATTTGAGAAAATTTTGCTCTGTCCTAAAAGAAACTGAGACCTAAATTTACCTAAAGTGCAATCCTGTGATCAGCAAAGCACTCAGCAGCACTTGCATAACTATTGCCTTGGGCAAAGCTGGACCAAAATAGTAGGAGGAAAAGAAGGAAAAGAAGCAATGTGTCACAGTTCTATTAAGGAGAAACTTTTGGCAAGTACAAGTTGCTGAGAAAGAAGCAAACTGCTCATTTGGACAAGAGAAATTAATTTTTTCAAGCCATCAAAGATTTCTGCAGCTTTGAGAATAGGTTGATAAGTGTTTCTCAATGCCCTGAAAGCTCTTTGGTAAGACAACATGTGTCCATCTTTTAGATTATGTGCTTAGCTTTTGGGCAGATATGTCCTGAAGGTCCTGTGTAAACAAAATGCAATTGAAAGAAGATTCAATTCGGAATAAGACAATAGTTACAGTGCAAAAGAAGTAAAAATACAGACTGACATAAAGTTGATTTTATGAATATTTATTAATATTTATCAGAAACAAATATTAACTTACATGGACAGTGTCTCAAGATTTAGAAAAGTAGTTCTTAGTATTAAGTGAATACTGACATCTTTAAGATGCTTTTATTACTGGCTAAAACTATGTTACTGCTATCCAAATACTACAACTTTTAGTATTAAATATCCTTTATTGAAAATAGTAAGGAACAAATCTTTAATATATGCACATACACTGAATTGTTACAGCTTTTTAAATTCAGTTTGTCCAATTCTCTGGGCAGATTCCTTTGGTTTCTTGACACTACTGTGCATTGGTGGATCTAACTCAGCTTAAAGTGTTTAAGTGGCTTCGAGTATGTTGAGACCAGACACATAATGGTCTTCCTAATGTCCAAGGATCTTGCTCTGAAGAATACCTGGGGTTTTTGCTGACTTTTGTGGAATGTTACTTCTCAATCGCCTGTGATAAATAGTGCACTATTTTTCTAAAATGACCTAAAATGTGGAGTGTTTTCACAATGACTTTTTCTCATTTCTTGGCTCAGGAAATATTATTCTTGCCCCCTGTGGTCATCCTGTTCTTTCCCAGTGAATACTACTGACCCAACAAACTCTTCAGCTGAGGTAGAAGGATGAGTAAGTGGGTGGGAGAGGCTGAATTTCTGCCTTTTCTACACATATTCAGAGGGCAGAGTGTTTGCTTTCCCTTCCTCCCTTCAAGTGTGTACTTTGATAGTTTGGGGCCATCTCTGGAGAAACCTGGGAAGTTAAAAGGCCTTAAAAGCAAGATAATAGCATGTTCAATCAAAAGCCATAGAGGATACATATTATCAACTGCAGCTTGAAAATGCTTTTTCTGGACTGCAGAGGTTAAGGATACAAAATTATCTAGGATTTTTTAAATAAACTATAAAACAATAAACCAATGTTATTCTCAGTATTTGACAACTAGAGTAAGACTAATTTTTTTCACTGTTTTCTTAATCACATTGTTGGCTACACAAAAAAAATATATAAAATTCCTTCCTTAAATACAGGTGCTGAGTAAAGTGGGAACATGTCTGTTGACTGGAGATGTCACCGGAAACCAGTTGTCTTTTTAAAGCTAGGTCTCTCATGGAAATATCCTAACGACTCTGGTGAGCGATGAGCCCCATATCCCATACTATTTGAGCCCACACAACAGTCCCATCTGAAAAGATTTCATGACAGCAGTGACAGGGCTAGGCATCAAGCCTTGAGTGTCTTATTTTCTGATTCTACATCCCATAGAAATACCTGGACCAGCTGTTTCCGAATTTTGCACCTCTGCTGGGCTGGCTACTTGTGAAACATCTGGGGATCCTGGTTCAGTAGGTATGGGGTGAGGACAAAGAAAAGTATATTTCTGTCATCCCAAATTAAGATTATCACCCTTTTAAACCATCACTCTTCACACACATCCAAGCGTGCATTAATAAAAGATACATTTGCCTCATTAATGAAGTAAAAATCAGAGGTAACTACTCACAGGAAATCCATTCTGCTCAGAGGCAGCAGGATAAAAAAAACTAAATAATACTAGATTTAGTTATGTCCTCTACTTGTTGAGGCTGTAGATATATTTATCTGAGTACTCATCCTTTATATATAAGTTCAAATGTTTGCATAACATTTAAAAGCTACTACCTTCAAGATTATCTTCTGCTCTTCAGATGGGCATGTAACATTAGCTACACTAATCATCAACAAAAACTGGCATTTTTTTGTGACTCCAGTGCCAATGTTTTATTTTATTTGGTAAATTAATATTATTTTCAATCAACAAATCATAATTACATTTATGGGGTACAATGCAATGTTTTGATATATGTATATAATGTGGGATGATTAAATCAAGCTAATTATTATATCCATCACCTCATTTACTATTTTTGTGGGGAGACATTTGAAATGTACTTAGTAATTTTGAAGTATACAATATATTATTATTGACAATAATTACCCAGCTGTGCAATAGATCTCAAAAACTATTCCTTCCACCTACCTGAAACTTTGGACCCTTCAGCCAACAGCTTCCCTACTCCCTTCAACTTCTGGTAACCACCATTCTATTAAATACTTTCTACTTCTATGCGTTCAACTTTTTTAGATCCCACTTATAATTGAGATCATGTGGTATTTATCTTTTCTGCCTGAATGCCAATAATATTTGAGGAGCTACTAGGAAGTCAATTTACCTATTTTATTTCTACCCCCTAACATATAAAACAAATGAAAAACAAAAAAATGAGGATTACCTGTGGCTGGTGAGTTTAATAGCCTAGAGCAGGGGTCGGCAAACATTTTCTGTAAAAGGCCAGATGGTAAATATATTAGGCTTCGGAGGTCACAGTAATTCATTGGTTAGCGCACTAAAGCAGCCATAGACAATATGACTAGATGAATGACATTTGCTGATTTCTGATAAAACTTTATTTATAGACACTGAAATTTGGATTTCGTATAATTTTCCCATGTCACAAAATATTATTCTATTTCTGATTTTTTTTCAACCATTTAAAAATAAAAGAACCATTCTGAGTTTAAGAGATATACCAAAAGGCAGAGGCCAGATCTGACCCTTGGGTGCCGACCCCGGGGCTACAGCACAGAGCTGACGAAGCCATGGAAAGAGTCCATAGCTGTGTGAACCCATTTCTTCTGTTACGCTCTGTTGCACTGTTCTTTGGTGGTAGGTAGCATTCCTGCCACCAGCCTACCAACATGTAAACAACATGCATGGGAACCAGGAAAGAGGATGTGTGAGACTCACTGCAAAATCACTGTTCCTACATGGAAGGGAAAATGCATTTGTATAGGCCATGGGTTTCTTAGTCCAAACTAAGATGAATGCCACAGTGGTTTTTCTGGCCCGGCTCCTCGGCTAGCTGGCCTTCTGGGAAGGCATGAGTTAGCATACTTACGTAACCAAGGTGTTATCTCCTATGTGAACCCACGTGATCACACTTTCCCATGGCATGTTGCCACTATCCTTTAGAGCCATATATAAGCGCTCGCCATGATCTCGGCCATGCTTTTTGCCGCTGCTGTATCCCCCCTACAATAAAGAGCATGTCTCACCTGCCTGCTGCCACTAGCCTTTTCTTCCAATTTCTGAAGCTTGTGCCGGAGCACATGCTAGCCACAGAGCTTCCTCCTCACACTACAGATGCCCTAAGTAGTCACACGGTGTTGCCCTGCAGGGGAGAGCTTGCAAACATCAGATAAGGTCCAGACCTCCCACGGAACATGACAGGCCCTGTAACGTCTTCCCTACTATTTATGCTTCAAGTTCCTTATGGGCAAATCTAGGCTGGACAGAATGTACCTTAGTGAGATCCTGCATAGCCTTGCCAAGAAGGTAAAAATTAACAACAAAAAATAACATAAATTTTGCTTTTACTCAGACTGCAGATCTTGTTTGTGAATGTCTCTTAACCATACAGCAGAAATGGTTTCACCATTAACTTAATGCCTATTAACAGAGTCAATTCCAGACTCCTGCTTTTCCCCAACTAAATAGCATTAAAGAGATGAGAGAAGCTTATAGTTAATAGAGAGCTGCAGATGTTAAAAGGTTTAATCTATTAATATAGGGCAGCATTTCCCAAAGCGCGTTATGCTAAATGCTGACTCTGTTAGATGTTCCACCGGAAAAGCATTTCAAGGTCAAATAAGTTTGGGAAATGTGGTATAAAATATCCCTCCTTTCTTGATGATTCTTAACATGCATTAGTATATTAAAGGCTCTGATGATTCCTTCAATAAAACTGCTTAACTAGGTTAAATCTAGTGTTTCTCAAAGTTATACGATCAGGAAAGCTTTTCTTTCCTTCACTTAACTGTTAATATTCCAAGAAACTAATGATCCACAGCCTACATTTTGGGAAACACTGCAGTAGACAAGGCAGAAAAATGAAAAGGTTTTAAGCAGGGGAGTGAATTATGTTTTAGAACAATCACTTTGGGGAGGATCAGACCTTTCTCCCCTGGTTTTTCTCATTTTAGGAAATTACACCCTATGCCATCCATGTACTGAAGTCAGAAAAACAGCAGCTATATCTGTTGTAATGATAACCTTCTAAAAATTATAAAAGGCAAGCATGGTTTAAAAAATAATTCAAACAGTTCAGAGGATAAAGCAAATATCTCCTTCCTCCTTTCTCTCACCCCTATCCCAGCAGCTGGTATACCTACCAGAGGTCCTAACTGGGGTTATTAGTTTTTGTTTTATTTTTCCTGTTCTTCTTAAGGCAACTTTACATTGTATGCATGTGAGCCTATTGTTTTGAACTAGAAACATTCAGCAGTAACTATTAAAGGAATCCATTCTCACACTGCTTTCTGCTTTATCCACCTTTATCCACCTCCCATATCCAATCAGTCACCATGCTCTATCAATCCAGCGTTCAAAACCTATCTCAAGTCTGTGCACTTCTCTCCCTCTTCCTTGTCAGTACTCTCGTCTGCACTCTGTCCTAACTGGTCCTACTTCCAATCCGTTATCCCTCAGGTCCATTCTCCTTATCATGTCCATAAAGATTTCCTTAAAATAGAAATTAGGCCGGTCTCTGGCTTAAAAGCCTTCGGTGGCTTCCCACTGAAATCAAATTCGAAATCTTTATCAAGACCCGTGAAGTGTAGCATGAGCAGCCACCTGCCCCCACTGGTGTCCCGTATCTCAGTGTCTTCCTCCCCAAACTCCAGCCACATCAGTGCCTGCTTTCTGTCCCTTAAACACCTCCAGCTTTTTCTCTCCGTAGGACCTTCCCGTGTACAATTTTCTCTGCCCAAATCGCTTTTTCCTCTTTTATTTTTGATCAAGTTCTCTCGTATGTTTTTTCAAATATCAATTTCAATCGTTTTTTCTCAAAGAGCCCTTCCCAGAGCACCCAACTGAGTCAGTGCCCTTGTTTTTTTCTCATAGCATTCTGTTTTTCACACTACTTCCTGAAATTTGCTATTATATGTTTATTTTATAAGTGTAAGTTCCAAGAGGATAGGGAACACATCTGCTTTGTTCACCATCAAATGTGGGGAAAATGGGCATGGTGTCTGGTCACAAAATGGGCTTAATAATTATTTATTACATGAATATAGCTAGCCAATGGGAATTTCTCTTACAGTTTTATCTCCTGCTTTTTCCTTACCTAAAACATTAGCTCCATCCAGATTTTCCTTTTTCATACACTTATCACCCAAAGTCTCATTCGTTCATCTCTATTAGAACCAGAATTTAAAGGGCCATCTCATAAACCTTTTCTCTTAGGCTTCCCTTAGCATTTCAGCGTATTTTATTCTCTTCTTGGAAACCCATTGTCTGCACTATTCATTTGGTGTCCAATCTTCTATTGCCTTGTAACAGCATATTAGCTGTTGTAAATTAATAATGCCTTATATTCACATATTTTCTCTTGCTAATGATGTCTGTAAGTTCACTGAATGCAGGACCCAGTACTCTGCATCCTAACACACACAGCATGCCCCTGCACGGTGTACTTTCTGCACCCACCCCTGACAGTGCCCCCATTATAAGACCCTAATATGGGAATTTGATCCATTTCCTCTTATTCTATTTTCTTCCTCAAGGGTTCTGAGTGTGTGGTCATCATGCTAGGAAGGACAGCTGGGATAAAGATAAGTTCTGAGGTCACAGAGAAGCAGCTAAGGGGAGAGTCTTGGGACAGACGACTTGGCCTGTTTTCTCGATTCCTCTTTAACAGGCAACTGAGTTACAAAAGGTGTCAAGGTGTACTTGGTAAGGAACTAGGTGTACTTTATATTTGATCAGGCATTTCCTAGAATATTTAGAAGGGTGACTTGATCAAGATTTTGAACACATGGATTTTTAAAATTAAATGAAACAAAAAAGATTACCTCTTCAAAAAGTTGTCAATTATTGGCCAAATTTCTTATTTTCAATTTTTGGATGAATTAGACCTAAACATTAATTTAATTCAGGAAGTATCTTTGGGATCTGAGAAGTTATTCTGTACTTTTAGTTGCCCAGTTCCAATCTTGTCCAAATAATGATAGTTAAGGAATATTTAAAATACTGAACACCTTAGCTACCTTTTGTTTTATTTTTATTTTTTCACCAAAATATAATGGATATAAAGCTTCTGCAACCCTTTACATTCAGCCAACTTTCCTCAAGCTACTTCTGAAAAATGGAGTACAAAGGGTAAGCCTGTAACAATACCATCTTTGTAAGCATACATCTATTCAGGTCAGTAAACCTTTTTACAATTATCTTTTTACTTGGAGATAATACAACTCTTAAGATAAGTAGGGAAGAAGACATCATCTGTTGTTTACCTTGTTAATGGGGAAACTGAGATATAGAGAGGTTTAATGTCCAAGGGCACCTAAGTAAGCAGCAGTTAGATTCCAGGTTTGCGCTGGAAAACTCACCTTCAATGTAGAATTTCTATAAAACTACACTGTTATTTAGTAAGGACTAGTGCAAGGTTGTCAGTCTGGGCTCAGAACATAATTTGCAGGTCCCAGTGCAAAATGAAGATTCAGAGCCTCTTGACTGAAAATTATTAAGCCAGCTGATGGTGACAGCAGAATATTAAACTAAATGCAGGGTCTTTCGATGTGCAGAGCCCTGTGCAACTGCACAGTTTGCATTTGCATGAAACTGGCCCTGCCTAGGGTCTCTGGAAGCCTAGGAATGTGGGAGGTTGGGCATCAGGAGGTTGTGAACTCCTGAAATCACAGGCAGAATTCTGTGTTAATGAGAATGTGTTTGTTTTTCATATTTCATAGCTTTTATTGAATTCTTAAAGCAGTCTGTTAACCTCTTCAAGAGTAATAAATGTTCTCAGAGAGCCCACAATGTCAGAATATATTGGCAGAAACAAGCATGCCGGTGGTCACTGTGCATGATCTTTCAGAAGACTATATTTATAAATAAGCAAGTTTTCATGAGTGCATGGGAATTAATACAAAACCAAGAAATTCTTAAAGCTAATCAGATGTTGCCAGAAACAAATGAACTTGAGAATGCATCTTCAGGAGATAGGAAAGCAAATGGTGAGATGGTCGGGACAACCGTATTCTTTATGAACATCACAGTGATACTCACATATGAGCTATTTTATTTATTTTCATCCCCTTAAAGGAAACTTCTCCCTCTTCTTCTGTAATTGGATGTTACATTTAGCCTCCATTAGGGAAAGTATATTTTCATTTACTTTTTTTTGTTTTTTTTTTTTTAGATAGAATCTCACTCTGTTATCCCCCCTGCTAGAGTGCCGTGGCATCATTATAACTCACTGCAACCTCAAACTCCTTCCTGGGCTCAAGTAGCTGGTGTTACAGGTGAGTGTCACTTTGCCCAGCTAATTTTTCCAATTTTTCTATTCTTTGTAGAGACAAGGTCTTGCTCTTGCTCAGGCTGGTCTTGAACTCCTGACCTCAAGCGATCCTCCCACCTCGGCCTCCCACAGTACTAGCATTACAGGTGTGAGCCACCGCACCCAGCCTCTCATCCACTTTTAATTTTTCCAGTAGCTGTAAAATCAACCAACTCATGGTGATTTACATCTATTGTATAGACAACTATAGCCCAATGTTAGAAATCAAGGTAAGGTAGGAATTTGTGAATAGGGCAGGTGCAGAAGATGCCCTCAGAAATAGGAAGAGTACTATAAAGACTGGATCCTGAGAAATACTACAGATGAAATGTTATAACAGTTGAGTCTGGTTGGTACACACCTCATGGCCATCTCATAGAAATCTCACACACAAATAGCCCTAAATGGGAATTCTGCTGAAACACCTGCTCTTGCAGTTTAGGTGGCAGTCTTGAATTTTTATTTAGTCCCTTGTTCCGCTTTACAACTTTTAGACTAAATACGCCCCTCAGTCTAATGTCCAACTCATATTATGGCGATGTAGACAGACGGGTAATTGACACCACAGGGTAATTCTCAAATTTCCATTTTCAGAGTGTCAAACTTCTTTCGGTACAGCCTCTAACAAGCAGAAAAGCACGATCCATTTGAGTTTCCTGGTCCCTTTTCCCACGCTGTCCTTGCTCATCGCACCATGAGGCACTCTACATGATTCAATGAGTAGCCCAACTCTTGTAGATCCAATGACAACCTTGTTTGCACACAAGTAACTCACCCATGGAAGAAAAAGCGTTCATCATCCTACCCACCCCGAGAGGAGGAGGAGGCTGGCAGGTGGGACGCATTCCTCTGATTTTTCTAGGATAAGGTTAAGCATGAATTGTTTTAATAAACTGCAACTGCCCCGCGGACAATCTTACTCTCTGGGGGTGTAAGCAGCCTTCCCCACAAGCCACCTACTCCAGTTGGAGTCTTCTGGCACCTGCTCCCCTGCTCTCTCCAAGATACCCCAAGCCACAGGAAGAGGTCAAAAACTTCCTACCGGGGCAGGCCCCGCCCTGGCCGCCCCAGCCTCTTTCGGCTTCTGGCTTAAGACCCGGGCGAGGCCCAAGTGGGAGGGTTCGGACGTGCACGGCCTGGGGTGGCGCTAGGGGCGTGCGAGGACGCGCGCCGGGGGGCGGCAAAGCGCTTCCCCCGTTGTTCGCCGAAACAAGAGGGGACCCGCGGCCGGCGCTGTTTCACACGTGGTCCGGGCGTTCGCGCGCTCTCTCCAGGAATAGCCCCAGGGGCCAAGAAGGCCTCGGCGGGTCACAGCCCTGAGCTGCTCTCTCTCGGTCCCTAGCCACCACGGCGGTGCCACCCACGTTAACCTTCTCCGGTCCTTCCCGGCTCGTTGCCCTTCCCAGCCCCTGCGCGCCCCACCTTGGCGGGCTCCGCCGACGCCAAACGTGCCTAAGCGGCCGGTGACGACGGGGGTGCAGCCGGGGGCAGCTGGAGGGGGTAGAGCCTCGGCAAATGCTTCTCTCCTCCCACCCGGCCTCGCACCCACCCTCCTGGAGGTCCCGCAGGGACCCGCCCCTCCCTGCGAGCCCCGCCGAGCCCTCCCTCCCGGGCCACCCCCAGCCCGGGCTTTGCCTTCGGAGCGCGTGGGCTCCGCGAACCGCAGGGCTGGGGACCCTGGAATACCTGCTCCTCCAGCACGGGGATGGGGTTCAACTAGTGGTCCTCTAAATCCCGGTCCTGCCCCGAGGCTACGGGAAGTACTCCAGCCACAAGGAAACTGCTCTGGTCTTTCGGCTCCCAAACGTGACACTCTATATATCCGGCTGGGAGACTGGGTGTGGGGCGGGAGGAAACCACCCTCCCTCCGACCTTCCCCGCCGCCGCGGCCTCGGCGTTGGGCGCGGAGCCGGCGGCAGCCTCAGCCCGGGGCGGGAGGAGGGCGAAGGGCCAACGAGGGCCCTACAGGCCGCGGGGCGACAGCATCGTGGGCAGGGCGGCCGCGCGCGCTGGCCCGCCCCGCGGCTTCCATTCATTCAGCGCCAGGCGGATCCGCTCGCTCATTGCTCTCGGATCTGTGTGCGGTTTTTTTCTGCTTTTTGTTTTGTTTTAATCGTTTTTTAATCAGTGGGCGAGAGGAAAGGCAGCTGGAAAGGCGCCCCTCTCTGTCCGGAAAAGGAGAGCTCCCACGCCTTGAATGAGAAAGAGGGGAGAGAGGGAGAGAGACGGAGACGCAGAGACGGAGAGAGACAGAGACAGAGACAGAGGGGAGGGAGGGGAGAGAAAGAGGAGAGAGGAGCGGTGAGCGAAGAGAGAGAAAGCTGAGACTGACAGGTTCTGGTCGGAACGTTTGGAGGACGCACCTTTCCCGACCCATCCTAGCGGAACAGGCATCCCCAAAATCCTAGTTTCCTCAGCTCGTCTACACTGCACATCCCGTGGGAGGGATGCTCTTGTATCTGCTCCAGATGCTGGGGAGGCGCCCTGCGATGACCCGTAAGCGCAGTGGCTTTTTAAAACCCAGGGGCGGAGGTTTGGAGGTGGCGAGGAGGACTGGCGGCGCGGTTTGCGCCCACCCGGGGTTTGGAGGGCAGAAATCTGGCCCTGCTTGCAGGGGGTGGGGGTGGGGTGGGGGTCGGGGTTTGGAGGTGGGAGACTAGAAAGGATCTGAGATGCGAGCTACAGCGGTGGGCCAGCTGTGCCCAGCAGCGCTCCTCTGGATATAAAAGAAAAAAAAAAAAAAAGGTGTTTCATTTCTTTGCCTGGTAGTGCTTTGGGATTTGGTCATTGTTAAATTTTAAACGGAAAGACTGTTGGAGGGATGGACAGGCACGTGAATGGAACCCTTGCCCTTAACCAGGAAGTGCTGAAAAAACGACCAACGCCCATCCTAATTTCCTGGACAACGTGGATGGTAAATTTCCGAAAAAATATGCTGTGTTAAGAAAAATCAAAAGGAAATATTGCCCTATATGCTGTTCTCATTCTCCTTGGTACGACAATTGACAGGCAATTAAAAAAAATAAAATTTGATTCATGAAAGTGAGAATAAATGAAATGAGCGATTTTATGCATTAAAAAAAAATTACACCCATTTTGAATTCTCTGCTCCTGGACTCTTTGTAATTACATGTGTTAAGCAAAGTGTAGCCTGAAGACACTGTTACTAATTTCCTCTGATGACTACCTGAAAGCAAGAAAAAAAAAATGTTAGGACCAAATAAATACACAGAACTCTTTGTTACTCCTCCTCCGCCCTCAAGAATAAACGTGAATATGTCCTCCAAACGTATGTGACAGTACTTGAAATTATACTGTCAAATGCAGGTGAGAATGTTGTGTAGTAATCACTTAAAAGAGAGCAGATGGAAGGTAAATTGTTACATACAACTCTTTGGAAAGCAGTTTAGCAACACATTTCCAAGCCATTCAGTCACTGAAAATTTGTTATTGTTCTGGACATTTTGATAAAAGATTCCTGCTTCTTAGAATGTATTCAAAGGAAATAATCCACAAAAAGAGAAATGACATATAGACCGAATAACATATTTATTACAGAATTATTTATAAAGTAGAAAATATGAAACCGACTTTCAATGGAATGTTCAAAGAGAAAGCACGGCATTATTATAAATTACAGAACCATAATTTGATTAACACCATGTAAAATGTTATTCATATTTGTAGAATGTATTAGTATGCTAGGCCTGTCATAAGAAAGTAGGCAAACTGGATGGATTAAGCTATAAAGATTTATTATTTCACAGTTCTGGAGGCTAGAAGTCCAAGATCAAGATATCTTCAGGGTTCGTTGCTTATGAGGGCTGTGAGGCAGAATCTGTTCTATGATTTTCATCGACTTTTGGTTGTTTCTTGGCAATCTTTGGCATTCATTGGCTTGTAGAAACATAACCCTGGTCTCTGCCTTCATCTTCATATGACATTCTCCCTGTGTTCATGTCTGTGTCCAAATTTCTCCTTTTTAGAAGGATACCAGTCATATTGGATTACAGCTCACCCTTAAATTAAAATGACCTCATTTTAATTTAAGTAACTAAATCTGCAACAATCCTATTCCCAAATCAAATCACATTCCGGGATTCTGGGGAGTAGGACTTCAACATATGAACTTGGTAGGGGGCGGAGGGAGCCCAATTCCACCCATAACAGATAATTTTACAAAGAGGCAATGGTGGTCCCCGAAAGATATATCATCGTGGGTTATCTAGGTGGGCCCTAAATCCAATGGCAAATAACCTTATAAGACAAAGACAAAGGGAGATCTGACGCACACACATATTGGAGAGGGTGATTTGAAGATAAGACAGAGAGAGATTGGAGTGACGTGGAAGCCAAAGAAGCCAAGAAATGCCAACAGCCATCAGAGCCTGGAAGGGGCAAAGAAAGATTCTCCCCTAGAACCTCTGGAGGGAGCATGGCTTTCTCTTTAGTTTCAGTCTTCTCACCACCAAAACTGTGAAAGAATAAATTTCTATTTTTTTAAGCCCCCCTGTTGGTAGTAATTTGTTGTGGCAGCCCTAGGAAACTAATGTAGGCAATGTGTCTGGGGTGGAATTCTGTGTATTTACTTTTTGATTTTTTTTTCTTGAAGAGAGATGTATGGTTCAATACCATTTTGAGTGAATATTTAAATAGAGTTCTCTTAAAATTTTCATCCATTTTAGAAGGGATGAGCAAAGGACATGTTAAAGACTTCATCAACTTGTAAACCAAACTCTCCCATAGGCCCAAATGTAGCTAAAACTGCGGTAGGTTTTGATCTTCTACAGTGGGATCTATTGTTCTGGAACATCAAACATGGTGTACAAGCAACTGCTGTTCTTACAAATTCAGCTTCACATTGGTTTGGTTAGAGGGAAGTCTCCAGGTTTTTATCTCACAACCAACATTGCTCATGTTTCTCAATGTTGAGAAATAGATTATGACAATAACTGACCTTGACTTTCAAAGTGTTCTCTCCCTCACTATTGCTCAGTAACTTACCATGTCATTCAACCTCATAAAACAAATATCTCTTTGTAAATCTGCCTGGAGGTTCTTATTGAATATGAAAAATATCTACAAAATATGCCATACCTAAAATACTATGTCAGATCATTCTAACGGTGCTGTAAAATTGAAGGTTGTGAATAAATTCAATGATCCAAAGAAATGATACCCTTCCTCAGTGCTATCTATTTAAACAAGTACTGTTTCTGTTAACTGAAACAGAGCTTTGATTTTGATCTACAGTAGAATTCTAAAAATATGGTGTTTTGGAACTAGAAAGCTAGTGATTGGGGCCTAATGTCTTATTTTATAGTGTTGGGGATCGGACTTGATGTCTTTCCGAAGGTCACTGCATTAGTTTTCTGTCGCTGCATAACCACATACCACAAACAGTGTTTTATACCCATTTATTATTTCAAAGTTCTGTAGGTCAGCTGACCAGACATGGCATAACTGGATTCTTTCCTCACAAGGTGAAAATCAGAATGTCAACCCAGGCTGTGATCCCTTCTGGGACTCAGGGTGTTCTTCCAAGCTCTTCATTGGTTGTTGGCAGCATTTAGTCCCTTGCAGCTAGAGGGCTCATTTCCTTGCCGGCTGTTGGCCAGGGGTTTCTTCTAGCTCTCTGAGGCCATCATCAGATCCTAACCATGTACCCTCTCACAACGTGTTTGCTTGCTTCTTTAAAGCCAGCAGGAGAAATTCTTTCTGTTTTCAAATCTCTGACCCTTTTTAAGGGCTGGCATTCAAAGGCCCACCTAGGATAATCTCTCTTTTGGTTATCTCAAAATCAACTGATTTAGAGCCTTCACTTTCATCATATAACAGGTAATCACCACAGCAAAATCTACCATATTCACAGTCCTAGATCTTCTCAGAGAGAAGGGACCATACAGGACATATAAATTAGAGTGTGGTAATCTTGGGGCCATCTTAGAATCCTGCCTCCTATGGTCACTTAGATGGTCCGTGGTAGCACCAGAAGTAGAGAGGAGTGTTTCTACTTTACGGTGGAGTTCCTTTTCTTTTGCATAAAGAAAATTATTTTTCATTGTCCGGCCATTTTGTGAAGCAGCTAGTTATAGATTTTTACAGAATTTTTTTCTTGCCTTCTTTTCTCTGTAGGAATATATAGATCTTTGAAAGTTACACAATTTATTTTCTGACAAAGTGTAACAAGTGAAGACTAAACCCAGGTTTCCTGATTCCTTGTGTGCTGCT
The DNA here is from genome assembly GCA_008086735.1 of Cheirogaleus medius. Lineage (NCBI taxonomy): Eukaryota > Metazoa > Chordata > Mammalia > Primates > Cheirogaleidae > Cheirogaleus > Cheirogaleus medius. Next base: position 32,702,899 of record VBSM01002616.1, read on the forward strand.
CAAAATCTGAGCTGACGGTTTCTTAAGCCTTGGATCATAAACACCAAGAGTCTTTTAGACTGCTATTGAGAACGTGTAGAGGATTCATATTGGGAATAGAGCATGGTTACACCTGAATTAACTAAAGGCATATTTTCTCTATTGACTATTATGAAGACATAAAAATGAACACATTTAAGCTATGTCAGTTGAATTGCACTAATTTTCAAGAAGTTTAGTTTGTGGAGAAAATTATAATCTGAAAAACACGTTTAATATGATCTTCTTCCTATTAAACCATAGTCAAATAACTTTGAATATGTATGTATGTATATAGATATATAGGTCTATAGAAGCATAGAGAAACACAGGAAGGACATAAACTAGATTATTAACATTACTTTGGCTGGTGGAAGAGGGACACTGATGCATGTGGGGAAAGTAAGAGAAAGAGTACCAGGCAAAGATGGTAAAGAAAAAGGCAGACATTTATAAATCAAGGTCTCATATGGTCATATTTATGCATATATGCAAAATTATAATTAAATTTTTTAATTAAACAGAATGCTGGGAGTCACCACTCCGTCATAACAACAAGTATATAGCTGGACAAACTGAGGTCACATACAGTGGTCACTGCCCCCCAAATTTGGAGAAAGAGCAGATAGAAAGAATCACAAGTTATCAAAGCAGAAATCAGTGTGGGGATGGGAAAACCTGAACTATAATTGATCAATTGCTGGAAGCTTGATACTGACAAGCCTGAGAGTTAAGAGAGTTAAAAACTCCAGAGGGACTCAGTTGTAGGGGGCCCCTCAACACTTTTCTGATTTTACCTCCAAGTGTCCTCCCATACCTCATAGTGAATAGCAAATAAAAATCTCCTCTTATTTAAGGTGTTGGGACAAAATTCTGTACCCTGTGAAATAATCGTTCTAAAAAGGAAGGAAAAATAAAGACTTTCTCAGACAAACAAAAATTGAGGAAATTTGTTACCAGTAGACCTGCCTTTCAGAAAATGTTAAAAGAAGTTCTTCAGAGAGTAGAAAAATGATATAAATCAGAAACATGGATCTACATGAAGAAAAGCAGAGCCTCAGTGAATGAATAAGTGAAGGTAAGATAAAGACTGTTATTTTTCATATTCTTAATTGATCTAAAAGATAGTAATTTGCTTAAAGTAATAATAGCAACAATATTTTGATATATGCATATATATGCTTGTATGTGTCTGAAATGAATGGCAACAATGATATAAGGGATAGAAGAGAGGAACTGAGAGTATTTTGTTATTAGAAGGTACTTGCACTACTTGTGAAGTGGTATAGTGTTATTTAAAAGTGGACTTGGATTAATTGTAGGTATATTTGTAGACTCTAGGGCAACCGCCAAAGAAAGTAAAAAAGAAATTAAAGTGATAAGAAAAAGCCAAAGTGTTTTATCTACTTTCACACACTCAACATAACCTTTCTGGTACCAGATGTTTGAGAGTTTTTCTTTATATACCAAGCAATTCTCCAGCAGATATCAACTGGCTGTCCTATAATTCAATTAAACTCTGACTCTGTCTACCTGGAGTTACAGTCATATCCCACATGTTGAAGGCTCTGTGCCTCAAGATTGCCCACCCCATGCCAGATACCAATTGCTAGTAGTAGGTTGTCACCTATACTTTTGACCAACTGGCTGCAAATTGTGAGTTCCCACTGCCCCTCCTCCTGTCCATTAATTTGTTAGAGCAGCTCATAGAACTCAGGGAAACTATTTATTATACTTTTACCAGTTTATTAATAAAGGATTCTAATGAACAGCCAGATGAAGAGATGTGTAGTGAGAGGTCTGGAAAGGTCCCAAGCACAGGAGCTTCTGTTCCCATGGAGTTGGGGGGGTGCCACTCTCCCAGCACATGAATGTGTCAGTCCAGAGGCCCTGTGAACCCCATTGTTTTAAGGCTGTTTATAGAGGCTTCATCAAGGAGTCATAATCAATTATTAATTCCATTTCCAGCCCCTCTCCTTTTTCTGGAGAATTGGTGGTAGGATGGAAAGGGCCAAGCTAATCATGACTTGGTTTTTCTGGTGACCAGGACTCAGCCAGGAGTCCACCAAGAGTCACTTCATTAGAACAAAAGGATGCTCTTATCATCTAGAAAATTCCAAGGCATGTAGGAGCTCTGTGTCATATGCTCCTATTACTCAGGAAATTACAAATGTCTTAGGATGTCTGTGTCAGGAACCAAGGTCAAATACCAAATATTTAGACAAAATATTCTCCTAGTGTACCTATCACTCAGGAAATTACAAGAGTTTTTGAAGCTCTATGCCAGGGACTGGAGTTGGAGAATAATATATATATTTATTATTATTTCACAGGAAGTATTATGGATATACTAAGAAAGGAGCGAAAATAGAATCATATAAAATGCTCAGTTAAAACCACAAGAGGCAGAAAAAGTGTAGAAGACAAAAATAGGACTACATAAAGGGCAACAAATAGAAAACAGTAACAAATATGGTATAACAATATCAATATATCAATATGCAACTATATCGATAACCTTAAATATCAATGGTCTAAATCTGCCACTTAATAGAGATTATCAGAGTGGATCAAAAAACAAGACCCAACTGGATGTTGTCTACAAGAGACCCACTTTAAATATAAAGACACATATAGATTAAAAGGATGGAGAAACATGTACCATAAAATGACAATAAAAAGAGAGGGGATTAGCTATATTGAATTCAAACAAAGCAAATTTCAGATCAAGGAAAGTTATGACAATTATAAAGGTGTCAGTACTCCAAGAAGATATGACAATCCTTAACATATTTGTGCCTAAGAACAGACTGTCAAATACATGAGGCAAAAACTGATAGAACTGCAAAGAGAAATAAATGAATCAACTATTGTAACTAGAGATTTTAACAGCCCTCTGTCAGAAATAGACTGATTTCGCAGGCAGTAAATAAATAAAAACATAACTGAACTCAGTAGCACCATCAATGAAATGAACATGAGTGACATCTATAGACTACTTCATCCAACAACAGCAGAATACACATTTTTCCAAGCTCATATGAAACATTCACCAAGATGGACCACATTCTGGGCCATAAAACACACCTAACAAACTTAAAAGACCAGAAATCATACAATATCTGCTCTCAGACCACAAAAGAATTAAACTACAAGTCAGTAACAGAAAGATAGCTAGAAAATGGCAAAATACTTGAAGATTAAATAACACATATAACATGTGGGTCAAAGGAGAAATCACAAGAGAAATTTCAAAGTATTTTGAACTAAATTAAAATGAAAATACAACTTATAAAAATATATGGCATGCAGCAAAAGCAGTGCTTAGAGGCAAATTTATAGCATTGAATGCATATTTAAAAAAAGAGGAGAGGTCTAAAATCACTTATCTAAGCTTCTACATTAGGATACTAGAAAAAGAACAAATTAAGTTCAAAGTAAGTAAAAAAAAATTAGAGTAGAAATTAATAAAATTAAAAACAGGAAATCAGTAGAGAAAATCGATAAAGCCAGAAGGTATTTTTTTTAAAAAAGATAAAAAAAATCAATAAACCTCTAGTCAGACTAAGGAAAAAAGGGAGCAGACACAAATTACTAATATTAAAAGTGAAAAAGAGAATATTACTCCAGATTCATGGACATTAAAAGGATAATAAAGGAATATTATGAACAACTCTATGCCCATAAATTTGACAACATAAAATGAAATGGGCCAATTCCTTGAAAGATGCGATTTGCCAAAATTCAAATAGAAATAGAAAATCTGAATAGACCTATATCTATTAATGAAATCGAATCAATAATTAAATAGCAGCACAATTCACAATTTCAAAGATGTGGAAACAACCGAAGTGCCCATCAATACATGAGTGGATTAATAAAATGTGGTATATGAATACCATGGAGTACTATTCAGCTCTAAGAAACAATGGTGATATAGCATCTCTTATATTTTCCTGGAAAGAGCTGGAACCCATTCTACTAAGTGAAGTATCTATCCCAAGAGTGGAAAAATAAACACCACATGCACTCATCAGCAAATTGGTTTCACTGATCAACACCTAAGTGTACATATAGGAATAACATTTATCAGTTGTCGGGGAGGTGGGATGGGAGAGGAGGGAATGGGTATATACATACATAATGAGTGCGATGCGCACCATCTGGGGGATGGACACGCTTGAAGCTTTGACTCAAGGTTGGGGCATGGGCAATATATGTAACCTTAACATTTGTACCCCCATAATATGCTGAAATAATAAATAAATAAAATACAGAAAAAAAATTAAAAAATAAAAATCTTCCAAAACAAAAATTACCAGGGCCAGATGGGTTCACTGAGGAATTCTACCAAACATTTAATGAGGAAATTATACTAAGTCTCAACAATCTTTTTCAGATGATAGGAATAGTAGGAATACTTCCTAACTCATTCTATGAGGCCAGCATTACCCTAATGCCAAAACTAGACAAAGACATTATAAGAAAAGAGAACCACAGGCCAATATTTCTTGTGAACATAAATACAAAAGGCTTCAACAAAATATTAGCAAATCAGATTTAACAGTGTATAAAAAGAATTGTATATCAGGACCAAGTAGGATTTATCCCAGGTATGCAAGGCTGATTCAACATTTGAAAATCAGTTAATGTAATCCATCACATTGAAAGGTTAAAGATGAAAAATCACATGATCATATAAATAGTTGCAGAATAAGCATTTGATGAAACCCAACAGCCATTCATAATAAAAACTTTCATTAAACTAGAAAAAGGGTGGAACTTCCTCAACTTGAAAAAGAATATTTACCAAAGAACCTACAGTTAATATCACTCTTAATGGTGAGACACTTGAAGCTTTCTCTCTAAGATTAGGAACAAGGCAAGCGTGTCCACTCACACCACTAATTTTCAATTTCATACTGGAAGTACTAGTTTATGCAGTAGACAAGAAAAGGAAATAAAAGGTATGCAGATAGGGAAGGAAGAAATAAAGCTGTCTTTGTTCACAGATGGCATGATTGTCTATGCAGAAAATTCAAAAGAGGCCAGGCATTGTGACTCATGCCTATAGTCTCCACACTTTGGGAGGCCAAGACAGGAAGATAGCTTGAAATCAGGAGTTCAAGACCAGCCTGAATAACATAGCAAGACTCTGTCTCTACAAAAAAACAAAAAAGGATTAGAAGTGGTGGCACTTGTCTGTAGTCCCAGCTACTTGGGAGGCTGAGTCAGAAGAATCGCTTGGGCCCAGAAGTTTGAGGTTGCAGACAGCTATAATGATGCCACTGCATACTAGCCCAGGCAACAGAGTAAGACCCTGTCTCAAAAAAAAAAAAATTTCAAAAGAATCTACAAAAAGAACTCCTGGAACTAATAAGCAACTATAACAAGGTGGCAGGATACATAGTTAATAGACAAAAGCCAATCACTTTTATATTAATATATACCACCCATGAACAAGTGGAATTTAAAAACACATTAACATTTACAACGGCAACCTCAAAAGACCTACTTAGGTATAAGTCTAACAAAATATGTACAAGATCTATGTGAGGAAAACTACAAAACTCTAATGAAAGAAATTAAAGAAATAAATTAAGAGATATTCCATATTTATGGATAGGAAACTCAATTTGTCAAGAAGTTGGTTTTTCCCAAATCGATCTATAAATTCAGTGTGATCTCAATCAAAATTCCAAGTTATCTTGTGGATACTGACAAAGTGATTCTGAAGTTTATATGGAAAGGCAAAAGATCTAGAATAGTCTGCTCGATATTGAAGAAAAACAAAGTTGGAAGACTGACACTACCCAACTTCAAAACCTACTATAAAGCTACAGTAATCAAGTTAGTGTGGTATTAATAAAAAAAAAAGACAAATACATCAATGGAACAGAATAGACAGCCCAGAAATAGACACCCATACAGTCAAATTGATGTTTGTCAAAGGAACAAAGCGAAAACAATGAAGCAGATATAGTATTTTCAACAAATGGTGCTGAATCTAGACTCGGGTCCTATACCTTCCCAAAAATTAACTCAAAATGAACCATAGACTAATGTAAAGCACAAAACTATAAAACTTCTAAAAGATAGCATAGGAGAAAACCTAGATGACCTTGGGTATGGTGATGACTTTTTAGCTACAACACTGGAAACGTTAAAAATAATTAGTAACCATAAAGAAATAATTGATAAGCTGGACTTTATTAAAATTGAAAACTTATGGTTTGGCAAATGCAATGTCAAGAGAGTGAGAAGACAAGCCACAGACTAAGAGAAACTATTTATAAAAGGCACATCTGACAAAGGACTGTTATCCAAAATATACAAAGAACTCTTAAAACTCAGTGATAATAAAATGAACAACCCAATTTAAAAAATGGGCACAAAAAAACCCTGAATAAACACTTCACCAAAGAAGATATACAGATGATGAGTAAGTATGTGAAAACATGTTTGACATCATATGTCATTAGGGAACTGCAAATTAAAACAACAATGAAATACTACCACACACCTATTAGAATGGCCAAAATTCAAAATCAGAAACACTGACAACACCAAATTCTGGTGACTATGTGGACAGGAAATCTCACTCATTGCTGGTTGAAATGCAAAATGGTACACCCACTTTGGAAGACAGTTTGGCAGTTTCTTACAGGACTCTTACCATACAACCTAGCGATCACAACTCTTTGGTTCCCCCGAAAATGATTAGAAAACTTATGTCTACACAAAAGCCTGAAGCTTTATTCATAATTACCAAAACCTGGAAGCAACCAATTCGTGCTTTAGTAGGTGAGTGGATAAATAAACTGTGATACATCAGACAATGAGTACTATTCAGTGCTAATAAAAGGAAATGAGTTTTCAAGCCATGAAAAGATATGGAGGAAACTTAAATGCATATTACTAAATGAAAGAAGTAAATCTGAAAAGATTATGTACTATATGATTCCAACTATATGACATTCTTGAAAAGGTAAAAACTATGGAGATAATAAGATTAGTGGTTGCCAGGAGTTGGGGGCGATGAATAGGCAGAACACAGAAAATATTATTTCTTTTTGAGAGCCCCATTCCTTGCAATCACAGAGAATTTTTAGGGCAGTAAGACTATTCTTTAAGATACTGCAATGGTAGATGCATGCCACTATACATTCATCAAAACCCATAGAATGTACAACACCAAGAATGATTCCTAATATAAACTATAGAATTTGGGTAATAACAATGTATCAACGTGGGTTCATTGATTTGTAAGGGATACAGGACTCTGGTGCATGATGGTGATACCTGCGGAGTTGTGGGTGTTGGGGGAAGTGGTTAGGAACTTGCTGTACTTTCTGCTCAATTTCTCTGGTGTGTGATGTTGATAATTGAATAGATTGTGAATGTTGGGGACAGTGGGCAGATGGGAACTCTCTGTTCTTTCTGCTCAACTTGTTGGGAACCTAAAATTCCTGTAAAAATGAAGCTTATTAATTAAAAAATAGAATGCCACTGGAGAGGTAGCAGATGTGAAGAAGATGGATATGGTTAGTCGTCAAGTGTGAAATGGAAGGGCATATCTCTAACCCTTCTTAGTGAGAGGCAAAGTTATACAATGTATCCAAAGTATATAAAAAAAAAAATCTTTTGTTGGATGGAGGGGCAGGCAGGAGGGGGGAGGAAGTGTAGAGTAACATAATGTATGCCGTGCGCTATACCTGGGGATTGGACTAAAAAAAAAAAGAAATCAAAGATGGTTGTGAAAACTCATGGGCTCTAGAAATGAACAACAACAAAAAAATGAGAATGCAGAATCCTGAAGAAAGAAGATTGATGGCCCTTCCCTTTACCCTCCCCTGATAAAGAAATTGCCTTTATTTCTAGAAGGACCTTGTAACAGTAACTAGAATTAGATTATGGAACCACAGAAGAGATCTCCCTTACATGTCATGGGACAAATGAGTGCAAGAGTGACTACACTCCAAAAAACAAATAAATATATACATGATGCTTTGTACCTCTGTGAAGCCTTAAATCAGCAATGTTCCACATGTCTACATTGTACATAAGAATAGCATCTATCAGTAGGGCAAGTCTCTCCAAATGTTGAATTATGGTTCGGTACATTTTGACTTTACTCCCATGGTTTGTCTATATCTGATAGCAAGTTTTATACCTAGTCTAGATATTTTAATAGCCACAAGTAGAGCTAAAAAACCCTGCTATATAAAACCATCCTACCTTGACAAATGTACCTTTAAATGACAATTTAAAAACATATATGTAAAGCTATGACTTTTACATGACTGAAGTTGCTAAAGTATCAAGATGACTCAAAATATTATTATAGTGCATATGTGAATGCTCATTTGATGGGCTGGCAATGTTTGGGTGAGTAATAAAACAAAGATGTACATAATTTCAAATTATTTCTTATTTATTTCCAGAAGTGGATTTTTCTTGCCTGCATTTAAACAAATTACGAATTATATTTTTGAAGCCAAAATAATGTCATAATTTGTATTCTGTTTACAGTAATGATCTAAAGGATTAATGAATTAAATGAATTTATAATTAAGAGGGATAAAGCTTGCAATTATTTTCCAAAAAATGTGGATTAAGTTAAATGCAAAATTTGAAAAAATAAATATATTTTTAATGCTTTAATAAAAATTTAAAATTCTTTATTTGAATCAAAAGTCAAACTCTAAATTAAATTATTGAATATCAAAGTTTTGAATAAAAGCTAATTTTTACATTATTGTTTTGAAAAATATAATAAATCTCATTAAGAACTTTTATACAAATAAAATTATTCTCAATTCTTGTATTCAATGTTCCTCTAGCTCCCAAGGCAAGAAAAATAAATCAAACCAGTAACATGCTATACAGTGTTATATTGAGATATAAAAATTTAAGAGTAATGTAGATTGTTTAATATGGCTAATTTTCCTGAGCCATGAAAAGCAACTGTTGCAAATACTGCACTAATATGGAACCAGAAATTGGAACATAAGAAATAAGACATTTAACTCTTAACACTTCAAGGAAAAGACACATTATGCAGGAGTTCCCTGCATTCATAGTCTCTGAGAGACAGGATGTGATATTCATTATTTTATCTTTTCTGTGACCTAAATGCTTCTGCCACTCAAATTCTCCTCTTTCCAAAGCCATGTCCATCTCTGATGCTAGCAATGGCACAACTCAAAACCTTCATGGCATTCGGATGCAGTCATATTGTGTCTTGAGGATAAATGGCAAGAGATGTGTGGACAGTATTTCCTGGGACCTGAGTGATATTCATCATGGCAGGGGATGTTTGGGTTATGCATCAGCAATGTGCCAGTAATAAATACCAGATCTCCAGTGACAGAAGCACCTTTGCATTATTTAATATATTTGTTTTTGTGTGTATTTGTGATATGCAGAACCCTCTGTAAGGCAATCCTTAGGTAATGATACCCTCTTGCTTGCATCCAAGATCACTCTTAGATTGTATAAATGAAAGACCAAGGGGGAAAGGTGCTAAGAATCAAGATATAAAATTTTTAACCATGATACTGAGAACCTTAGAAGTGGTAGAAGGGACCAGGTAAGGAGGAAGGATGCTCAGCAGGTGTCTGACCTGGCTCAAGGAAGAGCATTAGTGATATAGAATCCAGCCATAGTATCAGGCTCAGATCATTGCACAATGACTGACAGGAGCAAGAGAAGAGGTAGAATATTAATACAGGTTTTATTCTTCTTTTTGCTGTGGTCACAAGTGGTATAGTTCCCCTCCCCCCCCCACATGACATATGATGGTTTAATACAGGTTTTAGTGGAAGAAGATCACTAGCTCACTCTTGTAGATGTATGATGGTTTGGGTGACTGCAATTCATTCCTCAGCACCAATTCTGCTTAACAAATGCCCCACCATGCACTCTCATTCCCTGCGGGTGGAGTACAACTGGGATTTGGGAAGCCCTCTCCTAATAACTTCCTATAATTGGTTGAAGTTTGAAAACAGGTGTAGAGGAGAAAGGGTGAAAGAGGCAAGTGTTCCACCAACTCATGCTATTCAAGGTATCAACATATTACAGTGAATATATTCTGACTTGGGCCTGAATTCCAACAGACATTGGATACTATTATAAGTTGTTATCTTTTGTCCTCCATAACCTAGGTTAGGAACAGACCTGCTATTAAATGCATAATCACACAATTTTCTATGGCCTTTCCTTAATACCTTTCCAAGGAGAAAATCTGAAGTTTTCAGCTGTGTGCTTAATAATTACTGTTTCCTACTCTTCTGAACTTCAAGTCTCAAAGACATGTTATATTTCAATATCTTCTTTATCTTCATACTTCATTGTTACAAAGGCTATCCTAACTTTAGTGTTTGGCACATGTATGTTAAAAAAAAATCCCATCACTACTCACACCTTTCCAAATAAATACTATCAACTTTTACTTTAAAAAAAATAGCTATATTTAGTGGAAAATTTACTTGGATTTTATAAAATATTGAATATGAATCAACTTTGGGTAAAAATTCTGACAATCTCCTCTTCAAACTTTCAGTTAATCAATTAGCTGTCCCCGTGTTCAGGTGCTAGTTATTATGTAATGTGGTGCTCAGTTTTCCTCTTTGAGAACTGCCCCTGATACATAAGAAGGATCCTCCATTAACCATCATTCATTCATTCATTCATTTTATTCATTCAGTTATTCATAACAAATATTCATGGACCATTTGCTATGTGTCAGGCAGTGTCCCAGTTTTGAAACTGGGACAAAAGAATCAAAATTCCTGCCCTCTTATAGATTATAAATAGAGAGAGAAGACAGAGATTAAACAAATAATCCCCCAAATAAACATCTGACAACCAATTATGACAAGTTCTGTGAAGGAAAAAAACCAGGACTCTATGAGAGAAAATAAAGAGGAAACCTGATTTAGATTTGGGAGTTCAAAGAACACCTTTATAGAATGACATTGAAATTGACATTAAAGAATGAGAGAGAGAGAGAGGGAAAGTTTTGGTCAAGGAAAAGAGGTATACAGGGGAAGTGTAGTACTAGAATTGTGGTTTGAGATGAGTTTGGAGAGTAGGCAGAAGCCAGATCATCCAAGGCTCCATAGGTTCTGGTAGAATATTTGGACTTGATATCCTACCAGAAGTACAACAGAACTGTGGAAAGATTTTAAGCGGGATTTTAAGACTCTGCCCTCGTGATCAAAGCTAACTGATCCAAGAGTTGTCACCTGATTTTCACTAGACCAATCAGATTTTCCCTTCTAGGAATTTGGATTTATGAACAAAAACACACAGACTTTGAATGTTTCTGGAAGCTCAGCAACTCTAGGCAACATTCTAGAAAAATCCATGAATTTCTGCTACTGAGTGCTCAGAGCTTCTTACGTTCTTATCCTTCTCTCTAATCTTTTTTTACTCTTTCCTGAATTCTAACAAATACCTCAGTATTCTCATAAAGTTATTTATTATTATTATTTTGAACAAGTTAGGTAGATTTCATTTATTTTAATTTCAACAAAAAACTTAACTAGCAATTATCAATTGATGCTTTTCTATAGTGGCTTTAAAATTTTGTCAGTGCTTTTAGGTGGCTATCCTAAAGAACAAATATAGAATGAAGATGAATTAGGATGATAATTTTGTTGGTATTTCTGGTCATCATTTTTGCTTTGTTGAACTAAGATGCTTTGAAGCTCTTTGATTTTTCTTTTTTATGCTGAGTGTACAGGGTAAAGGAATGGCTTTTCTCAGTTGATACACTCAGATCCTTAAAAACAAGGATACAACTCAATTAAACCTGGAAAGTCAAAGAAAGTTTAAAAAATAGATAACTCTTCCTTTTCCCCTTTTTGTTGCTTCAGTAAAATTTTTGGTTGTATCAGAACACTGGCATTATCAAAAGCCCTGAGTGTTGTAAAACAAGTCCCGCAAGGACTCTCTGTTAAACCTTAAATCAATAGGCTACAAATTGGTTAGAATTAAGTAATCTTCAAATATAGCACTAAATCTTTGCTCTCATGCAATTCTGTGCCCTTATTCTTGAATGACTTTGAGTCTAGTGGGAGGGAAAGATATCACAAATCAAGCATTTGCCATGATTAGGCTTGGTGAGTTCTCCCTGGAATATCCATAGAAGACAAGTGTCTGGAATCAAAAAATAAATTTGAAGTTCAAAATAAAACACTGCTTTATCTCAATTATTCCATCTTTAATGTGAAATTTATCATTTATGAAAATGAGGACAAAAACGTTTTTCAAATTTCACATAGTCTTGATGCACTATTATAAGAAGTAAAAAAAATTCTAATTTATCTTTTTCTCTTTCTTGCTTACTTGTTTCTTTTGTTTTTAACTCTTGCTCTCATTATTTTTCTTTTCTCACCTGTAAAAATGGGGATGATGATGCTAACTCTATAAACTTGCTATAACAATTAAATGAGAAAAATCTATGTAACAATGAATATCACAATGGATAAACTATAGTAGATTCTCAATGGATATTTCTCATTCTTTCCTTTCTGATCAATTAAAAATTGTATCAAATGAATTGTGTACACATTGATTAGAAGATTAATCATGAATCAGAAACTACATAGTTTACAGAAAGAATCAAAGCAGATGCTTATTATCAAACACCAGGTTAGCCTATGGAAATAAAAGACAACAAACATATGGCAATTGATTTTGCCAATGCAGTCATGCATTGCTTAATGACAGGAATACGTGCTGAGAAATGTGATATTAGGCAATGTCTTTATTGTCTGAACATGATTGAGTGTACTTTCACAAACCTACGTGGTATAGCTTACAATCTACCTAGGCTATATGGTATGGCCTATTGCTCCTAGGCTACAGACATGTACAACATGTTATAGTGTACTGAATACCATAGGCAATTGTAACGCAATGGTAAGTATTTGTGTATCTAAACACAAAGAAGGTACAGTATAAATACAGTAAATACAGTGTTGTAATATTATGGGTTCCCTCCCCCACCCTCGCTATGGTCTAGCTCTGTTGCCTGTCATAATCATAGCTGGCTGCAACCTCAAACTCTCAAGCTCAAGAGAAGCTCCCACGTCAGCGTCTCAAGTAGCTGGGACTATAGGTGCGTGACACCATCCTTGGCTAATTTTTTGTAGAGACAGGGTCTCAGTATTTTGCTCAGGCTGGTCTTGAACTCCTGGCCTCAAGCAATCCTCCCGCATCAGCCTCTGAAAATGGTAAGGTTACAGGCATGAGCTACCACACCTGGCTGGTAATCTCATGGGACCACTGTTACATATGGGGTCTGTTGACTGAAACATTGTTAGGCCGTGCATGACTGCAGTTGTTTCTTCACTTTAAAAGCTAATATATTCTTTAACTGATGATTGATGTCCTTGTTAGGGACTATACCAGACCAGAACGACATTTATCTCCCTACAAAAACCAAAGCTTCAGTGTAGGTGTAATGTGTTATTTCTCTGGTGGTGGTGTTCACCAGGGATTCGGGGGTTGAGGGGATAGACCCACATCTGAGGGATGTGGTGAGCATTTTGGAGGGGAAGGGCATACCTCTAACCCTTGCTAGGGAGAGGCAAAGATATAAAATGCAATCAAAATGTTCGTACTTTCATATTATCTTGAAATAAAATAACAATGTAAAAAAAACCTTTTTATTTCTCCATGTTCGCTAAACCCAGAATGTATCTATCAGCAGTCATGGGTATGATTGTTAAAGAAACCAAATTGAGAAAGCTTAACCATAGGCTAAACTGAGCAATTTGCTAATCTAGCTATATATTTGGCAATCAGTTAACTTTAGTTGCAATGTGTGTCTGAAGCTACATAGTGCCCAAAGACTCCTCTGAAGGGTGAAATGGGCTAATATAAGTTAATAAAAAAAGCAAATTACTTATTTTATTTTTTAACAGACACTTAAGCAATGTTTTCTTTGTTCCTGGCTCTAAGAACATCATACATATTAATTCATTTAATACTCATAACAACCATTTGCAGAGGGTACTATGACTATCTCCATTTTGCAAATTATAAAAATGAGGCACAGAGAAATGACTTAAGTTACTGTTGAATGAATTTTGTCTATTCTAGTTTCTGACATGAACTTGCCCTGTGTCTTTGGTCGTCTGACTTCCCCTATGAAATAGTGCTTACGTTACCTATAGTCTTTCAGGTTGTGAAAAAGAGACCTGACCAAGCTATACGAAAGGGCAAAGACTTAAAAGGATTACCAAGAGGTGAGAAAGCACCAAAATCTATTTTAGCAGCTGTGGAGTCAGGCTGGGTTCCAGGTCTTCTGAGGCGAGCAGGTATACACAAAGGCATCAGGGAGAACAAAATCAATAGCTCATTGCTAATCAAGACACAGCAGTTCCCCAGGTGCCTCAGTCATTGTATTGTTCCCTCAGAACAGTTAATCTCATTAATCCTTGCTGCCTTTCTGTATACCATTTGATGTCTGACTAAGGGCATTTTTTCACCTTCTCATATAAAGGAACTTTAGGGATGGATTTTGGTACCAAGACAACTCTGGCAGTTGACTGTCTCAATAGTAACCATGGCTATTTTTGTTTTGGGCACCAATACCTGGTTCCTTCAGTCATGACTGGGGCAGCAGTATCACATTATCTAAGGCTTTGCAACTTCACAAAGACTCACCTGGAGCAACTTTTCTCCAGAGGGAGCCCTGGGTCTGGCAGACACTCAGGGGATTATTCTCTTGTAAAATGCAGGTTTCCAAAACCTCATATTGATCTCGTTGCCTAGACTGACTCCTTCAAGAGGAGTTCAGTCAAGGCCAAGTTCAGTCCTTAGCCATATGGTCTCTTCCATTTGGACAGATTTTTGGTTTCTTTCCCTATGATTGTAACAATTCTTTGATAATACTCCTATTTATACCTCTTGCCTGAACTCCAAATTTCCCATGTCCATACTAAACTCATCATCATCTTTCCCCAGACCTGTCCTTTCTCAAAACCTATTGGTGAATAGAGTCACCATCCTTCCAGTAGAGAAGGGAGAGAAAATTCTAGATTAGTTATTTTCAATATTCACTCAGCTTTCCCTTCATCTTCTAAAAGTCTATCAATTCAGCCCTTTTCTTCCTATCCCCACTATCTTCTCTGTAGTTTATATCACCATAATTTCTAGCCTGTGATTGCAATAGTCTCTTAAATGCCCCAGTCTCAATTCTTTCCAGAGTTATTTTTTCTTAAACAAAAGTGTTATTCTATCAATCTTCTAATGAAAAGTTTTAATGCACTTCCAGAATTTTAGCTATTTTAGGCTTATACTTATAGTTCTTCAAGATCTGACCTCAAGCATCTTCTCTGATTGTGTTTCCTGCCACATTCTCCCCTGAATACTTTGTTGCAGTCCCATGCAGCCATCTTCGCATTTACTGTGCAAAAACCATCCCGTAACATGCCACAGGCCTTCACAAATGCTGCTTTCCCTTCCTGGAATGTCTGCCCAACTTCTGGATCCTCTTCTCTGCCTTACTAACCAGGGTGTGGCACTCACCAAGGTGCAAAATTTAAAGAGGTACAAAAAAATTCAGTAATGAAGATAATTGATATGTTAATGCAATATTTTAAAAATTAATTAAAATATCCATGATGAAAAAGTATTAAAATAAAGACAGGATCTATTTTTGTCTTTAATGATCCTGCCTCACTTATAACCCACTTACCACACCCTAATTGTGGCCATTGTTCCAATAAAACTTTCTGAGAACAAGTGTTCTACCTGCTGGCTATAGTTTGCCATGAAACTTTTAAAAATATTGCCTTAAAATACCATATATATTGATTACTGAGTATTTTGACACCCCTTAAATTTGTGCCTCTAATAGATTGGACCAATAATAAAAAGTATCCCTACAAAGAAAAATCCAGGCCTGGATGGCTTCCCTGCTGAATTCTACCAAACTTTCAAAGAAGAACTAACACCAGTTCTCCTCAAATGACTTCAGAAAATTGAAGAGGAGGGAATTCTCCCTAACTTGTGTTATGAGGTCAGCATTACCCTGTTACAAAAACCAGACAAAGAACACAAGAAGAATGAAACTGGACCCCTATCTCTCATTGCCTGCAAAAATCAACTCCAGATAGATTAAATACTTTAACATAAAACATGAAACTCTAAAACTACTAGAAGAAAACATAGGGAAACATAGGGAAAACACTTCAGGACATTGGTCTAAGTAAAGATTTTATAGCTAAGATTTAAAAAGCACAGGCAACAAAGCAAAAAATAGATAAACATGAGTATATTAAACTTAAAACTTTCCCACATAGCAAAGGAAACAATCAGCAGAGACAACATGTTGAATAAGAGAAAATATTTGTAAACTATTTATTGGACAAGTAGGCAATATTCATAATAAACAAGGAACTCAACTGAATAGTAAAAACAAAAACAAAAACGAACAATCTCATTAAAAAGTAGGCAAAGAATATGAACAGATATTTCTCAAAAGAAAACATACAAATATATATAAAAAATGCTCAACATCACTAATCATCAGGGAAATGCAAATCAAAACCACAATGAGATGACATTGTACCCTAGTTAGAACAGCTATTATTAAAAAGACAAATAATAACAGATGCTGGTAAGAATGAAGAGAAAAGGGAACTCTAGTACATTGTTGGTGGGAATGTAAATTAGTATAGCCACTATGGAAAACAGCATGGAGATTTCTCAAATAACTAAAAATAGAACTACCATATGATCTAATAATACTTCTACTGGATATTTATCCAAGGGAAAAGAAATCAATATATCAAAAGGATACCTGCACTTGTATGTTTATTGCAGAACTAATCACAATAACAAAGATATGGAATCAGCCCAAGTGTCTATCAACAGATGAATGGATATAGAAAATGTGTTATATATACACACAATGGAATACTATTCAGCCATAGAAAGGAACAAAATAATGTCATTTGCAGCAACATAGATGGAACTGAAGGTCATTGTGTGAAGTGATATAAGCCAGGCACGGAGAGAAAATATTGCATGTTCTCACTCATGTAGGTGCTAAAAAAATTGATCTCCTGGAAATAGAAAGTAGAATGATAGACACGAGAGTCTGCAAAGGATGTGTGGATTGGGGAGAATGAAGAGATGTTGGTTAATGGGTACTGACATACAGTTAGATAGAAGGAATGCACTTTAATGTTTGATGGCAGAGTAGGATGACTATAGTTAACAACAGTGTATTGTATATTTCAAAATAGCTGGAAGAGTGGACTTGAAATGTTCCCAACACCTAGAAATGATAAATACTTAGGGTGATGGATACACTAAATACCACGAATTGATCATTACACATTCTATATGTGGAACAAAATATCACGTGTACCCATAAATATGTATAAATATTATGTATCAATTTAAAAGAAGATTCAGCTCACACATCACCTCACTTAGGAAACTTGTCCCTTGCCCATTTGATGTGTTTCCCTACCCTCCACATGATCCTATGGCATACCTCTATTATAGCATTTTCTATACTGCATGCAATTGTTGGCTTACTAGTGTCCGCCTCATAACTAAATAGTATGTTCTTTAAGCATATAAACAGTGGTGTTGGGTTATCTCCCCAATTTAGCAATAACAACAGCTAATTATTTTTGAGCACCCAAGTATGCATCATATGTATCTTAGACTAAACTCTGTATCACACTCTATACCAACCACTTTCAAACTTTATTTCTAATTCTTACAACTTGTAAGGTAAGATTTTTATCATAATTCTATAAGTTTGAAAATGGAAGCATATAGTGATTAATATTTAGCCAATAATTAATTGATGGAGCCAGCTTTCAAACTGAAGTCTGTTTCTAGATCTCACGTATTTCCCGTTAAACAATTTTTCTCAGTGTATCCATTCATACGGGCCATTGAGCAGCAGACAGCTTAAGACACTACAGATGATGGGGATGTGAAGGCACACTTCAAGGTCTGTGCCCTTAAAATTCCACATCAGAAAATTTTGAACTGTAGTGGAGCTACTGGTCTAAGAGTAAGATGGTGTCACACTGTGCAGTGGGGGCAGTCCTCGTCACCCTGACCTGGCAAGCCCTTAAAGAAAGTCGTCAAGTGATTGTCACTTTAAAGTGCGCAGAAGCAGGACCTACAGTGGGTGAGCGAAGCAGGACACGTGTGCTCAGGGAGCCCCTTTCTCAGCCGTTTTCAAGTGGTCTCTGAGTTTGGTTATTTTTTGTTTTGTTTTGTTTCATTGTTTTTGGAAAACTTTAAATTATAGAAATCAAACATGCTCACTGAAAAACTTAGAAAATACTTGAAATGGGTTTTAAAAAGTAAAAGGAAAGATTGATCTCACCACCCTGAGATAGATTCTGTGAACATTTGTTGTATATCCATCTCAAGGTTTCTTTGTTTCTTAGTTTAGCATTGCTGCCAGGTTACTGGCTCTGCCCTTGCTTGTTCGCCATTATGGCTTGCTTCTGATTCTTCGCTGTCCTCCTCCAGCTTGGGACCACAGCTTGTATGACAGCCCACTTCTGTCCTAGGCATACTCCGAGACTCTGTTTCTGCCAGCTTCCCTTAAGTAAGGTGCAACCAAGATTCTGATACATAATGACATTTGACTCTCATTTGTATTATGGCATAAAATAGATACTATTAATATTAGAAGAATCTAGCATGTTACAGTTTTGTATAGTTCAGGCAATTTCACCATCTGCAAAGCATTCAGTGACTCCATTGTGGGTACCAGGACCGCTCCATATTATGATTTAAACAATCCCCCCTGCTCCCCCTTCTCTTTGCCTCTAAGGTAGGACCAGCTCTCAGCCTGTGTAGTTCAGAGCCCCATCTCACACTCTCCATGTCTTCACCCTTCTTCCTACCTGCCTTCCACAGATTCTGCTCTTCCTCTCTCTCTCAGTTTTCTGTATCCTATTTCTTTTTTCTCCTTTATGATAATTTGCTATCCCCCACCCATGGCATCACCTCTATTCATCTCTCTTAGCTAAGTATTTCCAATGTCTCTACTTTTTTCTTACTCTATAAGCTCTGTGTTCATTCCCCATCCTCCAGCCCTTTTGCAGGCCTCCAATTGGTCTAACTGAATCCAGGTCACTTACGGTTTCAGAATACCATCTTTATAGCAGACATCTTCATTTTTAAAGCAACATAACACAAACAGATTTTTGCCACTTCAAAAAGTAATTACCCTTCACACACATTAAAAAAATCAGTATAGACAACTCTAACCTCCTTACATAATCATCTTTTTGTGAACACTTTACAGCCGATTCAATTGAAAAAAATTAATAAGAGTAAATTATATTTAGGAAAAATAATTCAAAATTGATGGCAGTAGAGAATGGTAGTGGCAGCTTAATTTGAAATTTGTGCGTGTGTGTGTGTGTATGTGTGTGTGTGTGTAAATGTGAGCAAAACTGCATTTCTACATCTATGGTTTTGAAATACTTGATCTCTTGGAAAAGGATGTAACAATTTTCTTATTCCACAAATAAGAGATAAGAGAGATGGATAATCTAACAGAGTGATTAGTTAAAAAATCAATTTATTGTAAAATCAAGCTCTTAAATTCTTTCTTTCACTGGTGTTTGACTATAAGTACAATTCACATTTAGGACTTAACCGCAACAAAATGAAAATGCTTAATAAACAGCCTGACACTCTCTTGTTATGAAATCTTGGCATGAGATCAGGAAAGACCTGCATTCCAGACTTCAGACTTCAGATCTTGAGGACAGCTGAGATAGGGTGGTTTTTACTGCCCTTTCTATAATTTTATGTTCTGTGGTTTTTTTCTCCTGTCTGGAGGGTTGATTATTTTTCTTGGCTGATAAGGAAAGAAGATGAGTGAACATTTCAGTTCTAAGAATTTTTTTTTTGCATAAATCAGGAGTTATTCATGTCAACAAGCTTGGGAGATTATTTAGCAAGTTACTTGGCAACAAGCCTTTCAATATATTTTAAAGTGCTATTATAGATGTAGGGACTCAATACTTGCTTGTGAAATGAATGAAATGAAATAAAATTCAGCTGGGTTAATGTCAATAGCATGATTTGGCCTCAGCATCTACAAAGAACTTAAAACAGCAGGGTTTTACCTTTAAAAATTGCTTTCCTGTCCTTTATTTTTAAGTAATCAAGACAATTCTTTTATGCACAGCATTCTATCTGAAAAAACTGACACACTAAAGCAAATAACTTTTTAAGACCAAAAAATAAATGAGTAGTGTTATGTTTGTGAAAAAGGAGTAGCATTAGATCACACTCCATTCTAAAAAGAATTGGAGGGAGAAATAGCTCCAAATCTTACAAAATGTGGCTGTTTTGTCCTTTACCATATTGCTTTGAATTGAAATGGGAAGCCTGTTATATTGAGATTTATGTCTTGGCAGCTATGTTCAAGGCCATGGTGTGAAATAGAACATGGGCATTTTCAGTTCAAAGTTTTCTAAAAAAGCCATGATGCATTTGAGGGTTTTCAGGAACACTGACTCAGCACCTAGATCAGAGTGTTTCCTGACCCCTATTAGCTTCCTATTTTGAGACCAGATGGAGCATTAACACACTTTACACCACTCTTAGGATCTGTCCCATCTACGTCAAGCTGCTCAGGAGCTGAAAACACAAAAGAGGCTTAGTAATATCCCAGGAAATTCAGGCCTCCGACTAGGCTCAGTTGAGAAGTGGAGTTACTGGGCTTCTCTCTTTCTACTTGCGAGTTTTCATAGTAACAATGACTCAAACCAAAAGCCACTGAACTGATAAATGGTAATGGAGAACCATTCAAAAGACGGGATAATCACTGGATCATTCTTTCACCTCCCAGCCCTGATCTCCTTCCTTCATCATCCAAGGTCTATATGCAATTAAAACTGAGTGAGATCTATCCTGCCTTCAAAGAACTCATAGTCTAACAGGAAAGGCTGACCCCTGTACTATATAATATAGTGTCATAAGTAAAATTCTAGGGGACATCTGCTAGTGTAGAGGAGGATGCGTCAACCAATGAAGTGTGGGGTGTAGGGGAATGTTTGGTAAGGGAAGGATTCTTGGAGATGAACAGGAAGTGTTTCCCTGATGGAATGAGGCTTTGGTGTAGCATAGGGAAAGAACATCCGTGCAGAAAAAAATAGCATGTGTACTTTGGAAACAAAGTAAGAGATCATGGAGTGTGTGTGAGGAACCATAAGACATTCTCTATGACTACAATGCCAATGTGGGAAAGGGATATTGAGGGATATAGAGCAGGAAGCTGCACAGTGAGGCTCTAGGATGTTGTGCTAAGGGGCTTAGATCTTATTGTATAGGGCCTGGGGATGCCTTGAAATGCTCGAGGCAGGAAAATGACATGAGTAAGTTTCATTTTTGGTAAATCACAGTGGTAGCTGTGTGTGGGTTCAACTTGAGAAGAACAACCCTAGAGGCAAGAAACCGGCTGGAGATCTGGAGTAATCTGGAGATATCGGCAATAACCACTGATTTTCAGTTTTATAACATTCATAAGAAAACATTGGATGAGGTATTATGAGGCATGGGTCCTGGAGCCAGGCCTGAGTTTGCATCTGGCCTTATCGCCTTACCGCTGCATGACCCTGGGCAAGGCATTAACCTCTAAGCATCATTTCATTCACATATGAAATGGGAATGGAAATAAATCCCCCTCATGTGTTACTGTGAAAATTAACAAGATAATCAATGAAAATTGCAGAGCATAGTGCCTGGTACTATGTAGCACTTTATAAATATTAGCCATTATGATCATATAAAATAAAGAGAAAAAGAAAAAATAGGTAATGTAGTAAGGGATATCAATAGCATTTCTGAACAATCTAATTACTTATTCCAATCTAATATCATAAAAAATGATTGTTTTTCTCCAGCAAGGATTCAGGGGAAAACTTTATCAGAGTGAAAAAAGTACAGGGAATTTAGTTTTCTGGAAAGGAAATCCTGCTCTTATTGACATGCACTCTAGTTTTCAATATGCAAAGTTCTATACTTGGCATGGCCTGGTGTTAAGTTAGATATAGGAAAAATACAGAAAAAAAGGCATTAATATTTCTGCAATGTGCTCACTGGTGATGAAAAATATTTGGCATAGGCAGTAGTTATAGATCCTATCACCATTTGAAAGGCTTCACTGCCCAGAGATGCTTAATAAAATCTCAGTTCTTTCTGGCTGGCTTCATAGGGTCTCATAGTATCTTTCCTTGTCTGGCTAATGGCAATAGAGTGAAGTACAGATGTGAGTAATGCAATGTATTCAATCATTTTTATGTATTTAATTTTTTTATTTTTTAATCTTTTGGATTTTTTATTTATTTCTTGTCTTTTTAAAATTTATTTCAAAATATTAAGGCAGTGCAGATGTTTTAGGTTACCTGGACCATTTTTGTAATGCTTGAGTCCTGGCTATAAGTGTGGCCTTCACCTAAATAGTGTTCATAGTACCTGTTAGGTTGGTTTATTCTCCTCCCCTCCCCCTTGCTTGCTTTCCACTGAGTTTTACTTCCCTCTGTGCACATGTGTACTCATTGTTCAGTTCAAATTTAATAGTGAATACATGTGGTGTTTGCTTTTCCTTTCTTGAGATACTTCACTTAGGAGAATGGTCTCCAGTTCAATCAAGATTGTTGCAAAAGGTATTAATTCACCCTTTTTTATGGCTGAGTAGTACTCCATGGCGTACATATACCACATTTTGTTAATCCATTCATGAATCGATGGGCACTTGGGTTAATTCCACATCTTTGCAAATGTGAATTGTGCTGCAATAAACATTTGACTGCAGGTATCTTTTTGATAAAATGACTTCTTTTCCTTTGGGTAAATACCCAGTAGTGGGATTGCTGGATTGAATGGTAAGTCTGCTTTTAGTTCTTTGAGGAATCTCCATACTATTTTCCATAGAGGTTGTACTAATTTGCAGTCCCACCAACAATGTAGTAATTAATATAAGTGTTCCTTTCTCTCTGCATCCATGCCAGCATTTATTGTTTTGGGACTTTTAAATAAATGCCATTCTAACTGGGGTATGGTGATATTTCATTGTGGTTTTAATTTGCATTTCCCTGATGATTAGTAACTTTGGGCAGTTTTTCATGTTTATTGGTGATTTGTCTTCCTTCTTTTGAGAAGCTTCTGTTCATATCTTTTGCTCACTTTTTAATAGGGTTGTTTGTTTTTTTTCCTTGATGATTTGCTTGAGTTCTTTGTAAATTCTGGTTATTAGCCCTTTATCAGATGTGCAGCTTGTGAATATTTTCTCTCATTCTGTAGGTTGTCTACTTGCTCTGTTGATTGTTTCCTTAGTTGCGCAGAAGCTTTTTAGTTTAATCAAACCCCATTTATTAATTTTTGTTCTTGCCATGATTTCCATTGAGATCTTTTTCATAAATTCTTTGCCTAGGCTGCTAGCTAGAAGAGTTTTTCCTACATTTTCCTTTAGAATTTTCATGGTTTCATGCCTTAGATCTTAGTCTTCTACCCGTCTTGAATGAATTTTTGTGAGTGGTGAGCAGTAAGGGTTCTGTTTCATTATTCTGCATGTGGCTATCCAGTTTTCCTAGCACATTTATTGAAAACGACTTCTCTTCCCCACTGTACACTGTTGTCTGCTTTGTAAAAGATCAGTTGGTTGTAGGTAGATGGTTTTATATCTGGGTTCTCTGTTCTATTCCATTGGTCTAAGTCTCTATTTTGTTCTTCCTTTTCTAGTTCCTTGAAGTGTGACATTAGATTGTTAATTTGTGATCTTTCTGTCTTTCTGATGTAGACATTTAAGGCTGTGGATTTTCCCCTGAGGATTGCTTTGGCTGTATCCCAAAGATGTTGATAGTTTGTGTCTCCTTTCTGTTCAGTTCAAATAATTTTTTGATTGCCATTTTAATTTCATTCTTTTTTTTTAACATTTTGGTTGCATTTTATATCTTTGCCTCTCCCTAGGAAAGGTTAGAGGTATGCCCTTCCCCTCCACAATGATCATCACATGCCTCAGATGAGGGTCTACCCCCCAACCCCCGAATCCCTGGTGAACACCACCACCCTTTGAGCACCATAGTGTTAATCAGTCAGTACCAATTTTATGGCGAGTACATGTGGAGCCCATTCTTCCGATCTTGTGTCACCTCACTTTGGATAATGGGCTTAAGCTCAGTCCAGGATAATATAAGTGGTGTGAGCTCACTGTCGTTTCTTAGAATTGAGTAATATTCTATTGTAAACATATACCAAATTTTAATAATCCACTCATGAATTGATGGGCATTTGGGTTGTTTCCATGTCCTTGCAATAGTGAAGTGTGCTTCCATAAACATTCGGGTACAGATGTCTTTATAATAGAATGTCTTATGCTCTTTTGGGTAGATGCCTAATAATGCTATTGCTGGATCGAATGGTATTTCTATTTTTAGCTGTTTGAGGTATCTCCAAATTCTTTTCCACAAAGGTTGCACTAATTTACAGTCCCACCAGCAGTGTAAGAGTATTTCTATCTCTCCACATCCTCGCCAGCATTTGTTGTTTTGGGATTTTTTGATAGAGGCCAGTCTCACTGGGGTTAGAAAGTATCTCATTGTGGTTTTGATTTGCATTTCTCTAATGATTAAAGATGTTGAACATTTTTAATATGTTTGCTGGCCATTATTCTGTCTTCTTTGGAAAAGTTTCTGTTTATTTCCATTGCCCATTTCTTGATGGGGTTGTTTGATTTTTTCTTGTTAATTCTTTTGAGTTCTAGATAGATTCTTATTATAAGACCTTTATCAGAAGTGTAGAGAGCAAATATTTTCTCCCATTCTGTAGGTTGTCTACTTGCTCTAATGATAGTTTCCTTGGCCGTGCAGAAGCTTTTTAATTTGATCTTAACCCAATAATTGTTCAGCAGAAGATCATTTAATATCCATGATTTTGTGTAGGTTTGATTGTTTGTCTTATGATTGACTTTTAGTTTTATTCTGTTGTCATCTGAGAAGGTACATGATATGATTTCAATTTTTAAAAAAATTTTTTTGAGACCTGTTTTTGTGTCCTAAGATATGATCAGTCTTGGAGAATATCCCATGTGCTGCTGAGAAGAATGTGTATTCTGTAGTTTTTGGGTAGAATGTTCTGTAAATATCTGTCAGGTCCATTTGATTCAGAGTTTGGATGTATTTAAAATTTATAATTTTATTTATTGATTCTACATTTAAAAATCGATTTATTGGTAATTGTTTTAAAATATGGGAGTTTAAAACAAAATGAAAAGAAAATTCCCTTCACTTTCTCTGGTGATTTGTCCTAGCTTTGAAAATGGGACCTAGGCAATTATAGGCTCCATTGTAGAATCAATGTTTTAGTCACCCTAAAGATGACCAAAATTGTAAGGGAAGTTTTACCAGGAAGCACTTCTATTATTATTATAAAGATAACAGTTCTCTCTAATTTTAGTTCATCTGCAATCTTTCTTTAACTCATGCAATTAACCAAAAGCAAATAGAAATTGATTCAAGGAAAAATGCTTATATTTTTATAGACTAGTAGACTAAAATGATCTAACTCAAAAAGAAAGTAGAAAATAATTAGAAAAGCCAGACCAGAACACATTTTTGCTGGTAGTTTTTGGATATCAGGACAAAGATAGTAGAAAGCAGTACTTTAAAAAAAATGAAGTGTTAACACAAAAACACAAAATTAGAAAATAAAAGAAAAAATCTAGATGACCTTTGGTTTGGCCATGACTTCTTAGATACAACATAAAAAACATAATCCATAAAAGAAAAAAATTGATATATTGGACTTTATTTAAATTACAAACTGCTCTATAGAAGATGGTATTAAAAGAATGAAAAGCTGCAAAATGAAAGAAAACCTTTGCAAAACACACATCTAAAATAAGTGGTACCCAAAATATACAAAGAACTCTTAAATACACAAAAAAAACTAAACAACCTTATTAAAAATGAGCGAAAGATCTCAGCAGACACCACCAAAGAAGATACTCAAATGGCAAGTAAGCATTTGAAAAGATGCTCAATATCATATGTCATTGGGGATTTAAATTAAAATAATGAGACATTACTATATATCTATTAGAATGGCGAATATCTAAAACACCAACAACAAACACCAAATGCTGGTGAGGATGTGAAGCAACAGAACTCTCATTCATTGCTTGTGGGAATGTAAAATTGTACAGCCACTTTGGAAGACAATTTGGCAACTTCTTATAAAACTAAACACAGTCTTATCATATCATCCAGAAATATATTTCTTGGTATTTACATAATGGAGTTAAATACTTATGTTTACACAAAAACCTGCACACAAATGTCTACAGAATGTCTTATTCATAGTTGCTAAAACTTGAAAGCAGCCAAGATGTTCTTTAATAGGTGAATGAATAAATAAATTGTGGTACATGAATACAATCAAATATTATTTGATGATAAAAAGGAATGAGGTTTTGAACCATGTGAATACATGGAGGAAACTTAAACACATATTACTAAGTGAGAAAAAGCCAGTCTGAAAAGGCTGTGTGCTATATAATTCCAACTATATGACATTCTGAAAAAGGCAAAGCAATAGAGACAATAAAAAGGTCAGTCAGTAGTTGTACAAAAATGGAGGGAAAAGTGCACGTACTCTTAGGTAAAATACATAAATGTAACTTCAGATGCTTCTTTATAAACTGGTCTTTCTTTTTTTTTTTTTTGAGACAGAGTCTTACTTTGTTGCCCAGGCTAGAGTGAGTGCCATGGCGTCAGCCTAGCTCACAGCAACCTCAAGCTCCTGGGCTCAAGCGATCCTCCTGCCTCAGCCTCCCAAGGAGCTGGGACTACAGGCATGTGCCACCATGCCCGGGTAATTTTTTCTATGTATTTTTAGTTGGCCAATTAATTTCTTTCTATTTTTAGTAGAGACGGGGTCTCGCTCTTGGTCAGGCTGGTTTTGAACTCCTGACCTTGAGCTATCCACCCGCCTCGGCCTCCCAGAGTGCTAGGATTACAGGCGTGAGCCACCGCGCCCGGCTGGTCTTTCGACCCGTGGAGAAAGTTTGCAAATCTAATTTTTTAAAAAATCCAAAGACAAAGCAAAATTTCTATACTACTTTATCTACAAATGGCTCAGTGATTTAGAACCTTGAGATAGAGGACTGACCAATATATTTGGATGCTTTAACTTTGCTATACTATTTGAATATGAGTGTAGAACTTTTTAAAATGTGTCCCAAGGAAATGAAAAAGTACAGTTTGAAGAAAAGTGATTTACAAGATATTGTCTGTAATTGAGTACAGTAGTCCCCTCCTTATCTGTGGGGGATATGTTTTAAGACCTCCAGTGGATGCCTGAAATCCAGATAGAACTGAATCCTACATATACTATGTTTTTTCTTATATATATGTACCTATGATAAAGTTTAATTTATAAATTAGTCACAGTAAGATTAACTATAATAGCTAATAATAAAATAGAAGAATTATGACAATATGCCAGCATCAACACTATTGTGCTTTGGGACCATTATTAAGTACAATATGGATTCCTTGAACATGAGCACTACCATACTGCAACAGTTGATCTCTTAACTGAGACAGCTACTAAGTGACAAATGGTCAGGTAGCACATATAGCGTGGATGTGCTGGACAAAGGGATAATTCATGTCCCAAGCAGGATGAAGTGGGATTGCATGAGATTTCATCATCTTACTCAGAAAGGTGCACAATTTAAAGTTTATGAATTGTGGATTTCTGGAATTTCTGTTTAATATTTTCAGAATGTGGTTGTCTGTGATTGTCTTTTCCCATTTTCTGTTCTATAACAGAATACCTAAGACTGGGTAGTTTGTAAAGACAATAAGTTTATTTAGCTCATGATTCTGGAGACTGGGAAGTTGAAGATTAGGTGGCCACACCTGGCAAAGGTCTCATGATGCATCATAACATGGCAGATGGCATCACATTGTGGAATTGCACGCGAGAGCAGAGAGTGGGTGTGTGCAAAATAGACAAAACATGAGGAGTGACCTTGCTTTCTAACAACCCATTCTTGATGTAACTAATCCAATCCTGAGAGATCAAGAACTCACTTACTTCCTTTACAAGAGCAGATCCTTCATGACTTAAATGCCCCTTTCAGATCCTACCACCTCTTAACACCATTACATTGGAGACCAAGTCTCTATGTGACTTTTAGTGGGGACAAACCACATTCAAATCATAGCAGCAATTGAATGCAGGTAACTGAAACTTCTGAAAGCAAAATTGTGGATAATGGGAGACTACTGTTTAACCTTATCCCTAGTCTTATACATATTACTGTGGACTCAGTTCTTTCAGGACCAACTTGAATTCTGTCACACAATATTAACTCTTTTGAATTTTCCAGTTTTAAAGTGTGAAGCATGACGGGAGAGTTAAGGGTTGTCCAGCGACAGAGAGCATTTCATGTAGAATTTTAGATCTTTGAAAAAAGAGACACTAAGATAAAGAAAAAGTCCAGTTATTCTTCAAATCCTAAGTTAGTGACTGACAGTCATAATTCTGGTGCATCAGGATCATTTGTGTAATTGTTCAACTTGGCTATGAATTAGTTTCATTGGAAACATAGATAAATCCAAACACATGAAAGCCAAGATTTTCTTCCCATTGGTTGTCTAAAATAGTTGTGGCAAAATATATAACATAAACTTTACCATTTTAACGAATTTTAATTATAATTTCAGTAGTGTTAGTGCTTTTACATTATTGTACAACCATCACCACCATCCATCTTCGGAACTTTTTTCCCCTAGCTTTACTGAGGCATGATCGATGAATAAAAATTGTATATACCTAGGGTAAAAACATGATGTTTTCATTTATTAATAGCTATACATTGTGAAATGGTTACTACAATTGAGCTAATTAACACATTCCATCACATCACATAGTTGCTATTTATGTGTGTGTGGTGAGAACACTTGACATCTACTGTCTGGGCAAATTGCAAGTATTCAATACATTGTTATTAACTATAATCACCACATGGTACATTAGGTCTCTAGCTCTTATTTATCTTGTAAATGAAGGTTTGAACCCTTTAACTAATATGACTCCTTTTCTCCCACCCCTACCCTTTGCCCCTGATAATCATCATTCTACTCTCTGTTACTATGAGAATCAGTTATATAATATATATATATATATGTATGTATATGTCTCACCACATATAGGTGAGATCATACAGTAGTTGTTTTTCTGTGTCTGGTTTATTTCACTTAGCATAATTGTCCTCCAGCATATTGTTGCAAATGGCAGGATTTCCTTCTTTTTAAAGGCTGAATAATATCCACTGCATACACACACACACATACACCCCCACCCCCATTTTCTTTATCCATTTATCTGTTGACAGACACTTAGGTTATTTCCATATGTTGGCTATTGTGAATAATGCTGCAATGAATACAGGAGTGCAAATATCTCTTTGAGATAATTGATTTTATTTCCTTTGAATATGTACTCAGAAGTGGGATTGCTGGATCACATAGTGATTCTATTTTTAATTTTTTGAGAAACTTCTATACTGTTTTCTATAATGGCTATACTAATTACATTGTTACTAACAGTGTGCAAGGGTTCCCTTTTCCCCACATCCTCACTAAAACTTGCTATCTTTTTGGTAATAGACACCTAAGAAGTGTGAGGTGATATCTAATTGTGGTTTTGATTTGCATTTCCCTCATGATTAGTGATGTTGAGTATCTTTTCACATACCTGTTGGCCAATTTGTATGTCTTCTTTGGAAAAATATCTGTTAGTTCCTTTGCCCATTTTAAAAATTGGGTTATTTGTTTTTTCCTATTGAGTTGTATGGATTCCATACATATTTTGCATATTAGTCTTTTACCAGATATATTTTTTCAAATATTTCTCCCATTTGTATGATGCCGTTTTATTTTGTTGATTATTTCCTTTGCTGGGCCAAAGCTTTTAGTTTGATACAGTCCCACTTGTTTATTTTTGTTTTTCTTGCCTGTGTTTTTGGTACCAAATTAAAAATATTATTCGCCATCATATTGGTACTGACTGATTAAAACTATGGTGCTCAAATAGTGGTAGTGTTCACTAGGGATTGGGGGGGGGAGACCTACATCTTAGGGATGTGGCATGCATTGTGGGGGGGAAGAGATTACCTCTAACCCTTCTTAGGGAGAGACAAAGATATACAATGTAACCAAAATGTCAAAAAAACCCAAAAACTTTTATCAGGTGGCGGGCAGGTGGGGGGGGAGGAGGGGAAAGGTGTATATTTACATAATGGGTGTGGTGCGCACCACCTGGGGGTTGGACACGCTTGAAGCTCCGGCACGGCGGGGTGGGGGAGGGGTGGCAAGGGCAATATATGTATCCCGAACAATATTTGTACCCCCATAATAAAAGGAAATAAAAGGAAAAAAAAGAAAAAAGAAAAATATTATTGCCAAGACCAAGTCAAGAAGTTTTTCTCACGTTTCTTGGAGGAGTTTTATCATTTAAGGTCTTACATTTAAGTTATTAATCCATTTTGAATTCCTTTTTGTGTATGGTGTAAAAGAGGAGTCTAGTTCCTTCCTTCCTTCCTTCCTTCCTTCCTTCCTTCCTTCCCTCTTTCTTTTCTTCTTCTTTCTCTCTTTCTTTCTCTCCTTCTCTCTCTCTCTCTCTCTCTTCTTCCATATGACTATTCAACTTTCCTAACGACATTTATTGAAGAGACTATCCTTGCCCCATGGTGTATTCTTGATGTCTTTGTCAAAAATTAGTTGACTGTATACGTGTAGGTTTATTTCTGGGGTTTCTATTCTATTTCATTGGTCTATGTGTCTGTTTTTTTATGCCATTATTGCACTGTTTTGATTACTATAGACTTGTAATGAGTTTAAAATTAAGAAGGATGTTCTCTACAGCTTTGTTCTTGCTCAAGATCATTTTGCTATGCAGGGTCTTTTGTGATTCCATGCAACATTTAGAATTGTTTTTTCTATTTCTATAAAAAATGTCATTGGAATTTTGATAGAGATTGAACTGAATATGTAGATCGCTTTGGGTAGTATGGACATTTTAACAATATTAATTCTTTCAATCTATGAATATAGGATATCTTTGCATTTATTTGTGTCTTCTTTAATTTCTTTTCCAATGTTTTAGAGTTTTCAGTGTACAGATCTTTTACCTCCTTTGTTAAATTTATTCCTAAGCATTTTCTTCTTTTTGATGCTATTGTAAATGGGATTACTTTCTTGATTTCTTTTTTGAATAGTTGGTTGTTAGTATATGGAAATGCAACTTATTTTTGTATGTTGATTTTGTCCTGCAACTTTTCTTAATTTGTTTACCAATTCTAACAGTTTCCTTATGAAGTCTTTAGGATATTCTATTTATAAGACCATATCATTTGCAAATGGAAACAATTTAACTTCCTCCTTTACAATTTGGATGCCTTTTATTTCTTTCTCTTCCCTAATTGCTCTGGCTAGGACTTCCAGTATCATGTTGAATAGAAGTGGTAAGAATGGACATCCTTGTCTTATTCCTAATATTAAAGGAAAAGCTTTTAGCTTTTCATTATCAAATATGATTTTGCTGTGGGTTTGTCATATATTCCCTTCATTATATTGAGGTATATTTGTTCTATACCTAATTTGCTCTGGGTTTTTATCATGAAAGGATCTTGAATTTTGTCAATACTTTTTCTGCATCTATTGAGATGATCATATGATTTTCCCCCCTTCATTTTGTTAATGTGGTGTTTCACATTTATTGATTTGCTTATGTTGATCCATTCTTACATTCCAGGGATAAATCCCACTTTTTCATGGTGTATGGCCATTTTAATATGCTATTGAATTTAGTTTTATAGTATTTTGTTGAGGACTTTTGCATCTATATTCATCAAGAATACTGACCAGTAATTTTCTTTTCTTGTAGTGTCCTTGTGTGGCTTTGGTATCAGGGAAATGCTGGCTGTGTAAAATGAGTTTGTGAGTATTTTCTTCTCTTCGATTTTGAAGGAGTTTGAGAAGGATTGTGTTAATTCTTCTTTAAATGTTTGGTAGATTTCATCAGTGAAGCCATCTGTTCCTGGACTTTTCTTTATTCAGAGATTTTTGACTATTGATTCAATCTCTTTACTGATTATTGGTGTGTTCTAGTTTTCTGTTTTTTTCATGATTCAGTCATCATAGATTGTATATTTCTAGGAATTTATCTATTTTTCAAGGTTATTCAATTTGTTGGCATATAATTATTTATTGTAGTCTTTTATGATCCTTTGTATTTCTGTAATATCAGTTGTAAAATGTCCCTTGTTTCATTTCTGATTTTAGTTGAGTCTTCTGTCTCTTTCTCTCTTGGTCTAGTTAAAAGTTTATCAGTTTTGTTATCCTTTCAAAAAACAGGACTTAGTTTTGTCAATCTTTTCCGTTGTTTTTCTAGTCTCTATTATATTTATTTCTGCTCTGATCCTTTTTATTTTCTTTTACTAAATTTGGGCTTAATTTGTTATTTTATTCCTAGAAGTGTAAAGTTAGATTGTTTATTTACTTTTACCACTGAGTTTTATACTTTCAAATGTCTTCATGTTACTAATTAGTATTCTTTTCTCTCAACTTAAGAAATTTCTTTACCATTTCTTGTAAGGCATTTGTAGTGGTGATGATGAACTCCTTCAGCTTTTGTTTGTCTGAAAAAGTCCTTATTTCTCTTACATTTCTGAAGGGCAGATTTATCAGGTAAATTATTCTTGGTTGGCATTTTTGTCTTTCAGCACTTTGAATATATCATACCTTTGCCTCCTACTCTGCAAAGTTTCTGCTGAGAAATTCCCCTGACAGCCTCGTTGAGGTTCCCTTGCATTATTGTGTCTTATAAAAACTTTCTCTGTTCTTTGATTTTTGATAGTTTGATTATAATGTGTCTTAGTGAAATCTTTGTGTTGAATCTGTTTAGAAACCTTTGAGTTTCCTATACCTGGACATTCATATTTTGCCTCAGATTTGGGAAGTTTCTCCCTTTATTTTTTTTAAATAATCATTCTGCCTTTTCTCTTTTCTCCTTTTGAGACTCTAATAATGCAAATATTGGTTCTTTTAATGGTGTTCCATAAGTTCCACAGTCTGTCTTCTGTTCCTTTTTATTTTTTTTTCTTTTCTCCTCTCACTGGATAATTTCATATGATCTGTCTTTGAATTTGCTTATTTTTCCTTCTTTTTGATCAATCCTGTTGAAGTTCTTTATTGCATGTTTCAGTTCAGTCATTGTATTCTTTAGGTCTAAAACTTCTTTTTTGTTAAATGTTTTCTTTTTGTTAAACTTCTCATTTTTTTGCACTTTTTCCCAATTTCATAAATTATTTATTTGTTTTATCCTCACTCAGCTTTTTTTAGAACAATTATCTTAAATTCTTTATCAGACAATTTGTGGATCTCTATTTCTTTGGGGCCAGTTATTTGGAGTTTATTGTGTTACTTTAATTGTGACATGTTTCTCTGATTCTTTGTGATATTTATAGCCTTGTGTAGGTGTCTGTACATTTGAAGAAGCAGATTTTTTTTTTTAGAATTTAAGGACTGGTTTCTTTATGAAAAGACTTTCACTTGGGGGGTGGAATGTGGCATACTGGAGTGTGCTTTGGCACCAGATCTATTAGTGTGGGGTGCCAAATGTGGGGGCTTATGGTGTCTCCAAGTCTGTGGGGATGTGGTGTATTTAATCAACTCAGGCATCTGGGTTTTATTGACATTGGCAACTGGGTGGTCCTTGGAAGCAATTGCTACAGGAGGTCTACAGTGGCAGCAGGTGTTTTTGGGTTCCTGAGCAGCCTCTCTGAATATAGCAAGAAGGTATGGGAGCAGGCCATGGGTATGGGAGCTTGGGCCAGCAGTAGGCATGTGTTTGGCTGTAGGAACTGGCTTCAGGAATATGTGTGGTGGTGAAGGTCAGTACCAAGAGCAGGAAATGGGGCCAACTGTAGACACATGCATGACTGTGGGGGCCAGTGGTGTGTGTGTACATAGCTATAGGACTCAGAGCTTGTGGCCTGCATGTACATGGCTGCAGGGGCCAGTTGCAGACTTGCACATAGCAGTGGGGGCTTGTAACAGGGCTCAGGCTACAGGGATCAGCTTCAGGTGCTAAGCACAGTGGTGAATGAAGGAAATGGAGGGCAAGACTGGCTGCAAGTGCACATGCAACTGCAAGTGCTGATATTGGCAGTGCGTACACATGTGGCTACATGGGCCATATGTTTGCACACACATGGCTATGAGACCTGGCAATGGAGTGTGGGGCCAATTGCACGCATGCCCATGGCTGTGTGGTGATGGAAGCTGGAACCTGTGGTGGGACCCAGGCTGTTTATTGGCTGTGCACTGCACTGTGGCCATGCTAGGTCCTTGGGCTGGGGTTTTCTTGGCAACAGTGGCTGGTAAGTCTCTAGGGATAAAGTGGGGAGAGGATTAGCGTCTCAGGCAGCTAGAGACAACAAAGGTGATAAACTGCTGAATTGCAGGATATTAGTAGTGAAAGCTAAGGAGTCCCCTGTGACTTTGCTGGCTATTGGTTTCCTTGGTGCTGAGAGCTGCTGGGTCCTCTGTAGAGCAGGTTGGTGGCATTTGCAATGGTGAGCACTGTGGGGTCCTCAGCAGTGAAATCTGTGTGTGTGGGGGGGGGCAGTGTACAGTGGCCCTGAGGTCTGTTGAGGTCCTCGGTGGAGAAAGCTCCTGGGGTCCTTTACAGAGCAGGGCCCTGGGACCCTGATACTGATGACCCCCATGCTTCTTTATTCGCGTCATCACCAGAGGACTCAGATTCCTCCATCTCCCCAGCAATCTGTGTGGGAGGAAACTGAAGCAGGTCATTTAGGCAGTGTTCTGAATGGCTGGGGAAGATGTTTTTTCACCCCGTTCTCCTTTTCCCTGAGTGGGTGGGGTATTCAAGAGCTGGGGGATTTCATGTTGAGTGGTGCCAACCTGGAAGATATGATGATGCAGGCAAAACAAAACTGTTCTTCTTACCCTTTTTTTGGTGCACTTATTCTCAGAGTGTTTTTTTTTGTTGCACTGCGTTGCTGTAGCTTTTTAAGTAGACTCCTAGGCTCTTCTATAGTAAATTTTGTTCGTAGAAAGCTAATTGTTGTTGTTTATGGTGGCGACAAAGGCTGAGATCTCCTCTTCTGCTATTTTGATGACTTCCAGAACATTTCATCATCTCAAACTGAAACTCTGTATCCATTAAATAACAATTCCCTATTACTTCATCCTCCTAGCCACTGGTAACCACTATTCTACTTTCTGTCCCTAGAAATTTGACTATTCTGGGTACCTAATATGAGTGGAATCATACAATATTTGTCATTTTGTGTCTGGCTTATTTCATTTAGCATAATGTTTTAAAGTTTATCCATGTTACAGCATATACCAATTTTTAAAAACATTATTTATTTTTAATAGACTTTATTTTTTAGAGAAGTTTCAGGTCCACAGAAAAATTGAGTGGAAAGTATGGAGATTTGCCATATTCACTCTGCCTGCCCCCTTCACAGCCTCCTCCGTGACCATCAACATTTCACACCAGGGTGGTCCATTTGTTACAATTGATAAATTTCCATTGACACATCATTGTCACCCAAAGTTCATAGTTTACATTAGAGTTCACCTTTGGTTTTTGTACTTTATGGTTTTGACAAATGTGTAATGCCATGTATCCACCATTGTAGTATTGTACAGTACAGTTTCACTATCCTAAAATTCTCTGTGCTCCACCTGTTTATCCCTCTCTCCCCACTAACCTCTGGAAACCAGTCATCTTGTTACTGGCTCCATAGTTTTGACTATTCCAGAATGTCATATAGTTGGAATCACACAGTGTGTAGCCTTTTCACATTGGCTTATATCACATAATAATATGCTTTTAAGGTTCCTTCATGTCTTTTTGTGGCTTGATAGCTCATTTCTTCTTATCACTGAAGAATATTCCATTGTCTGTATGTACCACAATATATCTATTCATTTACCTATTTAAGGGCACCTTGGTTGCTTTCAAATTTGGGCAATTGTGAATAAAGCTGCTATAAGCATTCACATGTAGGTTTTTGAATGAATGTAAGTTTTTAATTTCTTTTGGTAAATACCAATGAATGTGACTGTTAGATCATATGGTAAGAGTGTGTTTAATTTTGTAAGAAACCACCAAATTGTCTTCTAAAGTGGCTACCATTTTGCATTCCCATCAACAATGAATGAGAGTTTCTGTTGCTCCACATTTTTGCCAGCATTTGGTGTTGTTAGTATTTTGGATTTTGGCCACTCTAATAAGTATTTAGTAGTATTTCATTGTTGTGTTAATTTGTAAGTTCCTACGTATGTATGTAGTGCATATTCTCATGTGCTTATTTGCCATCTGGATATCTTCTTCAGTGAGGTGTCTGTTCAAATCTTTTGCCTATTTTTATTTAGGTTGTTTTCTTTCTTATTTTTGAGTTTCAAGAGTTCTTGGTATGTTTTGTATACCAGTTATTTCAAATATGTGTTTTGTAAATATTTTTTCCCAGTCTATAGCTTGTCTTCTCATTCTCTTGATGTATCAGAATTTCATTTATTTTTAAGGGCAAATAATATACTAATGCATATATATATCACATTGCATTTATTGATTTATCTACCTATTCATAATCACCTTTTTGTGATTATGAATAATACTACCATGAATATTGGTGTATAAATATCTAACTCCCTGCTTTCAATTTTTTGGGGTAGATACCCAGAAATGGAATTTCTGGATATCACTTTGCTTTTAAAAATTCATTGATAGCATGACTAAGCAATTATACTCAATTTTTATTTCTGTGAACAAAGTAGTCATGTAGCACTCACAATAAGCCACCATTATAACAATCTTTGCTCTTTGTGTGGCTTTACCATTTCTTGTTAGTAAGTGAAGAATGATCAGCAGTCTGCCAGCTTTAGGAAAGCAATTATGATCCTTGACTGCAAATGGATTTGCCTGAAGGGAAAGTGAAGTGAATAGAAGCAAATGGCAATTTATAAAATACCTCTTTAAAAATATAAGCGATGCCTCATTGTTCCCAACTGAAAGGATAAATCCTGATTTCAAATAGAGGTCTGATAAAAGTAGATTAGAATAAAAAGCCC
This sequence comes from Cheirogaleus medius, assembly GCA_008086735.1. Classification (NCBI taxonomy): domain Eukaryota; kingdom Metazoa; phylum Chordata; class Mammalia; order Primates; family Cheirogaleidae; genus Cheirogaleus; species Cheirogaleus medius. The sequence continues at coordinate 32,740,116 of VBSM01002616.1, forward strand.
TAAAAAAGAATCACAGAGAATCCAAATGAAATCTAATTCCCTGCTTCCTCATAACCTAAAAATACCCAAAGCGGCAGCAGTATAATATCATCGTATTTTCTATGCAAAAAATAAAATTTTCTATTTTTCTTAAAATGCCAAGAAATAGGGATCTCATGGAGATTTGCAATATCAATATATGAAAAAAGAAATTCTTTTAGATATGTAGCCTTTGGCTAGGGTAACATTTTATTAGGTGTGCATGGAAATTACATTGAGTTTATGATCTGAATATAAAGCATGTATTTTGTATCTGAAGTCTAGAAAATAATTATGACTTTCACTTAATATCTTCTAAAAATAAAAATATATTTAAGCAATATAACTAAACTTTATATTAAAAATATTATTCTTGGACAGGTTCAAGATGGTGGGCTGCACCATGCTGCTGTCATGAAGAGAATCAGAAGTGGCAAATAGATATCCACCTTTGGATTGATCATCTGAGTGAGAGCACTGGGAATCCATGGACAGGAGGCAGGAGTGAAGTGAAGAAGGTAGAAGTGGGACAAGCTGCTCAGCAGGACGGGAGGTAATTAGGGAAGGTGCCTACAAGTAGGAAAGGGACAGAGGAGAGAATTCTCAGCTCCACGTGTTCCCTGAGGATACTGCAACTGGAGTGGCAGGAGGGCCCCTCCACACAGCAGGCCTCCAGATTGATACAGAGACTGATTGGAGGCTGTGTTGCTCCTGAGAAAAGTGATGGCTTGCAAGGCCTGGGCGCTGCCGCTGGTGCCATTGTAACATGCCAACCCTGGAACACTACTTTTGCCCAGGGGTCAGATCTGTGACTACTGCTGTCCCCTTGCCCCTCCCAGGCAGGGAGGGAGCAGGGAATCCTAGCACTCATGTGTGCCTATGGATAGATGATATGTCTGCTGCTGCTGCTGCTGGGGTCCCTGGGGCAAGCAGGAGACCATGGGCCCATTGCCCACTGCTGTGTCTTGTGTGACTCCATTCACCCACACTTCCCATGGGACCCAGTGGATCATGTGCTTATAGTCCTTGGTGTCCACTGTCCACTGTTGGGGCAGTGGAACTGCTGCCACCATTGCCACTACTTGAGAGGCCCCCAGTGCAGCCACTGCTTTTGGATCTGGGCAGACTGCATGTCATGGACCTGTGCCATCCTCCACAAGTGCCCTGCAGGGACCCTCTCCTTACCATACATCCTTCCCCACAATACGCCATGGACCAGCTCCATCCCACATAGGTTCCCTGCCTGATGGATATGTTCTGTCCCAGGGTCCTGCTCCACCCTGTGCAGGGCACTCACCTTGCCCTGCCCACATGCCTGACACCTCAGCCACCCAGGCCTACATACATGTACAGTGTACCCAGAAAACCTCCTCCATCCTGTGCACATGCCCTGTCCTGTTGGCCAGACTCACTTTGTGTGCACAGCTGGCACCAGAGGCCAGCCCTGCCACAGTGGCCCAGTGATGACCACAGGGGAACAGGGGAGATGTGGCAGAGCAGCTGTTTATACTCCATTAAAGGTTCATAGTACATCTGCCCCTCTCCTGCCTGGTCAAGCTTCTAGAGTAGGATCCAAGCACACCATCCAGGGACCCATCCTATCTTCACCAAGAAATGGAGGTCCCAGCAGAGGAGAACAGGCACTATATCTGCTATCTGTTTTGAGCTGAGAGAAGAGGCCTCAGATGAGAAGGAACCAGCATAAAAACTCTGGAAACATGAAAAAATAGGATGTCTTAACATCCCCAAAGGATCACAATAGCTCTCCAGCAATGAACTCCAACCATAAGGAAATTGTTGAAATGACAGATATGGAATTCAGATTATAATGGAATTGGGGAAATGGTAAAAAATCATCTCAAAGAAACCAGAAAAATAATTCAGGATATGAACAAAAAATTCACTACGGAGATAGATAACATTAGTAAAAAGATAACAAAACTTAAAGGGATGGAAGAGTCATTTAGGGAATTTTAAAACATAGCAGAAAGCTTTAACAACAAGGCTAGGCCGAGCAGAAGAAAGAATTTTAGAGCTTGAAGACAAGGATTTTGAAGTTACCCAGTCAGTAAAAAATGTAGAAAAAAGAACAAAGAAGAATGAACAATCACTGAGAGAAAAATGGGATTATGCAGAACAACAAATGTAAGAATTATAGGTATCCCTGAGGGAGATGAAGAAAAAGCAATGAGCGTGGAAAACCTATTTGAGAGAATAATAGAGGAAAACTTCCTTGGTATTGCTAGAGGTTTAGATATCCAGACACAAGATGGTCATTGAACACCTGGAAGATTCATAGCAAATAGGACATTACCAAGAAATAGAGTCATCAGTCTGACCAAAGTCAAAGTGAAGGGGAAAATCTCACAAGCTATGAGATGAAGCCAAGTTACTTACAAAGAAAAACCCATCAGACTGACAGCACACTTTTCAGCAGAAACCTTTCATGCTAGAGGGGATTGTAGTTCCATTTTTAGTCTTAAACAGAATAACTGCCAGCCAAGAATTTTGTATCCTGCAAAACTAAGTTTCATAAATGAAGGAGAAAGAAAATCTTTCCCAGATAAGCAAACACTAAAGGAATTTGTCACCACTAGACCTGACCTACAGGAAATGCTTAAAAATGTTCTATACATGGAATCAATACCTAGCAGTATAAAAACATTCCAAAATTAAAGTTTACAACCCTTATAAAACATTAACACAATGAGAAAACAAAGCAACTAGGTATCATTCAACATGATAAGCTGAACAGTATTGTACATATCAATACTAACATTGAACCATCTCTAGTAGATATAAGCAAAGAAATAAATAGCAACATCATAATTACTAGAGACATTAACACTTCACTGACAGAATTGGACAGATCACTGAGGCAGAAGATTCACAAAGAAACACTGGACTTAAACAGAACTCTAGAACAAATTGACCTAACAGACATCTACAAAAAATTCTACTGAAAGACAGCAGAATGTACATTCTTCTCATCAGCACATAGGACATTTTCCAAGATAGAACATATGTTAGCCCACAAAACAAGTCTCAGCAAATTCAGAAAAATCAAAATCATTCCATGTATCTTTTCAAATCACAGTGGAATAAAAATAGAAATCAACTCTAAGAGGAAATCTCAAATCTATACAAAGTTATGCAAATTAAACAAACTGCTGCTGAACAATCCTTGGGTCAATGACAAAATTAAGGTAGAAATGAAAAGATTTTTTGAACTGAATGGCAATCATGACACAAGCATCTAATATCTATGGGATTTAACACAGTCAAAGCAGTGTTAATAAGGAAGTGCCCAGCCTTAAATGCTTATATCCAAGAGACAGAAAGATCACAAATTAACAGCACAATGTTGCACCTGGAGAAACTAGCAAAAGAAGAGAAGACCAAATCCAAAGCTAGCAGAAGAAAATAAATAACAGAGCTCAGAACAGAACTAAATGAAATGGAAACCAAAAAACAATACAAAGGATCAGTGAACCCAGAAGTTGGTTCTTTGAAAAGATAAACAAAATCAATAGACCTCTAGCTAGATAACCAGAACCAGAAAGGATCCAAATAAGCTCAATAAGAAATGAAAAAGGATACATTATAATTGATACTACACAAATACAAAATATCATCCATGAATTCTATGAAAACCTCTACACACACAAACTAGATTAGAGGAAATGGATAAACTTTTGGAAACACATGACCTCCCAAGCCTGAATCAGTAATAAACAGAAATCCTGAATAGAACAATAATGAGTAATGAAATTGAAACAGTAACAAAAATTATCCCAACAGAAAAAAGCCCCAGACAAGATGGATTCACAGTCGAATTCTACCAGGCCTACAAAGAAAAAATGGTAGTCATTCTGCTGAAACTGTTCCATAAAATTGAGAAGAAAGGAGTCCTCCCTAACTTACTCTACACAGCCAGTATCACCCTGATACTAAAGCAAGAAAATGACACAACAACAAAAAAGAAAACTACAGGCCAATATCCCTTCTGAACACAAGATGGAAAAATCCTAGAGATGTAGAACAATGGAACAGAATAGAGAACCTGGGAGTAAAACCATATAGGTATGACCAGCTGATTTTTAACAATGAAGACAAAAACATACACTGGGGAAAGGATGTCCTTTCAATAAATGGTTCTGGGGAAACTAGATAACCACGTGCAGAAGAATGAAACTGGATCCCCCTCTCTCACCATATATAAAAATTACCTCAAGGTGGAGTGAAGACTTTAATGTAAGACTTTAAACCATAAAAATTCTAAAGGAAAATGTAGGAAAAACTCTTCTAGACCTTGGCCTGGGCAAAGAATTTATGAGTAAGACCACAAAAGCAAATACAGCAGCAATAAATATAAATAAATGGAATTTCATTAAAGTAAAAAGTTTCTGCACAGCAAAGGAAATAATCAACAGAGTAAATAGACAATTTACAGAATGGGAGAAAATATTTGCAAACTATACATCTGACAAAGCACTAATACCCAGAATCTACAAATAACTCAAACAAATAAACAAGAAAAAAAGAAACAACCCTATTAACCACTTCGGTACCAGCGTCGACTATAGTCGTCAGCCACAGATGAACACGAGCGTCGACTTTAGCCAACAGCCGTGATATGAAGGCGCACAGCCGAGCCTCGACTTTAGTCCACAGCCAAAAACTTTTACTTTTATCTCTGCAGTTGCAGTGTGTACGTTCAGCTAATAAGTTACTACGAATCTGTGACCTTTTAACAAGTCCTTATTAGGAGTTATTATAGTTATTTTCCTAAAGCTGCCTGTAAAGTAAAACAAGCTTTCAGTGCTTTAAAGTTTTCCTCATCACACAAGAGCAAAACGGATTATTGTCAATGCACAGCACAAACTATCATGCAGACTATGAGTGCCGGCTATGGGCAAGCTTTCGCAGCCGGTGAGCGTGGTACTGAAGTGGTTAAAAAGTGAGCAAAAGACATGAACAGAAGTTTTTGCAAAAAGATAGACAAATGGCCAACAAACATATGAAAAAATGCTCAACATCACTAATCATTGGGGAAATGCAAATTAAAACTACAATGAGATACTACCTTACCCTCATCATGACCTATAATGGCCATTATTAAAAAGTCAAAACACAGTAGATGCTGGCATGGATGCAGAGATAAAGGAATGCGTATACACTGTTGGTGGAACTGCAAATTAGTACAACCTCTATGGAAAGCAGTAATGGAGATTCCTCAAAGAAACAAATGTAGACCTACAATTTGATCCAGCAATCCCACTGCTGGGTATCTATCCAAGGGAAATGAAGTCATTTTATCCAAAAGATACCAGCACTTGAATGTTTATCACAGCACAATTCACCATTGCAAAGATGTGGAATCAACCTAAGTGCCCTTCAGTTCGTGAATGAATAAAGAAAATGTGGTATATATATACCAAGGAGTACTACTCAGCCATAAAAAGGAATGAAATAATGTCATTTGCAGCAATATGGAGGAAACTGTAGACCATTATCCTAAGTGATGTATCTCAGAAATCAAAAACCAAACACCATATGTTCTCACTAATAAGTGGGAGCTAAGATATGGATACATATAGACACAAAGCAATATATAGGATATGAAACCAAGTAGGGGGGAGGGCAGGAGAGTTGGTGTGGGATAAAACTTACCTACTGGGTACAATGAACACTATTCTGGTGGCAGGCACACTAAAAGCCCTGATTTAATCATTATACAAGATATCCTTGTAACAAAAACACTCTTACCCCCTTAATTAATATTTTAAAATTGAAAACAATGTAATTAAAAACTATAGTAAAGTGTTCATTGCTTTCCTATGACTTGTGTGGTACTCTGCTTACTCAGAAATCCAAAATATTTCTAGGGCCAGATCAGTATATTTCATTCTGAGTGTAGCTCACAAAGTTCTGTCTTCTCTCAAAGTCAGGTTTTTAGACTGAACAGAATGTTCAGAGAGATTGAAAATATTGTTCAATTCTAATCTGTAGTTCTGGCTCACAAGATTTGAAACTTGTTGCTATCCTTTCTTATTCTCAAGCCCAAGCAGCAGTGGAAACATTTAAGAATTTAATTTTACAGCATGATTTTCCCAAAGATTGATTTCCCTTTAAAGTTTAAGAACCATGTCATGTAAAGTCAAAACACTTTTTTCAGGCTTTGCAGAGACTTGTTTAACTGGTTATGTGATGAAAATATCTTCCAAAGAACTAGTTTTTGTAGCCATTCTTCACCATCAAGGTATGTAGAAAAATCTGGGCCACTATCTCCTTGAAATTGCTTTTGCAATTTATCTTCCAACTAAAACAACTTGCTAAGGAACACTTTGTCAGCTAAGCCACCATATTTTCTGTGTGTAGGAAATTTATGTGTTTTTAGTCTCAATTTTCACACTGTTTTTTTCTAGAGCAAATTGGTCTTTGTTTAATAAAGACCATTTAACATCATCTAGGCTATTTTTCATTTCATTTCCAAGAATATTTGATACCAGAATTCCTCTGTGAAGAATGAAGTGTATTGTAACAAAGTCAGAATTTTCATTTCTTTTACAAGAGAGGTGAAATTACTCATGAGTATATAATCAATCAATTGAAGGAACACTGTCAGTCTAGATGTCAGCACAGACATTTTGTTTCTAGATATGAAACATTTGCTTGTTTCAGGCAGCTTTTGTAGCAGAAACAATTTCTTGAATTTCACCAGTGTATAAAATTTTTACAAATCCTATACATCATAGCATTTATTGGTTAAATCTATTTGTTGATCTAACAAATTAGATAGCAAGGCTGTTGTTCATCAGTTTATTACACAAAGTCTCTTGAATTTCATGTGACATGTGATTAATATGTTGATTTATCACACTGTTTGAGAGGAAACCTTTTCAATTTTTTTTCTAAATATTTCACCAAACATTTCCATCACCCCAAAAAGTTTTCTTAGGTCCCTTTGCAATAAATCCTCTTCCCTTATTTCAGGTCCCTGGCAATCACTGATATGTTTTCTGTCATTCTAGTTTTGCCTTCAAAATTTCATATAAATAGAATCACTTAGTATGTACTCTTCTATGTCTGGCTTCTCTCAAGGGTATAATGCTTTTGAGATACATCAAGTTGCATGTACCGTAGTATATTCTTTTTTATTGTGGAGTAGTGTTTTATTTTTATGAATACACCACACTTTGCTTATCCATTTACTAGTTGATTGACATTTGGGTTGCTTCCAGTTTCTGTCCTTCCTATTTCCATACAAATTTTGTGAACATGTACATTTTTTTCCTCTGGGTAAGTAGTTAGTATGGATTTCTGTGTCTTACTGGAAGTGTGTGCATACTTTAAGAAGCTTCCAAAATATTTCCCAAAGTGTCTTTATCATTTTACATTCCCATCAACAATGAGTGGGTTTAGTTGCTCTACAACCTTACCAACACTTGGTGTTCTCAATTTGTTTACTTTTGAACATTTTAGTGTGTATATAATGATATCTCATTGCAGTTTTAATTTGCATTTCCTTTAAGATGATGATCACTGTCTTATGTGCTTATTCAGTACTTGTATATATCTTTTGTGAAGTGTGTTCAAATATTTTGCCTATTAAAAATATGTTGTTTACCTTTTTATTATTAGGTGATAAGTAAGGATTCTTCATATTTTCTGTATGCCAGCCCATTTCCTGATTACATGCATTGCAATATTTTCACCCAATCTGGGGCTGACTCTTCATTTCATTAACATTATTTTTTTAGAGGGCAAACATTTTTAACTTTGATGCAGTCCAATTTATCATTTTTTATTCTATAGTTTATTATTTTTATCTGTTTTAGCTAAGAAATCTTTGCCTATCCCAAGATCACAAAGACTGTTTTTCTGTGTTTTCTTCTACAAGTTTTATAGTTTTGGCTCTTACATTCAGTTGGGTGATCTAATTCATATTAATTTTTGTATGTGATACAAGGTTAGAGTAGAGGTTCATTTGATCATATATGGATAGGAAATTATTCTTAATCATTTGCTGAAAAGATTGTCCTTTTCTCCATTGAATTCTTTGGCACTTCTACTGAAAATCTATTTATTTTACCTATGTAGTTTTATTTCTGGACCTACGTTTTTGTTGCTTTGGTTTATGTCTATCTATATGTCAGGATTTCACTGTATGTTTATTGTAGCATTACAGTAAACCTTGAAGTTAGTGTAAATCTTCCAATGTTGTTCTTTTTTGAAGTTGTTTGGATACTCTAGGCCCTTTGCATTTCCATAGAAATTTATAATCTACTAGATAATTTCTACAAAAAAGCCCTCTAAAATTTTGATTGGATTTGTGTTAAATCTATATATTGATATAGGGAGAATTGATTTTTTAACACTACTGAATGTTCCCACCTATGAATATAGCATATTTCTACATTTAATTAGGACTGCTTTAAATTCTTAGCAATGCTCACACATATTTTGTTGAATTTATTTCTAATTATTTCATATTGTTTGATACTGTTGTAAATGACATGCCCTTAAAATTTTAATTTCCAAATGTTCATTGTTAGTAAATAAGAACACAATTGATTTATGTATATCAACTGTGTGTCCTATGATTTTACTAACTCACTTATTAATTTTACTAGTTTTTTCATAGATTTCTTAGTATTCTGTACAAAGATGATCATGTCATCTGTGAATAAAGACAAGAGATGAAAAGCCAGAAAAGGAAAAAATAACAGAAAATATTACAGAGCAAAAATATTATAATAAACCCAATAAACATGACCAGAATACCTTGAAGAACCTTGAAGAAATCCCATAAAATTAATTGGAAAATTTGAAAAGAACAGAGATATAAATATGATTATAGAAAAGTTGATAAGTATGGAAGATGATAAGGAGATCTAATTTCCATATAAGCTGTGTTCAAAGAGAACAAAGCAAATGGAATAGCAAAAGGCTCACGTAGTTGACTATGCTCCATTTTAGGTAGATATACTAAATTCCTAAATTCATCTTCTTATGTCATTTACATAATCTTTCATAGAAGAAACTCTAGCTGATGTTTAAGTATAGCTTTAGAGTTAGATTCATTTGGTTCTAATTGTTACCCAACTTGTTACTAGCTCTGTAACTTTGGGAACACTGTCTCATCTGGGTCACTTAGTTATCTTATTTGGAAAGTGGAGAAAATAAGAGTACTTATCTATAGGCTTGTTCTGATCTTTATTATGATACTTTACGTAAAGTGCTTCATATGGTGCCTGGCACAAAACAAGCATTCAATAAATGTTATATTATTAAGTATCTTTTCTTGGTCTCTTGTGTTTCACTTAGGAATATTTCTTAAAAGGGCAACAAATAACCATACCCAAATGGCTCATATCATAACAGAAAATTTATTAGATCTTGAAGAGATCAGAGACTGAATTTACCCAAGGTAAAAACTATGTGTTCAGGACTTAGCTTCATTCTCTCTCTCTCTTTCTCTTTCTCTTTTGTTCTCTCTCCTCTACCCCTACTTCCTTCCTCAATGTCTCTCTCCTTCCTGTCTTCCTTTCTCCCTCTCTCCTTTTCAAATTAGCTTCTTTGGTGCTGGTTCTGATCTTGGTCAGGAGCTCCCCTTGTGGTAGTAAAATAGCTACCAGCAGCTTCCAGAATTTCTCATTCACATGGAAATAAAAGAGTGAAAGATTTTTTCTAACTCAAATGTTGCATAGAAATAACAGCTTCATTATGAGATGACAAATTTAGGACACATGTCCACTCCTGGACTGATAACTATGGCTGAAAAAGTACCTGTAGAACTAAGAGTGGAATCATTTTCTTTCAAAGCATTTTGGTTGTATGAGGGCAGACAAAAAATTCTCTTACTAAGAGAAGGGGAAATGGATGACAGACAGCCGAAACCAGCAAATATCTATGACAAATCTTATCCCATTCATTTTGTCTCTTCTAAATTGAGGTCACAAGGTTTCCTTATCATATGGAGAACTATTCTTTATCTATATTCTTGGACAATTTCCTCTATATCCTTTGGATGAAGTATGTTCTTTATCTGCTTTTTGGTTATGTGTTTTCTTTTTCTTTTTGGCACAGTTTTTATGCATTAGTCTCATGTTGGTTTCTTAACAATTATTACTCGTCTTCAAATGGAAGCTAGACACTTGATAAAAATAAATTAATAAATACATAAAATAATACATGCTGTGGTTAGGAGTGGTTGAGGATAACAGCAAAGTATTTTAAGTCACCAGCTCTGTGTTACAGTCTAGCTATAACTGCTTCCACTCCCTCCTTCACCCCATTTCACCTCCAGAGGTCTCCCTTGGCTAGAATACCACACCGTAACTCTCTTCCCTTGCCTCCTCTCCCCTTCGCTCTCCAGCTCTCCCCTCCCCTCTCTTCCTCTCTTCTCTCTCTCTCTCTCTCTCTCTCTCTCTCTCTCACACACACACACACACACACACCCTTACCTGCCTTTCCTCTACCACTTACAGCATGATTTGTCTTCCTACTGAATTCGCCCTGCATTCTGAGATGTTCCTAAGGACATTCTCCCATTCCCATAGACTCCTTATATCCATGGAGCTCAACACTCTAATAAAAGGAATTTTTGAGCTGTTCACGACATGAAATTTTGGAGGAATCAGTTGTCCTCATCTAGATCCTAGGAGGCAAGGGTTGGCTCTCTGGGCTCTCTTCTCTCGTCTTAGTCTAGACTTCACAGTAGTTGGCAGATATACCTCCTAGTTTGTGGCTTGTGGTCATGTCCTTTTCCATGTCTCATTGAAGATAATTTTCCCTCTACTTTTTTGTTTGCTTTTGGTGGAGTTTGGGATTGGAGAAGAGTAAAACATCTTCCACTTCCCTTTCTTTAACCAAAAATCTTCTTCAGAATGATTTCAGTCTATTTGAGATATTCACTTGGATGTCCCTAGACACATCAAAACTCAAACATTAAAAAGTGTAAACATATTTCTTTTTGTCTGGTATTACAATCTTTTTCCTTCTTCAGTTTTTCCTTTCTCAGTAAAAGGCAGCACTGTGCCCAGTTGCCTTGACTCTGGAACCCTGGAGATTTTCTAGACATCTTTCTCTTATTCACAACACCTAATGGCTGCCAAGTCTTGTATTTTATCTCTTTTATACCTTTCGAATCCATATTTCTTTCTCAGTGCCCACTGCCATTTCTAAGATGTCCCCACTTTGTAATTACTACTCTCTTTCTAGGCTGGCCTTCACATTGTTTACACCATTCTTCTGCTATGTTGTAATGCTAAAGAATAGAGGGAGGCAAGGAAGGGGGTGTACAGTATACATTTTCTCTTCCAAATCTGTTCTTGAACAACTTTCAGATACAACACAAACCTGTCTCTGATATGAGACTGGTGTGAGTTAATCTTTAGCATGTGACAAAGTCTACACTTTTGTTCTTGAGAAGAATGATGTACTCACCTGTGTTTTTAAGAACAAGGAAGAAATAGTTCTCATTTTTTCCAGTGAATTTGCCTATGTTTTAGTAGGGATGGTGACAGGGTGGAGCCCTGGTCCAACTGTGACCAGCTCAGTAGCATAGCAGAGAGCATGCATGAGCAGGGAAAAATAAAGTTTCAGTCTGTCCTTCAGCACATCAGTGAAAATTATTAGTAGAGGACACCTAGTGGTGCTTTGCAGAAATTCACTTATACTAACAAATCTTACATTTGAATATTAATAGCACTCACTATACCAGGATCTTTTAACCCCTATAACACAGGCATGATAAGACAACAATGTACAAACCAAACCTGGTGTTAAGTCTGCATTGGTCAGTACCGGTTAACTGCATTGGTCAGTACCGGTTAACTGCTGTAACAGCCAACTTCCAAATTCTTAGTGGCTTAATATAATAAGTTTATTTTGCATCCTCAAAACCGTGTAGATACTCCATTGGTGACCTTCCACATAATAATACAAAAAAAGACTTGATCACATGGAAAACAACATACCTTATGTTTGTATAAGAAGATTCAATACCATAAAGATACTACTTCTCAATATAAAATAAAACATAAATAAAACACAATATAACATTGTATGTTGAAATGAGTATGGAATACATGGTTGTACGAAATTGCCAACTCATTAAACTATACATTTAAAATCTATGTATTTTACTATATATAAATTTTACCTCAATTAAAAAAAGAATTAAAATGAGAGAATGTCCAGTAGAAAGCTGGAAAAGAAGAGCAATAAAGGTTGGGGGTGGAGGAAACGCCGTATATTAAAACTCATAAAATCAACTATTCAATGAATGTTTTGGGGATAACTGTCAATATCTGTATTCTATTGGAAGACAGGAAGGAGCAAAAGAAGGGGAAAGAAAAGTTATTCATGCTTAAGAAAAACCCCTCATGTATTGTATTAGACAGGGCTCATCAGAGAACAGAACCAATAGGGAATGTGCGCATGTGTATGTAAAGCGATTGATTATAAGGCATAGCTCGTGCTGTTAGGGAGGTTGACACGTCCCAAGGTTGGCAGGGTGAGTCAGGAAGCCGGAGACCTAGGAAAGCTCATGGTGTAGTTCCAACGTGAAGCCTGGCAGGCTTGAGACCCAGGAAGAGCTGACATTTCAGTTCAACTCTAAAGTTGGGAAAAAGCCGATGTCCCAGTTTGAGGGCAAATAGACAGAAGGAATTCTCTCGCACTGGTGGAGGGTCAGCTTTTTTGTTCTATTCAGGCCTTCAGTTGACTGGATGAGTCTTCCCACATCAGGGAGGATAATTTGCTTTACTCAGTCCACGGATTTAAATGTCAATTTCACCCAACACCCTCGCAGACACACCCAGAATAATGTTTGACCAACTATCTGAGAAGCCCATTGCCCACTCAAGTTGACACATAAAATTAACCATCATAGGCAGCATAGAAGGTTTACATTCTCTATATATTCTCTTTCCTGAAATCTTGATGTCACAAAGGATCATAATATTTGGTTTGAAAAGGACCCTAGAAGAGATATTTATTGCAGAATTTTGGAGCTATATTTTTAATATGTGCACAGAATTTCTCCTCTACCTCTTACTGAATATACCTCCAATCTACAATATAATATTTGTCTAATGAATAAACATAGAGAAACATTTGCTCTTTTTATAAGATGGAAAGGCATCAGATCATGTAACTTCTGGTTGCCCACTAAATTAAAATGGCCACTGGCCATTGATTTGTGCATATTAGGATGCTATCTATCACACTGCCTCTAGCCATCAAAGCCCCTGATAAATAGGGGCACACACTTCTTATTCTTTTTTTATTTAATAGGTTTGGATTTGATCTGTGCTTTGGATGATCATTGGTGGTTAGTTTACTTTGATAGTCAACTTGATATCGATATTACACATTGACACTGAATCAATATCTGATATTGAACTTACTCAGATAGTTCAGTGAGTGCAACAGAGATCACTAAAAGGCACCTGCAAGAGTGAAATCATAAAAATATTGTGGAGCATATAATAGCATTCATGTTTGGATCATGCATGTTCCAAAATTATCCAAGTTATCTCCCAATTTGAAACAGGCAGAATTTTTGAAGAGAGGCTTTTCTGAGTGTCCCAACCAGTGCCACTTTTAATCGTAAGGGCACCTTTCTGCAGAACATTTTAGTCCTGGGGAAAGGAAGAACTGAACCGCTAACAGGGATCACCTTGGCATGGTTTAGCTAATTGGCATTAATCCCTCACATGACTCTCTGATTTTGCATGTATTTTTTTTGCTTTGAAGCAATTCAAAACCATATTGTTTGATGTCTTAATTGACTCAAGAGAAAATCTTTCTGATATTTGGTGAAAAAAAAATCAATAACCAATCACAAATGCTGAGTTAAGGCATTCTAGTTTCTATATCCCATAATAAGGATACTTTATCAAATAAAATTATCAAGAATAAGCCTTTTAAATGACAAATGGTTTTGTAATATTAAGTCTCAATTACCATGACTGGGACACATGCCTATTACACCAGTATCATTCTTTGTTCCATCGGTTTTCCCATAGTGCAAATCGCGTGTATCTATATGTGGGCTGGAGGAACTCATGACTACCTTTCTTCACTTGCAACTGTTTTCTCTGCCTACCCCCAATCATCATGGAAAACTGAAGGAAAAAAAATAAAGAGTCCTTATAAGAATAATGAAACTGAAGTCCCTCTTGGGCTTACCAAGGAAGCAGCTGTTGAAAGATAATGTGGTTCTTCTGTTTCTCTGGTAGGTTCCCAAGTGGAGAACAGAACTAACCCCTGCTCTGCTGGGTAATGGATTTTGATGTTTCCAGGAAAGAAAATGAAGTAGTTATTAGGCAATAAAGAGAAATATTTCCTTCCTCAGTATAGGTTTACACTACTCTGTCCCTGAAAATGGATATCTCCACTAGATAAGAGTGTGTATATGTCTTTTAATAGGTTCAATAGTTAAAAAAGTAGGAATGTCTGCATTTCACTTTTCTCTATGTTGTTTACTATTATAATCCAGGTGTCCAGAACAGAATAGTGCCCATCACGTTGTAGGTGTTAAACGTTTTTTGATATGTGAATGAACACTTGACTTTGTAGGCTAAGATTCATACTTGATACAAATTATAATTTTACATGTATACACATTCATGCTTAAATGCACCCATGTAAATGTTTCAGTAAATTAACCAAAGTGAACTTCACACTGTGAATTATCTCCGCCTTGATTTTTTTTTTTTCCTTTGGAGCTTGCTTCCAGCCCAGTGAATTCGGTTCTGCCTTTCACCATCTGCCATACCCCCCGCCCTTAGGAGGTACAGGAGTTCATGGGCGGGAGATGATGCTATAATCAAAGACAATTTCTTATCTGCATATGTTGGGGTGGCATAAGAATGCTGCTTTTAGAGCATATCTATAGATAATCTAAAAGCCTCTGTCATAGTAGTGGCTTGAGAGGTGGGTTTCAGTTTGTATTGGTGGTCAAGTATTATATCATTCACCTTGTTTAGAATTGCCAGCACATGGTGATGATAAAAAGCAGACCAACTTTTAATCAGTTTTAAAATTATTTAAAGTATTATTTAAAATTATTTGTAGACTATGTACCTCTTTATTGCCAGCACCCTGACTGGACTGCCATTGTTCTATAAGTTCCTATTTCTAAGCCTTTTGATGTGTGCCTATGAGTTAAGGACACTGCAAACTCTCAGAGGAGCTCAGGGGCACTCCAATCTATCCCAATATCACTCTTCTCCCAAGATGGGGTCTGATATGGAATATAAAATGGGGCCACTGAAGTAGAGGCAGAAATTATGGTGGCAGGAATAAAGATTAAAATGGAACTGGATACAGGTAACGCTTTCAACCAGGTTTCTCTGACTGCTTTGCTCTCATATCTCTTAGAAACTTTTCAGAAAAAGATCCTTGTGGTCTCTGTATTTCCTGCCTGGCCATTGAAAAACCAAGTGGACCTTGGGTGCTGCCTGTATCTAACTAGGTACTAAAGCAAGAAGGCCCAGGACAGCTTGTCAGGTATGATGGTTAATTTTATGTGTCAAATTGGTTGGGCCACAGTGCCCAGATACTTGGTCAAACATTATTTTATAAGGGTGCTTTTAGATGAGATTAATATTTAAATCATTAGTGTTAATGTTAGTTGGTGGATTAATATTTAAATCAGAGTATAGCAGAGTGTCCTTAGTTCAGAATGTGGATGGGCTTCATCTAATTAGTTGAAAGACTGAACAGAACAAAGACTGACTTCTCCCCAGCAAGAAGGAATTCAGCCAGCAGAAGACTTTTGGACTTGAACAGTAGCATCAGTTTTTCCCTGGGTCTCCAGCCTTATGGCCCACCCTGCAGGTTATGGTCTTGCCAGACTCCATAATCATGTGAACAGGTTCCTTAAAATAAATCTCTCTCCCTCTCTTCCCTGCCTCACCCCCCCCCCCCCCCCCCCCCCCCCCCCGAGAGGATGTACACACACATCTTATTGGTTTTGTTTCTTTGGAAAACTCTGAATAAAACACCAGGTATGAGATTACATGAGGATTTGGGAAAAATTACCAGCTGGTAATAAAGAGTGTGCCTGTTTGTGAAGGATCTTCTATGTCCATATTCTTCAGGGAGGTAGCTGGGGTACTGGGGACAATGGGAAGTGGATGGACAGGAATTCAGAATCTGAGCTCTGACTATCTGTCTTACCAGGAGACAGTACTAACCATAGCATATTCTATAGCTGCCTTTGGAGAAGTAATACACTTTGGGAAACAATAATGCTTTTTTGGTTTAAAATAACACAATCTTAAACTCCTAGTCCAACAATCTGCCTCCTATACATATTAATTAGTAGATTATTTTCTTATTCAATCAATAATAACAGACAAGGAAATAATTTATGTAAATTACATTTGCCAAGAATGGATGTGGAACTACAAAAAGCTATATGAACAGACAGTGTTCTGTACAATGTGCTACTGTTTTAAAAGAGTTTTGCAGAGAGTGGGGAGTATTTGGAGAGAAGTTAAGGATTATTCTTCTGAGAAGCATAGGAAAAGACAGAGAGTATTTTATGTAAGACTTCGGAAACATTATGTTATTCATCAGAATGATTCTTGAAGATAGATTTCTTTGAACAGGCAGGACAGCTGGTGGAAGAAGTGAGTGTCATGCAAGGGTTTACATGAAGAAAAGGAATTGAAGGAGAAGAATAGTATTTGGGAATGAATGCTTTTAAGTCTACTTAGAATTTTCACAAGCTTATTGTCCTTACTTCTAACATTTTCTACCTTCTGTTATTTTATAATCACAGTATAATTTTTATACTCTTTCCAAAGCATGCCTAGAAAAATAGAGGTGACAGGCAAAATAAAATGTTTGATATCACTATTAAAGGTTTTAATGGAATAGAAAATTTGATTTAAATGGTTAACAGTCTTTATTAAAATACATCTTCCCAGAGCCTAATTACTTTTTCTCTTCTTATAAAATATTTAACTACTATTATTCTTCATAGATGAGTCATCTTCATTGAAATTAGGATGTTCTGTGTCTTGGCATCCATGTGTGTCTGTGTACGTGCATGTGTGTGGAAGCAAGTGTGTGTACATTAGCCAGGGGCTTGGCAAAAACCAGAATTTGTTCATATGGTTCAAATGAAGAGACTTTAACAGGCTAACAGTTGACAGGCTTAAGGGGATAAACAGGTCGTGGTGTGGCACTCAGACTAGCAACAAAGAGAAGCTGTTAGTCCTTTGGGACCAGAGGAGGATATATAGAGTGACCAGAGCCTGGTAGGAGCTGTGATTGAAAGGGACACAGCTGCCACCATTGATAAAAGTGTCAAGCAGAGAGAGTGATCAGAAAAGGAATGTCCCAACATTTTTCTTCTTCTGCCTTCCAATCACCTGCCGACCCCTCTCCTTGGCCAAATCCAACTGGAAGCCATCTGGGAGTTCTTGGGATACAATTCATGGAGACCAGCCTACCTGATACAGAGAAGGGCAAGAAACGGTGAAGAATGGATCTGGGTGAGGGAATTGAGAAAGACCGGCACATTTTATGGCTTTTGTCACATAGCATTCATTCTTGTCCATTATTTAGAAGATGAAAAAATTGTCACCCCTAACACTGAGGAGACACAAAATTTCATCAACTATCAGAAAATAATGGAATGATATATTCAGTTATAACTTCAATTGAAATTTAAATTGTAGCATTCTCCATCATCACAACCTTTCAGACAAGATATTAAGGAAAGAGGAGAAAAATAATCCATCAACACAAAATATGCATAATGACTACAATACCTGGCTCTGTATCCCATTACTAGACCAAAGATTATTATATTTTTTTCTTCCAGCATCCATTAAACATTCTCCTTATATTCTGTTAGCATTTCACTAGACATGGGTATTTATCTGAGATCATATCTTTATTGAGTTGCTGCAATTTCCTATTGAGGAAATGGCTTGCATGCAGGTGGTTTAAATGGAAAGTGATCACAGGAAGCAATAGTGAAAAACAGGGGAAGTAAAACAGGGAAGGGGTGAAGGCATTACAGGGTGGGTTGCATTATCAAGTTGGCTATGCTATGGGTGCCTGGTACTCAATCCTGCAGATCCATCTGAGGAGCCTTTAGAATTGCATCTCAGAACTGGCTTTCCCAGGTATAAAAAGATAGGAATTTATTCTTTGGTTCCTGTCCCCAGGAACAGTGCTTTGTTGGTCCAAGCATCGTCACACGTGTGTTAACTTCCATGGGTTAGGCATGCATGAGTACTGAGTAGATTCCCACAGGTGACTCCCTGCTGTACATCAAAGAAACCACAGGACAAGAAGCAAAAGGCACATAGCAAAGGCATGAGGTGAGGTGCTGTCAGTTTGCAGTTGCACAAAGCTAGTCCACGATTTGTGGAAATAGTCACAACAGTAGTAGGTGGAGTAAAGGGTGGAGCTGTGTGGAAAAAAAGTGGGACACAAGATATATCACATAGTATAATGCAAGCACCAAGTACATAGGTAATAAAGCAATAACTAACAATGTTGAGAGTGAAGTCCAGAAAACCATGAAAGAAATGTTTAGCCTGAATAGGATTTTGAAAGATGATTATTGGGCTGAGGGGAGGGGCATTTTAGAGGGACCAGTGTGTGCAAAGGCCCACAGAAGTGAAACCATGTAGTATGTGAGAACCTAAATCAAAGTGCTAGTTTTCTCAACATCCCAGGGCTAACTGTTCTTTTTCACTTAGTAATCTTTTAATTACATTTTAAGATACTTTGAAAAATAAGCACATCCTCAGACTCTATGACTTTGGCAAGCCAATAAATATCTTTTAGCTGCCATTTCCTCATCTATACAAAAAGCATGTTAGACCATGTGACCTCTAATGCCTTTTCTGGCTCTCCACTTTCTTCCTCTACACATCATTTTATGCATACTGATAGCATTACATACAGGCAGGTAAAATGAATAGCTGCTGGAAATCAACCCATATAAATGTGTGAGAAGTCTGTCTATACAATGGTAGAATTGTCTAGAAATGGATTCTGGAGTAATAAATGTGGGAAAATGTGGAGGCTACATTATTCTTTCTGCTTAGCCACTCATAACTCATGTAGAAAACTCCCCACTTGTAATGTGTAAAGCGGTCTTGATTTTGCTCAGGTAGCATCCTAAATATTACCTTTATTAAAATATTTTGTTTTTAAATTTCTTACCCTTAAAATATAATTTGCTTGATCATGTGGAGGGTGAATTGGTGAGAATAATTTGAACTAGGGAAGCTTGATAGCTTTTTTCCAGATTATATTACTCTGCTGACTAGTTCTCTTGTCATGGAAATAACTGTAGGAGAAATAAGCTGGATTATTTATAAAAACCAAATATGCTGCAAAATGAATCATAAAAATGTTGTGTTTGTTAGCTTTTTAAACTAGCAACTAATATAAATTGTTTTGGATTAGCGTAAGAGGTGTAAAGAAAAGCATTTATATACGTAAACTAATGTTTATACAATATGCCAGGTGTGATAGGTGAAAGGTACCAGTGTTGCCTGAAATTCTATAAAACTTCGTGACCCACTTCAGCCTTTCTCAAATCCATTATATTTATAGTATAAAACAGTTACATTGTAATTGGAAACACTTCTGAATCATTTCCAAATTTGCCAGCTAGTAATAGACATGATTCTTTTATTCATGGTGATTTGAACATTGACATAGTATCATAATTCGTGTTAAAATATCTCATATATCCATCTTTAGAGCTTCACAAATTCACAGCTCTGGAAAGAAATATGTACTGTAAGACTGGATTCACAAGGTACACCTAAAGTAAAGACTGGTTTTTATTCTTTCCTCAGTGCGACAGGCCCAAATCAGTGGTTTTGTTAAGTGGCATTAACAAAATTTTTAGACTATTATTGTACCAACAATGAACAAGTAGAATTTGAAATTAAAAACATTATTGTTTAAATGAACACCCACAAAAATGAAATACTTAGGTATAAAAGTAAAAAATCTATATAAGATCAAACCAGTTGACAATCTCCCTCAATTCACCTACAAATGTAGTTTCAGAAAAATCGAACAGGATTAGATTATACATTGGCCACCAAAGGAGGGATTTGCACTGTATTAAACTTTTCAAGTTACACTTAGATTAGTACCTCTAGCCAAGTCTCTACAAATTTACAAAAAGTTTATAAGATGGCTGAATGGCCTCACAAGACAATCAAAAGGAAAAGACAGCTGCAGCATCTAATATGTGAAACAAACTATCCTTGTGGTGGCCTACTTTTAGACAATGCTGTGGTCCTAGCTAGGACCCTTTTGGTCCCCAAATAATCATAATTTCTGCTCTCCTTTTCTCTCCTTGCATTATTAAACTTTTAAAATCTCTTGTCTCTCAGGTTGTCCAGACTACCACATAATGTGTCTTGACATTCCAAGGGTTCCTACTCATCTCTCTTCAGAAAGATGAAGAATGAGACTATCAAAATCCCCTTAATAAGGTGGCTTGTTCCTTCTATCAACACCCACCTGACCTACCAGAGGGCCCTGAAAGTCCCTCCCACATAGTGAGGTGCCTTAAAGCCTGTGCCCTGACACCTATCCCATTAACAGATAAGGAAAAAGACGCAAAAGACTTTGGTGTCCACAGGCAGGGTCAATGCTCCATACCAGCAAGAAGCAGTTTCAGAAGATAGATCTTCTTCCCTTGGCCTCTCTGGTAAGATTCCAAAGGCCCAAAGCTCTTAAGTAGGGAGGAGAATATTAGAGCAGGAGACTAGGAGACAGGGTGGAGACAGGACACAGAGGCTCGAAGATTGGATGCAGTGTTAAAGTAAACAAGCCTCAGGTGGAAGCTAACTAGAGGGCTGATTACCACAGACAAGAACCAGCTGCAACCAGCTTGTCAATTCTCTCTTTCACTATACATGAACTTTGGCTAATTATAATATCATTTACATTGCAATTTTAAAATTTCTCCAACCTGGAAATTGCCATGACAGTTCCAAGATAGCCACATAAACTATAAAAATGGAAGGGAATCCAATTCTAGGAATTATTACCTAAATTCTTAGTAAAAGCCAACCCCTTAGCTTTAAGTATTCCTCCCCTCAGGAAGACTTCAAAAGACAAAAAGCCACTTTCTCCTGGTGCAGCTGCTCTTTTCAAGACTGCCACTCTCTCATTCTTGAGAGTGTACTTTTACTTTCAATAATAATAATAAAAAAGGTTTCACTTGCTTAGCTTATGTGGTGCATCCTAAAATTCTTTTCTCCCACTAATCACCAAGACCCTGGAAAAACCTCCACTTGCAGGTCACTAACAGCTTCAAAGTGATTTTGAGTCTTATATGAAAAGTAATAAAATGAAGAGCAATACAGGGACTTCTAGCTGTGACAGAGTTGCTAATTTAGAAAGCAGAAAATAATGATAAAAAAAAGCTATTTTCTTGACTATTCTGTAGAAGCCTAGTGTAAGCTGACATACCCTTACTTGATCACTCACATAAAAATTAGTGGTGCTCGTTCTTCAAACTTGCCTTTCCTCCACACCTTTTCTCATGCCATTTTCCCCACCCAGACTGTCTTCCTTTTTCCCAGCTTCATGAATTGAATCTTTCATGGATAATTCATTAGCAACCTCTTCCCTGAAGCCTTCCATGAACATCTTAGTTAGAAGTTCTCTCTCCATTCCCTAAACTTCTAGGGATATATGATCTTTTAAAATCTCATACTTATATCAAGCACTGGCTTAATATATAATTATTTGTGTATTTATTGTAACTCCCTATTTGTAAACTCTTAGAGGGAAGGAAATTTGACTTATATTTCATTGTATTTTTCATAATTTACAAAAGGAAGATGTTCAAAGAGGGATATTAATAGCTACCAAATGAATAAATGGTTATGTATTGAATACTTTTTGCCTCCAAAAGCTTTCCAACTTGTCACTGATGCCTAAAATTCAACCCTTAGAGATACATTTCACTGACTCAAGCACTGTAGATATTTCCATAAAGGCAAATAGTCCAACATTAATTAGTTGTCACTAACTACCTAGTGTGAATTAAGGTATATTTGTAAAGTATGTCTGGGCCATTACGAGAAGATGAGGACTTTGGGTAGTGGGAAGGAAAAAGCTACTAGAAGAGAGGAAGAAGTACATAAGAAGAAAGGCAAAAGCCTTCCAGACAAGCCAGCGTTAGATCTGTATCTATGCTTTCTCTAAGCCCTGCGAGGTATAGATATTCTCATGAAGGAGCTCATCTAAGAAAACATGTTTTTAAAACAGTTTTGTGTTCTCAACTTAATTCCAACATGGAAGTGCTCAAATCTAAGGCCTTCCTGGAACTTGGTAAGTATTGGCAATCCGATTCCTTCAAACCTTTTCAAACTGGCTGGATTGTCTGTTTGGAAGTGGGTAGGTTTATGTCCACCACATTAAAACATTTGCCATCCTTCTGTCGATCTGCAGCAGTTGTTATGGCTGTCTTGCCGATTAAGCCCATTTGGGGCTTTCTAATTGAAGCTTCAAAAAGTGGCATCTGTTCTTCATCATCTTAATCTGTGGTCATTTTCCTGAAAGACTAAAGATGGCCAATTCATCCTGAAACTGGAAATCAATATGCCTCTAACCTCATGTGGCCCAGATTTTATGAAAAACATCCATGGTTTCATTCAGAAATGTACTACCTTGCTTTGATTCTTGGAAAAATACAGATCATTCTAACACTCTGCTTTCCAGATGGTTTTGTCTTTAGCTGACATTCAGCAGTGAGCAAGAAGCCGGTTCATTTCGAGGGGAAATGCTCTCACTGGTACACCACTGGGGATGTTGACTGTCTTGTCAGATGCCACTGCAAATGGCCCTCTGCTCAAATGGAGATTCTGACAGGTTGAGCAATGACAGGCATTTCCTGGGTTGCCACAGCTTTGAGTGATTTTTAACGGAAGAGAGATTTCATTGATGAGTTAATTTAAGGTTTCTGATGCTGGGTTGTCTTTAGGTTAGACACATGAGATGTAATGAGTCTGTAAATTCAAAGGAATAAATTCATACAACTTCCCATCCCTTGTGCCATGTTTGACTTGTATATTTTGTGAGATTCTTTAAGGTAAAAGAAGTATATTATAATAAAAGATAATCTTCATCAGGTGCCTTAAGTTTGCATGAATGACCTTTTTTTTTTACCCATATAAAGCATTTGATACTTAAAATCTCATTTGACCTTTGCAACAAACATAAAAATCAGTGTTTTAAGTCCTGAAGACAACTAAAATTAATCAAACTATTAATATTAAGAAATACAACCTCCTCTCTCATATTAATAGGAATTCTGAGATAGGAAAAATTTTGAGTTGGATAACTCAAAATTCATATGGCTGAACTTGATATGGTTTAGCCATAATCTCATGGCTGAACCATATCAAGTTATTTTTTATCCTTTTTTTAAATTTTTGCCTCAGTCTTTTGGTCTGAACTCAGTGTTCCAAATGGTGGTAGCAGCTCTAAGCAACTCAATTATTCTATAAATATTTAATGAAAATCTAATTTGTGGTGGGCACTGTTCTAGGTACTGGGGATATAATAGTGAATAAAACAGATAAAATTTTATGTATTATTAGGTAAATGTATTGTGAATATTTTCTTTCAGTTTGTGGCTTACCTAATCATTGTCTTGATATCTTTTGATGAGGAGAAATTTAAATTTTGATGAAGTCCAATATTAAAATATATTATATTTTAAAGGTTATTGCTGTCTAGGCTAAGAAATTTTTGGCTACTCCAAGGTTTCAAAGTTATCTTCCTATATTTCTTCTAGAAGCATTATAGTTTTAACTTATAGCTTTAGATTTATAATGTTTAATTTACATAGAGTAAAATTCACTTTTTTAAGGTATACTGCTCTTTCATTTCTGACAAATGCATACAATTCTGTAACCACCACCAAATCACAGTATAGAACAGTATCATTAGCCAAAAACATTTCCCAATGTCCCTTTGAAATCAGCTCCCCACTCCACTCACAGTCCCTGATAAATACTAGTCTGTTTATGACACTGAATTTTTGCCTTTCTCCAGAGTGGAATCACGCGATATACAGTCTTTTGACTCTGGCTTATTTCACAAGCCATAATGCATTTGGAGAATACTCATCTTGTATCTTTATCAATAGTCAGTTCTCTTTTATTCATGAGTAATATTCTAGTATATGGAAAAAGAGCTTTTGGTTCCATTCACTAGTTGATGGACATTTAGGTTATTTCTAGCTTTTGGTGATCATGAATACAATTGCTATAGATATATGCATGCAAGTTTTTTCATGAACATAAGTTTCCATTACTCATATGAGTCATATTGCTGGATTATATATGGTAAGTGTAAATTTACCTTTACAAGAAGTAGTAAAACTGGAGGTCATAAGCTGCATGGCAGAATAGGAGGCTCCTGACTCTTCGTCCACCCATGGATGCACTGAATAAACATCTACACATTGATAAATTCCCTCTGAGAGTAGGTCAGCAACAAGTTGAGAGACTCCTATGCACTGGACAACTGAGGAAATATCCACATTGAATAAGCAGGAAAAGATGAGGCATACCCAGACACAAACCCCTCCTTGGGCACTGTGCTGTACAATCGGGAAGGAATCCCTAACACCCAGCTTCTCTCTGGGGTAAGAAGGATTTGGGCCACACATATAGTGCTCTACCTCTGAGGTTCCCCATGGTTTGGCTCTTAATTCACCTTGCTCTGACAGCAGAAGGGGTTTAGGCATCATAAGTCTCCCTAGATGACAATATAATGTGTTGGTTTTAAATGAGTGTGCACGCACTTCCAGGGGCTACATTACTTGGGACCAGTACACTGAGGTGCTAAAAAGCATAGCTCCAAGTTTCTACCCAGAAAAGATTTGCAATTGTACTCTGCCAACTGCTACTGCTGTCAATTGAGCTTCTAACTGGACTACTTCATCATGGAGTTACCTTAGCCAACAAACTGTAGACCTTCTAGAATTCAAATGGGAAATTAGCACTTCCTGAGCCTTCTCCCCTAGCTCACCTCAGTGTTAAATCCAAGTCTATAGATTCTTCCTGGAAGGGTTTTTCCATGCATGGGGTACCCCAACTTTTAAAGTTCTCACCAGAGGCACTAAATCCTAAACCTCCTATTTCTAGGAGTGGAAGGGACCAGGTATAAGTGAGTCTCCCTAGAGCACAGTACTAAGAGGTGGTTTTAAATGGGTGCACAAGCTCTTCCTCGGGATATACCTCTGAGGAGAAGTGCAGAGAAGGGCTGAAATGCACAGTTCCTAGTTTCTGCCCTGAAAGGTTTGCCGGCATACTCTTCCAGTGGCTGCTTCATAGCCTGGTTTCTAACTAACCTGCATCAGGGAACAATGGGGCCGACAAAAAATAGACCTCTGAAAGCCTGAACAGGAGGTCAGCACATACCAAGCCTTCTCCCCCAGCTTGCCTCAGCAATAAATCCAGGTCTACTAATTTTTCCTGGAAGGAGTTTGTCCACGTATCAAGCACCACAACTTCTACAGTTTCCACCCAAAAGATTGTCTCCTTAACCACCTAGCTCAGGGAGTTGATTAGGCTTTGCATTCCCAAGTCTCTCTAGACCATGGGAAACAAATAGGTAGACATACAATGGACTCACTTGTAGCTGCCTTCCCCCCAGGATCAGAAGGTACAGCCTGAATAAGAGTTTAGATGTTTTCCATGGATCTTCTCTCCAGTTTAGTGCAGAAAGAGTATAAGATAAATGCCTGCTCTAAGCTTCACCCTGAAGATGGAAGAGACTGGAACACACATCTAACACTCCAACTTTTCAGATACATCTAGAAGGTCTGGTTTCAACCTTACCTATTATGAAGGTTCTGATAGGACATGGCATATCTTAATCTGCTGGCAGCACTAAAAACAGAGATATCCATATGGACAAACATATTTGAGAGGCATCTTAGAATTTCTAGCTATACCAATTGATGAGGTTCCTCCTACATGAGGCCAGTCTGACAGGACTGGGAGAGGCTATTACCTCATCTAATACAAAGAAACCAACACAGATAATCAAGGAAAACAAAGAAAGAAGGAAAAAAGTTTTTTTTAAAAAGAATAAAATAAATCTCCAGAAATGACCCTAATTAAAATGGTGATATGTGATTTACTCAACAAAGAATTCAGAATAATGGTCATAAAGAAGCTCACTGAGGCCAGCAGAGTAATGTAAGAACAAATTTAAAATTTCAGCAAAGAGAAAGTACAAATAGAAATCACAGAGCTGAAGAACATAATAATAGAATTTACAAATTCAACAGAGGGTTTTAACTGCAGACTAGATCAAGAAGAAGAAAGAATCAGTGAACTCAAAGACAGGTCATTGGAAATCATCCAATCTGAGTAACAAAAAAGAAAAGAAAGAAAATTAGTGAAGATAGCTTAAGGAACTTATAGGAGTTTGTCAAAGAGAACAATTTATGTATTATCAGAATTCTAGAAGGAGAAAAGAAAAATAAAGGAACAGAAATATATTCAAAAGATAATGACAGAAACTTCTCAAGTGTGGGAGAATAGATGTTCAGATCCAGGAAGTTCAAGGGACACCAAATAGACTAAATCCAATGAGACCCACATGAAGACATATTATAATCAAATTGTCAAAAGTTAAAGACAATTTTAACAGCAGCAAGAGAAAGGTACCTTAATACATACAAGGGAATACCTATAAGACTATCAGCAAATTTTTCAATAGAAAACTTGCAAGCTAGAAGAGAGTGGGATTATATAAAATCTGAAGGAATAAAAGTTGCCAAACAAAAACACCTCACCCAGAAATCCTGTATTTCAAAAGTGAAAAGGAGATAATTATTTTTTCAGACAAACGAAAGCTGAGGAAGTTTATCCCCATTAGACCTACCTTAAAAGAAATACTAAAGGGAGTTATTCAAGCTAAAGGAAAAGGATGCTAATTAATAACATGAAAACATATGAAAGTATAAACTTATTGGTAATTTAAGTACATATCAAAGTCAAAACACTCTAGTAATATAAAGACAGTATGTAAATCAATTATAACTCTAGTATAAAATTAAAAAAACAAAACTGTTAAAAACAACTGTAGCTACAGTAATTTGTTAAAAGATACAAATAATAAAAAGATGTAATTTTTACATCAAAAATAAAATGTGGGGAGAGGAGGAGTAAAAGTATGGAGTTTGTGTATGAAATCAAAGTTAAGTTGTTATCAGCTTAAAATAGGCTGTTATAAGTATTAGATGTTTTATGTAAGCAAAAACTTATAGTAGACATATTAAAGCCAAAAAGAAGAGTCAATGCCTATCACTACAGAAAATCATAAAATTACAAAGAAAGACAGCAAGAGAGGAAGAAAGAAATAAGAGATCTACAAGACAACCAGAACACATTTAACACAATGGCATGGTAGCAATTAGGCAAGAGAAACAAATAAAAGGCATCCAAATTAGGAAAGAAGAAGTTAAATCATCCCTGTTTGTAAATAACATGATTTTATACAGAGAAAACCCTAAATAGGTCACCAAAAATTTGTTAGAACTAAAAAACAAATTCAGTGAAGTTATAGGACACAAAATCAGCATACAAAAATTAGTAGCATTTCTGTATACCAATAGAGAACTACTGGAAAAAGAAATCAAGAAAGCAATCCATTTACAATAGCTACAAATATAAAAGTAAAATACCAAGAAATAAATGTAACCAAGGAGATGAAAGATCTGTATGATGAAAACTGTAAAACATTGATGAAAGATATCGAAGAGGACACAGATAAATGGAAATCTATGCTGTGTTCATGGATTAGAAGAATTAATATGGTTAAAATGTCTGCACTACACAAAGCAATGTACATATTCAATACAATCCCTGTCAAAATACCAATAGCATTCTTCACAGAAGTAGAAAAAACACTTCTACAATTTGTAGGGAACCAAAAAAGACCCCACCAAAATGGCCAAAGCTATCTTGAACAAAAGAATAAAG
The DNA here is from genome assembly GCA_008086735.1 of Cheirogaleus medius. Lineage (NCBI taxonomy): Eukaryota > Metazoa > Chordata > Mammalia > Primates > Cheirogaleidae > Cheirogaleus > Cheirogaleus medius. The sequence goes on from VBSM01002616.1 coordinate 32,768,168, forward strand.
TTAGAGGCATCATAATACCTGACTGTTTTTTTCATCTAAAATGTTTCCTTCTTTCTGAGATGATCTGGCAACTGATATTTCTAGTCAGCCATCACATCAATTTTTTATAGTTTTCTTTTTAGAGATCTTTTACTTTTTCATCTAAATTTATTCCTGGGTATTTCATTTTTCTGTGGCTATTGTAGATGAGATTGTTTTCTTGATTTCTTTTTCAGATTGATTGCTAGTGGCATATATAAATGCTACTAAGTTTTATATGTTGATTTTGTATTCTACAACTTTACTGAATTACTTAATCAGTTCTAAGAGGTTTTGGTAGCTTCTTTAGGTTTTTCTAAATATATGTCTTCTGCAGAAAAAACTAATTTGACTTCTTCCTTTCCAACGTGGATGCCATTTATTTATATCTCTTGCCTAATTGCTCTGACTAGGACTTCCAGTACTATGTTGAATAGAAGTGTTAAGAGTGGGCACTCTTGTCTTGTTCCAAATTTTAATGAAAAGGTTTTCAATTTTTTCCCATTCATTATAATATTAGCTGTCGGTTTATAATATATGGCCTTTATTGTGTTGAGGTATATTCCTTCTATGCCCTCTTGGTTGAGAGTTTTTATTGTTGGGGCTCAGAAAACAATACCCCAAAATGAAGGCCTCAGAAACAGCCTCATAAACAAATTTTCTCTGACCTTCTCCTATCCTTCTCCCATTTCCTTCCTTCCTTCCTTCCTTCCTTCCTTCCTTCCTTCCTTCCTTCCTTCCTTCCTTCCTTCCTTTTGTAATATCTTTTTCATGTTTTGGTACTAAGATTTTGCCAGCTTTGAATATTCCCTCAGCAGATTTCCTCTAGGGTATCCACGGTCAGCTCCATGTTCTATGTCCACTCTATGTCAAATACTGACAAGGCAAAGTCTTCATAAGCTTGATTTAGACTATTAAGGATTCATTCATGAGTGAGGGGCTGCTACTAAAACTGTATGGAGAAGGATGGCTATGCAATCAGAGTTTTTTGGAAGGGGGAAAAGGAACATCCCTTATAATATATACCATAAAAGATATTATTACTATCATCCTCATTGACAGAAGGGGAAAAAAAGAAGTTTAAGAGATGAAGTAGCAGGCTACCAAGGTAGATAGTGAGTAGAAGTTCCAGAATTATGACATAATGAAAATAATACTACTCTACATGCCAGAAAACCTAGGTTATAACTTTATTTATATCACTAAGTAGCTCTGCAACCTGTGGCTATTCACCCAAACTCTCTGGGCTCAGTTTCCTCATTCCAAAAATAAGTTCTAAAATAAGCTTTATGAATCACACATTTGACAAAGACAGCCTCCTACATTATGTTCCCTAAATTTTTGTTAACTTGATGAATGAATCATTTGTGACCAGAAATATAAGAAACCGAATGCCAGTATCAAACATATTAGAACAGAAAGCTACCAGAATATTGATTTTGTGTAAGAAAGTTGGATCAAGAAGAGCTGAAGTTAGAAGCTAAGTTTACATGAAAACTATTGTCAAGGCCCAGATAATTCTATATTCATTTTCTTTTTTAAAGATATATGATTTACCTAGTTTTAAAATTTCTACCACTTTATGTTGAATATAAAGAATTAAAGCATCAAGATTTAAAGTTATGAGGGAGACATAATGAAAATAATATAAGTACATCTGAGTTTGACTATTGTTTTTGCCTCTTACTAGCAGAGTAAGGACAGCTCACTTAACCTCTTGACTCTCAGATTCTTTACCAGAAGAGGAGTAAAAGAGTCTGATGAAGATAATAAAACTTATCTCTCAAGTTATGCAAGCATATATATAAAATCAATGGCAAAGTATCTATACCTAGTAGGTGCTCAATTATTTGTCCATCTCCCAATTCCACTTGTGAATGATGTCTGTAAGTGAGCTTCACTATGAAGTGAGTATTTCTGGGCTGGGCTGGAGAGCCTACAATGTGAAGCTCTGGTAAGGTAATATTGTATTAATAATAAAAACTAACGGACATCTTCTCTCCATAAATTAATCCAGACAGTGGGGAGGGTATCTGGGGAGAGAGCTATAGCAATTGAATGTGCATCATCATGGCTTTGTGTAACTGTGTCTCTCTCCCGCTCTCTCCTGACCCCATCCCTGAGATGAATTATTTAAAGAAAAATTCTTAATCGATTTTGACATCTGCCCTTTACTGTTAAGAGTACTCTTCACTGCAAGTTAAAGAAAATCCAGCTAACAGTGGCTTAGATAAAAAGGGTTTATTTTTTCATATAATAAGAAATATTATATGGTAAATGGTTCAGATGGTATTGGTTCAGCAGCTTATAAATATCAGATCTGGTATCTCTGCAATTCTCTTGACCTGATCTTCATTTTCACACTATAGCTGCCAATGTTACAGGCATCAGGTTCATGTTCAAGTCATGAAGGACCAGTGACAATTGTGTCTGTCCCTCTTATCAGTGAAGAAAAGTTTCGCAGAGGGTCCCTCAGCAGACTTCCACTTCAGTCTCTTTGGCCAGAAGGACACAGTATGTTCATCTGCAGCTGAAAAGGAGGCTGGATAAATCAGTGTAGGTGTTCCCACTTATACAGAAGAGACAGACACGGAGAAGGTTAGTTCATAATGGATGTGGCCTAACCAACCAGCAGTGAATACTGTAGTACCCCTTACCAGGTGCTTAGAACTGCTTCCTTAACGGAATTTTTCATCTTCTGCACAGTTAGAAATTATACTCCCAGGATTTACATAGCTGTGGGGAAAAATATGTTCTACCTGAAAGTTTAGGGTCTCAAGTAATAGCTAGAGCTAGCTTTAATTGTACACGTAGTAACTGATTTTAGAAACTTGGGAAGACTAATTAATACCTTCCCTGGTTTTTCTTTATTTGCTGATGTATGCTTGAATTTTTAGTTTCACCCTTGATGAACCATTTATTCTAATTAGAGTATATAAAGCATCTCTGATGTAACTATTGAATGTTAACCTGAATTCCAGAATTTTACAATTGCTTGTAAAGTAAGAAGTTGAAAGTAGATTTTTAAAGATTAAGGGTTGCATTACAGCACTGAAGAGAGCAGAATGTGAGAACCAAAGACAAACTTCATCTCTTTCACAATTTTGTCCAGAACTAATCCTTATAGGTAATCATCATAATGGTTTATACATTATCTGTCTCTGGGGTAGCCAATGGTTGAATAGGATTCTTTGCTTCCTTTTTCAAGAGAGTAGATACCAACCAATATATGTCCCCAGCTTGTTTCCTGTTGCTTTTCTGTAGAAACCAAAGTGGCTTTCCTTGATAGTATCAAAACGTCCTGTGCACTTTGCTATTCCTATGTGTTCGCTTAGTGTAAATCCCACCCAGAAGGCCCACTCTGCCTACTGAAATCCTGCTCATGGTCCAGTGTCATTTTCAAATACTCACAGTCCTTTCAGAGTAACATAGTCAGAATTTCTCTTTGTGATACTAACCATATGCCACCTTGTATGGCAGACATTGGGTCACATCCCTATTAAACTGTAATGTCCTTTACTTTGAGAGTGATAATTCATCATCTTTTTGGTGCCCAGCGAAGCAACTATCACATTATAGCCAATTAATTTTTACTCTAATTGTTAAGTTTTTACCATATTCATGGAATACATGTAGAATAAGTTTCTAGAATGAATGAATAAATGGAATAATATTGTGGCTTGAAAAATCATTGGCCTGAACAGATTATAAACCTCCTAAATCCCTGCCAGCACCGGCACCAAATGGTATGTGCACGTTTATTCAAGAACAGCTCACTCTTGGCTCTTTGTGTTTGAGTTGCTGCTGTTGTTATATTTTAGAGACATCACTGAAAAGAATACATTAAGAGTGATGGCAATATTCACTAGATTATATAGAAAATGAGAATTCTGGGAATTTTGCACAAAAATACATGATGAGCAGTCATTTATTTAGACCAGTTTTTCAGAGAACTAAGTTGCTCATCTTGGTTACTTGCAATGACTAGTGTTTGTTCATTTTATTGTAGCAACCGTTCCATCTGGTGATAGCCAGTCGTTGAACTGAATTCTCCTTTCTTTGCCAAGAGAATAGATGACTTAATAAAATTGTGATGTTTCTACATAATATTAATAACATGTCATGGCTTTTTTTCGGGGGGAGAGATCATTTGCTCCAGACAAGAAGACTCATAGATGAAGTTTCCTGCCTGTCACTGAAAATGAATTTAAAACAGATCTACAGTAAATGGAAGAACAACTCTGTTGAAAGATAAAAGATGACCATTGACCAGAGAAAAAGTTATTCAGTGGTTCATGGGTGACACAAAGACGTGTTACTCCTGAGTCTTGCTGATGTCTAAAGATGCTTCCAGTATACTAAATAGAGACCACTCTGAAAAAAATCATTATGAACAAAATATCACTGGGAGGATATACATTTTAAAAAAAAACTTAATATAGTAAGTGGTAATTTTCAATTTTCTTTCCCTTAGAAGCATGTCTATTATGACTTCAAAAATTTCAAGTGACTCAGGCTTTGCATTTTTAAAAGTAGGTTATTTTCTTGTATGTCTCTGATGAAGGGAATTCTCACCCACAGAATCTAGGAATTCCCTGATTTTCAGTGGTATATACAGTCCTAGGCTAAGAGTAAAACAATTGCTAAAGATTCTACCAAAGTCCAAAATAGTTTTTGAATTAAAGAGATGCTAGACACAACTAAAGGAGGATTTCAATCTAATTAATTTCAAAGGTGTAAGGATGCTAACTTACTCCTTCTGTTACTGTAGGTGCTTCTGAGACTGTGTGGGAGCTCCCACGGGGAAACCTGGAAGAGCTAAAGCAAGGGGGGCCCATTTTAGATGCAAGAATTCAAAATGAGACTGTATGTTGCCCACCCGCAGCCCCCACTGAGGATCTTCCAACTACAAAATTTCCATCCAATTTCTTTTCAAAGTCCTAGCCTACAAATAGTAAGTCTTCCCTTTCTTCCTCTTGTTTGAGCTTCGGTTTCCTTTAGATCTGTAATGCTGTTCTTATTTCATGAAATCAGGACTTCTTACCTTCTAGAGGCTGATTTACTGATTTGAAGAATGATTCCTCTTTTGTCAGGATGTCAACAAAATGTTCAAGGCCATATTTCTGAAATAGGCTGTCTATGCAGTTTTTAAGGCCAACTTCATAGAGTTTACATTTTATTATTCTAGAAGGAACCACAAGATATTAGTCACTGCTAGTTGCATTCCTATGCTATGAAAGACTTTTATTACTTATACTTCTATATTTAGGAGAGTTTCCCCATCAAGATTTAGAGAAACAAAACTTCATGCTCTTGTACTATCATCCTTCTGCACCAAAGACTGTGCTAAGCTCAGTGAACACTTCAGAAGTGCCCGATTCCGAGTCATCTGAGGCCTTGTTCATCCTTTACCTCTGACTTGTGGTCGTGGCCGGGGCAGAATGTTCAAGTTCTTCAATCTCAGAGGCGTATGAGCCTTGGAATCTGCTAACAAAGGCCTTGGGCTCAATCTTCTGTAAGTGATCAGTCCTGTAAAAAAATCTCTTTCTACTTCATCATGGTGTCCTTGGATGGCCCTCAACAAGAAGATCAAGCCTGCAGTGAAAAGAAAATATACCACCTTACTCCTCTAAAATGAAGACTCAATTATAGTAATATATGTACTTTTATATTCTGCTTTTGTACGCTTGACTTTATAATGTGTTTTTTTTTTTTTTAGTTTGAGACACAGTTTTGCTCTGTTGCCCAGGTTGGAGTGCAGTGGCATCATCATAGCTCTCTGTAGCCTCAAACTCCTGGGCTCAAGCGATCCTCCTGCCTCAGCCTCCCTAGTAGCTGGGACTACAGGCACACACCACCACCCCCAGCTAATTTTTCTATTTTTTTTTGTAGAGAAGGAGTCTCACTCTTGTTCAAGCTGGTCTTGAATGCCTAGCCTCAAGCAGTCCTCTGCCTCGGCCTCCCAAAGTGCTAGGATTACAGGCAAGAGCCACCACACCCAACCTACAGTGTGATAATTTTTAACATCCTTAAATCATTTTAAAATATGAGTTGAATAGCAAGTAATATGTTAAAATACAGCTGAGACATATTCTGAGACAATTTACTTAATTTTTGATAGGGTGTCAAATATAGATTAAATTTATTTCTTCATTTTTAGACATTGAATTTTAGCACTGAGCATCTTATTCTTAATGATTTATTTATTTATTTATTTTTGGCTTTATCTTGGGTTTGAAGTTTCCTAACTTTCTCTTTATCTCCTCTCATATTTATCCTTAAGCGTTTAGGAAGTAGAATTGAAAATAAAACAGAAGCAGGACCTTCTAGTTTTCTAAGTAGCAATTAATTGGCTCCAGAGAACAAAGCAGGAGAAAGGGTGTCTGACATTATCTCTCAGGGCTGGCTCACTTGGTGCTGGTACATGTTAAGGGTCTCTCTGCGTAGTAGGAACTACTTCCCTTGTGGCTACAGAGAGACAGTTGAGAGGATGGTAGGACACTCCTCACTTTGAACTCAGAGGTAGAAGCTGCTCTGAGTCTGCTTTGTCTTAAAGTGGCTTCACACTTCAGTTCACACAATTGGATGTCATTGTGACATGGGCAGTAAAAGCCGGAAACTTGGACAGTTGGTTATAGTTTTGGACTCCTGCCAAGCATCCAGTGGCTTTTGCACTCTATTTGTGAAGTTGCCCATGCTCTTCTCAGTACTCTGAAGCTTCTGTTTATTTGGATGGTTCTTTCTTAGTACTACAAATACATTTTCCTCTGTGTGCACTCTCAGTCTTTAACTGAACCTCTGGCACCCTAAGCAACTTCTTCTGGCCCAAGACAGCCATAACTGTGATGATAGATAATTCGACACAATTTTAGAATCATGTTGTACTGACAGTATCCCACTTTAAAAGTGCACCATGCATCTTTTCACTTTCTGTTCCAGGGCTTTCTCATACTCTGCAAGATCCTGTTGGCCCATGCACAAGCTCAGTCCAGAAATTCAGGGTAGTTAATATTTGGCTAGAAATAGAGTAGAGAGCAGTATTCAAGGATTAAAGACTCCCATTCTTTGGACCATTAAGTGACAATTCTTGAAAATATTTTGCATGCTTCCCTTGAGGTCCTCATTGCCTGCAGCATGTATTTTAATAATATTCCCTTATATTTCCTTCTCTTCCTTCCTTGTCTTACTCTCTTCATTACTTCACACCTGTATCCTAGGATCATATCTCAAATAAAATACCCTCATCCACATCCTTGTCTCATCCTCTGCTCTCAGGGAACCCAAACTAAAACAGTTGGCATTCAAAGCCAGTTCTCAGAATTGGATTATAGAACCGGTTCACTCACCAGTCAGGTGCAGTGGGGAAGGCATTGCTGGTGTAAGTAGAGAGGTGATAAACTCTGGGTTAGTCACAACTGCTGACATATTGTAGCATTACAATTACTAACATGCTCACCAGTGTTGGATTTGGAAGAGGTACAGATATAAGGAGAAGCAATGGTATATATCATGGATTGGCCTTCTAGAAGCTGAGTCACATATGATTCACTGCCTAATTTTGTATGTAAAGTTTTGTTGAAACACAACCATGACCATTCAGTTATGCATTTGCCTATGGCTAATTTAATGCTACATCAGCAGAGTTTAGTATTTGCAACAGAGACCATATGGCCCACAAAACCTAAAATATTTACTATCTGGCCCGTTATAGAAAAAGTTTGCTGACTCCTGGTATATAGCATGGGTTAACCTCAGCCAGACTAGATTTGTTGACTGCATGCTTATGTCCAGAGTTTCCAGAAGCACAGTATTGACCCTTGACCAAAGCTATAGGATGTGCTGAGATAAATCATGTTTTGCAATCATGAGTCTGTGAGTTGTTTGGGGCCAAAAGGTAATTACCAGTCAGCATTGCTTAGTAATGTAACATATGTAACACATGTTTTGGATTTATGATTTGCAGCTGGTTCCAGTAGAACCTGTGAGGCTTCAGTGCTTGAGGCTGGTCACATGGCTAGAATGTGCCATGTGTAAACAACTCCTTATAAAAGACTCCTGCCATGAGCACAAATGTGTACTGTTGGTATCATAAATGAGATTGCTGAACATAGCCCTAACTCACACTATGGAGAAGTGGCTAAGACTGTTTTGGGGGAAAAAGAGGGAAGATGAGAAAAAAGATTAAAGTGAACTTTTTGTGGCTGAAATGGTTACCAAGTCACCTCTGGTTTGAAGTGGCAAAAACTTTGTGCTCTGTGATGGTGGAAAACTTACTAATGGTGTTCAGAGATGATAGATGTATGGAACCTAGGGAAATAGAAAATGGATTAAAAGGTGTGTGTAGCCTGATATAAAGTAGAAAAGAGTTTTGTTAGTCACTTAGTTGCTACCAGTCACTTTAGCAAAATTAAAAGGAAAAACTCATCTGTTGAGAGACAAATGAGATTAAGATATTTGCATTTTGGCCAGCAAATTAAGCTCCGACCAAAAGGATATGAGCAGATAGTATATTTGCGAGAAACGCTAGTCCTGTTCGACCATTACAAGAAGCATGATAAACATGGGAAATGCTGTAGGACAAGAGAACACAGAACTAGAGGATATACCATTAAGAAATTGAGCCACTTTATGGATGAATCAAACAACCAAGGAATGGGAGTAAGATGGGCCCCTCCCCATCACTCTCAGATACGCACTTAGCGAATTTGTATTCTTACAACCATAACCTTTGTTGGACCAGAGTCCCTAGATCCCCAGGGAGAAAGGCTTTTACCGGGGGACAGGGTAAGAATTCCATCTGTTCTACATGCCATCAGATCAGCATGTAACGGACAACATGACTAAAAAGGGTGGGAGCGAATAACCTGATTTCTAGAGAGAGCAGTTTGCTACTACACAGGGCAGGTGGGGAGGAGTATGTCTGGAACTCAGGGGATTTACTGGGTTTTCCTCTTGCTGTTTCTATGTCCAGGGCTAATAACAAATAGGCAATTACAGCAATTATTTCCTGAAAAGGGAAAGACAACTAAGGGCTTAGATGTCTCAGCGATGAAGATCTGCATCTACTCTGCAGGAAATATAAATAAGCTAGAATGCCAACAAAAGTGAGGAAAATCTAAAATGGATAGTGAAGGAGGGAGATAATAAATATCAGTTATTGTCTTGGGACCAGTTGCAACAGCAAGGACTTCAGTTTGTTCAACTAATCTGCTCATATGAAGTCTTTTAAAGATGTTGTGGCTGGCCACCACCTTGAAGCAGACACTGTGACAGATTGGATTTAATGGAGATCCTGAGCAGATCAGAGGGCTATAAAGGGTGGATTGTATTAGACAACTCTTGTACACAATTTCATATATTCTAAACCTCACATCTTACACCCACCATTGTAGTGGAAACCAGATCTGCTCAGATTTTGACAAGCTTCCTGGAGTCATAACTTGATAATATCTCAACTTTGGCCTCATGACATGTATTTTCTGCTTTCTGCCTCTAAGATTTCTCTGATGCCAGAGTTTGGAATGTCTGTGGATATTAGTTCAACAGCACAGTAATTGGGAAGTGCAGGAGAATTAAGGTTGGTAGGGCCACACACGACCAATGATAGAGAGGAGCTAATGGATAAATGCATCCTTTTTTTGTCTCTTGAGCAGAGAGCTCTGAGACATATTTCATAAGTTTCCTTGGATAGTCTCATAAAACCAAGCTCCAATTGCCTGAAGCAGTGGCAAACTTTAAAACATATCCTCCAAATGTCTTTTTTCCTCTTTCCTCATCTTTCACACCTATTTCCTTGCTCACATTCTCAAAAAAACCACCTGCATGCAAGGCTTTATCTCAAGCTCAGCCTTAACAGAAAATTACTTGATTTCCACTATGTTGGGATTACTTGTCAACATACCTTTCTCCCTATTAGACTATAAGTTCCTTGAAAGGAATCACTAGGTGATCAATGGGTATTTATTGAATGAGTTGAATAAAAAGAAATTCAATATACATGTTTTCTAAGTATGACCCTGGCATAATCTATTCTCATGACAACGTAAAGCATAAATTTCCAGAAAAAATGAATTTATTTTAAAGGTGAAGACCACTTGTTAAACAAAGTTGGCTGTCTTTACCATTATAAACTGTCTTAAGTCTATAATCCTACAAAACAAGGGGCAGTTAAATATATAAGCCAATAGAAGATGGAATATCTGAGGACTGGGTGCTATCATGTGGCCTCATTTGGGAAATAATAAAACAGAATAAAAATAATTAAAATTAAAGGAAAACTGTCTACTACTGGAGTCAGATGAATTTCTCACACATGAAGGAAAGAGCTAGTCTAATTAATATAATTGCAACAATTACAATAATAACTGTCATTTGTTGGAAATCAGGTAAGCATGCATCAAAATGCATGCATTGAAGTGTACATCAAAATGCATGCTTTACATTCATTTTCTTTGTTAATCCTTACAATCTCATGCAGTACAATTTTTATACACGTGAAAGCTGAGATAGGGAGATATTAAATAACTTGCTCAAATTCATATAGAGGAAAAATGTGTCAGGACATGAACTCAAATTTCCTTACTCTAAGAAATGTGTTTTCTGCCACCATAGTGTACCTCAAAGATACACACGAGTGGTCTATTCATTCTGCACATGAGTTGAAGGTTATATCTAAGATGCTGAATCAATATCGTTTTTAAATCTCTGAACAAGATTCCTGACTGTATATTCCACATCAAGCAAAATAACACTTCATACAAATTAAAAGATAATAGAAGTGAACCTAGATATAGTATATGAAAAAGCCTCAGTGTATGCTTAATTACTTACTAGGACATCTAATATTAAAAGTACAAATGAATAGTATGCAAAAAGATTTGTATCTACATTTGTCTGACTTCTGAGCCCGTGCTTTAGTTGACTTTTCCATGTGAGTATAATTTAATGGGGAGAATACAGTCTCTGAATTCAGAGACCTGGCTTCTAATCCTAGTACAACCATCAATACTTTAATTATTTAGCCTTCTGTGCTTTAGTTTTCTTCATTTGTCAGATGAGTACCTGCTCTCCATTTAACCACAGAGTTCTTACAAGGTTATTAAAATGAATGTGGTTTGAGAAAGCTAAGTGCTATTTAAGTGTTTAGCACTATTAATCATTATTTTCCATCATTAAATTTATTATGCATCTGCTATATGACCCAGCACTATTCATTGTATAAGATCATCTTTCTTATAATCAAAATAACCCCTAAACCAAAAATATTATTATTGCCCTTGGGGTTAATACTATATTTTTAGAGATGACACAGTGAAAATATGTTTAAACCTCTGAGAATGCATAAATGTTTTCTTTTCCTCTCTTTTACTATTAAAGAAGCCATTGAGTGTTCTGGACAAATGCTTCTTTTGGGCAAGATTTATAGCTTCATCGGTTCAATTTCTCTTCTCTTGGAAACTTTGTGATGGTTTGTGTAACCAGAATCCTTAGAACACTTGTTCGTGATGCAGGAACAACGTCAAGTATAGTTGTTGGTCAAATTTCTATTTGTTTTCCAACCCAATTTAGCTGCCACAAGAATGGCTTGGCTTCTCTTAAACTGAAATGTGGGCAATTTCCATACAAAGCAAGGATACTATGGTTCTGTGATCCCTCCACACCAGTGAATAATGGGGAAAGGAAGAAATCACCTTGGTGGGAATGGAAATGGAGGTTTATTGAAAACCAGATTAAAGTTAACACACCAGCAAACTGTGAATTCTAAAGAAGAGAGACTGGAGGGTTAGGATACAAAATTAATGCACACAATTCAGTGGCATTTATACACACCAATAACAGTCAAGCTGAAAATCAAATCAAAGATGCCATACATTTCACAATAGCATCAAAGAAAATTAAATATTTGGGAATATATTTAATGAAGGAGCTGAGAGTCCTATATAGGGAGAACTATGAAACACTGAGAGAAGAAACTGTAGAAGATGTAAACAGATGGAAAACCCTACCATGTTCGTGGATTGGCAGAATCAATATTGTTAAAATGTCCATACTACCTCAAGTGATCTACAGAATTAATACAATCCCTATCAAAATGCCATCAACATTCTTTACAGATCTAGAAAAAATAATTCTATGCTTCATATGGAACCAGAGAAGACCTCATATAGCCAAAGCAATCTTAAGCAAAAAGAACAAATTGGGAAACATCAGTCTACCAGACTTCAAGCTATATTACAAGGCTATAATAACTAAAACAGCATATTACTGGCACAAGAACAGAGACATAGACCACTGGAATAGTACTGAGAAACCAGATACAAAACCATCCTCATATTGTCATCTAATCTTCGACAAAGCTGACAAAAATTATACATTGGGGAAAAGAATCTCTATTCAATAAATGGTGCTGGGAAAACTGGATAACCACATGCAGAATATTGAAACTGGATCCCCACTTGTCACATTTCACAAAAATCAACTCATGACAGACAAAAGATTTCAACCTAAGGTGTGAAACCTTAAGAGTTCTAGAAGAAAATGTTGGAAAAACTGTTATAGACATGAAAGACAAAGGCATCAAAGGCAAAGGATTTGTGAGGAAGACCCCCAAAGCAATCACAGCAGCAACAAAAATAAATAAATGGGACCTGATCAAATTAAAAAGTTTCTGCACAACCAAGGAAACTATCATTAGAACAAACAGACAACCTACAGAATGGGAGAAAATGTTTGCATTCTACACATCCAATAAAGGGCTGATAAAAAGAATCTATATAGAACTTAAGAAAATTAACAAGAAAAAATCAAAATCAATAAATGAGCAAAAGACATGAACTGAAACTTTTCAAAAGAAGACAGAATAATGGCCAGCAAACATATAAAAAAGTGCTCAACATCTCTAATCATTAAGGAAATGTGATTCAAAACCACAATGAGATATCACCTAGTGATATCATCTGGTGGATATCATCTCACTGGATGTCAGCCAATGAGAATGACCTTTATCAAAAAGTCCCAAAACAACAAATGCTGGCGTGGATGTGGAGAGATTAGAACACTCTTACACTGCTGAAGGGACTGCAAATTAGTACAACCCCTATGGAAAGTAATTTGTAGATATCACGAAGAGCTAAAAGTAGAAATACCATTTGATCCAGCAATCCCATACTCAGCATCTACCCAAAGGAAAAAAAGACATCCTATAATAAAGACAACTGCACTCTAATGTTTATGGCAGCACAATTCACAATTGCAAAGATGTGGAAACAACCCAACTGCCCACCAATACATAAGGGGATTAATAAAATGTGGCATATGTATAGCATGGAGTACTACTGAACTACAAAAAACAATGGTGAACTAGCACCTCTTGTATTATCCTGGATAGAGCTTGAGCCCATCCTTTGAAGTGAGGTATCACAAAAATGGAAAAACAAGCACCACATATACCCGCCATCAAATTGGTACTAAGTGATCAACACTAAGGTGCTCACATGGTAGTAATATTCACTGGGTGCTGGTCAGGTGGAGGTGGTGGGGGTGGGTAAACTCATAACTAATGGAGGGGGAGCACACTGTATGGGTGAAGGGCATACTTGTAACCCTGGCTTGGGTGAAGCATAAGACATTATATGTAACCAAAATGTTTGTACCCCTATAATATTCTGAAATTAAAAAATTAAAAAAATAAAAATAAATAAAGAAGAAAGACTGACTCTTCTTTCTTTTTTTTATTCCCAGGACCTAGCAAAACACATTATCAACATTTTAGTAAATAATTAAAAGAAAGAATAAACAGAGATTTACCCTAAGAAAATGCATTTGATCAATAACGGGACTAATTGTGAGGCTGAAGTTAGAAAAATCAGGATTCTGTCTCCTTCCCCTTATAATCAGTATGTTTAATGACTTTCTTAAGCCTAAAATTTCTCATCACTAAAATGTGGATTCAACTGTCTTTCATATGAGTGACAGAGAGATCTATCTCAAATGCAAATCTGACCAAGACACTCTTGCTTAAAACCTTATAGTCTCCTGGATAAGAGGAGCAAAAAATAACTTCCATGATCTGACCTCTGGCTTCCTTTTAGGAAAAGCTGGTTGGATAAATAAACTCTCAAAGTTGCAAACCAAAGCAACTGGAAGGTTTCTAAGCCATAAGAATTGGCTGAAAGAACAGTTATGAATATGTAGAACAGCTTTGTTCTTATAGTATCAGGTCAGCAATGAAGCTCCAGATGTTAGGGTTGCATTCATTGCAAGTATCGGAAAACTCTACCACAGTGATTGAGATAGACCGGCAGGAACATCAACTACAAAAGCCCCGAGAAGGGAAGAAGGTTGGCGTGTTCCACAAGGAGCAGGGAATGGTGAAAGGTACAAAACATGCTGGAGAAGGCGGCCAGGGTTAGGTCAAATCACATAAAGTCTTGCATGCTCTTATTAATTGGTTTGAGCTTTATGGTAGATGCGATGTGATAAAGTTGCAGGGTTTTTAACCTGGTCAGAATAAACATACGGTGAGAGAAAGGAAAGAATCAAGAGTTTGGTTTCACGACTGAGTGAAGGAGTGGGGGAGGGACATTTACTACATGGAGAGGGAAGAAAGAAATTGATTTTGTTGTTTGTGGAGGCAAAGGGGAGGAAATAGAGAGTTTTATTTGAGGCATATTAGCTTAGAGATGCCTATTAGACAGACATTGCTATAAATAGGGTAAGTAAATACTGAATATTAGAGTCTGGATCCCACGGGAGAGATCTAGGCTGGAGAAAGCCTATAAGAATTAAGAGTTTCCTTCCAGTGTTTACAATGGAAGATTTCAATCTCTCCTCCTGGAATCCTAGTGGATAGAACATCTTTAACAAAGCAGCTTTTGTCTTTTGGGTTTTTTTTTTTGCTTTTTAAATTTGTTTCCTAAAAATTATATGAATTCCACATAAGATTTTATTTTAAAAAAGTGTCTGAAAAGTCACATCATAATAACAGCTAGCATGTGTGTAGTGCTTACTAATTGCCAAACATTGTTCTAGTGTACACATATATACACATATATACACATATATTATTGTGTCTATATATATATATAAATTAATTTAAATGTCACACCAAACTTGTACCATGGATAGCATTATTAGCCCTATTTTATGATGGGAAACTGATGCAGGGAGGTTAAGTGACTAACCTAAAATTGCAAAGCTAGAGGTGAAGCCAGAGTTAAGTTGGCACTCCCAACCACTATCAAAGAATAGTACTGAACATTTATAATAGGGTATGCAAATTTCTAATAGGGTAACCTACTTTGCTACCCCATTAAAATACCCCAAGAAGCCCATGCTCCAACTAGCCTGGGTTGTGTACTATTTCCCCAAGTCATTCACACTCTTGCCTCTATGCTCTTATTCATTCTTTCTTTCAAAACCTAGCTAAATGTCAACATTTTGATAAAGCCTTGATCATCTCCTCATCTTCTGAAGGCAGAATGTATTGTGAGCTCCCTTGAAGTCTTAGAACGCTCATAGTCCAATTACACCAATTATGATTCTTTTTGTGTTTGTGGATGGGTCTATCTCCTTCCTCTTCCACATTCACATAGAGATTGTGAAAACCTTAGGGGAAGCAACACTTCTACCTTGTTTAACTGAGCTCCATAAAGTCTATTAACTTCTGAAACTGACAGTCTAGAAATGAATATAGACACAGAAACAATTATATAGCACAATAAAACAATTGTATAAAGAAGTGGTATTTCACAGATTCTTGAAACAGATTGCTTAGGTTCAAGTCATGGTCCTGCCACTTGTTTCCTAAATGTAGAGAAGTTATTTAGCCTACCTTTGCCTCATTTTGTGCATTTATAATATGCAAATAATAACATTAATTATTTCATAGTGCTATTTTAGGGATTACATAAGACATATAAAGCAGTGATTGGAACAAAGTATGCATCTGATAAAGGTTTATTATTCCTATTTCATTACCTTTATTACAGAAACCTATTCCAAGGTTATTTCCCCAGGTTGTTGACTTTTGTATTTATAGCACTTTAGTTACGAATGGCAGTACCTGTTTTTTTGAGTGGATGAATCAATTAATGGACACACTACACCCATTGAGTCATAATTAATGCAACAAATATTTATTGTGTATCTACAATGTTCTGTTGCCATGCTACTTCCTGAAGTTTTATTAGTGACCCACATAGACAAGCTTTCTGCCCTCTCAGAGATTATAGTCTCACTAGGATGGGGTGAGACTATATTTGTGGAGCAAACAAATAAACAGGCAAACATATAATAGGATAATAATAAGGAAAATGACAAGGGAAGTACAGAGTGCTATGTGAACAGAAGAAAGACCCTTTCTCAGTTTCAGAATGTCTAAATGTTATCTAAATTAAGTCCAGCAGCTACCCAGGTCAGCAAAGTGGTAGAAAAGAGAACACAAGACTGAATGGTTAAGCAGAGTACACACAAACAGGATGGAAGCCAAGGGAGAGCAGGACTTATTGGAGGAACTTAAAAAGCTCTGTGTGACTAGATGCAAGGCAGCAGAAAGCAGCAGTCTCAGGAGTATTTTAGTTAGATCTTAGGAGTATTTTAGTTAATTTGGACTTTACTATAAGATAAATGGTTAGTTATCAAATGTCTTGATCAGAATTGTGCTTTAATAATATCATTCTGGCTGTAGTATACAGAATAAATTGGCCAAGGCTGAGACTGAATCCAATTTAGAGGCTATTGCAGAAGTCTAGGAGGCCAAGAGAAATGGGACTAAATAAATTGGAGTGAAGATAAAGAAATGAGGGTTGGCTGGGCACGGTGGCTCATGCCTGTAATCCCAGCACTCAGGGAGGCTGAGGCGGGAGGATTGCTTGAGCTCAGGAGTTCGAGACC
>VBSM01002616.1:32785178-32818587 GCA_008086735.1 Cheirogaleus medius
AAAAAAAAAAAAAAACAACAACAAAAAAACAGAAATGAGAGTTGGAGATAAATTACTGAGGCCTGGTGGTAGACTAGAAATGAAGGTTGGTGAGGGAGACAGACAAGTCTAGTGTGATGTTTTACTGTCTGTGAGACAATTGAATAGATAGTGATACTGAATGTGAGGATAGAAAATGTGGAGGGCTAGAGTTGGCAAGACAATGATGCGTTCAGTTTTGGATATACTTGGTTTCAGTTGCTTATGACATTTGAAAAAGAGAAAGCAGCTAGTTGAATTAATCAGGGCTTGGGTTTTCCAGCCAGCAATTGAATGAATAAGTGGCAAGATGACCGAGGATACAGTCAAGGGTTTCATTGAAGTGATGGTTTATGGAATTTTACTAGATAGAGAAGGAAGAAAAGAGAGAAAGTCTGGACAAACAGAGAGAAAAATAGATGAGTGAAAACCAAAGAAGTGCAGTCAAAGAGTAGACACAATGACCATAATAAGTAAGTAGGAAGAAAGGAAGAACAGAGTTATAGTTAAATTATTGGAATTTATGATTTTAGGGATGGGCCCCTCCAGAGTGATAACAAGGACCAAATTGTACTCCTGGGAGTCAGAAACAGAAATGGTATAAAGGCAAAAGTCAACAGAGATGAGTAAATCAAGAAACAAAGGAGTCAGTGTATTGTATGTATCATCCAAGTGCGTTTCTCATCATTCAAACGGTGGCAGAGCTTGGGAAGGGGAGGAAGACTCTAAAATGGCAATGCACGCCTTTAGTCAATATGCTACAGCACGTGGACTGTTCATAGATGACACCAGGGAGGGTGTATGGAAAGCAGAAATAATAGAAATCTGTCTGGGATTTAGACTTTCAAGGAGTCTTTAGGGGTGTCCAGAAACACTCCAAATTTAAAACATTATTTTAGAAAGAATATGGGCAGGGCAAAAAATGAAGCTGTGCAACAGAATTCACTGGTGGGCCACATTCCCAGAAGTGAGGTGGAGGCAAACTTGTTATCGGCACAAGCAGGCTGTCCACTTGGGAGCCCCAACTACCGTATGCAGTTCATTTCTTCCCTGGTTTTGAAAAATTGGCAACTGAAGGTAGAAAACAGTGCATGTAAGAAAACATTTACTAGGAAACTCCTAACGAGAATTTATTCTGTTTGAAAGGCTATTTTTAAGACCAGATTTTTTATTTTTTAAACAAAAAAAAAAATGGTTCAAAGCATCCCCACCCGCCCCTTCAGAATCTAGGTGGAAGAAAATGTAAAAACAAATCAGTAAAAAGAACTGGAAATTTTCCACTGTTCTGGTGTGTTCCAGTGAAAACATCATGGGAGGTGTGGAAAACTCCACAGGGCAACATTTCATAGGATCATAGCATTTTTGAGCTGGAAGAGACCCTGGATCAAATGGACCAGTGCTTCATTTTAAATGAGGGTGTCCAAGGCCAACAGAACGGAAGGTAGTCAGTCTGGAACACTGCTAATTAGCAAAGTCAATGCATATTTCACACAAAATGATGTGTTCCAATGTCACTGAAAAATTAAAATTCTAATAATTGTTGTGAAAATTGTAGATGAATTTCATTATGGAAATATAACTCTGATCAGAATTTTAACAATAATTTTACTGCCAATAAGACCTTGTTCATTTATTAATAATAGTTGGTTTCTTTAAACTTATTATGTAATCTTGACTTTGAAACTTTGAAATAGCATTATAACTCCGTGGAATGGCATACTTTTAAATGAAAAGCCATTTTGCTGTTTAATGCAACTAGCAAATTAGAAATGATGGTAATTAGGAAGCTCAGAATGATTTGTTCCTTTAGTGCTATAACTTACTACTTTTCTCACAGTAATTATGCAATAGTCTAGATTTTTCTTCTTTCACTTAAATGCTTGATTCATCTATACCTAACAAGTACTTAACACAATAAATTAGAGAGGAGGGGACACTATCTTGTCACTGACAATGACTATAGGAAGGCAGGCAAGTGCCCAATCTAACATCCTTTTCTCTTCACCATCTGACAGTAGAGCATAACTGGCTTAATTATATCTCCAGACAAATCTCACTTTGGCTTTATTCTGGTATCCTAAGACATTTTCAAATTTTTTACGAGCTGGACTCTTTATCCAAATGAAATCTTACCGCTATGTAAAATAGATAAAAGCCAAAGCGATGGCATGTGGCCCACAGCTCAGCCCACATACATTTCCACTTCCCAAATCTCCATCCCTCACAGCTGAAAAAATTTTTGGAGCTGAGTTTGAAAACCAGTGCCATAATGGCATCTATAAAAATCCCAGGCAAAGAAATATTTTTAGACTAGTTTGTTTATTTGCACACACACATACGCTCACACACACGCACACACCCACCACTCACATGCCTATACACAAGATGCGTATGTACAAACTATGCATAAAGCAAGACCTGGCTGTAAAGGTAGCACTGTAGGAACCAAATATTAATAGGAAACATTATGTCGGATGCATTTGTAAATGTTATGGGGAATGAATTTCAATCATTTACAAGGGTTTATGGTACATAGCATGGTCTGGTTTACACAAATTGACACTGGCTTCTTTTGACCAAGAACTGGATTTTATTTATATGCTGGTTGGAACCTTTGACTCACATGATCAGACACTCACATAACCCCTTTAGCTTAAAAAAAAAAAAAAAAAGACTTGGATACACAAGAGTGAAGAAGGTAGAGTGTTGCAGCCTCCTTTGTGGATTGTGGTTAGTGTAACAGGATCGTGAACAAAAGGGTCACAAAACCACACAGTTTGGACAGGGAACACTTCAAAGCAGCAGCTGCCTTCAAACCAAAAAGTTTTATACAGGGAAATTGAGCATATGGTTAGTTAGTGTCCTAAGATGACTTAGGTGAAGACTGAAGACCTGAGGGAAAGGCGAAGGATATTAAAAGAAAGATGCTGCCTTTGGCTGAACACCTACTGTATGTAAGAGACTTTACTTGCATAGTCCCTTCTGTTCATACTACAGCCTCCTGTTTACAAAAAAGGACACTTTAGTTAGAAGTTGATCAGTTTGTCCAAGATTATGCAACCTGATTTGTTTTATCACATCACACTGTTTCCTTGCTCTTCCACAAACTTACCAAGAATGCTCTCACCTCAATCCCTTGGCTATCTGCATACAGTTCCCTTCCAACAATAATCCTCTTATCTCACTCTCTTGTTTCAGGCAGGTCCCTGCTGAACTACATCTTCTTAGTAGGGTCTTCTCTGACCACCTTTCATAAGATGTTACTCCTTGTCACTTTCTATTCACTTACTCTGCCTTATGTTTTATGGCCTTTATTGCTACCTGATATTATATTCTGTAAACATTTACTCATTGGTTTATCATTTGTCTTTCACAATGGAATGAATATAAACCTCATTAGAATAAGAACTCTGTTTGTATAGTTTATTGCTTAGCTCCAGTATCTGGCACAGTATGTGTCTAGGACATAGTAGAAGACCAATAAATATTCACTGATAAACAAAGGAATGAATGTATTTAATTTCTTAATTGAATACGAGGCAGAGGAGCTGGATGTTTTATTCTAATTTTAGCCTTTTAAGAACTTAACACATTAATTCTTGGCTTATGCTTTGTTTGAGTCTCTTGAACTTCCTGGACGTAAATTGTCATTTGTAAGATCCTTTCTTATAGGTTGGGTGGTACAGTGGACAGCTGTTGGAAATACAAGTATATATACCTCTTCTTTCATGGTAATTGCATCAGAATATTCTTTGGGGGAACTGCCTCTTTCCCATTCTTAGCAAATTGATTTGAGTGGATTCTTCTTATCCCCAGCTCCATGGATGGGATCTTGACCGGTGTAAGTCAATTAGTATGGACCATAATTTTGTCCAATGTAATTGGATCAGGGATGGTCACATGTCTGATACAAGAAAATGAGATCAAGGAGGCACTTGATCTCTGCCTACAGGCACTTATCCCTGCCTTCTGGGAAAAAAGCATCCTCATAGTTCTGAAAAAGTTACTGACAGAGATGATCTTTTTTTCTCTGGGGGCATGAACAAGTGATTGGGAAGATGTTAAACAGGAAAATCCTGAGTCGTGATTAGAGTTTAGTCAATGAATACTGAATCTTTACTATGTGCCAGCTGTCAGGTACTATTTTAGACATTGAGAATATGGTAGTTAACAATAGAGACAAAGTCTTTGTTCTCATGGAAATTGTATTTTACAGGAAAGACGAACAAAATAAGTAATCAGATAGATAAGACAATGTCAGCTAGCGATACATAGTGTGAAAAACATTAAACTGTATTACCTAATGGTGAATAAATGAGGGGCTTTTACCTAGTAATAACAGGTAAGGCCTTTCTCAAGAGGGTTTCAAGCTGTCCCTATACCTGCCCATTTTGTCCAAAGTTAAGAAATATTAATAAGTCCATTACATTATTTTGAGTGATTTTAGGGCAAAAGCATGAAAAATTTAATGTAAAATTATAAAATAAAAATGGTAATATATATTGTGGTCAATAACATTATGATACTACCATCTGTATCTTTTAAAATTTCTTATCAAGCCTGTTAGAAAATGTCTTCTTTCATCTCATCGACCTCTACTAAGTCAATGTGATCATCTCTAAACCCATCATCACATTATCCAGGGTTATGGACTTCACTGATTGGCTTAAACCTACCCATGGACCTGAGGGTGGGGTCAATCCCACCAAATTGTCAACCCTATTGACTGCAGTTGGGGAATGTAAGATGTATTATAGAAGAAGCATCATGAAAACAGCCAGAAAAATGGGGAGATTGGAATAAGAAAGACCATGGAAGCTATAACCTCTTCTCCTTTCCCCGTGCTGCAAATGCATTGAGTATCTGGAAAGTATAAATCCAAGGAAAAATGTGATAGCCCAAGGTGTCGGAACTCAGAGGAAACTCAAGGCAAAGGAATAATCAGTAGCTGATAACACAGCAGTGTAAAAGACAACACAAGTCACAGGATAAGTCCTAACACAAGGTACGGGATAGAAAATATGATCTTCAGTGTGTGAAAGAAGAATGCTGAAACCAATCACCTGTATCAATCTAAATATGGAAGCTTTCAAATCCCATCTATTTATGGAAAAAGGACTAGAAAAACTCCACCTACAAACCTGGGAATAGGAACCCACAACAAAAATGCTTGTCATTCACCTGGGAAGGTGAACAGGAAAAAAGTCACCTCTGGTTATCAACAATCCAAGTTGACAAATTAGTATTAAAACTTGTCAGGAGAAGTTAACACCTTAGAAATCTTTTTAAGAATAAAATTCAAAATCATTCTGAAGGGGACACTTTCACAACCCAGGGCACATAAGACTTTCACAAGAGGAGAAAAAAACATTGAAGATGAGCTGACAATCCAAATTTAAATAACCCACAAGAAAATAAACCACTTTGAGGGGCGATCATCAAAGTCAGCAATTACTTAAAAATGACGGTAACGAAAACAACCTGAATTTTCTAGGGGACAGAGCCTGGATTCTTATGACCAAGAGCTGAGGTGGGAATACTTGGAAGTGGGGCCAGCGTGGAATGTAGTCAAAGCCCCAGAGACTTGGAGCAATGGCTGGAGCAGCTAAGAGTGTGGATTGCTAAACCAGAGTGGCAGGAACTCTGTCTGGGCCAATAGGCAGTGGGAATTTCCCTAAAGCCAGCCAGATTCCAATAACATCAGGGTTGAGGGGATATTGATTTTCAAAACGGCAAAGAAAGGGGAAGCTGAGTGTCAGACACCTGCTCTGAGCCAAAATAATTGAAGAGTGAGAGACTGTCCCTGTATAGGGGAATACATGGCTGACAGCAATGTGGAGAATTGCTCAGAACTGGCTCAGAATAGGACTCTCATAGATGAAAATAATGACTTCAGAAGCCAGACGACCAAAAAACGAGAAGTCAAGCAATCGTGGGGAATGAATGTCAACAGAAACAATATATAAAACATTTAAATACCAAAAGACTGACAATATCAAAATTAGCAGATGCAGAAAAATTCTGTATAAAAATACTGTAAAAAATAAAATATGCAGTTACAATGATGAGTATACTAAAAATAGCAAGACTAAACATATTTTTCTTTTTTATTTTGTTTTTTCAGCTTTATTGAGATAAAATTGAGGAATATTATGAATAAATGTGCAACTTGATAGTTTAATATACATATACATTTTGAAATAATCATCACCACCATGAAGCTAGTTAACATACCTGTCACCTCACATAGCTACCATTTCACTTTTCTTTTTTTTGGGTGAGAACTCTTAAGATCTACTCTCGTAGCAAATTTCAAATATAGAATACAATTTTGTTAATTATAGACATATTGCTGTACATTAGATTTCCAGAACTTATTCATCTTGCATAATTGAAACGTTGTACCCTTTGATCAACATCTCCTGATTTTCCTCTTCCCTCAACCACTGGTAACTACCATTCTACTCTCTGCTTCTGTGAATTTGACTATTTTAGATACCACGGCGAAACTTTTCAACAACAGATGGAAACTCTAGGAATAAAAACTATTGTGGTTATGTTTCAGGTGAAAATGTAAGAAGTTTGAAAAAGAGCAGTGGAATATACTCCATGTGTTTAAGCCCATTAGAGAAGACTACTTTTCTCAGGGAGAGAAGGTGGTAAGACAGGTTGGGGAATATTTAGGGTTGCCAGCTGCTCTTTCTTTAGTAAATCGCTTCAGGAAGAAGTAGGAAGCACATATATATATATTATATATGCATATGCATATGTATATGTGTATATATGTATATTTTAACCTTCATGTTCTCTAATCTGGTTTTACCAAAAATAAAGATGATATTTTGATTTGAGTCTTGTGCTTGATTTTTTAGTTTTACTTCTTTTTTGATATTCTTTTAACTTATTTTTTAATGTTTTATTTTGAAAGTTTTTAGCCTACTTAAAACTGTAAGAATAAGGCAATGAATACCCATATACTTTTCATCTAGAATCATGAATTGTTAACATTTTTTCAGATGTACTTTAATCTCTCTCCATAAATATTTTCATATTTGCATATTCTCAAAACCATTTGAGAGTATGTTGAAGATATCATAAATCTTTGCTCCTTAATACGTCAGCATATATATATATACCAAGAGCAAAGACTTTCTCTTATATAATCACTACACTATTATCAAATTCAAGAAATTTAGCACTGACACAATATAATTACCTAATATACAGTCCATATTTTAATTTTGCCAACTGCTGCAGAAATGTCCTTTATAACAATTGTTTTTCTGATCTAGGTTCCAATCGAGGATTACACATTGCATTTGATTGTCTTCTCTCTTCCGTCTCCTTTAATCTAGAACAGCTCCTAACTCATCCTTTCTTTGGCTTTCTTGACATCGCCATTTTTGAAGACTAAAATTCAGTTGTTTTGTGAATGCCCTCTTCATATGGGTCATCTGATTTCTCATTACCAGTTGTAGGTTTTGTATCTTGGCCAGGAATGCTGTATAGACAATGGGTACCTCTCAGGTTATCCCATTGGGAGGTATGTGACCTCAGTTTGTCCCTTTAGAGGTGATTTGAAATGATTACTTGGTTAATGTGATTTCTCTACAATAAAGAAACCCCTTTCCTTTTTAATTAATATGTAATCTGTATGTAGATAGTTTGATTTTGTTCAACAACAAACTCTGACCCATTGGTTGTAGCTTCCACTGATGATTCCTGACTAAACCAATTATTGCTGTGTTGATGGCCAAATGTTTTGTGCCTTTTTGTTTTGACCGGATCCGAATCTGAAAGGACAGCAAAGTGGTTTTTCACTCTTAAACCCAATGCCTGGTACATGAGCCTGGAAACCTGGAGAAATATACATACAGGATAGAATGGAGAGAAAAGGTGTCTTAAAGTTGCTTGGGTGGACACTGTTAAAAATAGGCCTCGCCAGTCTTTGAATTTGTGGGCTGCAACAGTTTATATTGTGACTGGCGTCTGTAAGCATGTCATTGGTTTTAAAAAGCACTACTAGATTTTTAGGATTCATCCAACCCTTTTTTTGTGTGTGGTGTCTGCAGGTGTGGAAGCATATCTGAGTTTAGTAAATAAAGGCATTCAGTTTAAGGATCAAGGTAATTAGGGCCTTCAAGTGAATGAGCAGATTCTGGAATCAGCAAGAGGTTAAGATTTCTTCCCATCATTCAAGAAAGACCCTCTTCACTCTGGAAAACAGGCCTATTTCTTGACAATGTCAAAATTCCTCAAGGAAGAAAAGTACCTTACAGAGCTAGAAAAGGTTCACCTCAAAAGAGGCAGAGCTTCTTTAAAGCACCTCTGTCAGGAGGGCACAGAGCTACAGCAGGTGCACTGTGATCTCTGCTGCTCGATATCTTTGGAGTGCTGAGCCTGAAGACATGAGAATGTAATTGATTTTTGCTTTTAATTCCCCTACCCAATACATCTCGTTTCCTAACTTGTGCTACAAGACACGACTTTAGGAAGTTCTGGTTCTGTGGCAAAGAGTCATAGGTGATGGAAAGGGAGTTTCAGACTGCCACAGGGAAGTCATGTTTATTTAATGGCTGGAGATTAAAAGCTGAAAAAACAAGGTTTGGGGAAAATCATGTCTTAGGCCTGTGCTTCTTGTTGAAATTTTAAGGAAAATTCCAGGAGCGGCAATAGGGAGAAGCAGACATGAGTCCTACAAAACTGGTAAGGACTGGTTGGCAGGGCTGTGAACAAAATGACTTATCTTTGCTATTGACTTTTTGTCTCTTCACTTTCTCAATGGATTGCAGAGTTATGAATTACTTATTGTAATCATTTCTTGCTCTCTTGGAGTTATTGAGGATGGATATTATAGTGAAAATAGTCCAAAAAGGATTTTATTAATAGAAGAATCAGTATAGCAAGCCCTGGTCCCTCTAAAATGTGTGCGCGCACACACACACACACACACACACATACACAAGGCTGGGACAGTGGAGGTGATATCACTTTCTTTTTTAAGAGAAGCAGAATCCATGGAGTGTGATAACTATGGAAGAGAATACCAGGGGTCCCCCCAAAACCTTGCTTATGCTGAGATAAAGGACATTGGGGACCCATGCAAGTGCCACAGCAAAGGAGAAGCCCCTTTTGGAGACAGGATGGAGTGGTCCCCCTCATCCTGTCCAGGTCTCCACAGGATGATGGTTTCACCCTGTGTACATGAATCCCAATTTAGGGATGCAGCTGATAGGTGCAATTAGCACTTCTTGCCAGAATTGCCACAGCCTGGAGGAAAAGGTACACGAAATGAGAATATACCCACGATGCCTTCGTCTGGTGGCCAAGTAGACTGTCTAACTAAATCTTTCAGCAGCATAATCCATGACAAGAAACCTTTGAGGGCCTGGTCCCTCAGCCAGACAGACATACATATTCCTGCCCCCACCTCTACATACAGAATCCACAGACTGAGCCAGAGGAGCAGCGATTCATTCACTCAACAAAACATTTAGTGAGAGCTTGCTATTCATCAAGAACTGTTATTGGCAAAAGGATAGAGCAAGAAACAAGACTGATAGAGGCTCTGCTTTCCATTCATTGAGAGAGACAGACAATAAACAAATGAACAAATGAATGTACCATATGAGATAAAATATGTTTTTTAAAAAACAGTGGGGAGCAAACTTACCTCCACTGGTAATGCCACTGTACAAAATCATGGCCCTCCCCTCCCAAGATAAGCCCAGAGAAGAGGCAGAAGAGAGGCAAAGAAGATGAAGGAGAAAGTTATGAACAGAAATAGAAGTTCTGTTCAAAACAGAAGTTCTGTGGCTCAGAAGAGCCTGGATTGGAGGAGGAGAAAAGTATATATGGGCATAGCATAGAGGAAGGGAACTTTGAACCAAAATGAGACTGAGATATTAATAATGAGAGTTTTTTAAAAAAATTATTGGATTTGACTGATGTTAAACATATGAAACAGATAATTGAAAAGCCCAAGCAACCTCATTATCCACTAGTGTAAGATCTCTACAAATCAAACATGGTAGTGATTATTGAAAATATGCAAAAGCATTTCCTGTTTGCAGATTGATGAGGTGAAACTGCTTGATCAGACCTGTATCCTTTAGAGTCCCCACAAGTCTCTGCTACAGTGTTTAACTGGCATCCCTCATATGGTTGACAGTTGTATTATATGTATTTTGGGGAATATAATTTTGCTGGAATGGACACTTGCTATGCTTTTCAGATTTTCTAGTTGTAGGGCTGGTGCCTCAAAATCTTATATATCTGATTTAATCTTTAGCTTAAAAAGAGTTGAAGGTTTGATTAATTCAACTTTAGAGGTACTTGTTACCTGTATTGGTGAAATACCCTAGGCTGTAGCAATGGAAAGAACCCCAATTCTATCCAGATATTTAATTGAAATCACTCTGGCTGAGGTTGAGCAAAGTAAAAAATGGTGAAATGAGGAAAGAAAAATTTTAAAAAGCTTTTGTGCTTTACTATAGAAGGGGAGAAAGGAAATTTAATTTTTGGCTTTTACTTCTCTCGAGGAATTTATTCCTGGAAGGATATTCATACTCAAATTTGGAGACCTTTTAATATTGCTGGAACTATATTATTATGGGGTAATTTGTGCAGTCATTTGGGCTTTTTACATAAGTTCTGTTGAACTATAATAATGGAGAATGTGCCTGGACACAATTTGCAATGGGAGAGAGATCAAAGATTTTTGGCTTCTTGTGCTGAGTGGCTTTGTGTGTACCTTAATGTGTGCTGTGTTCTGATTCATCTCATGGAAAATTAATATTGCCTCCCTCAGGTCTCAAGATGGTCAATAAAGACATTGGAAGAATGGCCACATGAAGGAGGGATGCGGTCCTGCTTGATAAACTGTGGGACCTCTCCCCTAGGGCTCAGCCATAAACAGCATCCTTGAATGGTTAAGCTTATTAGGTTAAAGAACATAAATTATAGAAGGATAGAGAGAAACATGTTCTCTCTCTTCTCTCTCTTTCTCTCTCCCCCTGTCTCTCACTCATTTCTCACTGGCCTGGCTCCCTCTTTGGGCAGCTTGCCTCCTCTTTGCTCCACATGGAAAGCCCTCTGGGGCAGGCCTGTGAGGAGACTCTGATCTGAGACTCTGCCTGAGAAAGGGCAGCTTAGTCCAATTCAAGGCAGAGGAGTTTGAAGCCCATTCTAGTCTTGGGTTTATGCTTTGGCCTCCAATCCAGCTGATACCAGTACTTTTTGATTTTTCCTTTGACTCTCAAATCTATTTTCTCCCTTGCCTCAGCATCCAGAGGGAGGGGGAGCCACTAGCCTTTACACCTACTGTCTTTTTTAACACTCATAAAAACCCAACACAATAGATATTATTATTAATATTATCTCCAAGGGCGTAGCCAGGCTTTTGCAGAGGTTAATTGCATGGAAGAAAGCCTTCTAAGCTAGTGGCATTCAAAGGTTGTTAACTATTGTCCACACTAAGAAATATATTTTGCATTGTAACCTTACACTCCAAGGCTTACATATTTGATTGAAACAAAAATGTCCACACAAACTCCAAATCTAGTAGTTACCATTTACTATCTGCAATGGTATCTGTAATTTTTTTCTTCTTTATTTTTTCTTAAAATATCTGGTTAAAACAAGTAAAGTATTTTCAAGAGCCATTATTACCCATATGTCATTTTTTTTAAAAAATAAAAAGCAACCATTCTGAGTAATATCATGTCACATAAATCTGGGTTCAAATCCTGTTTTGATCACCTCTGAGCTGAGTGACCTTGAGCAAGTCACCTCTCAGAGCTTCCGATTCCCCATCCGTAGAATGCGATTCATCCCTACCTGAGTTTGTTCAGTAAGAAAACAGTAATAATGTGTCAGAAGCTCAGATGAACTAGAGAGAGCTGAGTCATAAGGAGTAAAAAAAAAAAACCAATACATTAAAAACAACAAACAAAATGAAAATGACAAGCCTTTAATCACTCACTGCCATGATAACCCAATGTCTAAAACGGGAGAAAGCACCAGCTCCTCCTATTCTATTTTCCCTGTGGAATGATGCTCCAGCTGAGGGTTGGGTGGATCAGCACAAATGTAGTGGTTGTCTCACTGCCGAGGGACCTCTGAACAAAAAGCTTCTGCAGTTTTATGGACTAGATTCTGCGGAAAGGGCAAGGGAGAAGGTTGGAAGTAGAAAGTATTGTGTACTGATGCAGAGTGGAGGAAAGTGTCTTCAAGTTTTCTCCCTCCTCCTGTTGATGAGGAAGCCTCAGCAGAGATGCCCTGAAGAAAGCCTAGGCTGATGGGCCCCAGTGAAGACGTCTCCAAATGAAGGCACTGCTATGATTTGAACGTATCCCCCAAGTTTCAGGTGTTGGAAACTCAACAGTGCTGGAAGATGGGGCCTAATAAGAGGCAATTTTAATAATGATTTAATGTTATCACAGGAATGGGTTAGTTAGCTCAAGAGTATGCTTATAAAAATGAGTTCAGCTCCTTCTTGCTCTTCTGCTTTCCACCATGGGATGACACAGCAAGAAGGCCCTTCCCAGGTGCTGGCACCTTGACATTGGACTTCTCAGCTTCCAGGACTGTGAGAAATAAATTTACTTTCTTTATAAATTACCCAATATGTGGTATTCTGTTATAGTGAGACAAAATGGATTAAGGCAGGTGCTAGGCTAGAAATACAAATGTGGGTGAGAGCAGAGGGGCCTGAGTCCTTGACTGTAACTCCCTTCAGAGACCGCAATGCACTGGCTGTGACCAAGTCTGATGGGGAGGGCAGCTTTCTCCCAGAAGGTCTGCCAGGTAAGGCCTTTGTAATTGCCTGTAGTTGGCCCTGAAAACTCATATGTAGGAATTTGGCCGGGAATCAAACTCCTTGTACTATGTAAGAAGAAATAAGCTCTGTATCTGGCAAAATTACTGTCTCCATAGGGTCACTATGATAACTAAATTAAATGCATTAAAATTAACATAGTGCTTATAATAGTGCCTGGCACATAGTTAATGCTATACTTATTTTTTTATTGAGCAAATGAAATAACAAGTGCTGAATAAATGTCAGCTATTTTGCAATTGTCCAGAACCTGACCAAGTATCTCTATCCCTTCCATTTTGGTCCAAGTCATCCCTAGATGATTGCAATGGGGTGGAAAATATACAAGAATACTCAACAATGGACACATGAAAAAGAGAGGTGATTTTTTTCCCCTTGAAATTCAATAATTTGTTTAACAAGGAAAGGATAGTAGGATTATTAATAGAATGTCACCATTTTGCAACCCCAATAATTAATGTAAACTACTCCTTGATCATCAACAGCTGCTAACGGCACAAAAATAAAAGTAAACAGAAATTATGTTAACTCTTGAAAGAAAAACACATCATTTCCTATATTGCCAAGGAAATTTAACCTGTGCCTGATCAAGCATCTAGAACTAGCAACCAATTTACAGGGAATTCAGAGAAGAGAGGAACATATTAATTGACATCAATCAACAAAATCTAGACTGTGGGAAAATCGCACTGTGTTGAATAGAAATGGTGATAGTGGGCAACCTTGTCTGGTTCAAGTTCTAAGCAGGTCTGCTTTCAATTTTTCCCTGTTCAGTATGATGCTGACTGCAGGTTTGTCATATATGGCTTTAATAATTTTGAGGTATGTCCCATCTATGCCTATTTTGTTAAGAGTTCTTATAAAAGGGTGCTCAACTTTGTCAAATGTTTTTACTGTGTTAATTGAGAGGATCATATGGTCTTTGTTTTAGCTTTTATTTATACAGTGATTACATTTATACATTTGTGTATACTGAACTATCCTTGCAACTCTGGGATGAAGCCTTCCTGGTCATGAGGAGTTGTTTTTTTTTTGTTTGTTTGTTTTTTGATGTGTAGCTAAATTCAGTTTGCTAAGGTTTTATTGTGAATTTTTGCCTCTTTATTCATAAGGGGATATTGGTCTGTAGTTTTTGTTGTTGTTGTTGTTGAGTCCTTTTCTGGCTCTGGTATCAAGGTGATATTGGTTTCATAAAATGAGTTGGGGAGGATTCCTTCCTTCTCAATGTTGTGCAATAATTTCTGCAGCATAGGTACCAGTTCTTCTTTGTAAGTTTGGTAAAATTTGTGTATAAACCCATCTGGTCTGGGACATTTTTTTGCTGGAAGGTTTTTTATTGCTGCTTCAATTTTAGTGCTTGATATTGGTCTATTTAGGAATTCTTTTTCTCCTGATTCAGCTTGGGGAGGTTGTGTGTTTCTATGAAATTGTCCATTTCCTTCACATGTTCCAGTTTTGGGGCATAGAGATTTTTGTAGTATTCGAACATGATGTTTTGTATTTCCATGATATCAGTTATGACTTCTCCTTTTTCATTTCTACTTGAGCTTATTAAAGTCTTTTCCTTTCTGCTCCTGGTCAATCTAACAAGAGGCCTATCAATTTTGTTTATCTTTTCAAAGAATCAACTTTTCGTTTCATTAATCTTCTGTATAGTTCTTTTGTTTTTTATTTCATTTAGTTCTGTTCTGATCTTAGTTATTTCTTTTCTTCTGCTGCATTCAGGATTGGTTTTTGCTTCCTTTTCCAGTTCCTTGAGATGATTCATTATATTCTTGATTTGTGATTTCTCTGTCTTTTGGATGTGGGCCTTTAAGCTATCAGTTTTCCTCTCGGGATTGCTTTCACTAAATCCCACAGATTCAGAGAACTTGTGTCCCTATTATCATTTAGTTCAAAGAATCTTTTGATTTCCATCTGTATCTCCTCCTTGACCCAACAATCATTCAGCAATAGATTATTTAACTTCCATGACTTTGTGTAGAGATGAGTGTTTCTGATGGAATTGATTTCTAATTTTATTCCACTGTGGTCTGTGAAGATACATGGTATAATTTCTTTTTTTTTAAAATTTATTGAGGCATATTTTGTGGCCTACAGTGTGGTCAATTTTAGGGAAAGTTTCATGTGCTGGTGAGAAGAACATTTATTCAGTGTTATTTGGGTGGAATATTCCACAGAAGTCTGTTAGGCCCATTTGTTCTAGAATTCCTTTTAAGTCCATTGTTCTTTATTTATTTTCTTGGAGGATCTGTCCCATTCTGTCAGTGGGGTGCTGAAGTTCCTAGCTATTATGATGCTGCTGTTTATTATTTTCCTTAGGTCAAGTAGAGTTTGCTTTATGAATCTGGGTGCACCTATGTTAGGTGTATAAATATTTAGGATTGTTATGTCTTCTCATTGGACTGTTCCCTTAACCATTATTTAGTGACTGTCTTTTTCTTTACTTTTGTTGTTTTCAAGTCTATGTTACCTGATATTAGAGTGGCTATACCAGCTTTCTTTTGGTTTCCATTTGCATGGAATATTGTTTTCTATCCTTTCACCTTGAGTCTCAATGAGTCCCTGTGGGTTAGATACATTTCCTGGAGATAGCAGATACTTGGCTCTTGGATACTATTTTAACCATTCAGACAGCTTATGTCTCCTCAATGGGCAGTTCAAGCCATTCACGTTTATTGAGGAAATTGATATTTGGGGCAATTTCTGTTCATCCTTCCTGATAGACCCTTATTGTATTGTTTTACCTCTTGAACCATTGTGGTATCTGGATTCTGAACTTTAGCTTTTGGGAGATTTTACACTGGTGGGTGTCTAATGTGCTTATCACTGTATAATGCAGCTCTGAGTGTTTCCTGCAGGACAGGTCTGGTCTTCAGAAATTCCCCCTGTGATTGCTTGTCTCTGAAAGTCTTTATTTCTCCCTCATATAAGAAGCTTAGTTTTGCAGGATACAAAGTTCTAGGCTGGCCATTATTCTGTTTTTGAAGACTGAGGATGGGTCCCCTGTCCCTTTTGGCTTATAAGGTTTCAGTTGAGAAGTCTGCAGTTAGTCTAATAGGTTTTCCTTCATAGGTTACCTGCTGTTTTAGCCTTACTGCTTATAGGAGTGCCTCTTTCATGTTTAATTTGGCCAGCCTAGTAACTATGTGACATGGTGATTGCCTTTTTATGATGAATCTCCCAGAAGTCCTGTGTCGTTCTTGTACCTGGATATGTAGATTTCTAGCTAGACCAGGGAAGTTTTTCTCTATTATTCCCTGAGGTAATATCCAACCATTGTATATTTTCTTCTTCACTTTCAGGGATGTATATGATCTTATGTTTGGCCTCTTTACATAACCCCACATGTGTTGTATGCTTTGTTTATTCCTCTTCTTTCTGTGTTCTTTCTCTTCAACTGATTTGTTTAGATCATAGGTGTTATCTTTAAGTTCTGAGATTCCTTTTTATGCACGATCCAGCCTATTCTTAAGGCTTTCTACTGTGGTTTATAATTCCTTGAATGAATTTTTCATTTCCAGAATTTCTGTTAGGTTTCTTTAATACTTCAATTTCTTTAGAGAATTTTTCATTCATTTCCTGCATTGCTTTTGTGGCTTCCTTGTGTTGGATTTCAGTGTTTCACTGAGTTTTCTTACAATCCAATCCATATTCGAAATTCTTCATCTTTCATTTTAACCATTTCATTTAGATTCTTATCCATTGCTCAGGAGCTATTTATTTCTTTTTGGGGCTTTTATTGCTCTGGTTTTTTATGTTTCAAGAGTTCTTTCATTTATTCCTTCTCATTTGTTCTCTTGGTTGAGAGCTGGGGGTGCTAGGGTTGGTTTATGGCCCTGTCTCTGAGTCCCCAAAGATTGATCCCTGATCATGCCAGGGATAGGAGTGCTGGTCCTGAACACCTTTGGGGTGTTTTAGCAGGTTTGATGAACCTCTTGGGCTACCTCTGATCTGTTGTGTTCACCTCTTCCCAGTAGCGTGTAGTGAGTTTGCTCCTTCAGCTTAAGCTCTGAGCTGGTAAATTGTACTTGTGGGTATGAATCCACTGCTCCCTAATAGCTTGAGAGGGAAGCCACTATTTTTAGCTATGGGGTGGTCCCCACAATCATTGATTGTAGTTTGCATGGAGGAACCAGTTACCAAGGTAATCTATTATGCCTGTGGTAGCCTCTGAGACTTTGCTGAATTTATTTATCAATTCCAAGAATCTCTTGGTAGAATCTTTGGGGTTTTCTAGATATAAGGTCATATCATCAGCAAAGATCAATAGTTTGACATCTTCTTTCCCGATTTGGATACCCTTGATTTCCTTCTGTTGCCTGATTGCTCTGGCTAGGACTTCCAGCACTATGTGGAAGACAAGTGGTGATAGTGGAAAACCTGTCTGTTTCCTGTTCTAAGCAGGAATGCTCCCAACTTTTCTCCATTCAGTATGATGTGGGCTGTGGGTTTGTCATGTATGGCTATTATAATATTGAGCTATGTTCCATCTATGCCTATTTTGTTAAGAGTTCTTATCATAAAAGGGTACTGAATTTTGTCAAATGTTTTTTCTGTATCTATTGAGACAATCATATGGTCTTTGGTTTTGCTTCTATTTATATGGTGAATTACATTTATAGATTTGCATCTGTTGAACCATCTTTGCATCTCTTGGATAATAAAGCCCACCTGGTCATGGTGGATTTTTTTCATGTATAACTGAATTCTATTTGCTATGATTTTATTGAGAATTTTTACCTCTTTATTCATAAGGGATATTGTCTGTAGTTTTCTTTTTTTGTTGTGCCCTTTCCTTGTTTTGGTATCAAGGTGATATTGGCTTTGTAGAACAAATTAGGGAGAATTTCTCCTTTCTCAATGTTATGAAATAATTTCTGCAGTATTGGTACTAGTTCGTCTTTGTATGTCTGATAAAATTCAGCTGTGGAAGCATCCATTGCAGGACTTTGTTGGAAGATTTATTTATTTATTTATTTAGGTTAGTTAATTTTCATTATTTGATATTGGTCTGTTCAGGAATTTTATTTTTTTCCCAATGGAGCCTAGGGAGGTTGTGTGTTTCTAAGAATTTTTCTATTTCCTCAACCTTTTCAAGTTCATGTGTGTAGAAAATTTTATAGTATTCGGAGATGATATTTTTTATTTCAGTGTTATCAGTTGTAACATCTCCTTTTTCATTTCTGATTGGTTTATTAGGCTCCTTTCTTTTCTGTTCCTGGTTAACCTATTGAGAGACATGTTGATTTTGATTATCTTTTCAAAGAGCCAACTTTTTGTTTTATCGATCTTCTATATAATTCTTTTGTAATCTATTTCATTTGGTTCTTCTCTGACCTTAGTTATTTCTTTTTCTGCTGGTTTTGGGATTGATTTACTCTTCCTTTTCCAATTCCTTGAGATGGTTCATTAGATTGTTGATTTGTGATTTTTTTTCTTTTGGATGTAGGCATTTAAGGCTATTCATTTTCCTCTTAGGATTGCTTTTGCAGAATCCCATAGATTTCAGTAACTTGTGTCCCCTTTGTCATTGAGTGTGAAGACTCTTTCGCTTTCCATTTTAATTTCCTCCTTGACCCAATAACCATTCAGCAGTAGGTTGGTTAATTTCCATGACTTTATGTAGAGGTGAGTGTTTCTGTTGGAACTGATGTTTAATTTTATTCTAGTGTGGTCTGGGAAGATACATGGTATAATTTCAATTTTTTAAAATTTGTTGAAGCATGTTTTGTGGCCTAGGATGTGATCAATCTTAGAGAATGTTCCATGAGCTGATGAGAAGAACATATATTCAGTAGATTAGAGGTAAAATGTTCCATAAATACTTACTGGGCCCATTTGTTCTAGAGTCCTGTATAAGTCCATTGTTTGTTTATTTTATGCTTGGAGGATATGTCTTGTTCTGTCAGTGGAGCATTGAAGTCCTCAGCTACTATGATGCTGTTGTTTATCATTTTGTTTAGATAAAGTAGAATTTGCTTTGTGAATCTGGGTGCACCTGTGTTAAGTGCATAACTATTTAGAATTGTTATGGTTTCTTTTTGAATTGTTCCCTTTACCATTATATAATGATCATCTTTGTCTTTCTTTACTTTTTTTGATTTGAAGTCTATGTTATCTGGTATGAGAATGGCAGCACTAGCTTACTTTTGGTTTACATTTGTATGGAATATTATTTTCCATCCCTTCACCTTCAGTCTGTGTGAGTTCTTGTGGGTTAGATATGTTTCCTGGAGACAGAAGACACTTGGCTTGTATTTTTTTATTCATTCAATTAGCATATGTCTCTTAAGTTCAAGCCATTCACATTTATTGAAAGAATTGATAGGTGGGGTGGATTTCTGTTCAATCTATTGCATACAACTTTATTCCTTTGTTTTCCTTTTTGAGCTATTGTAGTATCTGGAGTTTGATCTTTAGCTTTTGGAAGATTTTACACTGGTGGGTGTCTAGTGTGCTGATCCATGTATAATGCAGTTCTGAGTACTTACTGCAGGGCAGGTATAGTTATGACAGATTTCCTCTATGTTTGCTTGTCTGAGAAAGGCTCAATTTATCCATCAAATGTGAAATTTACTTTTGCAGGATACAAAATTCTAAGCTGACAGTTGTTCTGTTTAAGAAGATTTAAGATAGGGGCCCACTCCCTTTTAACCTGTAAGGTTTCTGCTGAGAAGTCTGCTGTTATCCTGGTGCACTTTCCCTTTTAGGGCAGTTTTGCTTAAATCCAGCTTGTTGTAGAATTTTCTCTTTCATGTTGACTTTGGCCAAGTTGATTACTATATGTCTTGGAGATGTCCTATTTGTTATGAATCTCCCTTGAGTTTGATGACCATCTTGTGTCTGGATGTCTGGATCTCTGGCAATACTAGGAAAGTTTTCCTGAATAATTCCCTTGGATAGATTTTCCATGCTTTTAGCACTTTCTTCTTCCCCCTCATTGATACCTATAATTCATATGTTTGTTCAATTTCCATAGTCCTAGATATCTCTAAGTGATTGCTCTGCTCTTGTTGTTCTCTCGCTGCCTCTTTAAATGATTGGGTTAGCTCTCAAGCCTTGTCTTCAAGCTCTGAGATTCTTTCTTCTCCTTGATTTAATCTGTTGATGAAACATTCTGCTGTGTTTTGAAAATCCCCAAATGACTTTTTTATATCTTTAAGTTTTATTATATCTTTCCTAATTTTGTCAAGTTCTTTAGTGACTTTTTCATTAATTTCCTGAAATATTTTTTTGGCTTCTTTATGTTGGTTTTCAACTTTTTCTTCAATTCCATTCATCTTATTTGCCATCCATATTCTGAATTCCATTTCTGCCATTTCGACGATTTTCTTATAGTTGGAGTTCTCTGCTATAGTTCCATTGTGATCCCTAGGTGGTGTTGATCTCTTTCGATTTTTCATGTTGCCAGGGTTCTTTCACTGGTTTCTCCTCATCTGAGACCTCATTTCTTAACTCAGATCTAATCGGTTTGCAGGGCTCTTGTTCCTTGCTGAAAACTCTCTTGCTTGGTTAGAGTAAGGGGAGGTCACTAGATGGCTGTATCTTTTCCCTCCTACTCTGGAATGCTGATGCAACAAAGGAGAGGCATGTGCACTAGAAGCCTGTAATGAAGCTGTCCTGATTTGTACTGTTTATCTGTAATTGCCTCTGCTTAAACTTGTGTTGAATGCTGTTTGGGTTAGGTGATGGGGTTCACCAGATAGTTGTAGGATGTTAGAGTTGGGACCTGGGCAAGACCCTCTTCACTGAGGATGGTGTTATGGGGATTGCTCTACCCAGGGTTTCCCCACAGAGATAATAGCAGCACCTGGATGTGTTTCTCATGGGTTCTCAGGCTGTGCCCGTTTGTTCAGACCAGGTCACAGTGTACTGGTGGCTTGAAGCTGGGGGATCACTGGGGGTTGCTGGACTTTGGAGCAGTTCTTCCAACTCTACTGTGGTGGTGAAGGCTCTAGGGTGGGATCTTGGGGTCCTGGTGCAGTACTAGAGACTTGGGGATTGTGTCTTGGGCCTGGCAGGGTTCTGGAGGCACAGAGGTGGAGCCTTTGGTTTCAGTGTGAGAGTTTCAGAGTCAATATTTTGGAGGAGTCAGAAGCAGAGCATCTGAGCACGACCAAGGAGTGAGAAGCAGGGCTATGTGGACAGTGGGACTGCTCCAACCTGGAGGGTGCTGTCAGGGCCAAGTAGACAGGAGGCCGTTGGGGACTGGAAGGAGGAGTTGGGACCGACCAAGTGGCTGGCTGTTTTGCAGACTCAGGGACCCCATGGATGCCAAGTCAGGAAGGTGGCCCAGGGACTGTGGAGCTCTCCACTCCCCACACAGGACCTGCTGTAGCAGTTGTTCACTGCCTTTCAGATTGGAGCCTACTGTGCCCCAGGCAGTTCCCATGCTCAGTTTTCCTTGTGCTCTAGGGGAGATGTTCTTGGCTTTAAGCCACTGGGTACAGCTTAGGGAAGTCACAAGTCAGTCCACTCCCTCTCCAGCCTGGTATAACCTGGTGTGGTGCACCCAAGAGCTCAGAATGGCTTAAACTGCTGCCTGATCCCCACTGTGCCTGTTGTCTGGTGCAATGGCTCTGCACAGACTCCAGGCAGGTCCCCAGTCTGACCCAGTAGAGGTCTGTTGGGGTGGTGGGAGCTGTCTTGCTGATCAGCTCATAGTGTGCCAGCACAGTGAGCATAGGAGCATCCCAGAACTCTATTCTCCTATTGTTCCCTACTCGTTCTCTGATCCTGTTATATGTCACCCTGTCACCTTTTTTCCCCACTCTGAGTACCTTATATTGCTTCTCCGTGATTTCACAATGCTGCTTCAGAGAAGAACAATCCATATGTAGGCAGCTGCCTGCACCTTTCACTTCTTTCCTTGGGAGGGGTGTGCTGACAGGCTGCTTCTAGTTCACTGTGTGTTCCCTGGGGTGAGCAAAAGTTTTTAATTTATTAATTTGTTCTTTTAAAATGTATGCTTTCTGTCATATTTAAGTAATATTTGCCAAAAATCTGGGTCATTAAAATTTTCTCCTATGTTTAGTTCTGGAAGGTTTATAGTTTTAGCTCCTACATTTAGGTCTGTTAAAAAAATCTATACTGCAAAAAATGAGAAAATGTGTTCTTGAGAGAACACCAAGTATATAGTTGTGCAATTCCTACATAAAGAGATTACCTGTGGATTTAATCAGCCATCTCAGCAGAAACCAGATGTCTCCATAGAGCTATCTGGCTGTGAACATGCCTTATCCCTCCAGAGAGGGAAAGAATGAGAAGCCAGATGTGCCCATAGAGCTATCTGGCTGTGAACATGCCTTATCCCTCCAGAGAGGGGAAGAATGAGATCAGCAGAGATCGGCAGGGCTGCCACTATCACAGGCCCAAAG
The DNA here is from genome assembly GCA_008086735.1 of Cheirogaleus medius. Lineage (NCBI taxonomy): Eukaryota > Metazoa > Chordata > Mammalia > Primates > Cheirogaleidae > Cheirogaleus > Cheirogaleus medius. The sequence goes on from VBSM01002616.1 coordinate 32,807,415, forward strand.
TACATAGTCTGTCTCCTCTTGGGTTCGGGGGGGGGGCCTCTTCCTTGGCTTCAGTGGGTCAGGCTGCCCCCACCTGGGGCCTCGGGGGCAAGATCAACACCCATAGTCAAGAAGGTGGAGTCACTGCCCCAGTGGGCTCAGAAAATGAAGCTATCCTTTCACTGGTCACATAGGGCAGAATATCCAGCCAAAGAGGATTATTCTCAAGCCTTACAACTAACGGAATTTGCCTTGCTAGGTTTTGAACTTGCTTGAGACTCATCACCCCTTCTTCTTTCTGATTTCTTCCTTGTGGAATGGGAATGTCCATCTCATGCCTGTCCCACTGTTGTATTTTGGAAGCACATAACTTGTTAGGCTTCACACATTTACAGTGAGAGAGGAATTTTGACTCAGGATGAATCTTACATTGAGTCTCACCCATATCTGATCTATATGATATTTAGATAAGACTTTGGACTTGGAATTGATGCTGGAATGAATTAAGATTCTTGGGGCTGTTGGGATGGGGTGAATGTATTTTGCATGTGAGAAGGATATGAATGGGTGGAATGTTATGGGATAAATTGTGCCCCCACCCCCCGTTTATAAGTTGAAGCCCCAACCCCCAATGTGGCTGTATTTGGAGACAAATACATATGGGACACAAATCTGATAGGACTAGTGTCCTTATGAGAGACACCAGATCTCTCTTTTTTACTCTGCATGTACATAGAGAAAAGACCATGTGAGGGCACAGTGAGAAGGTGACTATCCACAAACCAATGGCAGAGGCCTTAATAAACACCAACCTTGCCGGCACCTTGATCTTAAAACTCCAGCTTCCAGAACTGAGAAAATAAATTTCTGTCATTTCAACCACCCAATCTATGGTATTCCATTATGACAGTCCATGCAGACCAATATATTCTTCTTTTTGTTTTTTGATTTCCTGATACACTAGCTAAAAGCTTGTATTAGAGTTCTTTAGAGAAATAGAACCACAAGATGCATACACATACGTGTTTCTATATTCACACACATATATACATATGTATCTATATATAGTGTGTGTATATGTGTATATATGTATGTGTGTATGTGTACGTGTGTGCGTATATAGTGTGTGTATGTGTATATATGTGTGTGTATATATATAGTGTGTGTGTGTATGTGTGTGTGTGTATGGAGAGAGAGAGAGAGAGAGAGAGAGAGAGTGAGTATGGGGAATTGGCTCATATAATTATGGCAGCTAAGAAGTCCCATAATCTTCCATCTGCAAGCTGAAGACCCAGGGAAGTCAAAGGTATAATTCAGTTCAAGTCTGAAGGCCTGAAAACTGGCAAAATCAATAATATAAATCCAGCCTGAGGGCAGAAGAAGATGAGCTGTTCCAGCTCAAGTAGAGAGGCAGAAAAAGAAGTCAAAACCTCCTTCTTCTACCTTTTGTTTTATTTAGGCCTCCAACAGATTGGGTGCTGATTGCCCACATTGGGATGGCAATCTACTTTACTGAGTTCAGTGACTTAAATGCTAATCTCATCCTAAAACCCTCTTATAGACACACCTCACAATAATGTTTAATTTGGGCACTCCATAGCCGAGTAAAATTGACACATAAAATTAATCATCACATCAATTACACTGATCTCAAAAATCTAGATTTCTGTTTTCATTAAATTTTTCTATTGCTTTTCTGCTTTCTATTTCAAATAACACTGCAGTTTTTCTTCTGCCCAAATGAAATATGGTCTCTCATTTTGCTCATTCAGCTCTGTCTACTACTAATCTGTTTACTAGCCCCTTGACAACTTTAAAAAAAATTGACCAAGTATATAAACTTCTCAAAGGTAACAAATTTTATCTGAGTTGAATCTGTGGCTCATTTCATTTTTTTAATTTAAAATTAAAATCAATATAATTTGTCAAATGCTTGTCATTTGTATTTTTGAAGATATTTTCATTAAATTTGATATATGAATAGTGACTAAATTATAAAAATGAATTTCAACAAGAAAAAAGGCTTACTCTGCAAATATTAACAATGACATGTATTGGCCCTAGGCAAAAAATTCATTACTAATGAACATCATAAAACAATTTATTATTTCTCAGAAGACAGTTTTTGATGCAGATTAAAGTCTTGGCAACATAGAAGTTCACAACCAAATGGAACTCAAAGAAGACCTTGTAAAATCACATATCTGATCTTTGGCTTCCCTGCACTATATCCCTGACAAACTCAACATGGACTTGAATGTCTCATGACTTGTAACTCACTTCTTTTGAAACAGTCTATTCTATCTTTAGTTAGTTCTGAACTAACATTGATCTCAAGGCAATTTCTCTGTAGTTTTCATACAAATGACCCCACTTGTCCTTTGGGGTCATAAAGAACTAGTCTCATCCTTTGTCCACATGAAAATCCTTCTTATGTTTGTAGAAAGCACTATCTCTCCTGAGAATTCTTTTAGAAAGGGAAAATATTCCCATTTTCCGCCAACTGTTCCCACTTATCATGACTTCCCATCCTGATTGCTTTCTTTTGAATTGGCAAAACTTGAAAAAAGAAATTTTTATTATGTAAGTTTTATAAATAATAGTCAAATATTTGTTGAAAAAGTGAATGAATAAATGAAATCTACTGCTGAAGAAAGATGAACTACTATAAAATATGGCAAATAGCTTGGTCTATATATTAAATATTACTGCTAATTTTAGAGAAAGTAATTACTGTCTTTCAATTTTTTACTTGTCTATACAGATTTATGGGGAGCTATGAATAAATATTCATCTTATACAACATATATGATATAAAGTCATAATTTCTAAATGTCCTCTAAATTCAAAACTGGTTTCTTAGCACTTTATTTGGATATTCATTCACATGAAAAAAATTGATGAAAATTTTCAAAATGAATAAAAGTTTATAGTTACTTTTCAAATTTATTAACCCTTCTTCCACAGTTAATAAAATAAGGGCTTTTTATTATGGCATTAATGTGCCCCCTCAAAAAAATGAATAGTGCTTTGTGATTCATGAATTATTAGATTCCTTCTGTTTCCAACCATTTCCACACTTCTGTCTGGAGACTGATTAAGGGAAATAGCTACATCTGTAGAGCAGTGCTATCCAGTAGAACTTTTTGTGATGATGGAAATGCTTGACATCTGCTTTATCCAATACAGTAGCCACTGGCCATATGTGGCTATTGAGCACTTGAAGTGGACTAGTGAAATGGAGAAACTGAATTTGAAATTTTATTTAATTTTAATTAATATGAACTTAAATAGCTATATGTGGCTAGCAGCTATCAGAACAGCTTTAGTTGGTGGATACTCAGATATCCATCCTCTTAGGTATATGTTCGAAGCCATATCAGCTGTGTTTGGATTTTTTCCTCCCCAGTTAAAAGTATTTTCTTTGAAGTTACTGTCATTGTGCAAAAGAACAGTTTCAGTTATAACATAAACATTTATAAGCCATGGTATCTAAACAAATTTTTTATTAATATAAATAATCTTTGCTTATTTTTCATGCATTTTACATTTTTGTTTTGTGATGTTTCTTTTTGTAGTTTAAAATAAAATGCTTCCTTTGGTGTCTTAAATCCTGGATACGGCTGTAAGTTGATATGCACTAAAGTGGGTATTTTTGAGGGGGAGGAGTAAAAACAAAAGAAAAGGAACTACTTTTCAAAATTAAAAGGTTACATATGCAATAGAGATTGCCTTGAATTTTAAAACCATTATCTTAAAAAAAGCAAAAACAAAGCAACAATTGGGATATCTCAATATCAAGTGCTGGGATTATATGTAATATTTACCATTGATTCAAGGTTGATCTTTGCTCCTTTGTGAATAAACATTTAGCAAATAAAATACTGATCAGAAAGGAGGAATGAGCAATCTTTTGCTCTTTTTTTGAGCGTTCCAAGGAGAATTGCAAAGAATTTTCATAGAGTTAACACTACTGATTTTTTTTAAAACCCTAGAAATCTCAGCTTTAGAGATGTTGCAAAAAGAGTATCCCTTGGTAGTTGTGGGCATTTTCAAAGGCTTGTTGCTCTTTCTGGTAGAGTTACGCAGCTGGTTGGCTGATGGCTTAACTTTAGATGACAGTAAGCAATGACCAGAAAGGAGTGGGAAGGCCAAGAGCGAATGAACGATCAGTTGCCTAAAGATTTCACTGTCACAAATTATTTCCCTTTCCAATCTCTGGTTCTTTCTTTATGATAGTTCTTCTTCAAAGCTAAATCCATTCCATATTCAAAGTCAAGCACAAATATTACCAACTATATGAAGCCTTCTCTGGTCGTGTGAATTGAAGCAATCTTTTTCTCCTCTCTCCTGTAGTACTTTGGTTATCCTATTCACTATCCTCACTCTCCCCCCCATACACACACACACTATCTGCACCCACAAGCTATCTTCCTTATAATCTGGGAGGTCATTGAAGCAGGGTTTACATCTCAAGTATAATATCTTTGTATCAATCTCCTGTACTCAGCATGTGTTAATGATCTGAATCCATTTTCATCTTTAAAATGTCAATAACAAGTTACCACCTTCACATGTTTTTTTCTGGATGCTATTGTTGCATAACAAATGACTCCAAAACTTAGCAATTTAAAACAAGCACTTTATTCTGCTCTGGATTTGTGGGTCAGGAATTCAGGCAGGATTTCCATGTAGTTCTCACTGAGGGTCACTCATGCAGATGTAGTCAGCTGTTGGTTGGGGCTGCTATCATCTGAGAGCTCAACTGCCCCGATGTGCAGGATGGCTCACTTACCTGGCTGCCGGTTCACCAGAGCCCTGACATGCAGACTCTCCAGTGTGGCAATGTAAGGGTAATCAGATTTCTCACACAGAAGTTTAGGGCTTTGAGTGCAATGACGCCAGCAAACAAGGTGGAAGCTGCATTGCGGTTTATGATTTGGTGTTGGAAGCTCACAGCGTCACTGTTAATGTACTCTATTACTGGAAGTGGTCATAAGCCCACCCAGATTCAAGGGGAGGGGAATTAGATTCCACCACTTGATAGGCGATGGCTAGGTGACATCATAGAAGAGTAAGAGAGTTAGGAGATGTTGTTAGGACCACCTTTGGAAAATAACAATCTGCCACATATAAACAATACGTGTGAAAGCACTTCAGACCTTAAAGCATTCTGGCCAGAGTTGCTCATATGTTTTCTTCTGTTTCATCATATAGCCTCTGAACTTTCACCCGTTTATTTCTATGCCAGGCCTGATACTTACCTAGTGAGTTCAGTTTAAGGTCTGGCACAAAATGCTAATATGCAGGGATTGGGCAATCATCTTCAGAATTGCTTTGAGTTTTTTGTCTTGCTACTTCACTTTCTTTCTTTCCTCTTTGTATCTTTTCACTACTTTTACCTGCTTTGTTGACCTTTTCCCTACTCATTAGTACTCTCAGAGTGTCCTCATCTTCTCATCTCACCATGACTAGGGAACAATAGAAAGGACTTAAGAATCTGAAATGTTTGAAGGAAAATTTTCAGTTTAAGAAACTCCTAACCACTCTTCATTTATTTAGTGATAAATATGAAGCAAGAGGTTTTTGATGAATAGAAACATTTCAGGCTTCATAGCAGAAGGTTAGTTTTAATCATTTGATGTCTGCCAGTTCTTGTAAAGAATATGGGCTCATTATCTTAGGCCAAATACCCTTTTGTTTTGTTTTGTTTTAGTTAAACGGGGGGGTGGGGGAGAGAGAGAGTGGAGGGGGAGAGAGAGAGACTGACTAACTCTTTTTGCTTGGGATGCAGGGGAATTTCAAGCAAAGTACCCTAGGAAAGCACCTGATACACAGTAGACCCTAAGCGAATATTTTTTATAAAATAGCAGGATATAATCAACATTTATCTAGCGCTGATCATGTACCAGATAGACACCAATTAGCAGATTCAAAGGAAGAAGTGTGAAGAGTTAGTCATCAAACAAGTTGGGGAAAAAACATCTAATCCCAGAAGTAAATATCTAACAAAACAATTCTGTTCTTTGTAAGATCCAAAGCATGGTTCAACTAAAAATGATGATCTTGAAGAAGTGGATAGAGCTAGCATTCTTAGGACACCTTCTGTGTGTGAGTTGATCAGCACCCAGTCTCACTGAATTCCCATAACAATGCTGCAGAGAGGAACACAGAAGGGGGCTAAGGAGACAGAGAGGGGCATGAAGGGTACAAGGTCTTGCACTTTGCAAGGAACAGAACCAGAACAAACTCAAACGTCCAACATTAATTCCAACTCTCTATCCTTGGCTGTGACCCACATCCTCAGGATAGCAAGATTCCCTTTCCTGTTTTTGCAAGATATTTCCCAGCTTAAACTTAGATGCTATTAGATGACTAGGGGTGATTAATAGGTAATTCTGTGATGTTGAATGTACCGTGCCCAAACTGATCAGAGTTCAGTTTTCCCAACTGCCACTGGAGGGCTCCCCACTGTAAGCTTTATAGACAATCACCAGGTACTACCGGTACTTAAACACATTTTTGGTTTTTGGCTCTCTCTGAAGTTTGATTAACTTCAGGCTTTTGGGAGTTGGTGAGTGACTATGTCACTCTTAAAAATGAGAGATGAATAACATTTGGCTGGAACAGATGGAGTCAACTTTAAGCAGAGGTCATATAAGGATCTTGCCAGGGTTCTTTATGTACCCCTGAGGCCAAGCTGCCCACACTTGGCTTCTCATGTCCTGAGCTCACACATAATTCAGTTAATCCACCTGGGCCTCTGACCCACAGCACTGCATCTGCACTGTGTCTCCTTTGCTCACTGCCCTCTACCTTGGACTCTGCTCTTTAGGGGCTGAGGCCTCAGCCAAAGCAGGGACCTAATTTGTTCACTGCTGGAGCCTTGGAATATCCTTCAGAGTGGGCCTTTCAGATCTTTACTTCTGGGCTGTCTTAAAGCAGGGGGAGACCCATGAGAAGGACCAAGGAGGTTCCAGTTTGCTTTCAGCCAAATGTGTTCCCAACTCTCTATAACTTTTCCCTGCTAGTTAATACGCAACCCCGTCTGGTGCCTTCACAGCTTAAAATACAGAGAGAAGGAAATGTTGAACACAGTGAAATGCATTGTGAAGGGAAGAATTTCATATGTGAATAAGGTGAGACTTCTGGGCAAAGAGTCAGAGCCCTCCAAAATGTACCAAAAAGATCGACCGAATGCGGCGTTGGACTGGTCCTAGATACTTGAACTTTTGAATAACGATTTTAGGGGATCTATCATGTTAGTAAGTTGTTTGGAAACTAAAGTGGAACTTTAAATAAGGTCTTCTCAATTAAAATCCTGCCAAAGTTTAAACGAGAATTTTTTCACTAAAAAGTGAGACTCCAATGATCTTCAACAGGATATTGATCTCCATCAGAAGAAATCAGGACAGGGTGATGTCCTTCATGACAAAATCAGGTGGATAGAAGAACTACTCACATGCTTCCTGGTTGTGTACAATCAGTAACAATGGATGGAAATAGAGAATGATGGAATGCTGCATATCAGTTTAGAACTATGTTTTCAAGACCAGTGTGGCAGTACAAGTTGACCAAGAAAATGGTCATATCCTCAAGTTGACCAAGAAAATGCACATAGTCTATTCGCTTGGAGGTTCTCGGTCTACTGAACCACCCACACTCCTAGAAGTTGAAATCTTTGTTTTCAACGTAGAGACGGAGGGACAGCCGCATACAGCAGGCAAGGAATTGACTCAGGTTTGCCAAGTTAGTGGTTGATGGCAATGAAAGCTGATCAGTTCACGTTTTTTTCTTAAGTGTATTTAACATTGCGTAACTAGGTCCCACTGATGTACTTTTTATCTACTCACTCCAGCATGGAGTTTAGATGCTTGAGGCCTTTCAGCAGGAGACCTATATGGGTCTTGCTAGATGAGATAGCCAGCTTTCTAAAGAATCATCCACCCCACCGCCCCACGGCCCCAAGTGGTTTAAGATTAGGAATCACAAAAGTCAGGGACAAGACCTTGGACCAAAACCTGGGTGTAGAGCAGACAGTCCCACTGGATCACGTTTGACTAGTCCAGTCAGAAGTCAATTAAATATCCACCAACCTGTAGGCCTGACAGCAATTTTCCACCCCAGTGGGAGAGAAGTAAGCAGCAGTGTCTGTCTCTGTGGTTTGGTTCTAATGACATTAAATTGCCAACACCAATCTCTGCAGCTTTTATCTCAGAAAATCTCACCCTTGGAAGTCCATGTTCTGCAATTCCACCCCTGGCCTGGATTCTGGGATTCTGCTTGGATGGTATGTAGAGTAAGTCCTACCTTGGCTAGACTTTATCCACCATTACATCATTATGGCTAAATAAGTGTAGGTGGGAAGGCCTTTAAGACATGGGCTACCAAGTGCCAAGGCAACTGCCTCTGCACCACTCAGTATTAATTATTTAATTGACTAACAGGAAATAGATACGTAATACCCAGAGAGCTTAGTCTTATCCTAGGTTCAATTTAATCTAATCATCAGTATTTCTGGAAAATGCCTATGTGGGTTTTTCTCAGTAAGTGCAGTCAGCAAGTCTGAACAGTACCCTCCTATGCCGTCTGACACAGCTATGTTTAGACTCATACTTGGTGACATTGCATCACCAAGAGGGCTTCGGTGGTGCTCTGGGCCAAGTGAAATTGGCTAAATGGCTAACACATGCCTTTATGAAACAAAATAGAAACTTCTCAGATGAAAATGAGTCTGAAAAAAATTGGGTACCCCATCTTGAAACTTGAAAGATATTAAGCACAGAAAACTTACACTTCTCAATCATCAGAGACATAGTGTATAAGGGAAAAATTTTTAAACAGAGATATAAGGGAAGGTGGTAAGAGGAGCTATCTCTGTACAAGGCTGTACATATTTAGACAAGTCAGAGAATAATTTCTGTTGGCTCTTGGCACTGCATAGTTGGATAGTTTGCTAGATACAGAAGCTGGAATGGCACAGAAGACTAGAATAACACTGAAGAGTCTCTCAGCACGCAGTTTATGAGATCCAGGATGTGAGATAGAGAAATAACAATCACTTAAAGAATTCACCCTTTTGGAATCATATAGAAAATAAATGTTAACTCCGAGCCCAAGAGCTATATACTCTGGAACAGAGCTGTTGCCCATTAGATTAAAATAAGGGACAAGGTAGGATTGTAAATTATATGGTGTCCTTTGCATTTCCATTAGAGGGCATTCTTGCTACACAAATTTCTGGCTTTTCTTGTCATCAGAGAACCTTTTCTTCCAAGGCAGGTCTGCATGATAGGTGGTCCAAACTTGCCGACCGTATGCCAAGCAAGGTAAGAGAAGTCAAGAGGAAACAATATGGCATTTCTTTTTTTCCTGCTTTCAAATCAGAAGTGCATACCCAAGGTTAACAGAAGGCAGCTTGGGCCAAAACTGTTTTCCTGGGAATTTCTTCATTTCACAGACCTTGTACACAGTACTTCCATGGACTGCCAGAGCCTTCCCCGGGGAGGCTGAAAGGGGAGACAGTTGATTTTTCAGCGAGATTGTGCAAATGCAGCCAAGCAAACAGGAAGGTGCCTTGAGTCCTAGATGGGGGCTTTTCCTCTCCATGTGCAGTCACTGGGGCCCTGTGTGTTGGGAACGAAGCCAGGACAGCGAACTGAGCACCTCCTTTAGCATTCCCCATTACTCGTGTTGCTTTCCCAGCCAGTGGCTTCCCCGGTCTTGGTCTGGTCACAGTACGTACGTTTGTGTATATATATGTATAGTATGTGTGTGGAATTATACACATGCGCACATCCCTAAATCAGTACTCAGAGCATGCACATGGTACTGGAGTTGTTTTTAGAGTGCTCAAATTTTGGAATATGAGACGTGAAGAATGATACTAACAAAGAGGTTGATCCTTTCCCTGGCTGCGAATGGAGCTGCTCACTGCTCATGCTCTGAATGGGGGCGACACTTATGGAAAGTTCTGGTTTCTGATGGATGGTGCGGCACCCCGCAGACAATACGTATATCTCTGAGTGCGCACATGAGGACGAGACATAGCGAAGAGGAACTTGCTGCCTGTCATGGGAGGGACTGGCAGCACTGTGTCCTAAAGATAGAAAACAGTCCCTTGCTGTCCAGGGAAGGTCTGCCTCAAAGGCTATGGGAACACTCAGTGAGGTGAGCTCATAGGAACAGATGTGCTCTCACTGCTCGCCCTTGGGTGGCTCAGTCCAGGTCTGTGTGCCTCTCACAGGTTCTCTATAGACAGGAAGATGGAGTTGGGGTGAGGATTCTTTATTGAGGCACTGGGTTGGGAAGCCAGGCTGTGAGAAGAGATACAATAAGGCTGTCATTCATTTGGGCCTAAGAGGACAATAGCTAGGATTTCCTCCAGCCTGAAAAGAAAAATATAGCTATGTTACACCATTGTAAAAATGTTTAATTTTTTAAGTGGCTGTAGAAAATCTTATCAAGAGAGTAATAGGAAGGTAGCTTTTATGGGATTCTTAAAGCACAATGCTGGCACAGGAATGAGGAATCTTGGAGAAATCAGATGACTAACCTTGTCCCTAATGGGCTTAAGTTAGAGACCCTGGGCAGGAACATAAAGCCTTCAGCAAGAGGGCAAGAGGGCAGGGCCTGGGAGCAGTACCCTTGGCAAGACCCTGATGTAGAGTAATAGTAATTATAGCCCTGGGAGGAAAAAACCTTGTTCTTCTCTTCACAGCCATAAACCCCTGGTTTTACAACTGAAACTCCTGGCCCTGGTTCTCATTTTGGGCTCTGCAGCAACAAAGAACCTTTGGCCCAAATCTCTGACTTTCTATTTTTAAAAAGTAAGTCCTTAGGAGTCCTGGGGAGCCTATAATTTACCCAGCACTTGAAACAGTCAAATCTACCCCAAGGCGGGTATGAAGCTCAGATCCTCCTGCACAGGTTTTGATGGTCCTACCAAAGCACTTAAGGTTTTCTTTTATGTGCAGCATAATCATCATAATTCCCTTGCCGAGTGCATTTTATATCTCACGCGATGTGAGATAGAAGTGGGTGTGCTCATAGATTGAATGGAGAGCCTAACGCTTGGTTCTGTTTATAGGCCTTCTGCTTGCAAAACATGGGATGGTTTGCCAAGTTTAGAACCCCCTGGAAACCTGTGGATTTGGAGCTCCAGATAGAGTTCCAATTTTTTTTTTTTTTTTTT
>VBSM01002616.1:32818687-32857980 GCA_008086735.1 Cheirogaleus medius
GGACCAGAAGCAAGAAGTCTCAAAAAAAAAAAAAATAATAATAATAAAATAAAATTTAAAAAAACCCCAAAAAACAAAAACCCTCCAGGAAACATGTTTTCACAAGATTTCTGGCTCCATTCATTGAAGGCAGAACTTTGAATATGGTTCACAGAAGTACTACCATTTTGAGGGTTTGGGGGACCAGTAACCTTTCTTGGGAATCACCTACTTGCTAAGGTTGACTCTAGGGCATGTGGTTCCTGTTGCCGAAAACAGCTGCCTTGGAAAAGGAACAAGGGCCCGCAGCAGCGTGGCCGCCTAGCAATTCAGTTTTTCCAGTAAACCAAGAATCCCCAGAGACAGTAAAGAATTTCCCCTATTTTTCCATCCTGTTAACTTTCTTAGAAGATGATGTAGGGCATCTCTCTTTGCTTCTCAAAGATTCCTTTTTTTCAGCTGTATACTAAGCTCCCGGTTACCTACAACCTCACCACCTTCCTGTGAATAAATAGGGAAATAAAAGACTGAGACTGCTTCCCATTTTTCTCATGTGGGTTGATTAAGTTCAGGCCCTCTTAGTCACATACAAGCCTCCATCATCTCTTTTTAAGCCTTGTAGGGGATTCCCAGCGGTGGGACTATTTACTGTCAGGCAAATCCAAATAATACAAAAGCTGGAATCCCAGAAGTTCTCAGACCTTCCAAGGTCAAAACAGATTTGAACTAGCTTGAAGAAAGAGTACTCTAGTTGAAAGAGCATTTGGCTGGGCATCAAAAGAGATGGGCAAAAGGAATTTTTCCCCATAATTAAGGTGTTTATACTATTAGTTCCTCAGTTTCCCCGTATTCCAGAAAGCATACGTGTATATATTACCTGGAGGATAATTGAAATGCTTCAAACTCCTTGAGGGCAAGAGTGTCTGATTAAAAAAAATTAATAAACTACATTATACAAAACCTAGAATTATGGTGAAATCAAGTACAGTACTGAGGGTGTTAGGAAAATTGTTTCATTCGTACTTTCTGTAGCCTACAACAATAATAGTGATTATTTATGTGGTAATTGCTAGATGCCAGGGATCTTCAGGTGTTTTATGCATATTAACTCATTCAGTCTACACAACAACACTAAAAAGTAGGTTCCTTCATTGTCCTGACGGAACACCAAGGGACAGAGAAGTAATTTGTTTAATTTGCCACCATAGTTTAGGTGGAGTCAAGGCTTTGAACTAAGGAGGTAAACTCCAGAGACCATATTCTTAACATCTCATATAGTTAAGAACTTTTATCTTCAGGCTAGACTATCTCAATCCTACTTCCGAGTTAGTTCTCTGATCTTGAAAATATCCGCATGAATTTTTCTCCGTCTCTTGTGTTTTACAAGCAAATAATTATGTGGAAATGAAAAACACAAAAACATTTTTTTGTAATTTGCCATCTCAATATGCACTGCCTAGCAGAGACTGCCTCAAACAAACGCACTTTGTCTTCGTGTGGAAAAATCACTGTGTAGGTTGATGTAAAGACCTATTTTTTACAAATGTTCATAAGAGGAAAATGGTCTGTCTCCTTTCATTAAAAGAAAATCTCTGAAGTCTCTGGAAAAGCAAGGAAAGTATACAGACACCTATTGAAGTTGGTGTAGAAATCAATCCTGAGGAAAATCTCAGGTGAGCTCAGAGTCTTAGAGGAAACTAAAAAAAGAGCCCATATGTCCGGTTTCATCAGAGAATCTTGTTGCCCACTGGATGGGCGAATGTGGTGAGGGGCTTTCTTTTACAATAGGGGCTATCAGAAAGCTTTTTCTCTTGCTATCAAAGTCCTAGTAGAAACAGGAGAGAGTGTTTAGGATATTTGGAGCGCTGCAAGTATACACGGAATGGTTTATGTGTAGGTATTGCTTGCAAGTAGAAGAAAGCATCTGCCAAATTGTGCTTAAGCTTCAAAGTGCTGCTGAAGCCCTGTGTCCCTGGAAGACTATTTTGACTTTAAGGAAAGGCTTGCGGTAAGTTATGTTTCTATGGAAATAAAGCAATTAGGTTAAACAGCAATTGAAAACTATTTAGTGAAAAAGATACCAAATGGTATTGCTTTTCATTTTACCCTAAATTGTGCATTAGTGTGTCAATTAGCAACTAGAGAACAATGTAAATGTATACTTAAGCTTGTTTTTAATGGAGTTTATTTTATTTTGAGAAAGACAGCATGATTGGACTGGGTACCGTAATGTGAGATCCAGTTATATTGACAGAGGAAAATTTTCCTGTGTGATTTTTGAAGTTGTGTGTAAAACACCATGATTCTGCTGGAGGCACCTATTTAAATTTCCGATCATTTCTGGGATAATAATGATAGTTTCAGACTTGCCTTAAAAACAATAAAGTGCAATGTGTTGATTATCGGTTATTTACAATATTTTCTCTTTTTGTTTTTTTTAGAGATGAGGTCTCACTTTGTCACCCAAGCTGGAGTGCAGTGGTGCTATCATAACTCACTTTAACCTGGAACTCCTGGGCTCAAGTGATGCTCCTGCCTCAGCATCCGGAGAAGCTAGGACTGCAGGCATGTGACACCATGCTAGCTAATTTTTTTAAAAGATTTTTTTTTGTAGAGATGGGGGTCTCGTTATGTTGCCTAATCTGGTTTCAAACTCTTGGCCTCAAGGGATTCTCCTACCTTGGCTTCCAAAAATGCTGGGATTACAGGTGTGAATCACTGCTCCTGGCATACTCTACAATTCTTTAAACAGAGAGTGGTCTGCTTGACAAAAGCTAAGAATAGGGTTAGGATAATGCTCTTTAGAATTCACCATTCTCTTCCCAATTATATACTTTCCTTCTCTTCCATTAGAGTGTGCTCCCTCTACCTCTTTTTAGGATGGATATAGTATAGTGCTTCTCAAACAATTTACCTGGGCTTCATGTTAAAATGCAGATTCTGAGTCCATAGGTCTAGGGTGTGGCTCAAAATTCTGTGTTTCTAACAAGTTGCTGGGTAAGGTTCATGCATCTGGTCCAAAGATCATCATCCTTTGAGTAAATAGCAAATAGAGTATGACCAACCTGTGTGTGTGTGTGTGGAAGAGAGAGAGAGAGAGAGAATGTTTAGTCATGTAACACTTGCCTGATTTTTCCCCCTTTTTTCAAATATTCAAATCTAAAAGTTGAAATTAAAATACAAAACAAAACAAAAACCTCAGTTTTTCAGTCCTCATCCACAAATATCCACTGCATGAAAGCAGTCAGTCAGTCCAAGCAGCAAAGAAAGAAGAGCGTCCGAAGAGAGTCAGAGTTTAACTCTTCTCGCCGCTGATCAACGTGGATGGCACTTTCCCACTTATTTAATAAACAGTGCTAAGAAGGTAACAGACCTATCACCGTCACTGAGTGCATCTGCAGCATAGAACCCAGCTGCTTTGCTGATAATTTTCTTCCTACCCCTCCATGTGTGAGCTCCTACTTCCTCAAATCTTCCACACTCATCTCTCAGTAAGTTATGTGCTTGCGACAGGTGACTGTCTCGGTACTCAGAAGCCATCATGACCCAACTCCGTGCTCACCTAAGAGTTAGATTGCCTCCGTTCTGCCTGAGGAGTAATTGCCAGTTCACTCCAGTCCAGGTCTGTGAGTCCTTTTTTTCTCTGAGCAAATTCAGGGGTTCAAAGAAAGGGCAAGAGTTATACTTTGATTCGGCTCCTCTTAATTTGTATGAAGGTGAACTGAGAAAACATCAACTCGATTTTTCTCTCATTGCCTTTTTTCTCTCATTCCTAATCCTCTTTCTCTTGTTTATGATTAACAAAAACAACTGAGAACAAAAAAAAAATCTGTTCAAGTGAATACATTATTTTATTAACTTCAGATGAGGGAAGACACAGGCAGGTTATATTCCGCAGCTGATGGTTCAGGAGTAGCACACTCATGGCATGAAGTGGGTGAATCTTCCCTGAAATCCCTAAGCCTTGAGGTATCCTGGAAGTTTCTGGAACGTTCATCTTTTGAGAAGGCCCAGGGAATGAGGCGGAGAGAGAGGACACAGAGAGAGATGAATTCCCCGCACTGGGAATGGAGTTGGCTGGTCCTCGGAAACGACTGGGATAGTTCACAGACAGGGAAAGATGGTTTGTATGACAGAAACAATCTGGAAAAGCGACAAAGGAACAAAAGAGAGACAGGTAAGAAGAAGGAAGTCTTGCATCTTGTCCCTCAAATGAAGCTGAGTTTAAACTCACACTTTTGGCCAAAGAGGAATTATTTAAAGAGATAAGTCTTTCTAACTACTGAGGCCACAATTAGACAATGCATTTTCCAAGAAGAAGAGAGGTTAGATCAGGAATTCCTTAAGTGCTCCTAGGAAATAAAAGAGAAAAGTGTTTCTGAAAGGTGGTAAAAAGCTGGGTGGCTGGGGGCCTGGAATGGAAGGGAGAGTGAGGGAGAAAGACCGAATGAGCATGCTGCTCTCTGGAAGCTGGTTTCTGCCCAAAGCTGCTGCAGGGATTCAAACTTACAAAGGGCTCCCTACTCTTCTAAACTTACGGTTAATTTTCCAGAATCTCACTCCATCAGTGACACTGACTTAACTAAGCTCTGAAAGCCAAAGCACAAAAAGAAAGTCCATGCTCTTAAAATGCCAACTTCTCCTCCTAGGGTCAGGTGGAGGGCATCCTGGCAAATCAGAAAAAAGGGGGAGTCTTTTTTCCACAGCCTTTGTTTAAAACAAACAGTTATTTGGGGCTCTTTTATAAGTCTGAAAAAGAGAAAACATCTTAGAGGCAATATGGTTTTACGCCTCTTATTTTATAGGAGAGAGAGAGGGAAGTAACTAGCCCCTGGTTACATAGCTGGTGAGTGATTTGATTAGAACTTGGTTATTATTTCATTTTTTTAAAGCTCTCAGCATAGTATTGTGTTTCCTTTGCTTTCCATGCATCAGCTTTCTTTCAGTGATGTTTTCATTAAATATAGAATGAAGTCTTCTTTCAAACAAGAACAGGATTCAAAAAAGAAGGTCTACGTTAAGGAAGCTTCCATGTGTTAACGTTGCTCTCAAATAGTGATGTTTTTAGGGGACACTTAGTGACCTCCAGCAAGTTTCTGCCCTCCAGCTGGCTGACCGTTCTGCCTCAGAGATTAATTAGGAAAGGATAAAGAAAGAACCATAGCATTAGTTTTGACATATTTCCTCGTCACTCAAACTCTCCATGGGTATTATGATGTTCCCCTCGGTCACTTCTGACTTCAGAAAGAATTAGAGCTTGTGTGCTTTTTATTAGTTTGGATTTTTGTTCTCAGCCAGTTACCTATGAAAGCTTCTGTGGGAATTACTCCTGATCAAGACAATGTCCATTAGGGGCGAGCTGATCAACCAGAGATACACTGTCCTCTGCACAGAGCCATAAGGCTCTTGGGACCCCCGTTCATGCTCCAACCTTGAGATCACTTTGCTGTTTTCCCCTCAAGCAGATTCCAGGAGAAGATACAATCTCAAGTCTCAAAAGTCAGAGCTGGAAACTAAACGACAACTTGGCTGTCAGTAATCTGGGCTTGAACCTGCTTTGGCATGGGAGTGGATAAGATGACCTCATAGGTCTTTTCCATTTGCAAATTCTGTGAACCATTGTTCTTGGGAATAGATGATTTAATAGGCTCATACATATTTGTGTTTGCCCACTCTTCTGTTCCTTGTATTTGTTATATTTTACTTGGTTACCCTGGGAAGAACAAATACATTATGTAAGTCCAGAGACACTCAGAGGTCAAAATCTGCAAAGGGCAGAGTTTGAAGTGATGTAGTCAAGAAAGAGAGAGATGGTGGTGAATAGGAAACCTGAGCTCACAAGTGCTTTCTAGATGTTTCCAGAGCAAATCTTGAGGAAAAGGAGCAGAATGTGATGTCTTCTGGTGCAGTGAAAAGGATACAAATATGGAGACAGAAGACCTAGTTTGAACTCTGACTTGCTGACTTCTAACGATCTCAGCTTCCACACAGATAATGGATTCAATAATACTTACCCTGCTTATTTCAAGGGGATTGATTTGAGAATCCTATGAGAGAATATGTGTTTGCGTATTATAAGTGTAAAGTGATATATAAATTAGGGATTTTGTTACCATTTAATTAAGTGATTGTTATACTCAGAACTGAATAGGAAAATTTGTATATAAAGAGCTATGCCAAAAACAGCTATGTTTTCTGAAAGCAATTTTTGAAGAAAGGATAGAAATTGACAATAGGAAATTAAAGTTAATCAGTGCACAGGAAGAAAGAGTAGTAAAACCTCAAATGTTCTCATCTTCTGGTTTGCTCAACATGTTAAGTCAAAACACATTCCAAACTCTGAGAAATACTGAAAATCACTATTGATTTTTTTCTTATTTCTTCTAGATATTAAGATAATATTCTAAACAGTCTTATATCCAAAAAGCTGATTGAAGTAACCTAATTCAGTAGAGATTTTTTTCTGAGTAGCTTCTAAGTACAAAATCAAGACTTAGAGGGGGAAACACCTTAAGAAGCTATGCATCTTGTCTTCAAGAATTGCAATTTAAATGGGAAAAATGTGCTCACAAATATATCTAATATTTCCAATGGTTAAAATAGGATCAAAATGATTCCCACAAAAGAGTTTTTCTTCCATTTTATTTCCTCTCAATTACTGATTGGTGCCTAGAAGGTTGTCTTACAAATTGACCTGCTCACTACTCATTGGCCACCATACTGCAAATAACATTTACCATCCTCCTTCTCTCCTACTCCAGTTCATGGTGTTAATGCCACCTGGCTTCATCTAAATCCATGGAAACCTCTGACACTGCTGGCCTTCAGAGGCGCCTCATCTACCATTCCCTATTTGAAGTGCCATCAGTGTCCCTACTCAGTGTCCCGCTCATCAGTGTCCCTACGGTGCTAGTAGTACAAGTAACATTAAATATACAAGCCAGACAGGTGCAGAAACAGAGCATAACAGGAGGGCCTAATGGGAACCAATTGATTCCGCTCAGCTAAGAGAAAGTAGAGGGGCCACAGAATGTTCTGTCTAAAAGAAAACATTTATTTTTTAATAGGAACTGTGATTAGAATGTCAACAGACAGAAAGGGGAGAAGGGCAGCCAGGACTATGGAAATGTATGGACAAAAGCACAGAGATGTAAGACTTCCTAACGTAGTCTAGGGAAGAAAATAAGAATATCTCTCAAAAGAAGCATAACAGAGTGTTAAGAACAACAATAGGAAGTCAGAATAAAGTCCAACAATGCCTACAAAAGATGGGATGTGCATTTCTACTTTCCCACCATTCTACCTTCCTACAGTGAGAGGTGGAGTTGATAGCATTTTCCTTCTCATTAAACAGTAAAACAGGAGTCCAATTAAAATCTTTTAAAATACAAAAATAACCACCAGAATTTGAATTAAAATCCCTCTAAGTGAAGTCCTGCAGTAGAGATGGGAGGTATGAGAGAGTAACAAAGCACATTATCCAAATACCTGGACAGCTAGTCTCTCAGGGCTCAGAAACCATAACTCTGATCCACAGAAGTCTTTTGGTGATAGCAAACATAATCTAAATTCAGTTGTCTGAGACTTTAGTTTCTTTGCCATGACCCAGAAATGTCTGATATAGTAATTAGTACATTTGTTAAATTGGATTCTAAATACCACTATGTTTTCCAAAATGTTGAGTCATTTTGATTATAGGTTCTGCTTTAAATCCACAGAAAACACTCAGGTTTTATTCTAAGGGATAACAATTCGTGTTGAGATCCATGCTACTGCACACACACAGCTTTACCCAATTTAAGCAATGTGGCTTTTTCTCGCATCATCAGCCATGACACCAGGACAGCTCGGAGGTAGCCTTTTTGTATTAAGAAGATTGCTTTCCTTTTTGAAACATATATTCTTACAGATTTCATTGTTTATACTTCCTCCCCCATCTCTCTACACCACTCAATAGAAGGATGCGTGTTGATTTACAAGCTCTGCCAGAGACTCCAGCGATGTTGTTCTGGTTTGGGTTTTTTCTTTTTCTTTTTAGTGCATATGATGTTAGTTGTGCTCTATATTAAATTATAAGCTCTTAGAGGGTAGAGTCTGGCACTGTCTGAAAATTAACTGTGATTAATGCTTTGAAATTATGGTAATCATAACGATGCTGTCTTCTGTTCCACATTATCCATTTTGGTTAGTCAATGCACAAAAAAAGTGCACCTTTTGGAGCAGCATAGGATTTGAAAACCTCCCAGGAGTTCTGGAGACAGTCAGTGCTCATGTGCCCCCGGAGCATTTATCATTGTAACTAATCCATGCATCTGGTTGAATAAAGGTGTTCTCTATGTACTGAAGATCAGTGTATAGAAAAACTGACCCCAGCCACACAATGGGAACTGCTGGTTTGGCTGGCAAAAGCATGCTAGTTTCATTCTCTTTCAATCTTACCCTTCCCTAGCCCTTCTCCCTGCCAAACCCACACACTTCCAAAACATAACACAGTGTAAAAAGAAGATAATAATCAAACAACCCCATTAAAAAGTGGGCAAAAGATATGAACAGAAACTTTTCAAATGAAGATAGACTGATGGCCAAGAAACATATAAAAAAAAGCTCGACATCTTTAATCATCAGAAAAATACAAATCAAAACCACTGTGAGATATCATGTAACTCCAGTGAGAATGGCTTTTATCCAAAAGTCTCAAAACAACAAATGCTGGTGTGGATGCAGAGAGATAGGAACACTCATACGCTGCTGGTGGGACTGCAAACTAGTAGAACCTCTATGGAAAGTAGTATGGAGGTACCTCAAAGAGCTAAAAGTAGAACTACCATTTGATCCAGCAATTCCATTACTGGGCACTTACCCAAAGGAAAAAAAAGACATTCTATAAAAAAGACACCTGCACTTGAATATTTATAGCAACACAGTTCACAGTTGCAAAGATGTAGAAACAACTCAAGTGCCCCCCAATACAAGAGTGGATTAATAAAATGTGGTATATGTATACCGTTGAGTACCACTCAATCATAAAAAAAATGGTGAACTAATACCTCTTGTATTAACCTGGATGAAACTGGAGACCATGTTTCTAAGTGAAGTATCACAAGAATGGAAAAACAAACACCACATGTACTCACCATTAAACTGGAGCTAATCGATCAACACTTAGGTGCACATATGGAAATAGCACTCATCAGAGATCAAGCAGGTGAGGGGGAGGAGGGGATGGGTAAATTCACACCTAACAGGTACAATGCACACTATATGGGGGATGGGCACACTTATAACTTTGACTCAAACAGTACAAAAGCAATTTATGTAACCAAAACATTTGTATGCTTGTAACATTCTGAAATAAAATTTAAAAAATAGTTGTACTTGGATTTCAAAGCTTTTAAGACCTAAATGGAAAATACTCCATGTTTTTTATGGAAAAAAATAAAATAAAAACAGGGTTGAGGACTTATTATGTATTAGGGTCTGCACTAAGCAGTTTTCATAGAGATAACATTTGTTCATCATAGTAACTCAGTGATCCCCATGTAAAGACACAGAAACTGAGGCTTTGGACAGGTTAAGTAAATTTCTCAAGGTCACGGGACAAGCATGCAGCAGGGCTGGGACTCAAACCCAGGCCTGTTAGCTCTAACACCCATGCTCCTCAGCACAACCCTCTTAGTCTCCTCCATTCAATAATAAGGCTGATTGCGACTGGGGAGGATGGGAAAAGGGGCTTGTCATGGCAGATGTTGAGGCTGCTTTATTCCATCTTTCTAATGACATGAATGATAAACATAGCAATTAGCTCATAAGATCTCTGGGTGATGCTATGGTAAGTCATTGATCATATTATCTTGGAAGATTGCTTCTTAAAAAAATAGAGAAATGCATGGCTAATAATGGAATGATGGCTAACAGGAAAAATACAAGGTCTTAATCCAGGCAATAAATTATAAAATAAGGAAGGACTAATTGACATAAGCTAAACTGAAAATGATCTAGAATGCAAAGTGTATGTTGTATTATCTTTTAAAAAGGGACAGGAAAAGAAAAAGGAAAGAGTGAGATAGTCTATGGCATACGATTGAACAGAGAGAGACCAGGAAAATGAGCTTTTTTCCATACATTCAGAAATAGTCAATCCTTTACTAAAGTAGTAAATACAAATTTAATTTCTACTTTAAGAAAGGATGTAGAAGTTAAAGATGATTTAGAGAAAAACTACCAGAAGATAGAAGAAATTGAAGATAGGAATTGTGGATCAGTGTTTATGGCATTTGAGTTGTTCGGTTCAAAGAAAAAGATCAAGAGTAGCACTCAACTGTATACCTAATATCATTATAAAAATTGTATTTTTTGTTGGCTTCTACTTTTACAGAAGGCTAGAGGAAACATTTGTGTTTCAGATTTATCTCACTTTAGGCAAAGAACATTTCTTTTATGAAAAATTACATGTAAATCAAGAGTTTTAACCAAAATCAAACTATGAACTAAAGAGCAGAAGGAATTCCATTAATGGATTCAAGTCTGACAGAAATCAAATCCCTGAATTATTCTTTTCTATGGTGCTATGAACAAACCACAGGTCTCCCCTCGTGTCAGCCACTCTCCCTCCAAAAAGCCTCTGTGAGTCAGTTTGAGCTATGACTGACATTATAAATTTTTCTAAAGCAGTTGAAATGGAACAAAACCAGAACATCAAAATACTCTCCAAACCCAACCTGACCCAACCTGATATTTCACTTGGTTTGAATCCCTGGTGTAAAAAAAAAAAAATTGAGCCATAGTTTAAATGCACCAGAGAGCTCTGCTATTTCAAAAATAAATGCTATGGTGGATGCTTTGAAAATACAAAGACTTTTATGAGATAAATAATCATCTACTGACCTATTTATTTTGAAAATGTTAGCTTTTGGAATCTGGTTTGTTTAAAACTACCTTGGTATTTGTCTGCTTTGATCGTGATGATGTGGCAAAACCAGGTACAGCTGATGCTATGTGGTCTCCAGCATCTACAACTGTATTGACAAGATGGCCTTGCTGATTATTTTAAATTAAAAATTAAGTGAGTAATTTTGGTGAGAAATGGCATGATCTAACCTCTTTTACAGGGACAGAAGACTGGAGAGGTTGACATCGTACACTCTCCACACTTAGAAATTTTAGGAACTTCGAGAAGCCAAAATTAGCCCACTCACTTTTACAGCTCTGCGCCAGTGCCCATTAGGGTCAGGCTCGTAAGATACAAGTGCTTTCTCCTCCCTGTGCTTTGACCACAGGAAGACTGACTGGGCAGCCCTTCTGGACAGCAACCTCAGCCAAGGAGTGGATGCCATGATTGGTTTCCCTTTACCTCACCCCTGGGATGGTTCTGAATACTTTATAGAATTCATTCCCTCAAGCTTACATTCCTTATTTCTCATGGAAGCAAAATGCTGCATTTCTGTTTCCTAATAAAAAGGACCCTCCATGCCATACTTTCCTTGGTCTTGGTTTCTGTTTCCTTGCATTTGGCTCCTTGGTAGGATCTTAGGGATAATTGCACCCCCGTACTCTTCAAGCTTTCAGTTGTATGGGGAGGCTTATTTAAATCAACCCCCTAACAACAAAGAGGTGTGTGTTAGGAGGGGTGGTTGTGGAGATGATGGTGATGACTCAGGGACAGATAAATATAACTTCTCTTCCTAAGATGTGAAGCCATATAGCCTAGAGGGGAAATGTAAAAAGCCCCTAGTAGAATGACTCCTTCTACCCATTTCACCCTTTCTTCCTATTGGTCTAATTGTAGGTTGGGACTCATCAAAAGCTCATTGAAGGTTAGGGAACGATTGGCTACTCGAATACTGATTAGGCAAGAAATGTAAGACCAAGGGAAGAAATGGAGTCTGAGAATTTTCTGAACCCTAAAAAAAAAGAAGGAAGGGACAATTTTATAAAACAGAAAGACAGATACATGTGGAGCGATGTTAAATTTTACTGCCAGATATGTGATATTCAAATTATTTATGACAGAGAGACCTTTATTTCAAAACTAGCTGTTTGATCTTGGGCATGTTTTAACCTCTCCCATCATATGTTTCTCTAAATATGATCAGTTAGGAATTATCTTTATCCAACAGTGTTATTCTGTGGATTAAATCGAAATGTAGAAATTGGCTAACATAGTACCTGAAGCATAATAGACTCAGAGAATATTAATTCTCTTCCTTTCCATAAACTTAACTATTAAAACATGCAAGTGTATACAACAGTTCTATCATCTACTTATTGAATACTTATTGAACACTAGGTGCTTCATAGATTTTTGCCTCTATTATATAATTTAATTCATTGTATAAATTCATCTTTGTCTTGTCCTGTCAGATAAATGTTATCATCCCCTTTTTCCAGATTAATTGAGACACAGAGAAGGAAAGTAACACCTAAAATCTCACAGCTAGTAAATGGTAGATCAAGATTTGGAGCCATGCACTGTGATATAAAATTATTACACCCTTTTCTTTTCCCAAGCCTGCTAATGAAGCTTGCACAATTACCTCTAGGAAAAAGATCTATAGCTCTACTTTATTTTTATTTTTTGTCTGTGTTGATTGTGGTATGAGAGCAGAGGAAGAACTGTCTGCGTTTTTCCTTTTTAAATTTTTTTTTTAATTTTAGATTTAGGGTGTACAAGTTGAATTCTGCTACATGTATATCTTGTATGGTGGTGGATTCTAGGCTTTCAGTGTACCTTATCAACCAAGTAGTGTACATTGTACTCCATGGGTAATTTTTCATCCCTCACTCCCTCACCCCCTCCTCCCTTTTGAGTTTCCAATGTCCATTATACCACTCTGTGTAACATGTGTAGCCATAGTTTAGCTCCCACTTACCAGTGAAAACATGTGGCATTTATTTTTCAGTTCCTGAGTCATTTTACTTAGGATAATGGCCTCCAGTTCCATCCAAGTTGCTGCAAAAGACATTATTTCATTATTTCTTATCCCTCAGTAGTACTCCATGGTTATGTGTGTGTGTGTGTGTGTGTACACACATACCACATTTTCTAAATCTAGTAACCAATCTGACCAAGCTGAGAACCAAATCAAGAACTCAATCCCGTTTACAATAGCTGCAAAAAATACATATACCTAGGAATAAATTTAACCAAGGAGGTGAAACATCTCTACAAGGAGAACTAAAAATCACTGATGAGACAAGTGGAAAAATATCCTATGCTCATGGACTGAAAGAATCAGTATTGTTAAAATGGCCACACTGCCCAAAGCAATCTACAGATTTAATGTAATTGCTATCGAAATACCAAAGTCATTTTTCACAGAATTAGAAAAAAGTTCTAAAAAAAAAAAAGAGTCCAAATAGCCAATAGAGAACCCAGAAATAAAACCACATACTTACAGCCAGCTGATCTTTGACAAAGTCGACAAGAACATACACTGGGGAAAGGACAATGGTTCTGGGAAAATTGGATAGACATATGCAGAAGAATGAAAGTGGATACCTGTATCTCATCATATACAAAAAGTAACTCAAAATGATTAAAGATTTAAATGTAAGACCTGAAACAATAAAAACCCTAGAAGAAAACCTAGGAAAACCTCTTCTGGACATTACCCTAGGCAAAGAATTTATGACTAACACCCCCAAAGCAAGTAAAATAAAAACAACAATAGACAAATGGGATTTAATTAAATTAAAAAACTTCTGTACAGCAAAGGAAACAATCAAAAGACTAAATAGACAATCCACAGAATGGGAGAAAATATTCATAAAGTATGTATCTGACTGAGGACTAGTATCCAGAATCTATAAGAAAATCAAACAACTCAGCAAGAAAATAAACAAACAACCCCAATAAAAAGTGCACAAATGACACGAACAGGCATTTTTCAAAAGAAGATGTACAAATGGCCAACAAACATGAAAAAATGCTCAACATCACTAATCATCAGGGAAATGCAAATTAAAACTGCCTGAGGTACCATCTTGCTCCAATTAGAATGGCCATTATTAAAAAGTCAAAAAGCAATAGATGTTGGCAATGCTATGGTGAAGAGGAAACACTTATGCACTGTTGGTGGGAATGTATGTTAGTATAACTTCCAAGAAAATCAGTATGGAGATTTCTCAAAGAACCAAAAGTAGATCTACTATTTGATCCTGCAATTCCACTATAGTTCTGCTTTAGATTTTATCAAAGTGAAAGAGTATTCTTTATTCAAGATCAAGATTGATTTATTTTTCTGAGTTACTAAGAAACCTTGAGATATCCGATAATCTAGAAAACATCTGGTCATTTCCTTTATGAGTGTCCTGACTGCAAAAACTACACCACTAGTTTGGTTTTGGCTGGTTTTAGTGTGTGTGTGTGTGTGTGTGTGCATAAATGTAATTGTATATATATGTGCATATAATATAATTGTATATATATGCATGTACCTACATACATTATATGATATAGTATACATTCTTTAATACTTGACTTTTTCTACTCAATAATATATTTGTGAATCTCATTATTATTGTGTGTGTAACTGTAGTTCATTTGTTTTCAATGATGAATAGATTTCTCTGAGATGAATATACCCATAACTGAACATTTGGACAGTTTTCAGTTGAGGAGCTATGATTAATAATGCTGCTATCAATATTCTTGTACCTGTCTTTTAGTTCTCATGTGCTGAAATTTCTATTGTAGTAGAATTCCTATATTACAAGGTATGTGTATATTCAGCTTTAGTAGATACTGCCAGCTTTCCAATGTAGTTATATGTTGTATACTTCCACCAGCAATGAGTTCCAGTTGTTCTACATCATCCTCATCAATTATTATTGTAAGTCTTTTTCATTTTAGCTATTCTGGCAAGTGTATAGTGGTATTACATTATGCTTTTCATTTACATTTCCCTGATGACAATAAATTTGAGCATTTCTTCATATGTTTAAGGGCTATATGGATATCTTCTTTTGTGAAGTATAATTTTGGCTATTTTTCCATCAAGTGGGCTATCTTATTCATTTATAAAACTTCCTTATATTTTAGACATGAGCCCTTTGTTAGTTTTAAGGATTGTAAATGTATTCTCTCTCTGTGGCTTGCCTTTCTTGTTTTCTTAATGGCGTTGTTTGAGGAATAGAAATTGTAGTTTTAATGTAGACCAATTTATTAATAATTTCCTTCAAGGATAATGCTTCTTGTATTCTGGTTACAAAGTCTTTCCCTCCCTTAGATTATGAATGTACTCTCCAATATTTATTTTTTAGAAACTTTGTTGTTTTGCATTTCACAAAGAATAATAAAATCACAATCCACATAAAATAGATATTTGCATGTACTTGAGGTAGAAGATATTTCATTTTGTCTATATGTGTGTCCAATTGTCTCAGCAGTACTTATTGAAAAGATTATCATTTTTCCATGGTTGTGTAGTGCCACCTTTGTCTTAAATCTAGAGTCCATATATCTGGGCTCTTTACTTTTTTTCCATTGGTCTATCTGTCAATCCTTGAGATGATATCATATTGTCTTAATTACTGTTACTTTATAATAAGTCTTGATATCTGATATCTGAGAGAGCAAATCCACTTACCTAGTTCTTCAAATGGGTCTTGTATAGCTCTGGCTTTCTTATACTTTTGATATAAATTTTAGAATTAGCTTGTCAAGATCCACAAAGATTATCTAAAAGATTTCTTTAGGATTATGGGGGGAATTGCACTAAATCATTAAGATCAATTTGGAGAGAATTGACATCTTAAAAATATTGATTCTTCCATATCTGTCTATTTATTTAGGTTTTCTTTAATTTTTGTACTATACCTTTATAAATTTCTGTGAAGAGGTCTTACAAAGCTTTATTTAGATTTATTCCTACAAATATTTTATTTTGAAAATGATAAATGGCATTTTAAAATATGATTTCCATTTCTGTCTTTTGCAATTGAATACAATGCAATTCTTTTTTGTATATTGATCTTTATCCAAGAATCTTAATAATGTTATTTGTTATTTTGAATTTTCCATAATGACATAATTTGTGAATAATATGAGTTTAATTTCTTTCTTTTCAATCCTTATACTTCTTACTTATTTTTCTTACCTTGTAGCACTTTCTAGGACTTTGAATAGAAGTGGTGATACTGGGCATCTTCCTGTTCCTGAGCTCGGAGAGAAAGCTTTCAAAATTTACTACCATTAAGTAAGGTGATTCCTGAAGGGTTTTTGTAGCTACCTTTCATCAGATTAAGGAAGTTTCTTTATATTCCTAGTCTGCTAGGAATTTTTTTAAAATTCATAAATATAAATTAAAATTTTCAAGTATTTTTCTGTAAATATTGAGATAACCATAATTTATCTCCATAATCCTTTTAATGTGATGAAGTATACTGATTTTATTTACTAGTGTTAAATCCACTTTACTTTTTTGGTCTAAATCCAAATTGATCGTGATATATTAACCTTGGTGTGGTTTGCTAATATAGTGTTTCAGATTTTTGCTTTTTTGTTCATGAGTCAGACTTACCTGTAATTTTTTTTCTTGTAATGTCTTTCTCAGACTTTGTAATCAAGGGTATGCTGGCCTCATAAAATAAAGATGGGAAGTTTGTTACTTTTTCTGTTCTCTGAAAGTGTTTGTATAAAAATGGCATTACTCCTCCCTGAATGTTAGCTGAAATTCACTGGCAACCTCTTTTGGCCTGGAGTTTTCTTTGGGTGAAGATATTTTTTACAGAGTTTATTTAATTAACAGCTTTAGTATTATTTATATTTCTTATTCCTTCTTTTACCTTTAGTAATTGTATATTTTTTTGTAAGTTGGACTTTTTTGCTAATTTGCTCATATAGATTTCCAAGTTCATTTTTTTAAGTTGTTTATAATTGTAGTGACCATATACTTTATCATCCCAGTGGGACACTTTTGAGAGCAAGAGTAGTGCTACAAATATTTAAAATTGTATTATTTTTGAAGTGTTTATTTATTGACCTAAAATTTATTTTATTATTTTGGGGTTCTCATAAAAAGGTTTTATTGAATGTTTGTTTTCAAAAATAAAATCCATTCTGTAAAATATAAATAGCATATCTATTTTCATTAACACAAAAATCTTCTTTATATTGAGTACCTATGCATAAAATAACTTAAAATTTTATTCATAGTAAATAGTCATGTCCTTTGAATAGTTTATTAGCTGTACTTGTCACTTATATTACTGTACCATTGATATTTTTCTGAAAATACATTTTTCCAGTACTATCTTAGTTTTAATTTTTTCATATAATTGCCTGCAGTCTTCTTCAAAGGTGAATTTTATCTTTCTAAATTTGAAATTTATGACACTTTCAATTAACTTTTCTTGGTAGATTAAAATATTTTTAATTGAGAGCATACTCTTTCTACAGGTCATTGAGGTACTGCAAAAGCTCATAGTAAGTTCCTAGAATAAATTTTATTATTTTTTCATAATGAAATGTATAAATATTACAGTCCAAATATTTTCCTAGCTTCTATCTTTTTGCTTCAATTCAGACTACATGTCTTTGAAGAAATATTTTTGCAAGGCAAAATTCATCAAACAAGTTGTTTATGGCTATGATTCTTTTGAGCATTCACTAAATTTATATCCTACAAAATTATAGGCCTTTTGAATTTCATTTTTCTCCAATACAGAATATAAATTTATCCTATTAAAAATAGAAGTGTCATCAAAAGATTCTTATGACAAGTGAAAATATCACAAATCTCAATTATAATGTTTTTAAAGTTAAGTCTTGTATACCATTTGGGTTCTTATAGTTTATTTCTTCAGTTCTTCCTTGTTTTTTAAGGGATAAATTTGTATTTCTTTTTATTTGAAGGTCTTATAAAGTAATTACAGTTAGTAACTCTAAGAGCTAACGTTTTATGTTTTTCCATTTGTTAAATATTTTCATTAAAGTTTTCCAACTGATTTTGAGAAAAATAAACCCAAATTTTGGAGATCTCATTTACAAAGAACTTCAGAGCATTGTAGGACATTGAGGTTGGCTTACAAAGGAGTTCTTCAAGATCCACTGATTTCTAAAATCTGATTGATGGAGAGTAGCAAAGGCAGTAAGTGAGCCCTGCCGTGTTGGTGTTTTTCTTTTATCATCCAATATCATGTTTTTCAAAAAAGTCATATAGTTCATTGTCAAAGTTACATACATCTGTACATACTACCAACTAGATCTTTTATTTCTTATTTTTAAATTTCAGAATATTATGGGGGTACACACATTTTGGTTACATAATTTGCTTTTGTACAGTTTGAGTCAAAGTTATAAGTGTGCCCTGCACCCAGATAGTGTGCATTGTACCCATTAGGTGTGAATATACCCATCCCCCTCCCTTTCCCATCTGCTTGATTTCCATAGAGTTTTGCTTCCATATGTGCACCTAAGTGTTGATTGATTAATTCCAATATAGTCTTGAGTACATGTGGTACTTGTTTTTCCATTCTTATGATTCTTCACTTACAAGAATGGTCTCCAGTTTTATCCAAGTTGTTACAAAAGATGCTAGATCACCATTATTTATGGCTGAGTAGTACTCCATGGTATACATACATCACATTTTATTAATTCACCCATGTATTGATGGACACTTGGGTTGTTTCCACATCTTTGCGATTGTGAATTGTGCTGCTATAAACATCCGAGTGCAAGTGTCTTTTTAATTAAATGTCTTTGTTTCCTTAAGGTAAAACCTAGTAGTGAGATTGTTGGATCAAATGGTAGGTCTACTTTGAGTTCTTTGCAGTATCTCCATACAACTTTCCATAGAGGTTGTACTAGTTGAAGTCCCACTAACAGTGCATAAGTGTTCCTTTCTCTCTGCATCCATGCCAGCATCTGTTGCTTTTGGACTTTTTGATAAAAGCCATTCTCACTGGAGTTAAGCGATATCTCATTGTGGTTTTGATTTGCATTTACCTGATAATTAGAGACATTGAGCGTGTTTTCATGTGTTCATTGGCCATTAGTCTATCTTCATTTGAAAAGTTTCTGTTCATGTCTTTTGCCCACTTTTTAATGGGATTGTTTGACTTTTTTCTTGAATTGTTTAAGTTCTGTGTAGATTGTGGTTATCAGCCCTTTATCAAATGTATAGCTGCAAATATTTTCTCTGATTCTGTAGGTTGTCTATTCCCTCTACTGATTATGTACTTGGCTGTGAAGAAGCTTTTTAAGTGGGCTTCATCCCAGAGATGAAGGATCGTTCAACATGTGCAAATCTATAAATGTAATTCACCACATAAATAGAAGCAAAACAAAGACCATATCATCCTCTCAATAGACACAGAAAAAGCATTTGACAAAATTCAGCACCCTTTTATGATATGAATGCTTAACAAAATAGGCATGGATGGGACATATGCAAAATTATAAAAGCCATATATGACAAACCCACAGCCAACATCATACTGAATGGGGAAAAATTGACAGTGATCCCACTTCTAGGTTGTCCACTAACACCACTTCTATTTAACATAGTGCTAGAAGTCCTAGCCAGAGCAATCAGACAAGAGGAGAAAATCAAGGGTATCCAAATGGGGAAAGAAGAGGTCAAACTATTGCTCTTTGCTAATGATATGATCTTATACCTAGAAAACCCTAAAGTTTCTACAAAGAAAATCCTGGAATTAATAAATAAATTCAGCAAAGTTTCAGATTACAAAATCAATATGCACAAATCAGTAGCATTCCTATACAACAACAAGAGTCAAGCTGAAAATCAAATCAAAGACACAATACTTTTCACAATAACAATAAAGAAAATAAAATACCTAGGAATATACTTAACAAAGGAGGTGAAAGGTCTCTATAGGGGGAACTATAAAACACTGAGGAAAGAAATTGTAGAGGACATAAAGAGATGGAAAAAAATATCATGCTCATCCATCAGCAGAATCAACATTGTTATAATGCATATACTACCCAAAATGATTTACAGATTCCATGCAGTTCCTATTAAAATACCAGCATCACTTTTCACAGATCTAGAAAAATAGTTCTGAGCTCCTTGTGGAACCAGAAAAGACCCCAAATAGCCAATGCATTCTTACGTAATAAGAACAAATCTGGAGAAATCACTTCGCCAGACTTCAAGCCATACAGCAAGGCTACAGCAATTAAAACAGTATTACACTGGCACAAAAACAGAGACATAAATCTATGGTTCAGAACAGAGTACCCAGATATGAAACTATTCTCATATTACCGTCTGATCTTTGTAAAAGCAGACAAAAACATACAATGGAGTAAAGAATCCCTATTCAATAAATGGTGCTGGGAAAATTGGATAGCCACACGTAGGAGACCAAAACAGGATCTGCACCTCTCTCCATTCACAAAAATTAATTCATGATGTATAACAGACTTAAACCTAAGGCATGTAACTATAAGAATTCTAAAATAAAATGCTGGAAAATGTTGCCTGTCAACCTAGGCAAAGAATTTATGAAGAAGACCCCAACAGCAACCACAGCAACAATAAAAAATAAATAAATAGGACCTTTTATTTAAATTAATAGAATAGAGCAGCTTCTGTGGATATAGTTATGAATTATGTGTCTTAACCAGTGATTAAGACACAAGTTTCAAATTTAGTAAGAATATTGCCTTATATTAGTTGTATGTATCATCAAAATTTGTATTTTTACCACAAAATAATTTTGTCTTCATAGTTGAACTTTTAAACTAAATTTATAATAGCATTCACAAAAATTTCCTATTTTGACTTTAAACAGAATGAATCCTAAACATTTGGTTCTGTGTAAAGGGATTGGATGGTAAATCACTGAAACATTATTGACTTAACAGATTTTCTATTTGAAGCATCTGATGAAACCAGTGTTTACATGTTTAGGAATTTATTAAGCCAATGGATCCAATATATTCATAGCTGTAACTTTACTTTTTATATGTGCACAGGAAAATTTATAGTAGCCTATGAGTGAAATTAATTTAGAACAGTTATTTGATTTGGAGTAAAAAGTCATGCTTCATAGAATGATACATAAATACACCTGCAGCTGCTTGTGCTAATTTTTGTTGTCAGGAATAGTCTTCTCAAAATAACTCCTAACTTTGAAGTGCAATGGTGGTACTTCTTCAACAGATTTGCATCTTCTCTTTTTTTGTGTGTATGTGGTCAGCGATAACATTGTGACTCCCATGATGACCAATAAACAAATATTTTGTGTAAGTTATATGTGTAACATGAACATTATTGAGAAACTGAAATCAAGTTCTTTTTTTAATTTCAGCATATTACGGGGGTACAAATGTTTAGGTTACATATATTGCCTTTGCCCCACCCGAGTCAGAGCTTCAAGCACGTCCATCACCCAGATGGTGGGCACCACATCCATTAGGTGTGAATATACCCATCCCCTCCTACCCCCTCCCTCCTGCCCGACACCCGACGAATGTTACTACTATATTTGCATAAGTGTTGATCAGTTAATACCAATTTGATAGTGAGTACATGTGGTGCTTGTTTTTCCATTCTTGGGATACTTCACTTAGTAGAATGGGCTCCAGCTCTATCCAGGATAATACAAGAGGTGTTAGATCACCATTGTTTTTTGTGCCTGAGTAGAACTCCATGGTATACATATACCACATTTTATTAATTCACTCATGTATTGACGAGCACTTGGGTTATTTCTACAATTTTAATTTTTATTAAATATGCTTTTTTAACATTTAAATGTATTTATAAGAAAACAAAAAGCATTACCTAACAATAAAAGAATCATATAGGTATAGATTTTACTTTATTCAATAAATGACAAAACCCTTATAGCGTTAGAATTTAGTTTTTTTAGTCTATAGACTTTGTGCCAGGACTGTACAGTTGTTTTTCCACAAAAACTTCTCATTCCTTTAATTTCCTACTTTTCTCACAGACCCCACCATTGCAGCCTTGTGGCTTCATGCATCTCACAGGTGCATGAGCCTTGGCACGACTCACTAGCAGAACACGTAACTGACAGTTGCATATTCTCCCACCACCACCAGAGCCCAGAGCTAGCTGGTGCTGTTTCTCCTGTCTGAGTAACCAGTGAGTGCCATTCTGTTGCCTGTGAAGGAAGGTGTTGGTTATGTTGTGTCTCGTTAGGGTTAGCATAACAGAGACAATTTATTGCCCATCATCTTCAATTTTAGAATGAGAACGATGTTCAATTAAAGTACGTCTCATATACTCCTAGGTCACGGCATGGCAGAGATAAAAGTATAAAGGGGTGGTCCACCCAATACATCCTGGGTTATTTTACTATAAGTATTAAAAGTAATACTTTATTACAAAAAGAAAACTCAGGTGAAATGCAAAGCAGTTGGGTTACCAGGACAGGAGCTATAAATTGGGACATACAATCATTTTATAGATGCCCTTTGATAAATTTTCTTTCTCTCCCTCTCTCTGGAAAATTCAAAGCATATACCAAGTCAGAATAGTATGGTGAACTATAAATGTTCTTATTTCACAGTTTCAACAATTATCAACACATGGCCAATTTATTTCATCTATATTCTTCCAACTACTCCCTTGTTCTGGATTATTTTAAAGCAAATCTCAGGTATCATTTCATTGCATCTAAAAATTCCTACAGATGTTTGCAGGATCTTTAGTAGTATTGTCCTTTTGTCATTTTTATTATTTACTTTTATCTTTTCTTGAATGTCTTGTCTGACATTTATTAATTTTGTTAGACTTTCAATGTTTGTCTTGTCTATTATTTATTATATCATTAATTTCTCTTATCTTCATTATTTTTGTCCTTGTGCTTTCTTTTTGTTTAACTGGATATTCTTTTCCTAATTTCTTAAAATGGATGACATCTCATTGATTTTCACCCTTTCTTCTCTGTCAATAAATGCATCCAACATTACATACTTCTAAGAATGCCATAAGCAACATTTCACAAATATTTCATATAATATCTTATTTTCATCTGGCTCAAAATATTTCCACATTTTCATCATAATTTTTTGACTCAAATTCTAAAATGTTGTATTTTCAATTTCAGTTAAGTCAAAATGTTTTCCAGTATTCACTGTGATTTTGACTGGCCCATGTGTTACTTAGAAGTGTATTTCTTAATTTCCAATCATAGAAAGATTTTTCATTTTTTAAATTATTGGTTCATAGCTTAATATAATTGTGGTGAGGAATCATATCTTGTGTGCCATTGGTTGAGATATGTTTTATGTTACTCCTCTTTTGAAACAATCAATATTTCTAAATTTTCCATATGTTCACAAAGGTAATTTATATTTGGCAGTGGCTGGGTATGGTGTTCTAAATAATCAATTAGTTAGACTGGGTAATCATGTTATTTAAATCTTTACTTTTTGTTGTTTGCTTGTTATATCAGTTACTAAGTGTAGTGTGTGAAAATATCCCACTATAATTATGAATACATCTACTTCTCTTTATGTCAAATTTTTAAAATATATGTTGAGTCTATGTTCTTAATATATAATTGATATATATATTTTTTTTTTTTCCTGGTGCATTAAGCATCTTATCATAAAGAATCCTTTACCTTTTATGTTACTTTTTTTCTTAAAGTATACTTTATCTGATATTGAGTATAATTTTGTCTGATATATCACCTTTCTTTAATTAGTATTTATATGGTATAATTTCCCCATTATTGTATTAACAGTTTCAACCATTCTGGAAATTATAATATGCATTTAATGACTTGAAGGCATCAAATATTAATTTCTATTTTGCACTTTTCCTAAAGACAAATGATTTTCTTTATTTTTTCTCATTATTGACTTATATTGCCTTTATTTTTATGAAAATTATATTTATTTTTATTTTGCATATCTTAACCCACATGGAACATTATTGTAATTGATTATGTAGTCAAAATAAGTTATACTTATTGTCGTATTTGCTATTTACTTTGCTGCCTTTCCTTTTTGCATCTCTGCTCTTCCTCTGGGAATTGCTTTCTCTCTAGCTAAGTAAACCCTTTGGAGTAAGTCATCTGGAGACAAATTTCATCAATTATTTTTGGCTGAAAATGGCTTTATTTTATTTTAGACCTAAAGGCTATTTTCTCTGGGTATAGAATTCTAGGTTGACAACTGTTTTCTTTATTATTTTGCATTCTTCTGGCTTCTGTTATTTCAATTGAGAAGTAAGATTCACCTTACTATCACTTTGATACCTTCAAGAAGACTTTTTAAAAATGCTTTTTGTCCAACTTTTCCAGTTGTCTTCAGTGGAAGGATTTATCTGAATTCTCTAGCACTCTATTAATGGAAGCATTTATATAATTTTTCCAAGTGTGAATAAATGAATATCATAAAATATCAACTTTGCCTGAAATGTTTTTCTTTAATCATTTTCTTCAAAGAAACTACCAATATGAATGTCCAACCTTGAGTCTCAACCAAGTTTCTTGCTGGGATTCAGACACATCCAGGCATGTTTAGCAGGTACATAACTGAATTACAGATATCATTTACCAAGCCTATACTGCAGTTATGAATGAGGACGCTCCTGGGAGAGAGGTTTGATGGCAGAGTGTCAGCTAGGATAACAGTGCCTTAGTGGTGAGGGTGGTAGTGGCAGTGGTGGTCTCTTTTCTCTTCACTTGGATTGTCACTTCCTTCCCCTAATCAATCTGAGCCTCTACTGGACTCATGCTTGAGTCCAACACAATAAGGCTCATTAAGAAAAATCAGTGAGCAGTGTTTTCATTGAAGTATCTGCACAAGATTGGGATACAAGATCGGATTTGTCTTGGAATCCATTTCATAGTTTAATCCAGAAGAGGCAAAGAGGTGTTCACTCTGTCTCAACATGGAAACATGGCACCATTTTGGAGTCTTTAATGCTCCATGGCATGAAAACAAATCACTGTGGTGGTGATTACATCCAAGGTTGGGTAGTGGCACTAACTACTTCCTTGAAGGCCTTGATGACCAATAACCATTAGTTGTAATCAGCACCTGTACTTTTGTGGACTGTATAGGCTTCAAAAATACAATCCATGAAGCATCTGGAGCTGATGAAGAAAGTGATGTATGTCACAATATTAATAGCTTTAATTGTGGTTCTTAAATGCATCCACGACAACTGGAAAACAAGAATATTGCTGATTTCTGAGCTACAGATTTTCATGAGAAGTTGTAGAAATAGTGGAATAGAGCCCCCTATTGGTCACTATTGTGATGCCAATGTGCTTAGTACATTATGATGACTATTGCACCTTACCATCCACTAGGTAGTGACCATTGTAGGGAATGGACTTTATTCAGAAAATACTTTTCATACAGAGTGAGTAAAGTACCAGACTTCCCAAAGCCAGGGTATGTAATAAAAATAATTCAGCAAAGACTCAAATCAAGGGACTGGGTTGAAAGCCTTTAGAAATTACCCCTTTCTCTTCTGCCACTTAAGTTAATGTGACCTGTGTGAAGTGGCTGTTTTCATATTGCTCTTTACCATCAATGAAAAATATTTTCACATCATATTAAAGCTACATTAGGCATCTACTGCATGACAGACATTGTATTAATATCACATGTGCAATTTATCATTGATCTTCACCACCGTAATGTGGAGTAGGCATTACAAGAAAACTCAGGCAAAGAGAGATTATCTCAACCATGATTACAGAGCTGGTAAGTACCAGCACCAATGTTTGAAGTCAGGTTTGTCTATTCTAAAAGCTATGATTGCTCCAACCCTCAACACTGCCTCCCTTAACCATGAGAATTTAAGAACATGTGGGGAAGGAAACATCATGGTATGAAATTACTTTATAGACTAAACCGGGTACATTCACCTCTAATTTTTCCTTGCCTGTATTATCATTTGGGGCTGGATCATGGCTGTTACAAAAGGTACCTGGCTTTAGGATGGATGGGGTTTCACCATAAAAGCATGGGGGAAATTTGAGAGGAATTCTACCTAGGTTTCTGGATGCTATGCACATTTCTTCAAAACTGTAGAAAACATAAGTCAAACATACTCTTGCCTGTAATAGTGCATTCACTTTAAGATTACAAAGAAAGCTCTTCATGTCAAATAATATAATGTTACATGGAGATAAAGAATGTATTGTTATTGAGGGCAGAAGGATAGAAGCCAATAAAATGATGCTGTAGAGCTGAAAGGTGTGCATTTACAGAAGGAAGGAAGGAGAAGAGAAGGGGGGAGGAAAATAAAGAGGAAAAAATCAGAGAGAGAAAGAAGAAAAATTCAGTAGAGCAAGGGAATCTAATCCAGTCTATGCCTATGGAAGAAGATGTCCAGGGATTTAAATATTTACTGCCTTTATAGGAAGTTAGTGACATTTAAATTAGGTTTCCCCATTTTTATGATGAAGGGAAAAATCCTAGGATTAAATGACTTTTGTTTGTTTTTTTGTGTTGAGGATATGTCACCATATAATTACTGCTATATGAGTATTAACCTTTATTCTGTGTAGTCTTTTGAATATAATACTTTTCAATTCTTAGCAGATTGTTCTGTAGGCATGATTAGAGCTGGATTTTGCACAGTGCAGAATAATTGGTATCTTCTTCCTTATGTCAAAAATTAAAAAAAAGAAAAGAAAGAAGATTAGAAATGTAAGAGAAGCCCAGAGTTAAACATTAACTGGGGTCACCAGCTAATAAGCTTGGTTAAGAAATGGGTAGATATTTCTTCACCTTTTCTAGCCTTATTATGCATTTATTAAAATGACAGAAGTCTCCATGTTCCTTGACCCCCTTTTCTATGCTGAGACATGTCTTGATGATGCAATAGCAACACAATAAATCAGCCATAGAATTCAATTTGGTGTTGCTAGAGATCACAGTGGAATAGGCGGGTGGACTATTTCCAGAAGTTTGCAAAATAAAAGAAATGGAGAAACAAGGCAAAAACTATGGAAGCCATAATTCTCAGGCTGATCAGAGGCTACAGGTCAAGCTGACACTGTCATGGGCTAGCCCTGTTTTACTCTGGTTCTAATGTTCAAGAAGTACCACTTATTTATTCCCTCATTTGCTCCAAGCTACTCACCCTACCGAAACTGGATGAAGTTAAAACTGTTGGGTTTCTCTTGGAGACCTCAGAAGCTATGCCCCACAGCTTTTCATCAGTGTCTCAAATGCGTCTGCCAACAGTGAAGATCTCTCAGGGAGAAACATGTCATCAAAAATTGCAAGTTCTCAGTCACACCTTTTGATGAAAAAAAAAAAGTTTCTCTCCCCCAACCCAATCCCAGCCTCTCTTCTTACAGGGATCTCTTTAAATAAAACAAACAAGTTCTAAAACCTCTCCAGGGTCACTCTTACCCTTGTCAAGACTGTGTTGCCCACTTTTGGCAACACAGGTCTGGTCTTTTTCCCAGTAACCTGGTGGTCTTGGCAAAACCTTATGCAGGTTCCCATGCTACACATCCAGAGATTGTGGAGTTTGGTGGTTACAGGGAACGAGCCAGAGAATCTTGTGTTTTAGTCTCTGCCGAGCAACTCAACTCTCTGACCTTGCAGATGAGTCATTTGGATACCATTGACTGAAAGGAAGAATTTGGGGCAAATATAGGAACCTCTGAAATCCAGATGCTGTCTGTGATCTATGTTTTCCCAGATCAAATAAACAAGCACAAAAAGCAGTCATCCAGGCCCCATGGAAAAATATTATGTGCCCCAGATACTTTTGTGGCTGGTGGGTGGCTAAATTAGGTTCTTGTTTTGTCTAAAGGCATTCGAGTATATATAAAAAATTATATAGCAAAAATCTGGTGTCCTGAATCTCTCCAATTATGAAAACTACTAGTCTTAAAAATATGTCAGTGACAAAGCATAAACATAAATTAAAATCCAATTTACCAATAAAACACATTGTTTGCGTATTGCAGAAAAGCTAAACGCATCAAGTCAAAACATTTAGATATCCTAGACCATTACTCACAGTTACACTGTTCTGGAATCCCACCACAATTATCATTAACTGTTGCAATGAAGACTTGAAGACCCTCAAGTTTCTCAGAACAAAGATGCACATAGTTTGAAATTTCTTGTACGACATTCGACCTGGCTAAGAAAAAAAAATGTTTCACTGAGATCCAATTTCCATCAAGGGGATAGCTGACATTTAGATGCTTTTTCTAGGTATGCTTTCTTTTGGAACACTTGTTGAGTTTGGGCGTTTACTTCCCTCCAACTGTGAAGATCTAGAATAGATGGTCTGGAAATCCTCAAAGAAAGCCAGACTTGGCCATCCTAACTTTTAAAAATTCTTTCTCCTTTCCTTTTTATCTATTCACCCTAACCCCGAAGGAATGTAATAATCCTCTCTATCTAGCACCTTGTACTTTTCCACATGTGGGAAGAAAACTTCTGAGTTAGCCAAACTGTTCCCTTCTCCTCCTCCTCCATCCTAGCCTCCTCTTTATTGTCTGAGGCACTCTTTGTTTAAAAATCTTTTTGCTGTTCCTTGGATGCTAGGTAAGGTGTTCCTTACTTTTCCTTCTGTTGTCTATGGTCTTCTTTGAAGGCCTTTGATTTCCCAGCCAATCAGTGTGCTACCTGCTTAGCAGTTGTATTAATGGGAGAAGGTTTGATGTAGAAGCGAAGCAATTAAAAGGGATTAGGAGGTAGAAACATGGAATGATAATATTGGGTCCCCACTAAACTTTGAGAGGTTACTTTCCTTCTCTAGGCCCTACTTTCCTCATTGGTAGAATGACAGGACTGGATAAGATGCTCACAGTCTTTTCTTAGCTTACCATTTAGTAATTTACTGATTATTGCCTTTTCACATAATTTACATACATTATAAGAGTGGCTCTCTGGGAATTCTTTCCTTAGAATTCTATCTCTTCTAGACTTAAATTCTTTATGGTGAGAATTTCAGGCTAGGTAGGAGCTAACAGTAATCCCTAGAAAATTCTGGGGTTGGTAGGGCCATTTAAACTTCCATAAACCATGTAATAAAATGATAAATTGACATGTATTAAGGAATTCATATATGTAAAAATTATTCTGGGATTTTGATGTATGTTAACTCATTTCATCTTTACCGTAATAGGTAAATATGATTATCACCGTTTTACAGACAAGAGACATGGCATAGAGAGATTGCACACATTGCCCCAGGGGACACAGCTGGTAAATGACAGAGCTGAGATGTGAACCCAGGCAATCTGGTGAGGAAGCCATATTCTTT
The DNA here is from genome assembly GCA_008086735.1 of Cheirogaleus medius. NCBI lineage: Eukaryota > Metazoa > Chordata > Mammalia > Primates > Cheirogaleidae > Cheirogaleus > Cheirogaleus medius. Next base: position 32,847,877 of record VBSM01002616.1, read on the forward strand.
AAAAATGCTCTCCTTACGAGATTGTCACAAAGAGTTCGTGCTTTTCGATGGCTTCGCCTGCATAATTTAACAACTCTCATTATAGAATCAACTCTTCATCCATAAACTCCACAGCATCACCATTGGTCCTAAAATCTCACTACAAGCTCTGGTGTCCTTGATCACTTTAATGAAAACAAGCAAACCCTCTATTCAGTTTTCTCCCATCCTCTGTGCGTGACAGACAACTTAGCCATGAGAATCTGCTTACTGTTCAAGGTCAAAAGCCACAAGTCCTATATTTAAAGTCTTGCCTGGCATACTTTCCTGAACTTGTAACAACTTACCCTGGTGTATCTGCCAGGCTGAAACTCTACCTTCTTCGTGGCTTTTTTTCCTGATTAAAGCAGGTAACTCTGCTATTTATTCATTTAACAGTTATCAAGGAGTTACCATGAACTCAGTATCATCTGAGACAAAGGATAACCATGTTAAGAAGGATATACAGTCCTTCAGCTCTTTGAATTTAACGTCAAGATAGGAAAAATATCCAAGAAGTGATTATAACACACAATGAACAACTCCCTGTGTGCCAGGGATGTAAAAAATTAACCCACATCAACTCTTCAGGTTAAAATATACTTTTCAAGAAAGCAAGTATAAAAAATTGTATTTCCCATTCCAATCTTCTGTGTTCCTATAATTTTGTGTTCTTTTATAGAATGAGTAATCCTAAATCTAGGGACATAGTGTACATAGCCGTGTGTACACTTTTGTGCACACATGCACCAATGCTAAGGAACAATAATTGCTATTGCTCATATCTTGATAAGATGGCACTTCCTTCTCCTGCCTTGTATGTTCTCCTTCACCACATTGCCTCAATTGACATCGCTGACACGCCTGCACTGTGCCACAGGCAAGATGCGCACTGAATAATTCAGCCTGTAACTTCTGTAAACTTCCGTAAATTTCCTATTTCAGATATGTTTTAGGTTGAAAATGGTGTCAAATTATGTTATGAATTTTTATGGAATTATAGGATATTAGGAACAAAAGGGGTGTTGGATGAAGCTCTAGAAATTCTTTAGTTTTTCTGAAATGGGCTCCAGCTTCATGAATCCAGATGGCAATGGCTTACCAGGTCTTACTGTATATTAATAATTGAGTCACACGAGCCTATTTTTAAGACCTTCCAAGCATGTCTCCTATCTAAGGGCTGTTCTCTCTAGTGTTTCTGGCATTCCTTTTTTCTCAAGCTTTTATCAGACTAATTAAATTTCTTCTCCAAATCTTGGCTTAGTTGTGTGTTTTCCCCAGGATGCCCTTTAGTCTAACTCTTAGTCTGCCTTAGGTGCTTCTCCTCTATGTCTCTCCCGATGGACTGTGAGTCCCACTGATTGCCAGCACCACCAGGGATGGGTGTGACGCCAACCCTCAGCCCAGTGCTGGCTCAGAGCCAGTGCTCATATTTAAGTATAAAGGGATGAATGAAGTACATGTTGTTTTTGAGTTATCTTTGAGGAAAAGGAGGGAAGATTCCTGGAAAGGGTTCGAATGGAAGACAGTGTGTCCTAAAGAGTACCACCTTTTAAAGACAGGGTAGATTCACCTAACAAAACACAGCCTTTCAAGAAAAACAAACATAAATGTTTAGCAACTGTAGGGGAGAAAGAGTAATATATTATCCTCACCCATTGTAAGATTTATGGCTGACACCTCTAAAACAAAAGACAGATTAAAAGAAAAGCATAACAGATTAATTTAAACAAAGTTTTACGTGACACTGTAGCTTTGGAAATGAAGACCCAAAGACCCAGAGACAACTGTGTATTTTTTTGCTTAGGTTTGAAGAAGAATGGGCAACATGGAGAAGTATAATTGAATAGAAAGGGGTATGACCCGGTGGTAATAAACTGAGGGGAATATAGCAAGACCTGTTTGTTCACATTCTTCTTGGCTTCTCTGTATAACACCCCCTCCCTTGGGGTATAGGGCAGGACACCTGTCACATGAGGGTCTTCAAAAGAGAAGTGGCCAGAGAAGGTCAGAGAGACCTTTCTGCTTCTGCAGTTTTCTCAATTTCCTCCAGCTTAAAATACTCCGTACGCCAAGGTGCCATATTTTGGTGTCTTGCCAATTTCAAGCATCCCGGTTATTTTCACCCTCTTAGATTAAAGCAGTTCCAGGGCCTGGGAGCTGGGAGGGGTTGCGTTTCTCTGCTCTATCATTTTACTTGTCCATGTTTGCTAATCCACCTCCTTTGATGCAATGTGAGCTGCTCAGAGCATCCTGTCCAGGGCCTGGTACACGGCAGGGAGAGAGGATGGATGCTTGAACAAATGAATAGAATAAATAAATGGCAATGAATCCTTCACATTTAAGGAAAGAATCTCATGTCTTTCCCAACCAGTTTTTCATTTAAGGATCCTGGCATCCCGGATAACTGCCGTGAAAGCTTTTAGATTAATAAGAAAAAAAAACTCCTGCTTGTAAGAAGTTTATGATATAGAAGAAGGATGCTTATATACAGAGATCAAATATAACTCAATATCAACAAATAGTGATGGATTATCTTACTCTCTTGAATCTCTAACCTCTGGAAAATGGTTCTGTTTACTGAGCGGAGGATGACCGGAACATAACGGTTTCAGCACAGGACCACCTAGTGAAAAAACAATTCGAGTTTAGGTGCTTATTTAGCTGCTATGAAGTTTAATAATAAAGCAGGTATGGAAGATTTCTCTTGATGTGATTATTTAATTGCATGAAACTTAATTAAAAAGCACATATAGAAGGTTTTCTGCCTGTTTGAAGTCTTAGTTAAGATCATTTTTCATCCTTCTAGATTATTAGGAAATGTTTCCTTCCATTTCTGGAAGCTCTTACTATCTATGATGGGACAAGAGGGAAAATCACAAGCAGAAGTATAAATTCCAGTCATGTCCTAGGCCTGAAAACAAGTCTGTGCACCTGTACCCTTAGGCTTTTTCTTTATTTCACAATTAAAGGAGAAGACTGCATTTATTTCCTTCCTACTAATTTTGTTTCACTCTCAAATGGCAGTAGGAGAAGAGAAAATAAATAAAAATCTTGCACTTGAGTATAGGCACCACGATTAAACAGCTGTGTGTCTTCAGGCTCATCACTTCTGTGGGGCCTCAGTTTCCTCGTTTGTTACATGAGACAAGCAAGGCGGCCACACAGATGGCCTCCGAGGTCCCTTTGATTATCCTCAGTGTCTAATTTGAGGGAAACACATACAGAGCAGTCAGGTGAAAATCTCACCTTCCAGAACACAGAATTCCAGGGCTTTATGAGGCAGGTGGCCCAGAGGCAAGAACTTGGACTTTGGAGCCAAATAGACCTGGGTTTGAATCCTTGAATGAGAACTTGCCAGGCTAGCTGTCATTAGGGAAGTTATGCACCTGAATCATGTCATTGCTTCCGTAGAAGGAAAATACGGTTTTTAACTCATGAAGGTGTCATGAGAATTAAAAGAAAAAAACAAATGAAAAAATGTTCCAGTCCTCAATAAATCTTTGTCTATACCCCACCCCTGCCCCGCCACACACACACACACACACACACACACACACACACACACACAGACACACGTGCAAACACAGCCCTCAGCCAAAATACAGCAAATCAGATGGGCGCATGGCAGGGCCAGAGAGATGCTTCACGGCAAACTCACAGGTCTCTCGGGCCATAGATCACCAGAGAGCACCCGCAACCAGGAAAATCTGTTCTCATTGACTCCAGCAAATCAAAGGTAGGCTTCCCGAAGCAGAATTAGATGAAAAAAATCTCAGACGAAGGAACTTTGGTTGGAAATACCCATTTCTAGGCATTTGCGATGCCAGCCATGGCTGGCAAGACTCCCTTTTCCAAGAGGGGAACTCCCTCCATGATGGCTTGGGGCAAAAGTCCAGACTTCACCCTGTCTCTTTCCAGAAAACAAGAATCTCTCAGTTTGTGTTTACGAGAAGATTGTCGGTTTCACTCCAGCTGGAGGCGAAAGGAATGTCACCCTCTTCTCAGCCGAGTGGAGCCCACAGCATTTGCTGAGGGTGTGGAGGGGGTGTTTTTCTCAGTGTCTCTGTGTGTGTATGTGTGTGTGAGTGTATTTGTATTTTGGGGTGTGAGGCAGGAGACGTATTGGAATAACGGCCTCAGAGCTGGGATTTGCTTTGCGCACTTGTACACTGTGTGTGTTGTGCACAAGGGGTTGGAAGATGAGCCAGAAATAATTCCCTCTGGAGACAGAGCAGGGCCGTTCCTACTGGCTGGGCCAGGGGGCAGCTCCCCCTTCTTCTGTCCTGGAGGAACTGCCGTTGACAGATTGCTGGTGTCCTTTCGGTTCAGACGTCTGTGTTGAGAATGTGTAGGGAACACTGGGTAGGGGAAAAGAAGGCCTGCTTCAGTGTGGGGAGGGCCACACCGCCTTGGTGGGGGTCACGCCTGATGCTTGCAGCCTTTGCCCCCGGCCCGGGACCATTGTGTTGGGGTGGGGTCGGGGGGGGCATCGGTGTAATCTCAGGTTCTGACTGAGTCAGGCCACAATAGCAGACCTCTTGTGTGTGACACTGGGTTAGGGCCCATATCTGTTAGTTCTGACCAATTCCTGGTACTTTTATCCCATTAAGAATATGGCTCAGCAACCCTTTTATAGACAGTGGAGCTGAGGAGACATAATAGGGCTTATCCTGATATATCTGTACATAGCTTCCATTCCTAACTCTTGGAAAAGTGGACCATGGAAGAAGTCATGGAGAGAGTAAGCCAAAGTGAGGAGTTGGGCGCTCTCTGGGAGACCCCCTGGACCTGGTTGTAATATGGGATTCTGAGACGAGTGATGTGGACCTCATGTTCTATGTTCAGCTCTCTCTGCTGTCTTCCACGGTTGTGGGGATGGGGGACCATCTGTGTTCCCCACTCCTCCACCTCCCAACCCACTGGATCTCTGATTGGTCTCACTGGGCAAAACTGAACCTAAAAAGCAAGCGAACCTCTTTATTGACATCCTCATAATCATGTAGTGAGAATATCATTTTGGGAGAAGAGGCAAAGGAAATTCACTTTAACAACAACAACAACAATAATAATAACACCCCTCAGAAGAGTGGGACTCTCACTTCTTGTTTCCATGCTACTGTACTCTGGTTTGGCTGGCCTCCTTGGCTTGGCAAGCTTGATCCACTTCATCTCCCACTTTTCCTGTTGGCTGAGCTCCCATTCTCCTCTTGGCTCCTGTAGCTCGATTCCTGGCTGGCTACGCTAATCCCACATAATATTTTACGCAAATTTATATGAACCCCATTACAAAGCTTAGCAAGGAGGCACTGTTTCTTTTCCTTGATAGAATTAATCGTTTGTAACTTGGCTCTAAGTAGCCAGTCCAACTTGTGGGTCCTTAGTTTTTGCTCATGAAAAACATTCCCAGCCCTACCCCAAAAGAAAAAGATTTCTCATTCCTCTGTCCTGCCCTGGTCCCCCAATGTGCTGTCTACTTTGGAAATTCCCACCAGTCTCATTTAGAACCACACTCACAAGCTGCCTGGGAATTTCTCCCAGAAAGCTTCTGTCTACCCCAACCCTTGGGGTTTGACTTCCCACAGACCCCTGGGTGGTTCAGTTTGTTGTCTGTATCAACAACACGATAAACTTATTGTGGCTGCCCAGGCTTCTCCAAAGAGTTGTGGGAATCATTTGTGAATTACTTCTTTGATTTTTCTTAAATGAAATTCTGTCTCTACTCATGTTAAACAGCTATTCCCAGAGTACAGTTTCTCTGGTTGTTACATTAAGGAGGAAAACATGCCCCCAATTCTAACAAAAATCAATCAGGGCACCAAGCTCTGGGTTGTCCACTAGGATAATTAAATGTCAGCCAAACAGCAACTCTGTCTGCTCCTGATGCCTCATTTTCCACTGTAATTTTTTACTACTAAAGAGAAAAATCTAAGGACTAAGGTATATGTTTCTGCACATATAAACAACGTCCATACTCAGACTGGTTTAGGAAAACAGAATAGGATTTCTTTGCTCTTATTTTCTTTAAGCAAAGACTAATAGTAGATTGTGGTGTCTAGCACCTCAAACTTTTCAACAAGTCACAGGAATGGAAAAGAGCATTTGTGGATCAAGTCACTTTTCTAAGGCGGCGTGGGTAGTGGTGAGATTTTTTTTTTTTCTATCTGGTACTAGTGAGGGGTTAGTTGACTGTGCTTATAGCTCTAGCTTTGGGAACATAATTTCTGCCTCCATCTAAACACCCCACTTTCTATTTTTGTAGCACAGAGTCATGAGAAAATATACACTCAAGGAATCCTTCTCAAGTGGCAGTAAAGGTAATTGGGGTGAATACCAATGAGCATCATTTTAAAATAAAACATCTAAAGCTCAAGCATGTGGTCAGATTTGTCCAAGTCACACAGCAATTTAGCCACACAGAGTGGAGTAAGGTCTAATTCTTCAGATTCCTAATCTAGTGTTTCATTCTTATCTTCATTTACCATCATTCTATGTCTAAAATGCTTCCAACAGCATTCTGGGTGCTAGAGTTATCATGTTAGAATCCTTACCTAGAACATCATATCTTATTGCTCTCACTATATTCGTAATATTCACTAAATTGGAAGAAGGTAGCTATATGCTGTATGCCTAAACTGTCATCTAACAAACAGCCTTGTTTTGGTTAATATATATGAAGCTCAGTAAATATTCTCTATATATGACAAGGTTAACATACACACACACATACCCACCCCCACAGGAATTAGAGGAATCAGAACTCAGTATTCAGTTACTCAAAAAAAAAAAAAAAGTCCATTTGGCCAGAGCAAAGCTTTTTAAATGACTCTTTAAATTTTAAAATAGGTTTTGATTTACAGAAAGTTAGCAAATATAGTGCAGTTTCCATTTACCAAGCATCTAGTTTGCCTTGTTTTTAAGATCTTACATTAATATAATAAACTTGTCACAACTAATGAATTAATATTTATACATTATTTTTAACTGAAGCCCCATACTTCATTCAGATTTCTTTTGTTTTCACCTGTGGTTCCTTTTCTATCCCAAATTCCCTTCCTGGATACCACATTATAGTTACTGGTCATCTCTCCTTAATATCCTCTACAATGTGACAGATTCTCCGACTTTCCTTGTTTTTGATATTGACAGTTTTCAGGTCTACTGGTCAGGTGTTTTGCAGAATGTCCTTCAGTTTGAGATGTCTGATGTTTTTCTCATGATTAGACTGGAGCTATAGGTTTGGGGGAAGAAGATTACAGAGCTTAGTTGTCATTCTGATCACATGATATCAAGCTTACCACTGCTGATATTAACCCTGATCATCTGGCTGAGGTAGGGCTGGTCAGATTTCTCCCACTGCGAAGTTCTTCCTTTCACCCCTTTTCATCATGTGCTCTTTGGAAGACGTCACTATGCAAAGCTCACACTTCAGGGGTGGGGTATTGTGCTGTATCTCCTTGAAGAGACAGTATCCATATAAGTTATTTAGAATTTGCCTTTGCTTTTTAAATCACATATATACAATCATACTATGCATGTAATTACAAGAAACAATAGAACATGAAACAAAGGGAAGATGTGAAAAGTCTCAGAAAATACCTCACTCGGCTTTCCTGATTTAGCGAGGACTGTATTTGTTAATAATAATTCGTATAGTACACACCCATGTGTGGTCAGGTTAAATTGTCAACATTCATTAGTCACTTGCCAAATGTGTTTTGGTGCTTATTCTTTTTCAAGCTCTGAATTACATCATTTGATCTTTAAAACCACACTGTGTGGCAGGTAAGAAAAGTGCCATCAGTCACACTCGGTTTTCAGGTGAGAACTGAATGTGACAGAAATTGGTTCTGGTGTTATTGATTGAGCTGTAAAGAAGTCCCAGGTTTCTGGACAACAAGTGCAGTGCTTGACTGTACTCAACAGTGTGGTCATCCGAACACCACTAAGAAGAACAGAATAGGCTGCTTTTATTAAATACTCCCAAGTGTAATTCTTACTTGCTGAGCCATGTGTGCCACTGAGAAATCAAAGATTCAGCTTAACCTTTTATTCGGCTCATCCTAGGATTTCAACTCCTCCAGACACAATTTTATCCCCACTCTTAGCTCCCCTCCCCTCTGTAAACTATTATGCTGGTCATGCCTAGGTTTCTGCTACTGGAAATAAGCAGTGTATAGACTAGTCTTGAATGCCTACTGTTTAAATGTATTGTGAATGTGTTTACATGGAATGATTGCTACAGAACTTAGGTGCTCTTTGAAGAGCTTGATTTATTCTGGTACTTTACAAATCAGCCCAGCGGTCTTTTAGGAAATAATGCATATCTAGTAAGTACATAGCATTGTATTAGCCATCACAGAAAATGCCTTCAAAACAAAAGCAAGAGAGTACGATAGGATAATCGACACTGGAGGGTTTATAATGGAAAAATTGCCAAAGAATATGAAAAATCCCATGCCGTGGAAGTGTAGTTCTCATAATAATGAAAAAGACAGAGCTGGCCAGAAGGGGTGAGTCCTGGAGAGGCAGACTCTGAGGTGAGCTGAAGAGGTTGGGCTGGAATGAGCTGGGAAGACAGGGCTGTATAGTAAATCACTATAAAGGATTTGATACCAGAAATAGTGGTGGTCCTACGGTCCTTTTGGGAGTGGTTTAAGGTAAACTCAAAATCTATATGTAGGAGCAGAAACTATCCAAATTCAAAAATAGTCATCGTGCATTTATTTCTAATACAACACATGCTCAGATTTTATAGATTGGGCATAGAACATCTTATTCTTTTCTTTAGCCCTCCCAATATGTGTGTTATTTTGGCTGCTTTTGTTCAGATAGGATCCCCTGTGCTGGTTCACTCAGTCTGCAAATGTCTACTGTAAACACATTTCCATTTATTCTGTAATCATTCTCTTTTTCTTTCTCTGGATGTTGAGTTCATTGGCCTCAAAGGTAACTAGCTTTGGAAGATTTAAGATAGAAAGAAAAATTTCCATCAAGTTGTTGGATCTGTGTCCCATGTGCTGTACAGCAGGGGAAGGAAAGTGATATAATCCGACTTCAGAGTCTGGAAACACTAGACTGAACGTGCTCGCTACCACACAGCATTCAGAATGAATGGGTTCATTTAAAGGATTTGGCAGTCAAACGGGAAGTCTTAATGCCACTATGACTCAAGTCTAGGAAGAAAGAAAAGAAGTTTTAGCATATCAAAAAGACAATGAAAGAAAACAGTATCTGTCATCTCTCTTTTGGTCCACAAATCAGTTTTTCCTTATCATTACCATTTAGTCTATCTTTTAGCTAATAGATGCTAATATCAGACTCTTGTTTTTACAAAGTAAGTAAGCACACTTTTCCCTTCTTTTGTTTTCAGAGGAAGAATATGTTAGAAAAGCCAAGAAGTTTTAAAAGAATTACTGGTCTCCTTCTTTATGACTACTGATAAAGAGAAGAGTAAGTCACAGTTCAAGGATTTCTGATCATTTTGCCAAACAATTTTAGAGAAACGGAGTACAATTCCAAAGGAAGTTCAAAGCTCAATCCTTCTATCGGTATTATGAGAAATTTTGTTCAACTCAGCTCTTTTTATCACTCAGAATGTACAGTTATTCTTTAAAAAAGTCTCTAACTTAAGAGAAATTTGCAAAAAAAAGGGGGGGGATGAAATCTAAATTGCAAACATAGAAAATACATACATGATAAACTTGTAAATATTATTTTGTCCCAAATGAGAAAAATCATCATGATATAGAGAGTTTTAAGTTATTGAATACTGTAATATTTCACTATAAGATAGATTTATGTAATTTTCCCCATCTGTCTTGCTCTCTTTCTGTGTACACGTGATGGAGAAAAGAAATAAGGATCAATAAACTCTAAATATTAAAGATTTTATTTTTAAAAACAGTTATTTCAAAAGTTATTATTATTTATTATAGTCCTCAGAAAGGGTTAGTAAAAGGTTATACATCTGTTAGGTTTATGACTGGAGGAAAGCTTCTTCACTTTTTAGACCACTAAGATTACTTATTTTTTTTTTATTTCAGCATAATATGGGAGTACAAATGTTAAGGTTACGTACATTGC
>VBSM01002616.1:32858080-32874756 GCA_008086735.1 Cheirogaleus medius
TCAGTACCAATTTGATGGCAAGTACATGTGGAGCCCATTCTTCTGATCTTGTGTGACCTCACTTTGGATAATGAGCTTAAGCTCAATCCAGGATAACATAAGCAATGCTAGCTCATTGTCGTTTCTTAGAATTGAGTAATATTCCATTGTAAACATATACCAAATTTTAATAATCCACTCATGAATTGACGGGCACATGGGTTGTTTCCACGTCCTTGCAATAGTGAATTGTGCTGCCATAAACATTCGGGTGCAGATGTCTTTATAATAGAATGTCTTATGCTTTTTTGGGTAGATGCCCAACAATGTTATTGCTGGGTTGAATCGTATTTCTATTTTTAGCTGTTTGAGGTATCTCCACATTTTTTTCCACAAAGTTTGCACTAATTTGCAGTCCCACCAGCAGTGTAAGAGTGTTCCTGTCTGTCCACATCCTCGCCAGCATTTGTTGTTTTGGGATTTCTTGATACAGGCCAATCTCACTGGGGTTAAGTGATATCTCATTGTGGTTTTGATTTGCATTTCTCTAATGATTAGATATGTTGAGCATTTTTTTATATGTTTGCAGGCCATTATTCTGTTTTCTTTGGAAAAGTTTCTGTTCATTTCAGTTGCCCATTTCTTGATGAGGTTGTTTGATTTTTTCTTGTTAATTCTTTTGAGTTCTAGATAGACTCTTGTTATCAAACCTTTATCGGAAGTGTAGAGAGCAAATATTTTCTCCCATTCTGTAGGCTGTCTATTCACTCTAATGATAGTTTCCTTGGCTGAGCAGAAGCTTTTTAATTTGACCAGATTCCATTTGTAGATTACTTATTTTCTTAATTGAACTTCAAAAAATCTGGCGACATGATTCATCCCTTAGCTGTTTTTTAATTCTTTTCAACGGTGTTAATTACTTTGACTTCTAGGCTATACTGTTGAGTTGTCAAAGCAAGAAACCATGTCTTAAATTTCTACTGTGCTTTAATGGATCTTTGTAATTCTGGCCTAAATTTGATGTTGCATAAATATTAGAAGATGACTTATTTGACTTTGCCAATTTGAGAAAGATTCATGCAAAACCTTCCAATAATTTCAAACATCTGCATAAAATGGTTTTGTTGCATAATAACAAAAGGAATGAAATAAAATGGCTGGAGTAGGGTGTGGGTGAGTGAGCAGGAGTGAGGGCAAGCTATAAAGCTTATAGTATGCTTCATTTTACTTAATCTTTCCTCTGAGTCCCATATTAAAGCTACCATTTTAAAGATAAAGAGACTGATGGTCACAGAGGTTATATAGCTTGCTCAAGTTTATAAAGCAAGCAAATCGCAGAAGCAAGATTTGAACCATTGTCTTTTGACTCAATGCCAAGATTCTTTCTACTACATCGATAAACAGCTTTCTCAACAAGGTGTCATAATCCATTAAGGGAATATGAGTCAGTTATATCATTAAAAAAATAATAATTTGGAAATAAAATACAAGGTATTTATTTCAGTCTATATGAAGCCTGAGGGAGTATTCAGAGATTGTAAAGAGTCAGAGAAAGCCTTATATATGAGGGGGAGCTTGATCTGGGATTTGTCAAAGTAGAGAGAAGAAAGGGAACAGGAAGAATAAGTGAGGCAGGGAAAAGTTGGTATACGTAAATAACGTAGAATGGAAGATATAATTCAAGGTGAAGAACAATTCACAGTTTAGTGTTATCCCTCAGTTTTGCTGTAGTGTTGCTGTGTTTCAAGCACATCCCAGATCTCAATGGCTTATACCAACAAGCATTTATTTCTTGATCATGAGTCTGCAGGTTAAGTATGCCTCTGCTGGGTTTTGACTAAGCTCTCCTGGCTTCAGCTGGATTTGGCTCTAGGCTAAAGAGAATGTTTTCTCATTCTAAGACCCAGGTTACAGGATCTATGCCTACCTAGGGCATACTTGCTAATGGGAGATGTCATACACTCAGGAGGGCTGGTGAAATCTTGCCATGTCTTTTAACACATTTTCATTTCAATTCACTACACATGACAAAAGCAAGTGACATATTCAAGCCTGATATCAATGGGGTAGAGAATGGAAATATACTCTACCCAGAGAGAAATCGTGGCAAGGACACAGAAAGGAGGAAGAACTGTGAACAAATCAAACTGTCTGTCAATGTCAGCCAGGATAAGTCATGGGCAGAGGTGTAGGCAGGGTATGGAAGGCCATCAAAACCAGAAAGGGGTTCATGTGATTGTAGGGAGCTGTGCATTTTCTTAAGCTATGAAATGCCAAAATAAAACTAGTGTTTCAGAAAGTTCAGGTATACCATGGATGATAAAGTGGAACGGAGATGGAAAAGAATGACTTGCTATGAGAATAGTGCTTATGGTGGTGCTGGCATAAGGCCTGTTTAATAGTACAATCCGAAAAAAGAGGAAAGAGTAAATTAAGGCTGTGCTTAGAAGGCAGTAATGACAGAACACATTTTAACAATCATCCCAATATTTTATTCTTATATCTTGGAAGAACTGTGTTACCACTAAGAGGAAAAAAAGGAGAAGGGCTGAGCATAGGATGATGAGTCCCTTTAGGAACTGCCAATTTGAGGTTGACAAGGGACCGTCCAAATAGATGCATGTTGCAAGCAGTAATTACATTAAAAAGCAATCCAGATAAGAAGTCAAAGTGAAAAAAATATGATAGATCTTAGAATCATCTATGTAGGGGTGATGATTGTAGTCATCAAAGAAAATAAAATCACTTAAAAAGTTAGATTGCCATTTTTATTTTGGTTACTATCAGATATTTTAAGCAAAATAAGATATTTTCCTTGAACCTTAAAAGGATTTTAGCATGACTGGATACAAAGCTTCCAGAGCCAGGGCTTTTCTGACATCCACAGAGAAGATGGTAATTTCTGTGTCCACTTGGTTAGATAAGGGAGAAGAAAGATTTTCAAGAAAAAATTTACCAGAACACCAGACTATGTGTCTCAATCTTGACAGTCATCATCACCAAGACCTAGTATAGTGGGGTGAAACTCCCTTTGGATGAGGATTCCAGGGTTGGGAAGTTTTCCTGACATTATTAAGTATTGAAGCTTGGGGAATTGTTCAGAGCCTTATTCAAATCAGGAATCACTTTAATAAGCAGTAAGATGGAAGTTTCAGGGCACCAAGAGACCAGTTAAAGGTTTACCTTCGACCCTTCATTCTCTACCCAAAACGTTATGAAACCCAACTCAGATATTATCTAAAGAGGTTTCATCCTTCTGCTGTTAAGAAGTCTTTCATCTAAAGCCTGTGCAGTTCTAGACTTCTCACTATTCTTTTCTCCTGGTGGCTTGAGGTCAAACCGAGATAACTGGATGACCTCTTCAAAGAGGTGGTAGGAGTTTGAGCATGTTCTGAATTGTTTGATTATATCTCCTTCGAAAGGTATGGGGGGCATGGGAACATCTACTCATGATTCTATCTCTCATTTGAGGCAGATTCCAGGGGTCAGTTCTCTCTCTTCTCTATTATCCACATTAAAAGAATGGAAGCGTTGCAGTTTTTATTTGTTACAAGAAGTAGAATTTTTCTTCCTGGGAGACACCACAAATGCTGCTGTATCTTGCTTGCTGGGTGGCAATGGGATAGATTTCAGATCTATACAAGAGAATTTGTCCAAGAATCTCCCACAACAATGTGCCAAATCGATAGTTCCAACATGTTCCATGGGATAGGGCCACCCACTGCCAAGGTTTTGCTGTTACATAACAACAATTTAAAGTGAAGTACAATGTGGGGGTATATGTAAATGTGTATATAAACATATATTTATATGTCTACATGTATATTAGTAAATAAAATATACATATATGCCTTTGTATAATTTTGAGTTGTCTTTTCTTGGGAAGGGCTATTCTTTATACTAACACTATGTCCAAACGATTAATAACTTTTGAGGCAAAAATGCATCTACCCTTTTTTAAAAAATAAAATTGAAAGGCAAGTGTCGCATGGCTCTTACGTATGTGACCTCTAGACTCATGTTTTATTGGTTAGAGCATCATCTTTGTCACCTGTTAGCTGTGAGGCTTTTGGCAACTTGGCTGACCTTGCTACCTACCTTTTTGGGTTGTTGTGAGGATTAAATGAGATTATTTGTTTACTTAACAATTGGCTATCGTGCTCATTCTTTTGTTCAAATATAATTTTTTTATATGGGGTTTGTGTGTTTTTTGTTACATGGATGAATTGTATCATGCTGAAGTCAGAGCTTTCAGTGTCAGTACGATGTACACTACCCTTATGATGGGATAGTGTACATTGTACTGATAGGCATTCTTACCAAGGAAACCCGACTTGAGAGTCCATGGAGAAGTGTGTAGCATTGAGTGACATCATCACTATGGATGCACATTTTTAAAATGTCCTGCTTTGGCAAAATACCAATGTTGCTATACAAAAATGGCCTCCTAAATAGTTTTTAATTTTTTACCAGTCTAAGAAATTGAAAATCCAGGGATCACTCAATTTTACAATTTTTCCGAATCTCTGGCTCCCCTGTAGTCCTGGATTTTTGCAAATATTCGATGAGATAATCAGTGAAAACAGTTTTTAAAAATCATCATTTGAACCTAAGTCTATTTTATCAACATAGAAAAATTTTTCCTTTTTTTTATGATGTAGAGAACTACTGTAAATGGCAGTGGGGTGGATGAGAGGAAAGTCTCCCTGGCCTGACCCTGCATGCATGTGTGTGAACACACACACACACACACACATCACGCACACTAACTGAATAATGATCTCGGTGTGTTGATTTAATGACATAGCAGGGTTTCATGCTGTTTTACAAAATACAGGACAGGTTTGAAAGTTTTTGAACATCAGAAAGTACATGACTACAGCCTTTTCAATTGGGGGTTAAAAGTGGGCATAAGAACCAAGGAATCTCGAGTCACTGTGTGCAAGACAGTCAAGCTAGGGCGAGCAGAGCATCCAGGCTATAGATATTTGCACAATTTTACTAGTACAAACACCCTAGGTACCAATGCTTTCATGGAAATTCTGGCTGTGTCACTGTGTTAACTTTGGCTTAGGCCTGAAGCTATTTTCGGAAATCTTCCCAAACTTACAGGAAGTGCCTTCCCTTTTATTTACATTCAATATTGTTATTTTTAAGTATTGCACATGCAGTAAGGCTTTTTTCCTTTGCCTCCATTCATAGTCATGTTTTAAAATTCACATATGTATGAACATCCATGAAAATGTACAAACATACCTTTTTGGCTGAGCTCATCTCAAAAAAATAAAATTAAAATACCGTAACTCTCACCTGATTGAGATGCTAGACCTGATGGCTCTTTCTAGCAAAGCCTGAGTGCTCACAGACTGGGTCAAGGAGACCGAGACTCCCTGGGCTCCAGCAGAAGCTGCGGCAAAATTGATAAACAAATAAATAAAGTAAAGTAAAGACCAGAGGCTCTGTGGGGAGTTGGGGCTCCCTGTCTCTTTCATGAGTAATGAATGTGGCAACCACAGGGACTTGGAAGGGACTGGGATTCTCACATCTGTAAGCTGACTTTCAAGGAGGTCAATGCACTATTACATGGACTTGCTGGGGGAGTCAAGGAGTAAATAAGAAGAGGGGGTTCAGGCAGAACAGAAAGGGCTTGGAAAGGAAGGTATGAGAGGGATTGCTTGGAAATCCACTCTCCTTCTCTTCTGAAATTTGTCTGTGTTAAAGTTCGAATCTCCAGGACCCGTTGTTCAATGTGACCAAATTTCCCAGCCAGTCTCTAGAGGAGTAAGACAACTTGTGCCCAAAGAGGCCCACCTGAGGAGACCATCTGTCTCAAGGCTGTTTCACTGTCCTGGGTGGTCTCAGTCTCTTGAAAAGGAGCATCTTTCTCTTGAGAAATACACATGAAGTAAATAGAACAGAAGCTGGCTCTTTCACACTGGCCTTCCCACTCCCTCCCAAACCCTTCGTGTGTTCTTCAGCACAGGGGGGCTTTCATAGGTAAGTTTCTTATACGCTTGCTCTTGAATGCCGGTAAAGAGAAACGGCAAGAGAGAAGAAAGAAGAGACAGAGGGGCCCAGAGGATACTTGCAGATCTATACCTGAGCAAAACAACTGCAATCATCTTGGTGACTATGACCTCTTCCTCCCCTCACAACTCAGTGGTCAATTTTCAAGGTCATAGAAGGTCAGAAAGATAGAAATGTGGCACTTTGCTCCATGCAAAATAGTTGCTATTCTACAATACAAATGTGTTCTGTTTTTACATGGAAAATAACTTTGAAACATTAATATGGACCTTCGTTTGTGTGGAAATTGCCTTTCACTAACGATCAAAAGGAAGAAGCGGATTTGCTTTCACTCACATTTGTAAAAAGAGATTCTTGTTCACTTTGGTATAGCATGCATGATTGCATACCTAACAAATCAGTCTTAACCCATTCTTCATATATTTAAGGCATTTTACGATTCAAAGAAGCTATCAATAATTCTTCAAAGAACAGAACAGCGTAGCTCAGGAAGCTGCTTCTTTAAGAGAAAGTCAAAATCAGCAAATTGGCATAAGATGGAGCCAAGTTGAAGCTATAGGGACGGTGCCCTTTCCTTCTTCTGGAATAACCAGGCCTGACTTGGCCTTTGTTCTGTTCTGTTCTAGGGAAAAAAGGAATCTCTGCTTAGCTGTACTAGTCATAAAAATGTTTATCACTTACTCATCTAATAAGAGGAGCCCTGGGAGCTTAAGGCATAAAGAAAAGAGATGGAAAAGGAGATAATTGTAAAAACTTCCCAGTTATGAGAGTAGAGAGGACAGATGAATATTGGAAACTGAAGAAAAAGTGAAATGAAAATCAATCACAATATAGTGACTCATCTGGCTTTGCTTTTTTTTTCCCCCTTCAATTAAAAATATCAGGATACAAGTAAGTTTCAACCCTTGCCCCATTATGAAAAATGACTCTTTGTTTTGGCAACTCGTTTAATTTCCTAGGACACTGATTTTCTCAATATATAAAAACTGAAATCCACTTTTAAAAAATGAAATCTTTCCATGCTATCCTTGGGGCAATGTTCTCAATTCTTTGGAGGGTGGCTGAAAAGAGAAACCAAACTGGCTTATAAGAAGCAACCCCTAGAACACGTCTCCCACCAAAGGGCCTTCCAACTTGGGGGCCCACAATGAAGCAAGATCTTCACGGAGGAGAATAGGTGTCTGTCAGAGGACATGGTCTTTGAGAGCCTGGAGTGCAACGTTGGGAAGGATAGCAAGACTTTATTCTATGGGAAGGTTAACAATGTCTGCCAACGTGCCAGGGGGGATGGAGAAGCACAAATGCTGTCTGTCTACTAGCCCCAGACTAAATGCCATGGTTCCAGGAGCACCTGAAAAAGGTGTTACTCACATAAATATTTTGTCCACTGGTTGCTGAGAACTGAAAACCATTTCAGGAAGTGGGAGGGAACGATTTGATCTCTTCAGCCCACAAGTACAGAAGTTGCAATGCAAATACCTTGGAATAAGGAAAAAACATGACTTGTATTCCAGGTAGGGAGGAGATGGTTGATAGCAGATCCTCTTTCTTTGTTGGTGGAACTGTGCGTGGGTGGAGGAGAGGGAGAAGCAGAGCGGGGGTCAAGAAGCTAGATGTCTGATTAGAGGAAAAAAGAGATGCACAAAGACAATTCTCTAAAAATCCTCCTGTATTAACCATGATGTCTCAGACCTGAAAAGACTCAGATAAGCCCTAACCTCCATAAAGAGAATGGCAGGTGTAGGTGACCATGCAGACCTTTCTTAGCACTGGCCAAGCTTAGGAGATACATGAAATAAGGGAAAATATTCTGAATATTACTCAATGAGAGGAAGTAGATCAAAGTGCTTAAGGTTGCAGGTTCTACTTCTTTAACATGATAGTTTATACCTACAAAATCCTGTAGCAAATGTCTTACTTAAATGGACAAATATTGAAAGGTCACTCACAATATTGGAAATGAGATTAGGTACCAATATTTTTAATATCATGCTAGAAGACTTAGTCAGTGCAATTAAGCTAGAAATGGATGAGAGAAGATAAGAAAACTTCCAAGTGTTTGGAAATTAAGAAGATATAAATAATCTTTGGTTAAAGAAGAACTCACAGTGGAAATTAGAAAATATTTTATGCTGATTATAATAAAAATTTAACAAATCAAATCTTGTGGGATAGGCAGTGATTACAAACAAATTTATAGTCCTAAGCACATACTTTATATTAGAAAAGAAGGAAGGCTGAAAATTAATGTTTCCATCTCAAGAAGAAGGAATTAAATACAATAATGTAGAAGAAAGGCAATAATAAAGACAATAGCATAAATAAATAAATATAAATAAACAAATATTGAAAAATAGAGAAAATTCACAAAGCCAAAAACGTTTTTTAAAAAGACCAATAAAATTGATAAATTTGCATCAATACTGTTAAAAGAGAGGACAGTGGTAGGAAGAGACCGTGAACAAGAGAGAGAGACAGAGAGAGAGAGAAAAAGATTAAATTACTAGTATCAGGAAGGAAAAAGATGTCATCAGCAAATCCTATAGACATTACAAAGACAATAATAAGATATTACTACCAATTTTATGGCATTGAATTTGAAAAGGTTTAGTAAATGGACAAATTCCTAGCAAAGCTCAATTTTTAAAAAAGGGAGAAAATCTGAATAGTTATGTAACTATTAAATTGAGAGCACAAATCAAACCCTTTCCAAAAAGTAATTCCATGCTCACTCAGATGGCTTCACCAGTGAATATTACTCAGTATTTAAGGAAAAATTAACACCAATCATATACAAATGCTTCCAGACATTTCAAAAAGTGAGAATATCTTTTATTTTATTTTATAAGATCAACATAAACTTAATCCCAACACATGACAAAGACATTACAAGAAAGAAAAATTATAGGTCAATCTCTTAAGACATAGATGCAAACATTATAAACAAATTATGATCAATGAAATATGATAATGATAATATATCATAACCTGATTGAGCTTATTCTGGGACTGCAAGGCTGTTTAATATTGATAATCAATATATTTTATTCTATTAAGAGAACAAAAGAGGGAAATCATGTAATCATCTCAAAAGCGCAGAAAGCACATTTACTATAATCCAATGGCAGTTCAAAGTTTTCTAAGGAAACTAGGAATAGGTGGAAACTTCTTAATATGATAGAGGGAAACTACAAAAATTATATAGCAAAGACATATATATTTAATTGTGAAATGTTGAACATTTGGCCTTGAGATTGGAAATGAAACACGAACACCCACTAGCATCACTTCTAATTCAGCATTGCACTGAATAAATTCCTAAACAGTTCAGTAAGCAAGAGCAAAATATTGAATGCATAAAAAAAGAGTATAATAGGAATTATTCATAATTGTGTGAATAAAAAATCCAAGAACATCTATAGAGAAAGTACAGAAGAGTGAATATGGCAAACTTGCTGGATACAAGGTCAATTTGCAAAAAGCAATTGGACTTCTGTATATCAGTAACAAGTAAGTAGAAAACTAATGTAGGACCTTCACACTGAAACTGTAAACATTATTGAGAGACACTAAAGAAAAATAGTGTATTCTAAAGGCTTTCCACTGTTGTGTAATTCATTGAATGAATTTCTCATTTCCAGAATTACTGTTTGGCTTTTCTTTAATACATCGATTTCTTTAGAGAAATTTTCACTCATTTCCAGCATTGATTTTGTGGCTTCTTTATGATGTGTTTCTATTTTCTCTTGCATTTCATGGAGCTTTCTTACAATCCATTTTTGGAATTAGTTTTTTGTTTTAAGTATATGCACCTTTATTTTTTCTCTTTAAAAAAATATTTATCTATTTTTTAAATTTTATTTACTTTTTTAAAAGAATATTATGGGGGTACAAACATTTTGGTTACATAAATTGCTTATGTACCATTTCAAAGTTATAAGTGTGCTTATAACCCAGATAGTGTGCATCGTACCCATTAAGTGTGAATGAACCCATTCCCTCCTCCCCTTCCCACCTGCTTGATTTCTGATGACTGTTATTTCCATATGTGCACATAAGTGTTAATCAACTAGTTCCAAATTAATGGTGAGCACATGTGGTGTTTGTTTTTCCCTTCTTGTGATGCTTCACTTAGAAGAATGATCGCCAGCTCCATCCAGGTTAATACAAGAGGTACTAGTTCACCATTTTTTTTTATGGCTGAGTTGTACTCTATGGTATATAGATAACAAATTTTATTAATCCACTTATGTATTGGTGGGCACTTGGGTTGTTTCCACATCTTTGCGATTGTGAATTATACTGCTATAAACATTCAAGTGCAGGTGTCTTTTTTTTACAATGTCTTTTTTTCTTTGGGTAAATATCCTGTAGTGGGATTTCTGGATCAAATGGTAGTTCTACTTTTAGTTCTTTGAGGTCTCTCCATGCTACTTTCCAGAGAGGTTGTGCTAGTTTGCAGTCCCACCAGCAGTGTATGAGTGTTCCTGTCTGTCTGCATCAATGACAGTATTTGTTGTTTTGGAACTTTTTTATAAAAGCCATTCTCACTGGTGTTACATGATATCTCATTGTGGTTTTGAATTGCATTTACCTGATAATTAGAGACACTGAGCATTTTTTCATGTGTTTGTTGGCCATTAGTCTATCTTCTTTTGAAACATTTCTGTTCATGTGTTTTGCCAATTTTTAATGGGGTTGTTTGATTTTTTTTCTTGCTGATTTGCTTGAGTTGTTTATAGATTCTAGTTATCAGCCCTTTATTGGATTTAAGCATGCAAATATTTTCCCCCATTCTATAGAGTATCTATTTGCTCTATTCATTGTGTCTTTGGCTGTGCAGAAGCTTTTTACATTGATCAGGTCTCATTTCTTTATTTTTATTGTTCCCGTGATTGCTTTTGGGGTTTTCTTCATAATTTCTTTGCCTAGGCCAATATCTGTAAGAGTTTTTCCAACATTTTCTTCCAGAATTCTTATAGTTTTATGCCTTAGGTTTAAGTCTGTTATCCATTGTGAGTTGATTTTTGTGAGTGGTGAGAAGTGCAGATCCTGTTTCAGTCTTCCACATGTGGGTATCCAATTTTCTCAGCAACATTTATTGAATAGGGATTCTTTTCCCCAGTGTATGTTTTTGTCTGCTTTGTCAAAGATCAGATGGTAATACGAGGATGATTTTATATCTGGGTTCTCTGTTCTGATCCTTTGGTCTGTGTCTCTGTTCTTGTGACAGGGCCATGCTGTTTTGGTTTCCATAGCCTTGTAGTATAGCTTGAGGTCTGGTAAATTGATGCTTCCCATTTTGTTCTCTTTGCTTAAGGTTGCTTTGGCTATATGGGGTCTTCTGTGGTTCCGTTCGAAGCGTAGAATTATTTTTTCTAGATATGCAAAAAATGATGTTCATATTTTAATAAGGATTACACTGAATCTGTAGATCATTTTGTGTAGTATAGACATTTTAACAATGTTGATTCTGCTGATCCATGAACATGGTGTGTTTTTCCATCTGTTTACATCCTCTGCTATTTCCTTCCTCAGTGTTTCTTAGTTCTTGCTGTAGAGGTCTTTTACCTCAAAATTCTTTGTCTGCCATTTTAACCATTTTGTTTAGGTTCATATCCATTTGTACGGAGTTATTAATTTCTTTTGGGGGCACCCTTTTGCTCTGGTTTTTCATATTTTCAGAGTTCTCTCGCTGATCTCTTCTCATCTGGCCTTTTAATCAAGATCTGGGGGTGCTAGGGCTGGCTTATGGCCCTGTCTCTGAGTCCCCAAAGATCAATCCCTGACCATGCCAGGGAGAGGAGTGCTGGGCCTGAGTTGTTTTTAGAGTATTTTAGCAGGTTTGATGAACCTCTCGGATTACCTCTGACCTGTTGTCTTCACCTCTTCCCAATGGAGTGTGATGATTTTTGTCCCCCAGCATAATCACCAAGCTTGTGGATTGTACATGTGGGTCCAAACCCACTGCTCCCTAATTTCTTGAGTTGGAAGGTACTAAGTTTAGCTACAGGGTTGTTGTCCCATTATTGATTGTACTTTGTGTGGAGAAGCCAGCTGCCAAGGTAATCTTTTGTGCCCGTGGTATGCTCTGATACCCTAAGTGGGACTTATATATGCCCCAAGTTTTAGGAGGGACCTTTTGCACCCAGGGTGTTTCTTAGTTCCTACTCCCCCTGAGATGGGGTAGAAGCAAGATAGATCATGGCTGGAATGCGAAAGCCTGAGGGGCTTTGCTCAGCCTCAGTGGGACTCAGAGTTTGCTTATCCGGCTGATAGAGGGAGTGCTCATACAGAGCTCAGAGCTATTTCTCCAAGTCCAGATAGCTGCTCCCAAGGGGAGGGGCCTAATCGTGTACTAAGGCCCACACCAGGCTTTTTCTGTCCCTGTCCACTAACCTGGTTTCTCTGTAAAGTGGAGCATGTCCCCTCCCTGGAAATCCACATCACTGTCCCATCTGATCTGTCCATGTGCATTCCCACTCTGTCCAAGACTGGCTTTTGAGCTACCCCACAGTTGATATGTGTGACCCACAGGCGTATGTCTCCATGTGATGTGGCAGGTAAGGGAATCACCAATTGTTCATGCCTGTTCCACCACTAGAGCCCAAGGTGAGGGAGGTAAGCCTCTCCATACACAGAGGTCTCTACCGGTGGCATGTTCCTTCTGGGGGAGAAGCAGCAGCTCATAAGTCTCTTGGATCAAGCTTCACTCCCTATTGTAGTGAGTGGTGGGAGGGGCCACTGCTCCAGTTCTGCCTGTGCATTCAGTTACCATGGGAACCATGGGCTAAGTTAATTCAGTCTGAGTGCTGTAGGCTTCTGCAATATGAGCTAAACAAATCAGCGAAAGAGTTAAGAACAGAGAAATAAGAAGAATGAACAAAGCCCACAAAAAAGTGGGATTATGTAAAGAGGACAAACATAGGCATCCTTGAGGACAAAAGAGAAAATACACAAGGGTTGGATAATATATTTGAGGGAATAATTGAGGAAAATTTCTCTGGCCTTAATAGAAATCTGGATATTCAGGTACAAGAAGCACACAGGACCCTTGGGAGATTCATCATAAAGAAGCAATCACCATGACACATAGTCATTAGGTTGGCCAAAGTAAACATGAAAGAGGCACTGCTATGAGCAGTAAGGTGAAAATAACAGGTAACTTGAAAAGAAAAACCTATCAGACTAACTGTAGACTTCTCAACTGAAACCTACAAGCCAGAAGAGACTGGGGACCCATCCTCAGTCTTCTACAACAGAATAATAGCCAGCCTAGAATTTTTTGTCCTGCAAAACTAAGTTTTGTATATGAGGTGGAAATAAAGACTTTCTCAGAAAAGCAATCATTGAGAGAATTTGCAAAAACCAGACTTGCCTGCAGAAAGTACTGAGACATGCATTATACATTGTTCAGCACAATAGACACCCACCAAGGTAAATTCATCCAAAAGCTAAAATTCAGAGCCCAGTTACCACAATGGCTCAAGAGGTAAAACAAAGCAATGAGGGCCTACCCAACATTATGAAGAGAAATCTACTCCATGTATCAATTCTTTCAATAAATGCGAATAGCTTGAATTCCCCACTCAAGAGACATCAGCTGGCTGAATGGGTAAAAAGATACAACCCAAGTGTCTGTTGTCTCCCGGAAACACACTCAACACACAAGGACCCATTTAGACTCAAGGTAAAAGGATAGAAAACAATATTCCATACAAATGGAAACCAAAAGAAATCTGATGTAGCCATTCTCATATCAGATAACATAGACTTCAATTCAACAAAAGTAAAGAAAGACAAAGATGCTCACTATATAATGCTGATGGGAACAATTCACAAAAAGACTTAATATCCTAAATATTTATGCACCTAACACAGGAGTACCCAGATTCATAAAGGAAATTCTACTCAATCTAAGCAAAATGATAAAGAGCAGCACCATAGTAGCCAGGAACTTCAACACCTCACTGACTGAATGGGACAGATCCTCCAAACAGAAAATTAGCAAAGAAAAAATGGGCTTAAACATAACTCTAGAACAAATGGGCCTAACAGACATTTACCGAACATTTCACCCAAAAACTACTGAATATATGTTCTTTTCATAAGCTCATGAAATATTCTCTAAGATTGATTATGTCCAAGATTTAAAAAGTCTCAATACATTTTTAAAAAATACAAATTTATACCATGTATCTTCTCAGACCACAGCAAAATAAAATTAGAAATTGACTCCAACAGAAACACTCATCTCTATAAAAAGTTCTGGAAACTAAACAACCTATTGCTGAATGATAGTTAGGTCAAGGAAGATATAAAGATGGAAATCAAAAGATGCTTTGAACTAAATGATAATGGTGATAACACAAGTTATCAAAATCTGTGGGATTCAGCAAAAACAGTCCTGAGAGGAAAACTCATAGCCTTAAATGCCCGCATCCAAAAGACAGATCACAAATCAACAATCTAATGAATCATCTGAAGGAACTGAAAAAGGATGAGAAAACCAATCCCAAACCCAGCAGTAGAAAAGAAAATAACCAAGATTAGAGTAGAACCAAATGAAATTGAGAACATAATAATTTTACAGAAGATTAAAGGAACAAAAAATTTGTTCTTTAAAAAGGTAAACAAAATTCACAGGCCTCTTGCTATAATAACCAGAAATAGTAAAGAAAGGATCCTAATAAGCTCAATCAGAAATGAAAAGGGAGAAATCACAACTAATATCATGAAAACACAAAACATCACCTCTGAACACTATAAAAGTCTCTCTGCTCATAATCTTGAAAATATGGAGTAAATGGAAAAAGTTCCTGGAAACACACAACTTCCCTAGGCTCAATCAGGAAGAAATAGAACTCCCGAAGAGACCAATGTCAAGCACTGAATTGAAGTAGAAATAAAAAAATCTTCCAATAAAACAAAGTCCCAGGCCAGTTTTGCATCCAAATTCTACCAAACCTACGAAGAAGAACTGATACCTATACTGCAGAAATTATTCCATAACATTGAGAAGGAAGGAATCCTCTCCAACTCATTCTATGAAGCCAATATCACCTTGATATCAAAGCCAGGGAAAGACATGACAACAACAACAACAACAAAAAATTACAAACCAATATCCCTATGAATATAGATGCAAAAATACTCAATAAAATCTTAGCAAACCAAATTCAGCTGCACATCAGGAAAAAAAAATTCACCATGAACAAGTATGCTTCATCTCTTGGATGCAAGGATAGTTTAACATACAGAAATCTATAAATGTAATTCATCACATCAATAGAGGCAAAAACAAAGACCATATCATCCTCACAATAGATGCAGAAAAAGTATTTGACAAAATTCAGCACCCTTTTATGATAAGAACTCTTAAGAAAATAGGCATAGATGAAACATAACTCAATATTATAAAAGCCATATATGACAAACCCACAGCCCACATCATACTGAACAGGGAAAAATTGAAAGCATTCCTGCTTAGAACTGGAATCAGAAAAGGTTGCCGACTATCACCACTTCTATTCAACATAGTGTTGGAAGTCCTAGCCAGAGTAATCATACAAGAGAAGAAAATCAAGTGTATCTAAATGGGGAAAGAAGAGGTCCAATTATTGCTTTTTGCTGATGATATGCTTTTATATCTAGAAAACTCCAAAGATTCTGCCAATAGACTCTTGGAATTGATAAATAAATTCAGCAAAGTCTCAGGTTACAAAATCAATGTATGCATATCAGTAGCTTTCATATATGCCAACAACAGGAGGGAAAAATGGCGGAGTACAGGTGACTTCCTGGCTCCCTGCTCCCAGAGTAAGAGGTGAAGAATTCGGTCTGCTACGCAGGAGTGAATCACTCCCCCACAAGAACAGCATTGTGAAACTTCGGAGAAACAGCGTGGGACACACAACACAGAAAAAAGAAAAGGTGAATGGGAGATAGAATCAGGAAGTCTGGAGAGTGCAAGATAAAGAATAGACAATAGAGCGTGGGATGGTTACACCCACCTGGCCAGCAAGTGCAGTAGAATCTGACCCACAGGAGAACATCCTGCTTCCCCACTGATCTTCACACCCACTCAGACAGGGACCTGCCTGAAGTCAGCGCAAAACTGCCGCAGGAGATGTTGAGCTCTGCAGAGAGGAGACAATAGCAGGAAGCATCTTGAACTCCCTGGAGGTCTGTGCTGGGACTGCACTGGGTGGGGGAAGGACTGGTCTGAGCTACCGCTCAAGTGAGTTAGGAGACAGGCACCTTGCCTCTGGTGGTCAGTGGGACCAGAACAACAGAGGTGAACACTAAAAAGGGGAACTCTACCCTGGAAACTGCTGTAGGCGATTAGGCTGGTTCAGGGCTGGTGAGAAAGTGCAAGATCTCCTGCCAAACAGGTATGAGATTGTGGGAGGGCAACACACAAGAGACAACGGAGGTGTCCTGTTGGATCATCTCCCAAATCCAGCATCTGCCAACTCCTGAACAGTTGCCCCCAGCATTAGCACTCTGCAGTTGGGTGGCCGCCATTTTGGGGGTCCACAATCCAGACGCTGTGGTGCGCTATGGTTTCAGGCAGTATTGTTCCTCTAGTCTGGGGACTCTCCTGAGAGGCTCCACCCTTCTTCAACCTATTGTCAACTAGCTGAGCCATTTTTTTTTTTTTTTTTTTT
>VBSM01002616.1:32883978-32911722 GCA_008086735.1 Cheirogaleus medius
TGCTGAAATAAAAAAAAAAAGAATACTATGAGTAGCGAAAAAATGTGACCCTGTGGCAGAAGGGCCAGGCACAGGGAGCTGCAATCACTTTAGAAGTCACAATGTCCTCAGATGAGGGACATATTCCCCCAGGTGGGGTGGAGCATCTTAGAGTGGCTGAATACAGAGGTAGTACGTTTCTTCAGTATACAGCAAGAGCTCCTGTGGAGCAATGAGGAGTTGGCTCAGTAGAATGGCAACACATATATCTATGACGCTAAGACAATTTTTTTAAGAAGTTGAAATCAGTTAGCTATTTTACTATTAGAGGAATGAGCTAATGACTTAAAGCTGTGGTCCCCAATTCCTAGGCTGTGGCCAGTACCAGTCTGTGGCCTGTTAGGAACCCGGCTGAGTAACACTGCCTGAGCTCCGCCCACCCCCCATCCCCGCAATCTCCACCCCTCTGTGGAAAAATTGTTTTCCATGAAACTTAAGAACGCGGCCGCACAGCAGGAGGTGAGCCGCGGAGGAGTGATAGAGGCTTCATCTGTATGTATTTACAGACACTGCCCATTGCTCGCATCACCCCCTGAGCTCCCTGTCCCTGGTGTCAAAAAGCTTGGGGACCGCTGAATTAAAGAAGGCATTTGGTTGGGTTTTGAAGTTTGCCATTTCAAAGAGACATTCAACCATAGCCTGTGGGTTTTTTTATTTCTTTTTTTCTTTTTCCTCTCGTTAGATATGTAATTTTCCTCTTTTCTATGCTTTGGGCTAGATATTTCATGGATAGGCCAAAAAGGTATACATACAGCAACTATGGAAAATGCTCTGTCAGAGACATTTAATATTCAGCAATGTCAAGTAGAAATTAATAAGCATTTTATGAAGAAAGAACACTAGAATATCAGTAGTTGTCATCTTACTATTTTAGAGCATTTCTTCCAATTTTTCACAATCCATCCCCTCTCCTTCATTTCTTTCTTTTTTTTTTTTTTTGAGACAGAGTCTCACTTTGTTGCCCAGGCTAGAGTGCCGTGGCGTCAGCCTCGCTCACAGCAACCTCAAACTCCTGGGCTCGAGCAATCCTCCTGCCTCAGCCTCCCGAGTAGCTGGGACTACAGGCATGCACCACCATGCCCGGCTCATTTTTTCTATATATTTTTAGTTGGCCAATTAATTGCTTTCTATTTATAGTAGAGACAGGGTCTCGCTCTTGCTCAGGCTGGTTTCGAACTCCTGAGCTCCAGCGATTCGCCCTCCTCGGCCTCCCAGAGAGCTAGGATTACAGACGTGAGCCACCGCGCCCGGCCCCCTCTCCTTCATTTCTTCTGGCACTCTGGACTATGATGATGCAATTGGAGAATTTTCTGGTTCTGGCAATATTATGGATCAGAGAACTTGAATACCAACTTACTACAAACACCCAAAAATGCTTGCTCAGGTACCATACCTATTATTTTAAATGCATAGCTAAGTTTGTAAGAAATGAAAAGAAATCCATATACATGAAAAAGAAGAATCTGAAAACCAGGAGAATGAGCTCATTATCTGATGTAGAGTTTGCTAAACAGGGTGATGTATGTCTTAATATTAGGAAAGACTCAAGGCTACCTCTATGCAAATTTCTGGAGTTTTTTTCCTGCTAATTCCATCATTTCCATCTATTTCCATCATTTTGGTCTGTTTCTAGTGACTGATTTTTCTCTTTATTGTGGGTCACATTTTTTCTGCTTCTTCAAAGAATTTCTCCCTGAATTCTGCCCTGCGTACTTCTGTTTTCCAGCCTTGATAGAGTAACAGGGATCAGATTTATCCTCCCACTGTAGGCAGCAAGTAAATTTAACAAGATAAATGAAACAACTGTTTTCAGACATTGGAAAAAGGCAGCCTAGACTGTGATGCCTGAGAGAAGGGAAATAATGAAGTTTAGCCTATGAACGATCCAGTTATCTTCCATGTTATAAAACTGATGATGCCATGTTGCATTTGCACAAATAAGTTAACAATACTTATGATAACTTGTTGCAAAGTGTCACTTAAAATAGTAGCTTTAGCACAGAGATTTTGCTGATATGAAGGCAATGAAAAGAAGTTGAAGGCTAATTCATGTTGTCAATCAATCATGGTCCTTGAACAAGGTAGTTGTTGGTACTTTGAAACATTATCAGGGTCTTAGCATCCTACAACTTTGACAATGTATTCTTTCACAATTCCTACATCACTGAGTGGCTTCCCTTTTTATCCCTGAGTATATAAGCTACTTTATAAGTTGCTTCAGTGGCATTATTTCTGGGTCTTATAGCTGCTTGAAAGAATTGTCTTTGCTTTTGCTTTTCATCTTTTAATTTTTGCAATACAACTTATTGTGCCTCTCCCTCTAATTTAAAATATTTGTGGTCCTTATGAGTGTTATGATGCTGATGAGCATTGAATCTCTTTAATGTTGGTATTGCAGTATCACAAAACAAGCAAATTCATCTTATCTTTAGCAGAAACAAGATACTATTGCAATTCCTAATCCTCATTAAAAGATCTGTTTTCTTCCTTCAGCATTCTCTTGGTCTTCTTTGACATGATGGGCTGTTATTCAGACAGAAGTAAAAAATACTGTTGAGTTGTGCAACTATTCACAAATTCCACTTCAAACAGAAACACAGTGCACTGTGGTCAAAAGCTGATAACAGGCTGGTGTGCTTGACTCCTATAAACTCCCACCAGCCTCGTGCAGTAGTGGCACCAGTCAGGCAGGGGAAATTAGAACTAAATCATTAGCATAGTAGCTGTCAATTTAGCCATTATGGCTTCCTAATGTTATAATTGTGCAGGTCAATCTCGCAGGAATTATTTTGTTGAAACTTGTTTTATTCTTTGGTATTTTAAATACATTCGTTTAAAATTAAAATAAAAGCATAAAAGACAAACCAAATGTACTACTAAAAATAAAAGGATTTGTTCTGTAAAATTTGGATTCACTCAAAAGGTCGCACTTAAGGACCTAGAAGGCCATAGGTTCCCCACCCAGACTGGGCTATACCATATAGCCTAGGTGTGTAATAGGGGAATGTGCAGGTATGCTCTTGATATTTGCACAGTGATGAAATTGCCTAATGATGCATTTCTGAGAAAATATCCCTGTCGTTAAGCGACACAACTGCATATAAAGGAAAATGTGAAAAACGAGAGAAAAAGAAACATGAAAAGAATCAACTGAAATTATAAGACGTGAAAAACATAGTATCTGAAATGCAAAAATTCACTGGATTGGATTAAGCAGATTACACCTATAAAAGAAGACATAACAATAGAAACTAATTAAAATGAAGAACAGAACAAATAATTTTAGCATGTTGACTCTAGCATACATAAAAGGGGGTAATAATTTATTACTCCCTTATTACTCTTATTCCAAGATTGTGAGGTTAGTTTAACATTTGAAAATCCATCAACGATCTTATCAGATTAGCAGAAGAAAGAATAAAAGTCATAATATCACTTAAATAGATGTAAAAATGTTATTTTAAAAAAATCTACCCTAAATCACAATTTAAAAAAAAAAGACTTTCAGCAAAAGAGGAATGGGTGACTTTCTCAACCTAATAAAGGGAATGAATGAAAATCAAAAGCCACCTTTATAATTAATAATAAAGACATGAAATCTTTCCCCCTTAAGTTCAGAAACAAGACAAGCCTATTAACTCTTAACATTGCTATTTAATGTTACATTGACGATCCTAGCTAAAACAAGGCAGCGAGGAAAAGAATTAAAGGTATAGAGATTGGAAAAGAAGTAAAGTTGCCCTTACTTATAGTTGACATACCCTTTTATGTAAAAAAAATTAAGAAATCTTTAAAAAAAGCTATTAGAACTAAAAATGACTTTATTAAGTTTAAAGGAAACAAAGTCAATTGTATTTCATTATACCAGTAATAAATAATTGGAATTTGAAATTAGAAAATCAATATATTTATTGTATCATTAAAATATAAAATATTTCATGTAAAATATGAAATATTTGATATAAAACATAAAATATATGTAAGAAAATTAACAAAATGCAAGCAATTTTATAACAAAACATAGAAGAAAATCTTGGCAAAATTTGGTCAGTAAGATTTTTTTTTTTTTAGGTAGAACACAGAAAGCATGAACCATAAAAGAAAATAAATAATAATAGGGACATCATCAAAATTCCAAATTTTTGTTCTTTGAAAACACCATTTAAAAATTTGAAAAGGTTTTTGAAAAAATGCTTTCTATCACAATAGATTAAAAGAATTGTATCTAGAATTTATATAGAACTTGCAATTCATTAATAAGAAGGCAAGCAACCCAATTTTTAAATGTGCAAAATATGTGAAGAGACATCAGAAAATAACTACATAAAGGGCCAATAATCACATGAAAGGATACTCAATATCCATAATTATCTGTGAAATGCCAATTAAATCCACAATGAAATACAACTGCACATCTGATAGAGTGGTGAAATTAAATCAACTGACAATATCAACTTTGGCAAGAATGTAGAGAAAGTGAATGTCTCATAAATTGCTGATGGGAATGTAAAATGGCACAACCACTTTGGAAAACAGTTTGGAGTGACTTATAAAGTTAAATATATACTTTCTATATGATACCCAGTAAGTCTGATTAGATAACCAAGAGAAATGAAAACATGTCTACAGAGAGACTTGTTCATGAATGTTCACAGTAGCTTTGTTCATAAGAGCCCCAAAATTGAAACAATACAAATATTCAATGGCAGGTGAATGGATAAACAAATTGTGATATATCTGTACAATGGAATACTAATCAGCAATATGAATGAATAAACTATTAATACATACAACAGCATGTTTGAGCCACAAAAATATTATGCTGAGTAAAAGAAGGCTACAGAGTACTTACTATTGTTTTCCATTTATGTGAGACTCTCAGAAAGATAAACCTAATACATAGTAATAGAGAGATCAATGTTTGCCTGGATCCAGTGTTGGGGTGATATTTATTGGAAAGAGAGCACAAAGTAATGTTCTGGAAGTTATGGAAGTATTTTATAAAATTGATTTTACTGATCTTTACAAGGATGTATGATTTTGTCAACTTCACTGGGCTGTACACTTAAATTTGGTACATTTTATTGTTTATAAATTATGTCTCAACAATACTTGATGTTAAAAGCTTTGATAAAATCAGTGAGGGAGGATGTAGATTAGTGGGAACTCTCATACATTGTTTTTGGAAGTATTCATTTTTACAACCATGATTGAAAATTATTTGATACTATCTTACACATTTAAAGATGTGCACATCCCATTACCTAACAATTTCACTTTAGGGAACATACCCTAAAGGAACCTTGTCCTAAAATTCATAAGGAAGAGTCAAGAAACAAGAAAAATCAAGGTAATTTTGAAGTAAATGAATAAGGAGAATTTGCCTTATCAGATAAAAAGACATTTATAAAGAATGATTTATTTATATTAGACTATTGTGATATTTGTGCAGAAATAAAAGACAGAGCAGAGAGGTTGGATACAGATTCCTGTATATATAGGAAATGGAATATGACAAAGATAATTAGTAGTTAGTGGAGAAATAATAATTATTATATATAACACACACATCTGATATGTATGTATGAGATACACTTACATAGATCTTACTATATGTCAGGCACAGTTATAAGTACTTTTATATATTAAGATATAGTCCTCATAACAAGCCTATAAAAGTAGACTGCTCAAAATTTGTGACTTCATGGAGTCTTTTGACAGACTCAAGATAATTTACTAGGTCATTTAAGTACAATGTTGAACATTTGTGGCTTATGAGAAAGCTTAATGTGAAAAAATTATATTTATGAGTCCCTTGAAAAAAAAAAGACTTCAAAAAAGTCCTTAAAACATCTTTTTCCCCCATAAAAAACGATTGCTTTCTACACACATGTACACACACACACACAACTTAGTAATTAGTAAACTTTTTTAGGAATTTTAACATAATATTATGATTGTGTTGAAAACAGGTGAGTAAATGGGAGAGAAAGTAGGGTATCCTTGCAAATAGACAAAATCCTAAAAATATTATAGCTATTTTTATTGAGCATTTTCTATATGCCAGCTATTTTCTGTAGGTTATCTCAATGTCTGTGCTATTCACATTATCTTCAATATATGTTACTTGAAATTCATAAATTTGGTGTGGAAGTTCTTCGTCATCAGGAATTCACAATTTATCAAAAATAATATAGACAAAACAGATATAAAGAAAATGAATTAACTACGTATATTTCATCATTAGACATAAAAATAAGAGAGATGTTTGGATGCCAAGTATGGTATAGTTTAAGTGGATCTAAATCATTCAAAGAGGATGTCCTCAGGGAGATGAGTTTTTAAGTGCTTTTAGTAGGAATGATCAGTCTGTTTTAAGCATATGTTAATGCTTTAGTAAGGGATGGGATATGGAGAATAATCTTCCTGGCTCGGTTGTATATGTGAGCAAGATTGACTGGGGGGGGGGTAACTATAGTTATATAGTTAACCAGTGTAGCATACAACAATAGAGTATCTTAATCACGTTTAGGATACCAAAATTAAGATTTTATATTTCAGCCAATGCACAAATATGGTGGCTTTGGGAATTAGAAGAGGATTAAATAGGTGCAGCCAGGAGGAAGCACCTGGGAAATCTGGAAAAGAGAATTAACTGGGCATGAGGAAAGACTGTAGCATAGTGGTTGTAAGAACACAGGCTCTGGAGTCAAATACCTGCAATTAAATCCTGATGTGCTACCATTTACTGCAGGTATGCAACTGTGGGCGAGACTCTTAACCTCTCTGTATCTCAGTTTGTTCAACAGCAAAAGAGAGACAGAGTACAAATAGCTATCTCACACTGTTGTGAAAATTAAATGGAAGAATCTATGTTAAATAATTACAACAATGCTTAGGACATTATAAGCAGTCCATAAATGTTCATTTTTATCATTTTTAGTATTTTGATTTTCCAACAAGGAATGCCGGTAGGAGAAAAGACAAAATAATTGTTTTGAGATGTGAGTATCATCTAACTGTAATTCCAATAAAACACCAACTTTAATGTACACACACACACACACACACACACACGAGCTCGGAAGAGGTGACAATCACAAAAGTGCAGTTGTGAGACCTGAGGTCTTGCCCATAGAAACTGAGTGGTAAGGACTAGCTAGAGAGGAATTATGAGCCAAGGAAAGTGTTGGGACTTGTCCATGAAGCAGAATTATTTTGAATTATAAGAATTCGAAAGAGAATGTTATGAGTATTTTTCAAGCATGTAACAATTCCTGAATTACAATTCCAGTGAGTCATGCTGCACTTATTGCACCGGGAGTGTAGGGTGTGACGCCCATCCACATTCTTGCACATACCCGCCTGTTCCCTCACAGGGGATGGGGTGTTTATGGACATAACCTCACTCAAGTCTGTGCTCCTTCTTGAGATTTGCAAACATTACGCAAATGGCTTTCAACCTGCCTCAAACTGTGTATTTTACGCACTTTTTCTAACCTTCATGTGGCTTCAAACCCTTACTTCATCAGTATCTCATATTGAACTTGTAGTCAGCTGAAGACACTAAATAATTTCCATACAGGCTCCTTGGTCACATCACCTTCATCCTCAACTTATGATCTGGAGGCTTTAGGAAAGGACTTTAAATTTCCCCTTCTTGTATTTTAGCTTGCTAGATTTGGTCTTGTCTGTCTGTTGAGATCACACTCTGTCATCCAACAATCTGTCATCTGCCTCAGTTTTGGGTTCAGCATGTCTGGTAAGTATGCATTCTGTGACCCCATTAAGCCCATTAATAAAAATATTGAAAAGAATAAGATCAAGGATAGAGTCCCAGTGAAAGTCACTATGGAGATCCCTTCAATTTGACATTAATTTAACAGTTCACATACTTCAAGTATATACTCTAAGTTGCTATATATAGCAAACTATATTCTTCAGCCAAGCCAAGAAAGTATATAATTGTGGAATCATATATAGGCGGGGGGGGGGGTTCAGGAAAAATCATTTAAATTCTGAAAATATGCCTCTGATATTTCATATTCATTATAGTTCTTCAAATCCAAAAGGGCTATA
Organism: Cheirogaleus medius; assembly: GCA_008086735.1. Lineage (NCBI taxonomy): Eukaryota > Metazoa > Chordata > Mammalia > Primates > Cheirogaleidae > Cheirogaleus > Cheirogaleus medius. The sequence goes on from VBSM01002616.1 coordinate 32,892,097, forward strand.
ACTTTAGGGCTATACTTCCTCTGAATCATAAACTTGTGTTTTTAAAGAGCAGACAGGAGCTCTTATAATTGTTTCCTTATATATGTTTCTCATAGATCTACTCCTGGAAGATTTTTGATTAAAATGACAACATGGCTTTTCATGGTCAAATATGTTCCGGAAAAGTTACCGACCATGGAACTGTTACAGTTTCACATTGTATATTATCATCATAAAGATTTGGAGGTCTGGGCATGGTGGCACATACCTGTAACCCCAGCACTTTGGGAGGCCTAGGAAGGAGGATCGCTTGAGGCCAGGAATTTGAGACCAGCGGAGGCAACATAGCAAGACATTGACTAAAAAAAAAAACAAAATTAATTAATTAAAAAATTGGTTAGGCATGGTGGCCCACACCTGTGGTCCTGGCAACTCAGGAGGCTGAGGCAGAAGGATTGCTTGAACTCAGGAATTTGGGGCTGCAGTGGGCTGTGGTGGCACCACTGCCTCCATCCTGGGTGACAAAGCAATACTTTGTCCCTAAAAAAAAAGAGAAGAAGAAAGGAAGAAGAAAAGAAGAAGAAGGAAGAGGAAGGAAGAGGAAGGAAGAGGAAGGAAGAAGAAGGAAGAAGAAGGAAGAAGAAGGAAGAAGAAGAAGAAGAAGAAGGAGGAGGACTTACTTGACCATGAAACACTTGTTCATGAGATACCACTTAACATTCCAGGGAATTGCAGCTGTACAGCATGGAGAGGGGACCCTGAGGGTCCTGAGAATCCAGGTCTAAGACCCAGGGGAGAGGCCCTCAACATTACAGAACTTGAAACACCATTGAGTGTAGGAGTCTAAATCATGTGGAAGAAGAAAGAGAGGCCCAGGCTGCTGTGATGAGCCATTCTATGGGTTCTATTCCACGGAGCTCAGAATCTCCAGCAACCCAGTGTTCCCTCTCACTGGCTCTCCTAGTCCCTACAGAAGTGTAGAGGACAAGGGATTCTGGAAAGACAGCAGAGGAACTGCAGTTAGTCCTGGCCCAAATTGGAATCTTCCTGAGTTGAGATCTCCAGATGCTTCTTCATGACAGAAGACGATAATTAGCTGCGAAACACAATGTTTCTAAAAGGCGTGCGTGACTCATGCAATGTGCTTCCCATTCCCATGGCTGCCTGTGGATCATTCAGAAAGGTATAGTCAAGGCGGCACATCTATTTGCTGGAATGAAATGGAGGAAAGATATCATTCTTATTTTCTGCGCTTCCCTCCACTCTCTGAAAGTCCTTGTTTTTTTAATCATAGTGCCAGGGATAAGGAGAAAGAGAAAAATAGGCTGCAGTTTGTTGGCTTTGTGGGAGGGGGAGCCAGGGGGGTAAGCACAGTGGGTATAGAGAAATGAGGCTGGCTGCTGCTTCACATAAGCCTAGGCTGAAGGCGGCATCTCCATTCCCCTCTTTTTGCTTGTTCTGGAACTGTGAGATTATGAGAATGTCAAGGCATGATTTCAGTTTTCTGACGACCCTGGGGTTATGTCAGCCAGCCAAACTACATGCCTCTGCCCCTGCCTCCTTGCCCGACAGCTGACCCTGCCTTAGCAAGACCACCCTCCTTCCTGCATAAAATCAAATCCTCTTATTTTCTCATCCGTGACTTCTCCCACACACTCAAGAGGCCAAATGTGTTTAATTACCAGAGATCATTTTGTAATCCAGTGGGCTACCACCCTACAGAGACTCACGCTGAGATCACCATGTTCATTCCCTGTCAGAAGTCTGTCCTGACTCTAATTCATGTTGTCTTGGAAGTGAGGAGTTCAAGGTTTTCCCCTTAACTCAAATATTAGGTCTTATGTCGCTGATGAGACGCTTTTGGCAACAGCAGGAATCATGTTCCCAGACTGTTAAACAATAACTTTTTTAAAAAGCTCTTCCAATCTCTAAACACATGTGTACCCCCACCCATTCCACCTTCTTTGCCTCTCTTGTTTTCCCCTCTGTTTTTCTTGGCAGATGTCGGTGTTGGGTAAATACTCCTTTCGTGGAGGTGCCTGTCTGTCAGGTCCCATCAACAGCAAAGAAAATGACAAGTTAATGAATTCATGATTGTGTCTGGCAGACGGTGTGTTCCAGTCCCATGGGGCACATCTGGCAACAGGTTAAAGCAAAACAAAACATAACAATGGAGTAAAAATGCAGCACTCAGAAACCCAAGGTGAAAAGGGAATTAAATAAATATCTTAAATGTAAATGTCCCTAAACCAAGAGCAAGTGATGAAAGCAGAGGAAGGAGGACCAGAAAGGAGCAACTTCAAAGCATTCATAAGGACAATTTCAAAAATATTTTTTTAAAACACTGCAATAAGAGGTTTCAGAAAGAAATTGGTCCAAAAGTGTTTTTAGGATCTTGGCCTCTGAGTGTTGTCGGTTGAAGGCAGCAGCAAGGAACTGCCTATAGCAGAGCATCTTCCCTATACTGCCAGAGCAGAGCCAGGCAAGTATCCCCTCTCCATGTCTCATTTTCTGTAACGCCAAGGCCTGATATTTAAAGAATATGTAAGTTGGTTGTACCATTTCAAGTAAGTTGGAGAATTTATATTTTCCAAGTACTTCTTGTGTTTTAAAATTAAAAAGTAAGTCATGACGGGTATCCTTGGTCAAAACATCCACTCATTTAATGAGGAGAGAGGCAGGAACATAGTATTTCTGTGCAGAAGCAGAATTTAGTGTGCACAATAGCAGAGGACAGACTCATGGAGAAGAAAAATGAAGATTTGTTTGGATATGATACTTTACGTTTTAGACAAGAGAAATGTAAAAGAGTAAAACTTTGTAATAATATAAAATCTGAAGAACAAACTAACTTCTTAAAGAAAAGGCTATTGATAATGGGACATATACACCAAAGATTTGTGTAAAATGACAAACACCATCAAGGTAAGATGAGTAGATGGTTATAAAATTTAAAACTCTAGTACAGTAGAGCTAAATCAGGGCTCCATTTAGCAGAAAACTTTTTCTTAGAAAAATAGAAACATTCTTACTGAGCATTTGAACACTCTAATAGAATGGCATCCTAGTCTTCTCATAAAATCAAAAGCATTGCTTTCTATGTTAGCTTTTCAGGCAAGTAGATCAATTATATCTAGAAGTGCTGCTGGTCGAAAATGAGAACCATTTTATTCTTTGTATTTCTATGAAGTGGTAGAGGTTTTATTTGGCTAAACCATTAGCCACAGGTTTTTCTTTGCCAAAAGCAAAACAACAACAAAATCCTTTAGTTCTGAAGTCCTCAACCCCTGGACTGTAGACCGGTACCAGTCTGTGGCCTGTTAGGAACTGGGCCACACAGCAGGAGGCGAGTGGCTAGTGAGTGATGGAAGCTTCATCTGTATTTACAGCCGCTCCCCATCACTCACATCACCGCATAAACTCCACCTTGTGTCAAATCAGTGGTGGCATTAGATTCTTATAGGCGTGCAAACCCTACTGTAAACTGCACACGCAAGGGATCTAGGCTGTGCACTCCTTATAAGAATCTAATGCCTGATGATCTTAGGTGGAGCTAAGAGGGTGATTGGCCACAGAGCCAATATTAGCAGCCAAAGAGAATGATGGCAAAATAAGAGTGGGAAGGGAAGAGGGGTGAGGGGCATCTAGGGAGCAAGGTCTGGGTATCGAAATAGCCACCTGCCAAGGGGAGAAGAGATGAAGGTCGAGAGAGTGGAAATCTATAAAATCATCATTTTGATAGTGGAAAAAGCAAAGAATACCATCTTGTGATTATGAGAAAAATATTAGGAGGACAAGCAATCCTGCTTAGGGAGTTCTGGAACCTGTGGGGAAGAATTGGAGTTGGGATAGTCTTCCCATTTTCTGAAGGTGGAGGCTGAATCAGAATTATGCTGGTTGGTTAAAGCAACCCCATTATGTGCTATGGCCAGTATGGCCAGGAACATATGTTCTCTCTCAGATATATCTCAGGTTCAGAGTATGGTACCTTTTTTTTTTATTACAACATAGCTCAGGACCTTGATTTGAAGACTCTTTGAACTTACTGTGATTGTATGTCAAGCCAAATGCTGAAAGGTACTCTACTAAAACTCTTTGCATCCATAAGGAAAATATCAAAAGATGGTAACCAAATCATTCTAAAATTTAATTTTCTAAGAAATGAGAACCACTACCAATACATATAACAATATCCCATAGTCTTAATAGCTTGTAGAATCACTTTGCATACATACCCTAAGACAGCAGAGTAGGTATAGACCTCCTTGATGTTATTTATCAAATAATTATTAACACTGAAGACTGGGGACATAGCAAAAATGAGTCTAAAAATAAAAATAAGTTATCTGATACCCAAAATTTTAGAAACAGGCAGGTATGCTTCAATCTCTTTTCTCTATGAAACCAAGTAATGATAAAACTAACAAAAAAAAGGGAACTGAGAATGAATATTTTAAGCTCTTCTATTCTCAAATATAATACAATGGATACATATTTACTGAGAAAAGATTGAATACAGATGAGAGAACATATTATTATCAAATTTTAGTATTAAAAACAAGCTTTTAACTTTGGAATGTTTATAGGCAAGTTTGTTTATCTAAAATAAATCACACCCAGTGAATTTCCTAAAGTTACTACAACTCATTTAGTACCAGGCATGACTAACTCATATCAGTTTAATAAGTCTTGGCAGTATGCAAGTGGAAGAGATGGAAAGAGATACTATCATAATTTATAAACACAAAAGGGAACGACTAATATTACATGAATCTATTCACACTTGAGAGTGCCAAGATTTTAAAGTTATAATACCAATCTTGATGAAAATTAAATAATAGATACAAGCTGCCCTGGGTTCCATTCACCAGTACAAATGAGGTGGGGTTTCCACAAGTACAGGTGTGCATGGCAGGAGGACACACATGACTACAATGTCAGATTCTCACTCTGCCCATGCAGGTGGGGTCTGTAAGAGGGGAAATATTTTGGATGCTCTCTTCAAAATGTATAGTACAGAGACCCAGAAAAATTCCTCTATTACCATGATGCAACCATTCCGAGTAGAGGCATGTAATGGGATGTTTTAAAGTAAACTTCAGTAGTTCATCCAGGACTGTCATTTCTAATCTAGGAAAACACGCGAGTGCTTGGATTTGTCTCAGATTTCTCTTCTTAAACCTTTACCTAAGCACTACTGAATCATTAAAATGGAATATGTCCTGAAAAATTCTTCTTTAAAATATGTAACTTGTCCTGTTTTAGTTCTGAGTGGAAACGCTTTCAATTTTTCACCATTCAGTATAATGTTAGCTGTGGGTTTGTTGTCTATTGCTTTTATAATTATGAGGTATGTTCCATATATGCCTATTTTGTTAAGAGTTTTTATCACAAAAGGTTGCTGAATTTTGTTGAATACTTTTTCTACATCTATTGAGATGATCATATGATCTTTGTTTTTCCTTTAATTTATGTGGTGAATCACATTTATGGATTTACATATGTTGAACCATCCTTACATCTCTAGGAAGAAGCCAACTTAGGTGTGGTGGATTGTTTTTTGTGATGTGATACTGAATTCAGTTTGCTAGAATTTTATTGAGGATTTTTGCATCTATATTTGTAACGGATATTGGTCTGTAGTTTTCTTTTTTTGTTGTATCCTTTCCTGGCTTTGGTATCAAGGTGATACTGGCTTCATAGAATGAGTTGGGGAATATTTCTTCCTTCTTGATGTTATGAAATTCTGTAGTGTGGGTACCAATTTTCTTTGTAGGTCTGATAAAATTTGGCTCTGAAACCATCTGGACTGGGACATTTTTTGGTTGAACTATTTTTTATTGCTGCTTCAATTTTGTTGCTTATAATTGGTCTGTTCAGGAGTTCTATATCTTCCTTATTGAGCTTTGGGAAGTTGTGTGTTTCCAGGAATTTGTCTATTTCTTCAAAGTTTTTGAGTTTATGTGCATAAAGATTTTTATAATATTCACAGATGATATTTTGCATTTTTTGTGGTGTCAGTTGTAATATCTCCTTTTTCATTTCTGATTGAGTTTATTTGGGACCCTTCTTTCTATTTCTACTTCCTATTTTGTTTGTCTTTTCTAAGAATCGACTTTTTTTTCATTAATCTTCTGTCTTATTCTCTTGTTTTCGATTTCATTTCATTCTTCTCTGAAATTTGTTATTGTTTTCTCCTGCTGGGTTTGGGATTGGCTCACTCTTTTCTAGTTCCTTAGATGATTCATTATATTGTTGGTTTGTAATCATCCTGTCTTTTTGATGTAGGCATTTAAGGGTATGAATTTTCTACTTAGGACTGCTTTTGCTGAATCCCACAGATTTTGATAACTTGTCTCCCCTTTGTCATTTAGTTTGAGGAATGTTTTGATTTCCATCTTAATTTCCTCTTTGACCCAATAATCATTCAGCAGTAGCTTGTTTAATTCCCATGACTTTGTGTAGAATTAAGTGTTTCTGTTGGAGTTGATTTCTAATTTTATTCCACTATGGTCTGAGGAGATACATGGCATAATTTCTATTTTTTAAAATTTGTTGAGACATGTTTTCTGGCTTAAGATGTGATCAGACTTAGAGAATGTTCCATGTGCTGATGAGAAGAATGCATGTTCAGTAATTTTTGGCTAGAATGTTCTATAAATGTAGGCCTATTTGCTTTAAAGTAGCATTTAAGTCTGGTGTTTGTTTATTTATTTTTTACTTGGAGGATCTGTCTAGTTCTGTCAGTGCCCAGTGTCACCACTTCTATTCAACATAGTGCTAGAAGTCTTAGCCATAGCAATCAGGGAAGAGAAGGAAATTAAGAGTATCCAAATGGAGAAAGAGGAGTTCAAATTATCGCTCTTTTAGATGATATGATACGATATAATATGATATCTAGAAAACCCCAAAGATTCCACTAAGAGACTTCTGAAATTGATAAATAAATTCAGCAAAGGCTTAGGCTACAAAATCAATGTACAAAATCTATAGAATTCCTATACACCAACAGTAGTGAAGCTGAGAATCAAATCAAAGAATCAATACTTTTCACAATAGCTACAAAGAAAATAAAATACCTAGGATATATTTAACCAAGGAGGTGAAAGATCTCTACAAAAAGAATGACCAATCACTGAGGGAGGAAATTGCAGATGATGTAAATGAATGGAAAAAAAATATCATGCTCATAGATCAGTGGAATTAACATGTTAAATGTCTATACTACTCAAAGTATTTCACAGATTCGATGCAATCCTCATCAAAATACCAAATCATTTTTCGCAGACCTAGAAAAAATAATTCTGCACTTTGTTTGTAACCAGAAAAGAGCCCAAATAGCCAAAGCTACTTTAAGGAAGAGGAACAAATCTGGAGGCATCACATTGTCAGACTTTAAGCTACACTACAAGGCTATAGTAGACAAAACAACGTTTTACTGGCACAAAAATAGAGACATAAACCAATAGAACAGAACAAAGAACCCAGATATAAAACCATCCACATTTTGCCATCTGATTTTTGACCAAGTATACATCAATGTACACTGAGGAAAAGAATTCCTATTCAATAAATGGTGCTGGGAAAATTGGATAGCCACATGTAGATTAAAACAGGATCCATATCTCTCACCACTCACAAAAAATAATTCAAGATGGATAACAGACTTAAATCTAAGACATGAGACCATAAAAATTTTAGAAGAAAATGTCGGAAAACTCTTCTAGATATCAGCCTAGGCAGTGCATTTATGAAGAGAATCCTAGTGGCAAGCACAGCAACAACAAAAATAAATAAATGCGACTTGATTGAATTAAAAGGCTTCTGTACAGCCAATGATACAATCAACAGAGCAAATAGACACCCTACAGAATGGAAGAAAATATTCATATGCTATATATATGATAGAGGGCTAATAACCAGCATTACAAAGAACTCAAGAAAATCAGCAAGAAAAAAATCAAACAACCCCATTAAAAAGTGGGCAAAAGACATGAACAGAAGCTTTTTCAAAGATGGTAGACTAATGCTCAATAAACATATGAAAAGATGCTCAATGTCACTAATCATCAGAGAAATGCAAATCAAAACCACAATGTGATATCACCAAACCTCAGTGAGAATGGCTTTTATCAAAAAATCCCAAAACAATAGATGCTGGCATGGATGCAGAGAAAAAGGAACACTTATATACTGTTGTTGGGACTGTAAACTAGTGCAAACTCTATGGAAAATAGTCTGGAGATTCCTCAAAGTACTAAAAGTAGATCTACCATTTGATTCTGCAATCTCATTACTTGGTATTTACCCAAACGAAGAAAAGTCACATTATCAAAAAGACACTTGCACTAGAATGTTTATTAAAGCACAATTCACGGTCATGAAGATGTGGAATCAACCTAAGTGCATTCTTCTAATCAGCACATGGAACATGGAATGGGTAGTTGTCCAACAAGGGTTATTCCTAATTCAGCTTTAAGTCATGTGTATCTATAATATATCAAATTATTTGCTTGATTTTTTTTCTTTAAGCTGGGAAACTGATGTTGGAGAGAAAGATCGAAAAAGAACATTTGATTTCATTATCTTGGTGAGGTCATTTCCATAGTAATTCTATTGCTAAAGCTTGTCTGAGTGTAATCTCACTTTTAAATCAGTTTTCTGGTAACTGGGTAGAGACTGATTCAGTGACAAGGCCATGCTTAGATTGATCCTAGTGGTGTTATCACTAACTTTTATGTTTTTGCCTTGGTCACCCTTAGCATATGCAACTCTTGGCTTATTGAATGAGGCTTCTTTGGACTATAATGGTAGTCAGAAATTAGACCACAGTGAATTCAACTAAACAGAAGCTTTAAAAATTTTGTTTCCAACACCGATAGCTAGATCTGCTCTTTGAATATTGGACAATTTTGGAATCATGGATTTGAAATGTGGAATTTGAAATACGTATGATTAGTGGTGTTGACTTCACAACATAGCACTAAACATGATTTAATTTCACCTTCTTGACATTTTTACCTCCAGTACAGACTTCACATTCCTCATATATTATGCACAGCCTAGGTTAGGGTTGGCCTTCAAGCACTCACTATCTTGATGTCTTCTTGGGAAACCTTGGGATATTAAATCTCTAGATGGGCTTGACTATATTTGCTTATACATCAGAAATTGCTATTAACTATCACTCTTTTTGTGACCTATCATTCTTGATTATTATCATGCATAAAACCATCTTCACTGGATGTTTATTTGTTTCTTTCTTTCTAAATATTGCTCATTTTAGGTCACCTTGGACCTAAATTGCAATAAACCTTTCTAGAAAGCAGGAAATGTTTACTATTGCTACAATGCAAACCAGCTTTATCATTTATATTTTCTTTTCATTTCATTTTCATTACTTTATCATTTTTTTTGTCTTCTTGCAATATGGCTTAGTGAACTAGCATGGACTTGAGAGGCAGACAGACATAGATAGATTCAACTCATGAATCTATCACTTGTCCTGGCTTTGTGACCTTTATTGAGCTAATTAGTCTCCCCAAGTTTAAATCTAAGGTATGACCCAATATACCGATTTCATAGAATTGTTATAAGGACTATATAATAAAATAAGTCTTATCTTATTAATAATGTAATCAGTATGTGTAATTTTGAATACTATGAGTCTATTAATTAGGTTAAGTGTTTTTCAACCCTCATTGTACACCAAAATCACCTGGGACACTTAAAAGACATATAAATGCCTGAACTTCAGAGATTCTGACTCTATCAGTCTGGGGTAGGGCCTGGACAGTACGTTTTTAAAGCTCCCCAGGTGATTCTAATGTGCAACCAGTGTTGAAAACTACTGGATGAGAGTTCAGTGAATGTTAGCAAACATCATTCTAAGGTGATGACGAATGACTTCTTCTCAGGAAACATAAAATGGTAACAATTCTTAAGCCACCATAGGGAAGATGAGAATCTATGGACTACAAAAATAATCAGTTTATCCTCACCTACCCTCTTGGTTTGCAGTGCTGGAGGAAAGGGGGTCACATGCATGCGGCTTTTCTTCTTTCCTCTGCACCTACAAAGACCCTTGAATGTGGTTTTATAGATTCTGTGGAGACAGTAGAGACCAATATTCTTAAAACCAGCAAAATTTTATTAAAAGCAGATTTTTAGGTAGTTATTATTCAGAGATACTCTACTATAGTCATATATGAAATTTTATATGAAGGGGAAAAATCCCTTAAAATGAGTACAAATAATTATTACAGATAAAGAATTTTTTTTAAATTTTGATATTCATTTATTTATAAAACTATAAAAAGGAAATGAATTAGGAAAACTTTAATATGGGTATTAAAGAAAGTTTTAAGTTATTTAGAGGTAAACAAAAGTCAAAAGTTTTCTATATAATCTTATTTGGAAGAATCTGCACAATAATGGTTTTTGGTTTAAGTCTAAAAAAAAAACCTCATAAATTGCATAGCAGTTTGTTACTAGTACTGGGAGATCCATAATTAAGTTATTCCATACTTAAAAGGTAACTCTAGAAAGTAAGTCAGAACAAACATTTTAACATGCTAACAAAACCAGAATAGGGGTAAGGCCACCAGGGAAGAATAAAGGTCTGATTTCTTTTGTAGCTCACACAGAGGTCTGAAAACAAAGAGGATTAATATACAATTATGTCAAAAGTAAATACATTATTATTTTTATTATTACCAATAATAATAAATTTATTTATTGCACTGGGAGAGACTGTGTAAAGAACCAAAAATAACTACTTAGGGGAATTACTGCAATGTTTGGCAATATAAAATAGAAAATTTGCAATAGGGTATTTGTTCCAGAACACACATATAAATTCACATCAAAGATATATGGCATATCTTTGCAGGTTTTCTGAGAAAACACAACTAACATATAGCACTAAAATACTTTATGCTATTATAGAGCATCCAATTGTTGCTAGACACTGTGTTAAGTGCACCATCTCATTTAATCCTCACAATAACCTAACCATGATTATTTCTGTTTCACAGATGGGGAAACTGAACCCCAAAGAGTTTAGGTCCTCACTATTCAAAGTGTGGTCTAGGAACAGCAGCAGCAGCAGCAGCATCACCTGGGAGCCTGGAAGATATGAGGAATGATAGGCTTTTCCCCAGGCTGAATCAGCATCACCAGTGTGAGGAGAACACGTGATTCTTACTGTGAGAGCACCTGGTTTAAGGAACTTGCCCAAGGTCATGCAGCTAGCTGAGCCAGCACTTAGCTTAGTCACTGCTGATGGAAAGCATGCTGTAAAATACGTATCCTAGGAAGTAAATAATGTATACTACATTTTATGCATGAAAATAATAAAGGTAAGGTTGTCAAAATTGGTGTCATTCAGAGCACACATGGGTCGACCTAGAATGAAGGAGGATAACTAGGGCTGTGTATCCCACAGGTGTGAGTGGGAGAAGATTCCCTCTGCTTTCACAGCAATGGTGCTTCTCTTCCTTGCCTTGGAGAATCAACTTCTCCAACTACCCAAAGTGCCCACTCCTCAAAGTCTCTATTCCCTCTCCACTCCACACACACACAAGAAGTCATTATCTGCGATGGGGTCAGAGGAGGAAATGCTCTACTTTCCCCTTGTTGTGGCTGTCCTTGCTACCTCCAACTGTCCTCTAGCCCAGGTGTTAGCTCATGCTCCCATAGTGATCCCCCTCATAGAACAGCAACCCTTGTGAGATTCCCTGATTATTGAAGACATCTCTTGTTGTAGTTCTCCAAACCATTGCAAAGGCTTATGCCTGAGCATTCCCATGGATAGCTCACATGTGTTCACACGTAAGCCCTGTCAGCTATCACTTGGTACCCTCTCTTTTTCTCCCTACCACAATTTTCCTATTTCCAAACCCCTTTACAGACACTGTATTTTCAGGCAGTCACAGCTGTGGCTTCCCCTGAAAATGTCTCTTTCCACCAGGCAGCAGCCAACTCAGAGGTCTTGGAAGTGCTTTGGAGCTAAAGGATGCTTATAAGTTGTACAGCCTGCAGGAAGAAAGGCACTGTCTTTTCAGGGTCCCCCTTGCCACATCTCTGGGGAACTCATAGCAAAGTCCAATCCTTGTGACCAACTCTCAGCTCTCTCAGCCCTCCACTAAGTCTTCACTACTAGACCAGCCTCCTCGGGTCTGATTCTCTCTTCCTGTAGTAAACAGTCTGTCTCCACAGATGTATATGGGGGCTTTGCATAGCACCCAGTACATAATACATGCTCAATAAATATTGATTGCTTTGAGTGAATGATTAATTCCTCCTCTTAGTTCCTCATTCAAATTCTGGCGGGCCTGGCCACCCTGTCATCCAACATGCTCAGACATGTCTGAGCACTTCAGTGGAGACAGCTTAGGCTTTCACTGGAACTCCATTTCATGAACAAGGAGGATGGATTCTGAAGAGATTGATGCTTTTAAAAATTAGGAGGCAGTGCTGTGGTCTTTCCTCTGTCTGAATACCTATGTGACATGAGGCATTCTCTTCCTCTCTCACCTGCAGGTCTTGTAACCTGCAGCTCCTGGGTCTCATTGCAGGAGGCTTCCTCCTCTCCTGAGATACTTCACCTAGGATTTCAAAGCTGTGTGAAAGGAAAGCTGAGACCTGGCTTCCTGGCTTCCTGATGATGTGGTCAAATGGGAGTTATCAAGTCTGCCTGCTCCTCAGTGGAACCCTGTCCCTACAGCATCCCGGCTGCCTCCTTATTGCAGCTGCGGCTGCCCTCACGCCAAGAAGATGGGACTTCTCCCAATGATACTCACCCAGTGTCACCTTTTCCTAGAAATCTCTAGTCTCATGGAATATGTGAATTAAGATACCAGTGAATTTTTGTCTGTTTGGATTCCTCTCTTCTCGTCTCGTCTCGTCTCGTCTCATCTCGTCTCGTCTCCTCTCCTCTCCTCTCCTCTCCTCTCCTCTCCTCTCCCCTTTCCTTCCTTCCTTCCTTCCTTCCTTCCTTCCTTCCTTCCTTCCTTCCTTCCTTCCTTCCTTTCTTTTCTTTCTTTCTCTCTCTCTTCATTTCTTCGACAGAGTCTCTCTCTGTTGCCCAGGCTAGAGTGTGGTGGCGTCAGCCTAGCTCACAGCAACCTCAAACTCTTAGGCTTAAGCGATCCTCCTGCTTCAGCCTCCCAAGTAGCTGGGACTACAGACATGCACCACCATGCCTGGCTAATTTTTTCTATATATTTTTAGTTGTCCAGCTAATTTATTTCTATTTTTAGTAGAGACGAGGTCTCGCTCTTGCCCAGGCTGGTCTCGAACTCCTGAGCTCGAATGCTCCACCCTCCTCAGCCTCCCAGAGTGCTAGGATTACAGGCGTAAGCCACTATGCCTGGCCTGTATTCATTTGTTTCTATTAGGAAAAGGAATATATAACCAGAGACTAAGTGCTGTAAAATTAATTATGGCATTAATTTAATCCTGACGGCCACTTTGTGAGATAAAACATTTTTAGGTGAGGAAACTGAGAATGAGCTAGGTAGATTAATCCATTAGGTAGCTAAGAAGTTACACATTTAATTAGTTGTGCAAGCTGGATTAAAATTCACATCACATCTGGCTGCCTCCGTATCTGGTGAGAGTCTTTAATAAAAGTGTGGATATTGGTCCAAGGGAGTGAGGGGCTCTATCCCCTGATGGAGCATCCTTGTGAGTGCATGCACTCATCCTCAACCAAGAGAGAATTAGTGGCTGTGAGCTTAAATGGCCTTAAAATGAGGGAAATGAGGTTTGCAGTGTTATTTAGGTTTGTCTCTCATTGCACCTATAGAAGCTATTAAACAAGTTCAGTTGCAGATTGGTATAAAGTTATTCCTACTAAACTTCTCAGGAGAACTCCTGCCACGGGCAACAGTCCAAGATGGTGCTTAACTGTCCCCACCTGTCAGCAAGAGACTCGGATAAATAGTGTGACCCCTAGGAATGGCGTTGACAGGAGAACGTGCTGCCTCTGTCAACGGGAGGCCATGCCATCAAGAGCCATCAGCATTGTGACTTGGTGATGAGACATGCATGAGAATCTGTCCCCAATGAGAGCTGCCTCAGCTGAGAACCAATTCCTCTCTGGAGGTTGTGTGCAGGCTGCCCACTGGCACCACCCTGGGAGAGAGTCCAAGGCCACCATTGGAAGCCCCAAATAACATGCCCCCTGGAGAGACCTGGCTCTCTCACCATTCCCAGGCTGAGTCACATTCGTGAGGATAGAGTTTGTTGATCTTTTAGGAAACTCTTCACTGAGAACGAGTAACAAATTCCCCAATGAAAAACTGGCAGGATGAGAGGCACTGAAGCTTGACGTTTGGGGAGCCTTCTATAGACAGAGAATTTCAGTTCTGACTGGGTTCCTTGGCTGGGGAGTGCCTGGAGGAGAGTGACATGTGATCATTTGCCATCTGCGTTGGGACATCTGGCCAGCAGCTGTTTACAGAAAAGAATGTCTTTTGACTTTGGGGGGTCATCACCATCGAGCAATGATATTTTCCCCCTTAGAGCTGACCTTCTCCTCCTGGCATCTCCACCTTCCTGACATCTATTTTTGGGTCGTAACCTAACTCCCTGCCGAAATTTCTGGATGTTTCTCTGAGGCTCTTGCCTTGCTCTTTATTTCCTAACACTTTTTTGGGAGTTCTATTTATGCGATTTTGCTTAAGGGTCCCCAGACTCCTTTCAATTAACTGTGTCGTGTCGGCCGTCAGTGCTAGCCATTCTTTCATCATTTCATTCCTGTTTGGGTCTTGTCTTGCAGGTCCCTAAATGTTCCCTTCATGTCCCCACCACTGAAACATTTCACTCTTCACTCTTCACACAAAAACACCCTTAGCAATGTTTATATATCATAAGCTACCTTTTTCCAGTACTTGAGAAATTCTCTAGGAAAAACTTAGTCATTTGGGGAGGCTTCTTTCAACTCTATCGTGCTGCTGAGTTTCCAGGTAATTATTGCTAACTGCAATGCTTGTGGCCTAAGAGCAGCCTCGGATTACCTTCTCCAAGCAGGCCAAGAACATTCCCAAGACACTAGGCAGAGTTTCCGAGGGTGGGAGGTCACTGCTAATCCCTCTCTCGCTGAAAATGTGCCACCCAGTGCTGCTTGTCCCACAGGCTAGATGTGGAGGCTGAAAGACATAATGTGTCAATGTGTATTAATAAAGGCAGAGTTTCACTCAACCCAGCACAATGCCGGCCGCCCTTCCATTGGCATTATGTATCTTTGATGCAAAATATTTTGGAATTCCTTTTAAGTCATCATTTGCACTTTTCTTATACTTCAATTCTCTTGGTGTTAGGTGATACCCTAGAGATGACTTTTATGAAACTCGTGAATTTGGAAATCTTTGCCAAGACTGTACCCTGTATAGATAGACTATTCTTTCTAGCAAGTTGCATTTCTTTAGTTAACTAGTACCCAGAGTATTAAAGTTTCTGAAGTTCTCTTTTCCTAATTTGTTTTAAATTCTCATTATGGAGGACAAACATCCACTACATTCTCACTTGAAGACGTTGTAAGAACTTTAATTACTTTTTCAGTAAAGTGATTTCAGTGAACTTTTTTTATTCTAAAAGTCATTTCTCATTACTGTTGATGAAATGTTATAAGCCTCTTGTCTTGTTCAGACTCATCTTTTCTGTTATGAGTAAAAAGACTATAGATATTCATGCTTAATGCCAAAGTATTT
Source organism: Cheirogaleus medius (assembly GCA_008086735.1). Lineage (NCBI taxonomy): Eukaryota > Metazoa > Chordata > Mammalia > Primates > Cheirogaleidae > Cheirogaleus > Cheirogaleus medius. The sequence continues at coordinate 32,907,792 of VBSM01002616.1, forward strand.
TATTAGAGATACACTAGAGCAAAATGTTTCAATTCTTCTTTTTTCCCTCACTTTAAATTTGAAAATAGAAAATATGCTCAAAACTTAATCAGCAACTGAATATATGCCATAAAAGAGCATATGAGAATGCCAAAAATATCATGAGATCCAAGAAGTAGTCTTTATTACTTAATTAGCTTAATCATTTAGTCATTTAGTTATAGCAAATATGCATAAAGCAATAGTTATTTAGTCATTTAGTTACAACAAATACACATAAAACAATGGGTTTAAAAATGAATTATTTTTCTCTAAATCAGGCATATAATTTGTATACGAGGAAACTAATTTGATGGATTTTTAGAATGTTTTTTATTTTTGATAGATATTTGTAAATATTTACAGAATAAAGAGTGATATTTTGATACATGTATATAATGTGTAGTGATCAAATCACCTCAAACATTTATTTTCTTTGTGTTGGAAACATTCAAAATCTTCTAGCTATTTGAAAATATACAATAATTATTATTAACTATAGTCACCATACAGTGCTATATAACACTAGAACTTATTCTTCTAATCTAGATGTAATTTTGTATCCTTTAACCAACCTTTTCTTCCCGACCCTCATCATCCGCTGATAACCATAATTCTACTCTCTATTTCTATGAGATGAACTTTTTTTTAGCTCCCACATGTGATTGAGTACATGAGCGATTAATCTTTCTGTGCCTCACTTATTTCACTTAACATAATGTCATTTAGGCTCATTCAGTTTGCAACAAGTAACAGGATTTCTTCTTTTCTATGACTGAATACTATTCCATTGTGTATATATGCCACACTTTCTTTATCTATTCATCCACTGATGGGCACTTAGGGTGATTCCATATCTTGACTACTGTGAACAATGATGCAATAAACATGTGAGTGCAGATATCTCATTGCTACATTGATTTCCTTTCTTTTAGACATAAATATAGCAGTGGGATAGCTGAAACATATGGTCATCCAATTTTTAGTTTTTGGAGGAAATTCCATACTGTTTTCCATAATGGCTGTATTACTTTACATTCCCTCCAACAGTGTATAAGAGTTCCTTTTTCTCTGAATCCTTGCCCGCATTTGTTATTTTTTGTCTTTTTAATAAGAGTCATTCTAGCCAAGGTGAGATGACATTTATGTCTCACTGTGGTTTTTAATTTGCATTTCCCTGATGATTAATTATGCTGAGTATTTTTTTCATATACATGTTGGCCGTGTGTATGTCTTCTTCTGAGAAATGTATATTCAGCTCATTCACCCATTTTTAATCATATTATTTGTGTTTTTCTTTGCTGTTGAGTTGTTTGAATTCTTTGTATATTTTAAATATTAACCACTTATTAGATGTATGGTCTGCAAATATTTTCTCTCATTCTGTGGGTTGTCTCTTCATTCTATTGAGTGTTTCCTTTGCTGGCAGAAAATTTTTAGTTTGATATAATCCCATTTGTCTAATTTTGCTTTTGTTGCTTGTGCTTTTTAAGTCCTATCTAAAAATCTTTGCCCAGACCAATAACCGGAAGTATCTCCCATGCTTTCTTCTAGTAGTTTTGTAGTTTGGGTCTTACTTTTAAGTCTTTAATCCACTTTGAGATGATTTTTCTATATGGTGAGAGACAGAGGTCTAGTTTCATTCTTCTCCATATGGTTATATAGCTTTCCCAGAACCATTTATTAAAGAGGTTGACCTTTTTCAAATGTGTGTTCTTACTTTCTTGTCTATAATCAGTTGGTTGTACATATGAGAATTTATTTCTAGATTCTCAATTGTGCTCCATTCGTCTATGTATCTATTTTTATATTAATACTATGCTCTTTTGGTTACTATAGCTTTATAGTATTATATATTTTAAAAACAGGTAGTGTGATATCTCCAACTTTGTTCTTTTTGCTCATGATTGCCTTGGCTATTTGTGGTCTTTTGTGGTTCCACACAAATTTTAATGTTGTTTTCTATATTTCTGTGAAGAATGTCATTGGTATTTTGACAGGGATTTCATTGAATCTATAGATCATTTTGAGTAGTATGGTCATTTGACAAAACTAATTTTTCCAGTCCATGATTATGGGATGTCTTTCTATGTTTTTGTTTGTCCTCTTCAATTTCTTTCAACAGTGTTTTGTAGTTTTCCTTTCAAAATCTTGCACCTGTTTGACTAAATTAATTCCTAGGTATTTTTTGTAGCTATTATAAATTGGATTGCTTTCTTGATTTCTTTTGTAGCTAGTTTGTTATCGGGTTATAGAAACACTATTGATTTTCGTATGTTGATTTTGTATCCTGCAACATTACTGAATTCATTTATCAGTGATAAAAATTTTTTGGTGGAGCCTTTAGATTTTTCTATATATACAATCACATCATCAACAAACAGGAATAATTTGACTTCCTCTTTTCCAATGTGGATTCCTCTTATTTTTTTCTCTTGCCTAATCACTCTAGCTAGGACTTAAAGTACTATGGAATAAGAGTGGAGAATGTGGATATCCTTGTCTTTTTCCAGTTCTTAGAGGAAAACTTTCCACTTTTCCTTGCTCAACTGTGATATTAGTTGTGGGTTTGTCACATATGGCCTTTATTGTGTTCTGGTACATTCTTTCTATACCTAATTTTTTGAGAGTTTTTATCATGAAGCCATGTTGGATTTTATCAGATGCTTTTTCTGCATCTATAGAGCTGATCATATAGTGTTTGTCCCTTGTTTAGTGGATAGGATGTATCACATTTATTGATTTGTGCATGTTGAACTATCCTGGTATCCCTGGGATAAAGTCCAGTTGATCATGGTGTATTATCTTTTTGATGAGTTGTTGGAGTCAGTTTGCTAGTATTTTTTTTGAAGATTTTTGCATCTATGCTCATTAGGGATATTGGCCTATAGTTTTCTTTTTGTTGTTATTGGTGTTGTTGTTGTGTCCTTGTTTGGTTTTAGTATTAGGGTAATGCTCAACTCATAGAATGAGTTTGGAAGAATTCCTTCCTCTTTCCTTTGGTGGAATACTTCAAGAATTATTGGTGCTAATTCTACTTTAAAAGTTTGGTAGAATTCCACAGTGAAGCCATTTGATCCTGGGCTTTTCTTCATATACCATATAGTACTACTCAGCCACAAAAAACAATGTTGAGAGATTTTCCATTACTGTTTCAATTTGATTACTAATTGTTGGTCTGTTTAGGTTTTTGATTTCTTCATGGTTCATTCTCAGTAGGTTGTATGTGTCCAGGAATTCATACATTTCTTCTAAGTTTTCCGTCTTCTTGGCATGTAGTTATTTATTTATAATAATAGCTAATGATCCTTTGTTTTTCTGTGGGAACAGCTGTAATCCTTCCTTTTTTTATTCTAATTTTACTTATTTGAATCTTTGCTTTTTTTTTAGTCAAGATAATGGTTTGTCAATTTTGTTTATCTTTTCAAAAACCAACTTTTCATTTTGTTCATCCTTGTATTGTTCTGTTTGTCTCTATTTCTTTTAGTTCTGCTCTGATCTTTATTATTTCTTTCCTTCTACTAATTGTGGATTTGGTTTGTTCTTGTTTTTCTAGTTACTTGAGGTGTAACATTAAGTTCTTTATTTGAAAATTTTTAAAATTTTTTTGATGTAGGCATTTATTACTATTAACTTCCCTTTTAGTACTTACCTCCTTTGCCTCCTTTGCTGTCTCATAGATTTTAGTATGTTGTGTTTCAATTTTCATTTGTTTCAAGAAATTTTTTGATTTTCTTTTCTTTTTTTTTTCTGAGACACAGTCTTACTCTGTTGCCTGGGCTAGAGTGCCGTGGTGTCAGTCTAGCTCACAGCAACCTCAAACTCCTGAGCTCAAGCAATCCTCCTGCTGTAGCCTTCTGAGTAGCTGGGACTACAGGCATGCACCACCATGCCAGGCTAGTTTTTTCTATAT
>VBSM01002616.1:32911822-33025281 GCA_008086735.1 Cheirogaleus medius
CCGAGAGCCGAGAGCCAAGAGGTCAGCCCTACTCCGCCATTTTTGAAAAGCCCTGATGTTTCTTTGTTAGTTTTCTGTCTAGATGATCTGTCCAAGGGTGAGAGTGGCTTGTTGAAGTCCCCAGCTTTTATTGTATTGGTGTCTATCTCTCCCTTTACCTCTAATGATATTTGCTTTGTATAAGGGCTATTCAGAAAGTATCCAGCCAGGTAACTGTTCTCATTATATTAATGACTGGATACTTTCCAGACAGCCCTTGTATAACTGGGTGCTCCAGTGTTGGGGGTATATGTATAGATGGAATGTTATACCCTTTGCTGAATTTATCCCTTTATTATCATATAATGAGCTTCTTTTTATATTTTTGACTAAAAGCCTATTTAATCTGATATAAATATACCTACGTCTGCTTTCTTTTACTTTCCATTTTAATGAATATCTTTTTCTATTCTTTCGCTTTTAGTCTATTTGCATTTCTACAAGTTAAGTGAGTTTCTTATAGGCAGCATATAATTGGTCTTATGTCCCCACCCCTCTCTTCTGCCAGTCTATATCTTTTAATTGGGAAATTTAAATTATTTACATTCAAGATTGTTTTTGATAGGTATGAACTTACTCTTGTCATTTTGATGTTTTCTGGTTGTTTAGTGTATTTTTTTGGTTATTCCTCTCTTTATCTTTGTGGCTTTGTAGTTTGGTCATTTTCTGTAGTGATAAGGCTTGATTCTTTTTTTGTTCTCATGTGTGTATTTTCTCTACCAGTGAATTTTATTCTTCCCTGTTTTCATGATGGTGTTATTATTCATTTTCTTTCAGAGATGGGACTCTCTTAAGCATTTCTTATGGGGCCAGTTTAGTAGAATTCTCTCAGTTTTTGTTTGTCTGGGAAATATTTCATTTCTTCTTCATCTTTGAAAGATAGTTCATTGGCTATACTATTCTTGAATGACAGGTTTTTGTTTTTTGCTTTTGTTTTGTTTCAGCACTGTGAATATATCATCTAATTTTCTCCTACCCTGTAAGATTTCTGCCAAGAAATATGCTGTTATGATGATGATTCCCTTATATGTGACTTGACACTTTTCTCTTGATGTTTTTAGAATTCTGTCTTTGAATTTTGAAAGTTTGACTGTAATGTGTCTCAGAGAGGATCATTTTGGGATGAATCTATTTGGGAATTTTTGAGCTTTCTGGATCTGGGTGTCCACATCTCTCCCAATGCTTTGGAGGTTTTCAGCTATTATTTCATTAAATAGGTTATCTATTCCTTTCCCATCTTTTCTTATTTTGTAATTTCTGTAATGTGAATATTTTTTCACTTAATGATGTCCCATAAGTCTTGTTGGCTTTTTTCACTTTTTAAATTCTTTTCCCCCTTTTGTTCAGGTTATTTTTAAAGACCTGTGTTCAAATTCATGAATTTTTGTTGTGCTTGATCTAGACTATGGTTGAAGCTATCAATTATATTTTTTATTTCATACATTGAATTTTCCAGTTCCAAGATAGTTTTGGTTCTTTTCTATGGTATCCATCTCCATTGAATTTCTTATTCAAATCATGAATCTTTTTCCTGACATGATTGAATTGTCTCTAGTACTCTCTTGTATCTCACTGAGTTTCCCTAAGATTATTAATTTGAATTCCTTTGCAGGAATTTCATAGATTTCTTTTTCTTTTGGGTTTATTACTAAAGAATGTGATCCATTGGAGTTTTTTTATTTGTTTATTTGGTTTGTTTTTTTTGGTTGGTTTTTTACTTTTTCATAATTCTTATGTCCTTGTGTTGCTGATATGTGCACATCTGGTGGGATGGTCACATTTTAATTTTATGAAGTAGGTCTCATATAGAAAGACTATTTTCTGTAGTGTAGGGTTCCATAGTGTTGTGTAGGGTGTTTGGCTTTGGTTCAGAGTGGGTGCAGTAGTATAGTCTCTGTGTTGTTTTTTCGACTATAACAATGGCAGTGATGTTTGCAAGTGCCTCAGTGGCCTATGCTGTAGGTCTTTGTGGAAGCTGGGGCATGGCTTTTCTGGGGGCAAGGGAATAGGCAAAGTTATAGCTTGAGTTACAGGTTAAAACTTTCATACAATTTGGATTGCAATTTAAAATATCTGAAACTTGAGAATATTTGTTACCTGGATAAATGGAGGCAGCTCAATATTTTATCTAAGTGCATTGAAGAACTCAATAGAATGGGTATAAAAAGGAAATGGTGGCAAACAATAAATGTACTTTCTGCTTATACTTTACTGAGTCAATGACTTTAATCAACTACTTACAGCAACACAGAAGGATTTGGTATGCATGTGGATTGCAAATAATTTCTAAGACTGAAGGTAGCCATAGGGTAGATCTATCTATCTATCATCTATCTATTTGTCTATTTTTCTATCTATATAAATAAAAGGAGAGAGAGAGAGAGACACAGAGAGAGAGAGAGAGAGAGAGAGCGAGCAAGCGCATATTAAGGAGTATGTAGGTGGTGGTGGAGTAGCTGATCAGATTTGCCTTTTAGGAGATCATCCCTTGAGCAGTATGGAGTTGGACTGGAGAGAATTAAATATTGAAGTGGGATGACCCGTCAGAAGGCTATTGCAACATTCTAAGCAAGAGCTATGAGGGCCAAAACTAAGGCATGAACAACTGAAATAGAGGAAAAGAAAAAGTTCAAAAGATTTATGGGAGGCAGAATATATAATTTGATTATCAATTAAATATAGTGTGTGAAAAGAAGATTTGAGAGTATTACCAAGAATTCAGTCTTAGGATATTTACTATGATGGGGAACATCTATGGAGAAGAAATGAGGATAGAAGGAAAACTAAGTTTGAATTATATCTGTGGTGCTTGAATTGCCTTTGGGACACTCAGGTGGAGCTAGATTTATAGAACTGGAGTCCATGAGAGAACTCACGGTAGTGGTCAGAATTGAAAAAATAATTGCATTTGCCTTTTTCTATCATAGCCATGGATGTCATATGACACAGTCTAATGAAAGCTAATTATAAATTTGCTGAGTGGGGGTTCCAGGAAAGAGTTTGCAATCTGACTGCAAAAGATACAAACTTGGTTGTCATTTCTCTATCCTTCTGCCTTTTGCTACTACCTTTTTCTTTTTCCTCCTAGAATGAGATCATGAGGTCTGCAGGTACAGCAACCACTTTGTATCCATTGGCGACAAGAGGACAATGGCCTATAAGCTGGGGGATAGGGGAACAGAATGATGGAAGGAGTTCAGGATCCCAGATGGTATCATTAAAATACTCTGGACTATCTCTGTATTTCTTCTTACATGAGATAAATAAATTCATAAGCATTTAATCTATTATCAATGAGACTATATTGTTGAAAGGCGAATACAGTTAAAACCAATACAGTTTTTAATGAAACCAATAAGAGTTTTTAATTCTTAGGTGGTAGTTGAACAAGATCATGACTAAAAATGCACCAGTCACTGGACAAAATATTTGGGAGATATTAACTTATTTGTGACATTCTGCATATGTTGAGATGTCATGCAAGCCAAAAAAAAAAAAAAAATTTCAAAAAGTTGTGCCACAAAGAAGTAAATGAACAATTAAAGAAAATAATCCTGAGAGGTTAGGCAAGATTGTCCTAGTATTTTATTTGTTTGCTAAATCCATTCTACAGTAGTATGTCAGGCACTCATAGCTCAGTGAGTGACCTCCTTTGGGGTAGCTGCAAAGGGTGAAGATTCTGCTGTGTGGATTTTCTTAGTCATTGCAGTTGCCTTCTTGGTCATCATGTTAAACATCTACTACTACTCTTCACTTTGTTTTTATTTCATAGTCTCTTAACTTCATGACTTCTGGGGATCTCTCTAGTTTTGGACTGAATCCCCATTACCATATGTGCTTCAAAGTCACACAAGCAACATGAACTCTTTCTCTGTTTGTATAAGAAAATAGGGCTGTTATGGGTTGAATTATGTCCTCCCAAAATTCCTTATGTTGATGTGCTAACCCCCAGTACCTCACCATGTGACCTTATTTAGAAATAGGGTCATTGCAAATGTAATAAGTTAAGTTTAGGTGAGTCACACTGGAGTAGGATGGACCCCTAATTCAGTTTTACTGGTGTCCTTATAGAGGGGAAAATTGGGAAACAGACACACATGCACAGGGAGAATGCCATGTGAAGATAAAGACGGAGATCAGGATGATGTTTATTTATGCCAGGGAATGCCATAGATTGCCAGAAAACCACTAGTACGTAGGGAAGACGAATGGAACAAATTCCCCCTCACAGCCCCCAGAAGGAATCCACCTGCTCACATCTCGATCTCAGACTTTTAGTCTCCAGAACTGTGAGAATGAATGTCTGTTGTTTAAGCCATTCAGTTATGGCAGCCCTAACAAACTAATGCAGAGGCTTTAGTTTCTTTCCCTTGCTATTACGATATTCTTTCTATTCTTTATTTTTGCTTTTCCTTTTCTTCTCAGACTCACTTCCAGGATCTCTTGAGACCTTTCTTTCTAATCAGTTTTCCAAGAGATACTCCCTATGATACATTCTTTAGGGTGATCTATGTTGCATTTATATTCCAAAACCAAAAGGTTATTAATGGTCATCCTCTTGATGATTGAGTTGGAAAGGCCGATTGACTCCATTCTTTAAAGAGTGATTCAACATTCATTTCTTTGTTTATTCTACTGGATCTGCAAAGAGTATATGAAAATGAACTGCCATACAGATTTTATGGTTTTGGTGACACATTTATATTCAGAATTAAAATAAAAAGTATAGTTTCAATGCCATCCCTTTCCTATTTGAAGCAAGTAATTGAGTTTTGTTACTATCAACTTAAACTGAACAGAGGATAATCTAGAAAATGCCTGGTAGAGGAGTGTGGGAGAAGTTGTTTGTGTTACATTTTGGAGTTTGTGATGAACACTGTGTTAGATCATCGAAAGTTAGATACAATTTGGAAAGGATGAGAAAAGAAGTTAAAAAGTGGAATATCGCTGTATTATTCCAAGAGAGGATATTCTGTCCTCTTTAGAGAGCAGAATGATTGAAAGAGGGGTTCAGCCAGTGGCCATCTGCATTAGAGCAATACCAAAAACAACCTGGACTTCCACACCCTGTACAGGGCCCTGCCAGGCCACAGAACCATCTTGGCCTATTTTCATATGGATGCTTCAATAAAACAGAGTTGTATTAAGGGAGAATAAATGACAGTCCATCTTTGCTATAATTTAATTCAGTGCAGTTATTAATGCTTCTATGAGGCATGCACTGGGATAATTGTACAAAGATGAATAAGGCTTGGGCCATGACTTATTCAGTTCAGTCTGGTGAGGGAGATCAAAAAGTCTGCATATAACATGTCAGACTTGGCAATATATCAAGAAGAGAGATCAAGTCATATTTATCTGCATATCCCCAATGGCTAGAACAGCATCTCACGAAGAGCAGACTTTGGTGGAAGTTAAATAGCACAGATATTTGTAAGTTGGCTATATAGGAACCCAGAAAAAAAGGGAACAATTAATTCTCCCAGGAGACATTAATGAAAGGCTCAGAAATGAAGCTAAAATTAGATTGGGACTTAAAAGCTATGCAGAATTTCACTTGGTAAAAAGGAAAAGGAATTTCTAGTAGAGAGACTGAAATTAGTAAAGGCAAGAAATCAAGCAAACATGGCTTGATTAAAACAAAAGTGATAATATTTTGACTAAATGCATAATTCATGCTGGGCATTTTACATGAAAAACATTATTTTACAGCAATACTTATGGCAATACTGGGGGTGGGGGTAAGTAGTATTTTTATACCTAGTATTCAGATGTGAACATGATGGCCACACAGCTGCCAAGGACCGGAGCCAGGATTGGAGCCACTGGTCCCTCACTATATAATCTTCCTTGTGACTAACAGGAGGGAGAAGAGTCTGATGGTTTTTAATCAGGAAAATGGCACATTCTGGCTTGTTTTCTGCTAGGTGGAGATAAAATTGAAAAGTGGCAGCTTTCTGCTAACATTATCCAAGCCAGATTCAACAATCAGCTTAGAAAACACACATCTCTGATGCTCTAATTTGATTAAATTGGTTTAAAGGAAGGCCCTCAATTAAAAAATTCGGAACACATACACGTTTGGTACCTTTGAATGTATAAATAAGTCATAGTAAATGTATATATTTTGTAAGTATTTTAAATTAACATAGGCCCCATGGACATACAACTGGAAGTAGGATATACTTTTAATATAGGCTACCTTGTTTTATGCCTTTATCCCACAGGGCTCGATTCCAAAGTCAGGCAACCAAATACATTAGGATTCAAGTGTCATTTTTTTTTTCTCCTGGAAGTTATGATAAGAGGTAAGATTTTTAAAGTCTGCATCCTCAAATGCAACATTTTACCTTCTTTTTGTTGTTGTTGTTGCATTTTACCTTCTAAAAGAGAGCTCGACTTTAATGTCCTAAATGCCGTTTTGAAATACATTACTGTACTCTGCTTTTGCTCAAAGATCAGAATGTTCTTGTTTGTAAGTGGCAATTAGAGAGGACATTTGGCTTCTGGATGTCAAAAGCTGCAGAAGGAACATATTTTGGAGTGCTTTCACAATTTTAGTGATGAAATAAGTCTTATCACTTCCCTCTTTTCCTTTCACTTTTAGCTCACCATGAAGTCAATTGTATTATTCCAGCTGAGCCGCTTCCTACAAGTCATGTAGTTCACCCAGACCCTCAACCATCTTAAGAACACAAAAGTATTAGAAATAATTAAAGATGAAGAAAATGAGAAGTCTGTTCAAATGTATTTGTAGTAATAAAATAACCTAAGTAGTGACTAGACCTTTCCAACAGGCAAACTTTATTGTTTTAGTTACTTTTCAAACTGTTGGTCTTTCAGAAATTATTTTTATATTCTGTTCTGTATGTATTTTTTCCAGGGAAAAGAATACTACTGCATGGAGACTTTTTTTTTTTTCTAACATATCCTGCATTCCCCTTAAGAGACAGTTGATTTTAAAGTTGCATTATTGCTTTTTGTGCTGTTGCTGTTACTATTATTATTGGTAATGAAACACACCATTAATCTGACACCCTTTAAACTCACACCTGGTAAGAATTTGCAGACATACGTGGGAAGATAGAGTGGCTCAAAAGTTCCAAGACTAAGTGTTAGCACTAGGAATTTCTGATCAGGGGGTTTGTGGATGAATGGAGGGACTTAGAATGAACTGGGTTATCAGTTATTTTTTCCTTAAGACAAAGAGGCAATCTAAGTCAGGAAAAGAACAGTAGCAAAGTGTTACTATTTTGTGCCAGTTTAATAGCATGTTGTCTATATAAGGAAAACTGTGGCCACTAAGTTTCATTTCCACAAAGAGAAGGACAGCATTTCCTGGGACATGATCTGTAGAGAAATAGTTCCTTGGGACAATAATAGGTATTAGAAGGCAAAAGGCAAGAGAAATTATTGTACATGTTTAAACAAAGCTAAATGAGTCTCTTTGGGATAGGACTTCTCAGAATTTTTAATATACTAATATGCGTTATGACACTAAAAGAAGAGGATTTAGTACGTAGCATTATATAAAATTTATCTTACTTTCTTGTGGAGGATGTTTCAAGACCAGTGTTCCTCAAAACATGTCAGTGCTCACAGCAGAAGGTATTTCATTTGGGTATAAGAAATGAATTTACACTATCTCTTAAATCAAAGGTGTTAAACCCTTGGTATTATTTAGAAAAATTACATTGGCTATCAGTATACAACTTTTTTCAAATTCCTTTCCGAATCTTTAGGGAGTAATGTCTCCTTCAAATTCAGAGAGTGGAAGACATGGCAGCTGGGTGGCTCTTTCTTTAGCTGGCTGCACCAGAAGTTTTACTGGATCTACAAACAGAGTTTATAAATATCTAAAAGGTTGCTATGGTCTTTTGCTAGCAATGGCCCCTGAGGGAAGGACAAGAAATAATTAAAGCAGGAGGTTTAGGAAAAATCATTTTAAAAGGCAGATCAGTTTACTAAAGGACCATGTGTACTCTGCCAGAAAGGGAGGGCTGTAGTTCAATTTAACTTACTTTTATTGAGATTTCACAAGTGACCTTACATTATATTTTTAGAAGTTTTGTGTTGGGTAGTGTGCTCAAACAGAAAATATAGGACAAATGGAAATTGGTTAGAATCTATGAGCAGGAAGGCTGACATTTTTATTGAATGTCCTACCAATCAGTTGGAACCCCAGTCATTCCAAAGACAGAAAACATGATGACAAACTAATGGGGAAGAATCCTGTTGTTGGATGACCTTTTATCTTAGAACTTTCTTAAAAATATATCTTATTCTTTTCAGTTTTCAGGGAGAAGATATGTATGCTATCAAAAACATTAGGAATTCAAAAACTGATCCATTCCCAAGTAGCAACTAAGTTTCTCAGGAAAATATTCCCAGAGTAAACATCTCCTTGCCCAATGCATTCCAGAAAGCATCTTTAGAGGCTTTTAAAATTTTATTCCAAGGTCCTTGATGAAATAGCCTTGTATAGTGTTGAAATCAATTTAGTAGAGTGAGAGCCTAAAGAACAATCATATCTCAGAATCCAGAATTCTCAGGCATGAAATGTTTCCATAATACAGTCTTCATTCTTCTAGGGTGGTTTATTGCTTTTAGTGTATTTTATAAAGTATGTGAAATATTTAAACCACTTCTACAATATATTAATCCTCTTCTTTTATACTACATGGATTTAAGGAGAAAGACACTCAATATTTTTTTCTGCTTTTCTTGTATATGAGGCTGATTTCAGAGGTCTTTTTTCAGAATCTTTAGGGTTGACAGACAGATATGCTCAACAGCTTATAGTGAATAATGTATGGTCAATTGGCTTCCATTCTGGCACTTTCTCAATACTAGTATTTAATAATATTACTCCATCTTCAAAAAGACCTGTTTTTATGTCTGCCCAGTTTTTGCCCACACCTATTCTTTGATGGTCTAGATGACCTACATACTTACACACTCCAATTTATCTCAATAAACTACAGTCATAGAACATGTGAAACACAATCCAGACCTTAGGATAATCCTGTAGTTTATCATTCTTTCCAAACATAAATGCAAGAGAATTATAAAAATATATCACGGATTTACTGGGTGGAATGCAGTAAGACACAAAAATTAAAAAACAACCAAACAGGCTTAGTATTATAGAATGTTAGAATTAGAAGGGAAGTTAAATATTAGGTAATTCGACTGTCATTTAACAGCAAGAAAACTGAGCCTTCCTGAGATTAAATATTCTTCAGCTCAAGTTACATAGTTGCAGAGGCCTCCTGTTTATCAAGCTAGTGGATTTTCTATAGATCATTTGATGTGCTATAATGTACTTGGTCTAAAACTACTCTATCTGTAGTTCTCCACCCCACTCCCAAATTTCCAGAAAGGCTCAAAGAAATAAAATTATTCAATTATTTCATTAACACTATAACATAAGGTCCACTGACATAAATCTGTGTTCTGCTTATACTATCCTGATCAAGCTTAGAGGGATCAGGCTATAGAAAAATATAGCCACATACAGACCTTTTGACTAATCATCATAATAAGGTGCTTCCACTGTCTTTATATTCTGGTCAACAGAATCCTAAGAACAAGACCAGTATATTTGATTCATTCAAATTTGAGTACTATTGACTAAAAACACGTGTGGTTAGCCTTTCCAGACTTTAGGTACATGAAAAAAGGACTAATGCAATGTTGTGGCATTTTCTACTGTTAACCTAAACATTCATGCATAATACATACAATAATATAAATAACATATACAGGCATTGCTGGCATGTGAGTTTATCAAGTACTGTCAATCCCACCTCACTAGTAAAGATGAGATACTAAACTAGAAATGGGAAAACGTCTCTCCAGGTTTGGGTCTGAGTCTTCCCCGTCATTTTTCATGTTGATTATCTATTACCCACTGATTCTTGTTTGTCACAACATATTTTAATCCAAGACTCATACTGAGTCACAGTGTTATATATATCAGATCCTCCACCATTCTTTCCTTTGATAAAGATTTAATGGGTGCCTACATGTGCTCACATTGGACTAGGTAGTGAGGATAACAAGGTGAACAAGTTAGGCATGATCCTCACTCTCAAGGCACTACATTCTGGTGAAGCATAGCACTTGGGCAGCTCAAAATTTATAACTTTTTCCACTAAGGTCTGTTTCATTAACTTTTGCTATTTTGTGGTCTGTTGGGGCCTTGATGCCCAATTCTAAAATGTACATCTGTGATTTTATCTATCCACTTGGGAGAGCCAATGAATGAAATGACAAAAACAAAAGTGAATTACTTATTTTGAGCTTGAAGGGAATATTTTGAGCTCATTTTTTCAAGTTTAAGACTTTCTGTTCAGTTCATCGAGAGCCTTCATTTGCTAATAATTATGTAAATACATTGGTAAAGGGATGGATAAATCCTTTCACTTTGAAGCTGCTTCCATTTAAAATTTACCTTTCAAAATGGTTGGCCTCATGGACATAAGATGGAGCCTCATTTATTCAATTGATATTGAATAATATTGATGATATTGATATTTATATCGCTTACTCAGTAAAGTCTGCTAGCTGATTTTCCAGTACCTGGAAGAATGCCTACAAAAGTAGTCAAAACTGATTTTGCAATCTCGGTGCAAGAGGTCATGCACTATACCCATAAAAGAAGACTCTCTGACAATCAAAGTCCATTGTACTTATATTTTGACCTTAATTCTAATATATTTAATTAGTTTGTTTCCCAGTCCACACCAGCTTGAATGCAACAATTCTGGAGAAGCAGTTTGGTAGCCAGGTCCCCAGGAAGCAGTGCCATTTGACAATCTAATAATACAATGAGAACGGGAAAACAAACAAACAAACAACAAACAAAACTCAGCTTAAGAGTGTCAGTCTGAGGACACTTGTTGCTGTGTGGTCAAAATCTCTATTCACTTTAATAGCCTAAGAGATTATCATGACCTTATTGCACAATAAAGAGATAGATTAACTTCATTCAACGCTCATTTTTTAAGAACCTAATCCATGTCAAGGGTTGAGGAGGCAAAGAGAAATGAAAGGTAATTAATGTTCTTGAAAATTGTACAGCCCAGCCTGGAAAGCAGAAACACAAGCAAATATAAGAGAAACAGATAGAAAGTGCAATGAGAGTATGAAGAAGGCAGAAACAGATTTGTCTTAAAGGCTTAATGGATAAGTAAAAATTGAAGTTGGTCTCAAAAGCCAATCAGGGACTTTCCAAATTGACAATGGATATAATAGGAACAACAGGCAGTACATACAAAGGGATACCCCATGAGAGAACAAGTTGTGTATGGTGGGCAGAGTTCTAAGGAGGTCTCCTAGATTCCCACCCCTGCTGGAGCCTGTGTAATCCATTCCCCTCGAGGGCGAGCAGGACATGCCTGTGAATATTATGGGATATCATTCACATGATTACGTTGTATTGTATATGAAAAGGAATTTTGCAGTTGTCATTAAGGTTCCTAATCTGTTGCCTTGGAGTTAATCGAAATGCAGATTATCTTGGGTGACTCTGACCTAATCAGGTGAGCCCTTAAAAGTGGTCAAATATTGAAAGAGAGAAAGAGATTCTCTTGCTGCCCTCGAAAGAGCAAACTGCCCCATGGTGGGTAGGGCCTCTGGCAGGGACCTGAGAGCTGCCTCTAGGAGCTGAGAGTGGCTCCCAGTTAACTGTTAGCAATAAAACAGGTAACTTAGTCTTACAACTGTAAGGAAATAAATTCTACAAACAACCTGAAGGTATTTGGAACTGGACCTTTCCCTAGTTAAGTTTCTATATGAGGAGGCAGCTCGCCTACACTTTGATTTTATCTTAATGAAATTCTGAGTGGAGAACCCAATTAAAATGTGCTAGACTCCTACAGAAACGGAGATAATAAATTTGTGTCCTATTAAGCTGCTAAATTTCTTGAAATTTGTTACACACAAATAGCAAAATGAATACAGCATTGTGGAGGAACAGAAAGTCCTTTAGAATTCCTGGATCATAGGGTAAATAGACACGACAACAAGAGAAATGTAAATGGGGAAAATCTAATTTAGAGTCCGAGACATCGTGGAAAGACATCTAAATTTCTTCTGTGGGTCACAGGGAGTCACTAAAGGTAGTTAATGTAAAGGGTGACAAGAACAAGTTTGTGTTTTAGAAAGTTAATTCTGGCCAAAATGACAGCATAGGAGAGATGATGGAAGAAAGCAAGTGAGGTAGGATCATACCAAAATAATGCTAATAAATGGTGAGGAAATTTTATTGAAAGGCAATGATAGCGGTGAAGACACAAAAGGGAAAGATTAGCAAGATATTTAGAAGATAAAATCAACATGATGACCAACATGAGACCAGCATGAAAGAGAAAGATTAATGGAGAATGATTCAAAACTTTCTTGCCTCGATGATATGAAAATAAGAAAAAATAAACAATTAGAAGGAGAACTTACTGTGTGTTTTGAAAGTGGTTATGTCTTAATTGCCTGCAGGACTTCCAAGTGATTAAGAAGGAACTACTCATAGTTAGTTAAATAAATAGTTCTGGACTCTGGAACATAGTGGAGACTGGAGCTTTATTTAGGGAGTTATCAATAGAGTTGAAGGCATAGGAATAAATCAGATAATTCATGAAGAATATGTACTGTGAAAATATGATGACAGGTTAAACTCTGGGGAATATCAACATCTAAGTGTAAGAGTAAGAGGAGCAGGGGAGGAAAATAAGGAATTGTTTTTGTAGTAAGAGTAGAGTCTAGAGAAAATCATATCATAGAAGCTAAGGGAGGAGGAATTTTCAAAGAACTGAGGATCAAACATTGCCAAATGTCAATTGGCAAATAGAACAAGCATTAAAGAAAATCCTTTGGATTTAACAATAAGGAAGTCCGTGGTGGTCCTAATAAGAACAGTGTGGCCTTAGAAAGAGAGTTCCAGAGGAGGGATGGGTGTTAAAGCTATATTGCAGTGGGTTTTAAGAATGAATGGGGACACAGATATTGTGGACTACAAGGACTACAGGGAACTTGTTTTGAATAGCTGGGAAATAAGAGATGAAGGAAATTAAGAGAAAAGGACAACATTTTTAAAAGTAAAAAGATAATCCATAGAATGGAAAAAATTATTTACAAATCGTATATCTAATAAGGCGCTTGTGTCTAGAATATATAAAAACCCTTACAACTCAATAATAAAAAGACAGCCGGTTAAAAGTGTGCAAAGGATCTGAAAAGACATTTCTCCGAAGAGGATATATAAATGGCTAATAAGCACACAAAAAGATGTTGAACATCATTAGTCATCAGAGAAATGCAAATCAAAACCATAAGGAGATACCACTTCATATCCATTAGGATGGCTAGAATTAAAGAGTCAGATAACAAGAGTTGGCGAGGATGTGGAGAAATTGGAACACTCGTATACTGTTCATAGGGATGTAAAATGGTGCAGCCACTTTGGAAGACAGCCTGGCCATTCCTTAGATGATTAAACACAGAATGACCATATGACCCAGTAATTTCAGTCCTAGGTATATGCCCAAGAGAAATGAAAACTTACGTCCGCACTTGTGGGCATGAACCTTGTACAGGAATGTTTATAGCAGTATTATTCAAAAGGGCCAAAGGTGGAAAAAACCCAAATGCCCATCAATGACCAAATGGATTTAAAAATTATGTCATATTCACACAATGGAATATTATTTGGTCATAAAGGGGAATGAAGCACTGATACATGCAACAACATAATAAACTTTGAAAATATGCTGAGTGGAAGAAACCTGTCACAAAAGACTATTATATGATTCTATTCATATGAAAGTCCAGAATAAGAAAATTTATAGAGTCAGGAAGTAGACTTGTATTTCTTTAAGCTGGGGGAAGAAAAGGGACAGTACCAAAGGGTAAGGGGGCTGTAATAGCTTAAGGATACAGGTTGCTTTTAGAAAATGTTCTAAAATTGACTATGATGGTTGCACATATATATGGATATACTAAAAATCATTGAATTTATACTTTATACTTTAAATGGGTCAGTTGTATCTCAATAAAGCTGTCTTTAAAAAAAAGAAAGCTAAGACAGAAATTCAAGGAAGATAGGGTAAAAAGGAACATTTCTTTTAGCTTTTGAAAGCTTCTAGTGTGTTTGCAGCCTGAGAGGAAGGAGTTGGTGGCTATTCATAGTGATTGATGGTCATGATGATAACTCTGAATCATCCAAAAAGGTCAAATCCTGTTCAATATGTAATATCTTTTAGAAAGAGTTCCAGCAAAAATATCTAAATGAAATTGACTCCTTTGAACACTAAACTCACTTCCTTTTATTGGAAAATTAATTTGTGAGAAACATGTGTTCCTTCAATGATGATGGACAAATGAGGTGTTACTCTAACTAGAGGAATAATGGTTACCAAAAAAGTGTCTTTTGACAAAATTACTTTTTATTTCTGAAGTTTTGAGGAAATTTTCTGGGCTATAAAAAAGACAAGGAAAAGCATACCAAATCTCATGCTTCTCAAACAGTTGTTAATAAGATCTGGATTAACCTTTAGCTGTTTGGCTCATGAATAGTAAAGGTTACAAGGCTAGGCCTCAGACCTGTCCCACTGCTAGCATGAGAATGAAAGGGCAAGTGTAGCTGATAGCTTTTAACCAGAATAACTTCTGCTATTCCTGTGTTTCAGCCAAAATGTTTTCTGACTTTTTTTAAAATTTTCTCTTTTGAAATTGTGTTCAGCATTATTATTGCTTTTATTTATTTTTTACAAAGTACTTCATTACTCTTCAATGCCTGCAGTTGTAGCATATTTCCTGGCTATTAAAAAGAGATTGTTAAACACTTGCTGGCAAAACCCCAGAGGATCTATGTGGATTTATTTGTTTTAAAATGTATTAAAATTCTCTGGATACAGATTAATTTTGCTTGCTCAATATTTTTTATTGTTTCACCTGCTATTGAGTAGAAACCACAACTGGGAAGGTTTTTGTTTTGTTTAAGTTACCAAGTTATATCAAAATTGTTTGAAAGTGCCTAAACATTTTTTTTTTTTTTTTTACTGGGATGATCTGCTTTCAAATAGCCCACCACCCTCAGGAGGGGGTTACTCACACAAGGTATCTAGATGTCTTGGGTAATGAGCAAATATTCAGCATCTTTAAGGAAGGGCAAAAGCACTTTGGAATTTGGCAGGAGCTCAGCCCATTAAGAGAAGAGACTCTCCACTCCTCTGTTGATGACCAAGGAAAACGGTCTGCTGGATTCTGAGTGTGAGAAAAGGCAGCTGAGTCTTCTATTTGATGGACTAAGCCAGGCAAAACAATTGGCCTCGTGCTGCAAAGGCGAGCCAGATCAGAGCGTCCTGTGAAAGGAAGTCCGAGAGGGACAGCAATTCATTTCTGGGAAGAGCATCATTAGAGCAAACTGCATAATAAATAAGAGCTGTTTTTCTCCTGATTTGGATTTGAGCTTCAATGTAGAGATCAAGTGATTTTACAAAAGATAAATAAACAAAAAAAACCAAGAAGGGGCTCTGGTTTAGATAAAAGTGATGAGCTTTAATTTTGTACCTATTCAGTGAAGAAAAAGCATCAGAGAGAGGGAAAGAAATTCTTTGAACTTTTTCTGCAATTGCCTCATGCCAAATATGAAAATGGGCCTATTTTGTTCTTCCTCTACAACTTACCACATGTGTTCTCCTACCTTTTCTATCCTGAGAACAGAAACTCTAAGTAAGCTCATTCTAGTGTTCTCAGGGGTCAGATAGGTAGATTAAGGACTAAAGAGGCCCGAATTCTAGAAAGAATTTTGTTATACAAAGGCACAGATCCATTAATCTGAATCTATATGCTCTTGGTATGTTAATGCAAGAATGGAAAAGGCATAGACTTGGGCTTCCAGAAACTTTAATTGGAATCCATATTCCT
Source organism: Cheirogaleus medius (assembly GCA_008086735.1). Lineage (NCBI taxonomy): Eukaryota > Metazoa > Chordata > Mammalia > Primates > Cheirogaleidae > Cheirogaleus > Cheirogaleus medius. Next base: position 32,927,789 of record VBSM01002616.1, read on the forward strand.
CAGGTAATATCTGAGTGGCCATTCACCTCTTTAAGCCTCAATTGCCCTATCTCTACCTTTGTTTTCTTATCCATAAATTGGAGATCATAATACTATCTGACATTGTTCAATATCAACTGAGATATATCTATGAAAACTCTTTGTAGGTTATAAAACATAAAATACTTAGGTTAATTAGAAAATATTCTTAAACATTTTTCACCCAAATTTACAAAGCCAGGATTTGAGGGCTAGACAACTCCAAAATTTGGTCTTTTTCCAAAATTGCTTTGTTAGATAAACAACTCCCAGTGAATATTTCCAACATGCAAGACATTTTTCTTTGAGGGACACTAAACGAAACCATATGTAGACACTGTTTTCAAGGAGTTAATTATTTTGGAAGACAAGACATGGGTACAAATATCTATGCCTATGAGTTAGACAATGATGAGTCTTCAGAGATGTTCATTCAAATAATTGATAATTACCTCCTAAACATCTACAATGTGATACTGCGCTAGAGACTGGGGACCTAATGACAGGCAAAAATAAATACATCTATTTTTCTTTCCCCTTTGGAGCTTATGGTTAAGAGGAAGAAGAGATGACCAACTAAATGGAAAAGCACAACATTTATAAGAACAACAATATAAAGATACTCATAAAGTGGTAGATAGATGGTATAGAGAAATGTTTAATAGGAAAGGTCTCATCAGAGCTCAGCTTTTGAAGTCAGGTAAGATTTGGATCTACAGGGTAGGAAGAAAAGTTATCTCAGATAAAGGCTATGTGCAGCCTGAGCCAAAGAATAAGGTTAAGTAAGGACTCACTGTTCAAAAGTGTTTGGAGGAATTGAAAGTAAATCCACTTGCCTAAGATGATTATAAAAATAAAAATTGACAAGTATGTTGAAGCCAGATTGTGAGAGTTTTAAATGTCAGATTAAAGAGTTTGTATATAATTCTGTGTCCTTAGAGAATCTCTGGAGGTTTATAAATGGTAGGGACATAATCAGGTCTGTACTCTGTAAAATAATCTGCCAGTACCATGGAGGATGTATTGGGTGGGTGCAGGAGGTTAGGAGAGGAGATACCATTTAAGAAGCTACTTAAGCAATGAACTATTTGAGGAACAAGATAAAGAAGGTCCGAGTCAGGCAGCTGGCCAAGAGAATGGAAAGGAGGACAAAGTGCAAAGGCTACTGCTGTCAAAATATTGACCCATCTTGTTGTGGAAGGCAAGGACAATCAAGAATCATTAATAAATACGTGGAAATGAAAAAATATCAGCTGAAAATGGGCACAATTCATTTTTTTTCTGAATGGAACCCTTATGTTAGCATTGTATATATGCTTTTAGACTTTAATAAATTTTAATACTTTTGGAATTCAATTTGGTTAACTATAAAATAAGGTGGATAATATTAGTCACTCAAATGGAACAGTAATAATACATGTTTTATTTAAAGAAGCAAATAGAATGACTTCTTTTCCTTTGGGTAGACAACCAGCAGTGGGATTGTTGGGTTGAATGGTAGGTCTACATTTATTTCTATGAGGAACCTCTACACTGTTTTCCATAGAGGTTTCCATAGACACTCACCGACAGTGTATAAGCATTCCTTTCTCTCTGCACCCATGCCAGCATCTACTGTTTTTTGACTTTTTAATAATGGTCATTCTGGCAAGGATAAGGTGATATCTCATTGTGGTTTTAATTTGCATCTCCCTGATAATTGGTGATGTTGAGGATTTCTTTCTATGTTTGCTGGCTATTTGTCTATCTTCTTTTGAAAAACTTCTGTTCATGTCTTTTTCCCAATTTTTAATGGGATTGTAAAGTCATTTTATCAAAAAGACACCTGCACTCTAATGTTTACTGCAGCACAATTCACAGTTGCAAAGATGAGGAATCAACGTAAATGCCCATCAAGAAAATGGATTAAGAAAATGTGGTACATATATACACCATGGAGTACTACTCAGACATAAAAAACAATGAAATAATGTCTTTTACAGCAACTTGGATGGAACTGGAGAGTATTATCTTAAGTGAAGTATCTCAGGAATGGAAAAACAAATACCACATGTACTCTCTAATAATTGGGAGCTAATTGATTAGCACACATGGACACAAAGAGATGTAAAGGTCATTGGAAATCAAGAAGGAGCGGGACATGGGGAGGGGTAAAAACCTACCTATCAGGTGCAATGAGCACTATTCTGGTGATGGGCACACTAAAAGCCCCGACATAAGCATTGTAAAAGGTATCCATGTAACAAAAACATTTGTACTTCCTTAATATTTTAGGAAAAAAAAGAAAAGAAGCAAATAGATGCATTAAGATCCTTTGTGAAAAAAGGATGGTGTAGAGTCACCTATTCAAGTATAGAATGTTAGGGCTATATAGAATCATAGTGACCAGAGTGAGAAGTGGGTTTTACAAGTTAGGAAACTGAAGTCCAGATAGATTAAAGTACTCAAGTACAGCCAAACAACTAATAATACACATAGTCCAGATGTCTTGCTTTCCAGGCCCGGGCCTTTACACCACTTCATGGAGGCTCTTACTTTTAACACTGATGTTTATTTAGGAAAATGATACTCTCATTGCAGCTAGATTTGCCCAACCCATAATGGCCTTACACTGTTTAACAGCATGCAGTGAAGGAGAGACTCCTCTTACTTTGGATGAGAAAAGCTGGGTGTAGGCTATTCGATTCAGGGCTCTAGACAGATCCTCTACTGTGTCCATCCTAGGATTTTGTCCTGTGTCTGAGAAAATTAAATAAATGATGGTAAAAGACCACAGAGAACTGAGAAGCCACTCAGGAAAGACCTCATTCCAAGGATAAAAGAAGCCAAGATGCACTCACTTGGATCAAGTTGTATAAATCAGGTCTGCGAGAAAGAACATGGACCATGGCCTTGTCACTGTTGTCTTCCATTTGAGTCACTGGGTGAAGGGGCTGTATCAAAGAGCAAATAATGCTTAACATTTTCTATTTCTCCACCCTCTCTGTAGGACCTTGAGAATGCAAGGTGAAAATAGCAGGGTTGTTAGCAGCACTGGCTTCGGCAGCCTCTAGGGCAGCGGGTTGCCCATGGTGGCAGTGGTGATGTGTGTTGCATCAACACCTGAGTGTGAATGTCACCTCACTAGGTTTTAAACACTGACACCATCAACACAGGTATCAGCCACATGAACATCAGCAAATAGGCCTTTTCTTGATATTTGGTAGCCTATTGTTGTCACTTTTACTTAGTGGCGAAGAAATGGGTACAAATGATGAAGTGCCAAGCATATTTGTGGGAATCCTCTGGAATCCCCAGTTTAAACATTATGGGCATGGATTTCCTGCAGAATGAGATGGGACTTAGCAGGGAAACTCTCTTGTACCTAACATTTCTTCTATAGGAAAAAAACAACAACAAAAAAAACTAATTTAAACCTGCTATTTTAAAAAAAATTATCTCAGTATCTGGAACATTTTTGGGAGCTTGGTTAGCTGGTGGCTTTATAATTTTGAGTAATCACAATTTCTGCAGAAACAGACCTCCAAAGGGTTGGCCCTTTGTTTCATAAGATCTACTGGTTAGTTTTGTGCAAAAAGTTAAAGAAGACCTTTTGGATTGACTAATTTTCTTTTGGTACAACTCAAACAAGTTCTTGCATGTGTTGACTAGTAGAAAGGGCATGGGATTAAACACTAAAGACCTGAATTTTAGGCTTGTTGTGCAATATGGTCTTCAGGAATTTATTTACTTTCCCTGCCTGATAGTTATATCTTTACAAATAGAGATTGTCATCTTTACCTTAAATGATCTTTCTGGAATTCTGGTCAAATTCTGTTCAATAAAATAGGATTTTTTAAAGGTTGTACTTAACAACAAGAAATCTACCTTTCCATGCACGTATGGAATTATTTCATAGCCTTTTCAATAGCCTTTTCCAAACTGTGTTCATTGTAATACTATGAGATTCTTATTAATTAGATATTACTTCATTAAATCAGTTGGGCAATTGCTGTGTTAAACAAAGGTAATAAGTCTCATTACTGAAGGACTTCTCAGAACCTTTAATATACCAATGTGCTTTGTCAGCATCAAGGAGGGCTATGTATTATACAGAATTTTTCATTTAACTCAAGTGTTTTACAGAATATACCTTTGGGAAAATATGTTTATAGTATCATTTGGATTTTTAAAACATGCTAATGGACCATTCATTTAGGCTCTTTTAGGCTTTTTGTTCAAAAAGTAAGCATTTATTAGCCTGAGTCATGCATATTTGAATGATGAGAATTTTCAATGCCTTTGCTTATAATGATGAATTGGAATGTACAGATATTTTAAAACTGTCATTACGTTTTCAAGGGTTGACTCAAGAATTCAGGGGTGTGCATAAGAGGAGAAATGGCTTCTATATCAGTTTTGGCTAAACTTGCCTTGCACTGTAAGATAAGAGAACAAACAGAAAAGTTACTCCTTTCTCCATTCCTTAGTTGGAAACATTTGGATTCAACAGGCAAAGCATTTTGAGCTTCTTAGGACCTGAATGACTCAGTATCATCTAGTTGTTTACTCAACTCTTACTGAAGGTATGATACATTTCTATCATAGGTATGGGGTGGATATCCTAATCATCTCCAAGAAAAACACATGTCATGGCCACAAGCCCTGAGAGCATCCATTTGTACAGCATGACCCTGGCCCGTTAGATGGAGATGACTGGTCTGAGACATGGGTCCACGACCTAAATTGAGCCAATGAGAATCTCTTCTCTAGAAGTTCTGAATTGAAATGATAAGATTCTGGATTCAGTTATGGTTTCTCTCTCCTGTTACACAGGCATGGTAAGCAAGTCGTACACCACCAAATGGACCAGCATGCAGAGGAAATGTGTCTGCAGAGCATGGACATGAAGAAGCTAACATGCAAGAAAGAAAAAGCTGAAGAGTGGAGAGAAACCCCAGTTCTTCAGTCTCTGGTTCTACCTCCTCCTGGGTCCCAGTGCATTTTTTTTTATTCCAAATGGGTACTGCACGGCATCTCTATATGCTATTATTCCCCTCTACCTCTAAAATTGTTTGTTTCTCTTTTCCAGACAATGAGTCCTAACCAAAACAGAAGGCATGATATTGTTCCAACTACTGGAAGTATGGTTGGTAAAACGAGTTGAGACAACTTATAACACAGTGGGAAATTTGTATCCTGAGGTAACAGACACTGGGTTTGAATCCTGGCTCTTCAAACTGCAGGAGCCCATGGATAGTAGGTCATATTATCCTCTTGAGCCTCAATTTCCTCATCTATAAAATGGGTATAATTAGAGTAGTTACCTCAGAGGGTTTGGGTAAGGATTCAATGAAATGCTGTATAAAATGCTGAAAAAGCCCATGGCACCTAATGAGAATTCAACACGTCTTATAACCATTATTATTTATTCTTTCGTGGAAATAGCTTTAATGAGCTCTGTTATCTTCATAATTGTCAAGGATGGGATTTTTGATAATGAGATTGTTGTCTGCGTGTGTTTGTTTTCCTGTTTGTGACACTGAGGAGGAGTGGGCAGGCAGGTCTACTCTGGGCTCTGCTGGGGACTCTGGCCAGCCAAAAGGGACAGATGCCAGGGGATGGGAGTGACGAAGCATAAGAGGTGGAAAGGGAGTAGAGAAAGAAGGGAGGGAAGCCATCAGGACAGTCCTGGGAAAGATGTCCTGGTGAGCTGAATGGCCCTGAAAACCACCACAGTGCCCTTCTGGGGCAGGAGCACCTTCCACACACCTACACTAAGGAGCCAGATCACCACTTTCACTCCCTCCTCTAGCATAAGTAAGCTCTGTCTTCGCGATTCTTTTTTTTTTTTTTTTTTTGAGACAGAGTCACTCTGTTGCTCTGTTGCCCGGGCTAGAGTGCTGTGGCATCAGCCTAGCTCACAGCAACCTCAAACTCCTGGGCTCAAGTGATCCTTCTGCCTCAGCCTCCCAAGTAGCTGGGACTACAGGCACGTGCCACCATGCCCGGCTAATTTTTCTATATTTTAGTTGGCCAATTAATTTCTTTCTATTTTAGTAGCGATGGGGTCTCGCCCTTGCTCAGGCTGGTTTCGAACTGCTGAGCTCAAATGATCCACCCACCTCGGCCTCCCAGAGTGCTAGGATTACAGGCGTGAGCCACCACGACCGGCCTGTCTTTGCGATTCTTGCATAACCATCCCTGCCTACTTCCCAAGGGCAAGATGCGTATGAATTATACTAGCGTAAAATCAGCCTCATGTAAACATAGCCAGGGCCCCTTCTACAGACAAGGATTCCCAGAGGTAATGAAGAAGGCAAGAAAAGCCATAGGTTCCAGTTCAAATGCTCCCTGTCCTGAGAGTGCAACTGCCTCAGGTCACGCCCTTTAATGCCCAGACTTCTGCACTCCTGACCAATAAGACTCAGAAACTCTCTACTTGCCTTGGCTCCGTGGAGTGTTTGTTAAGCAAAGCGAACACTGTTGATAAAAAATGCAATTTTATTTTTGACTTTTTCTAATAGGAAAATGGACTGTTGTCAACATATATTTTTCCTTTTTATTAGTCATTTTCAGTGACTTTGTCTCTGTGTCCTTTTTCATATTTTTGCTCTCTGTAGGATGGGATGTAGTGTTGGCAAAGGTAATTATAGAGATGAGAATGTTTTTATTTCTGCAGGACAAAAGAACTTAAGTGAACCCTTTTGGAGGTAGTGCTGAAGCTGGAGAAAATTCTCTAGATTAAAACAGGAGGAGGGGGAGGAAAGGAAAACCAACAGGTGGCTCTGAATTGGATAAATGAGCAAAAGGGTTTGGCTTAGGCTGGAGGGCGCAGGTAGAATTATACACTGACCTGTGTGTATCCTCCTCTCTCGGTGAAGCACCTGGGAAAGACTGTAGCCTAGCTCATTCTTCTGTTGAATTCTGCTGTTTTTCTTGGTTGGCACAGAAAAATATGTCGCCTGGTTACCATGATTTTTTCTTTTGCCTAGGACATCTGGATACTTCTTTTAGAGATACCATGGCTTACATTCCCTGGCTGGATAACACTTTCTGCCAAGAAAAAAAAAATGCTCAAACTCTTGGTTAAAAGCATAAATTATTTTTTGATAACATATTTAATTTGACCTCTCATCTTTTGTGGTTTGTTCTATAAATTTATACATTAGTTGCTTGAGATTCCCTTGCCCTCTCACTTTAGCATTTTTTAGGTTAATTAGATATGTTAGATTTTTTTTTTTAATTCCTGAGACCATTTGAAGATGCTAATGAAGGCCGATCAATAATTCAGCTCTGGGTCTTTTAAATTACTTTCTCAGCTCTGCAATTTAGAACCAAATGGAATCCATTAGCATCTGTAAGCTATGTAGCTGCTTTATCAGTGATATGAGATTTTGTTCATAAAGTTTAGGGGAAAAGGAAAAAAAAATAATGGAATAAAGGAAATGCTCCTCTCCCCAATTTATTTTATATATTGAATGGTAACCCCATGATTCCCAATAGGAAAAGAAAATCGTATATAAAAATAGGCTCTGCTTCCCCTAAACACAATAGATGAAAAAATAAAAATAAAATAAAAGTAGGCATTGGGAATACTAATAAAATGATTGATTCATAAGTGATTTTATTCATGAAGCTCATGAACTTGGGAAGAGTTGACGTAGGTGAGGAAAAGAAATGTGCTCTACAGACATCGGGTGTGTGGAAAGAATAGAATGGAAGGTGGAGTGTTGAAAAAGGCGGTGTCATCCATGCAGTCTTTTGATCCCTCTCACTACATAAATATAGACCTTGGGCCTGAGGCACTTCCTTACCAAGACTCCTCACAATCTATGCTGAATTTATCCCCTTGTATGGGGATATCTTCCTCTGTTTCAGATGCAGTATGTACTCCTTTGTTCTGCTTAATTGCGTGTGTCCCATGTCATCTGGCCAACCCTCCTAGCATATCTGTTTCCTACAGGGAGGAGATGCGTTCCTTCTGCCACAGTGCACAAGGGTGTTTGCAGGCCAGTTGTCCTGTGTCGGCTTCCAGGAGAAACCCACTAGCCATGGAAGATGCAGCCCTGAAGCTGATCTTGCTCTGTCTCTGTACTATGTGAACAAAGCATTGTTCCATCCAGTGCCTGACTGCACTGTGTTTTCCTCGGTGACTCTGATACCAAGATGCAGTGAGTAGACGTGCTCGAACTTCTGCCCCTGATAGTAAGTGACAGATGCCATGACAGGTAGAAAGGTTCGATCCTGTAGAGCAGCCCCTAAAGGAAATATATCCCAATCAATAAGTGGTGAGGGGGAGCTTAATTCCACCCTTTCTTGGAACATTCTTAACCAATTATCTCCTTTTATGTATACAATATTAATTTCCATTATACTTTTCTGGAATTGTAGAATGCAGAGATCTGGTCCATTATCTAAATAAAGCCAAATAAATAGATTAAATAACAGTACAGCAAAGCAGTCATTTCCATAATCAAAGAAAGAAAAAGCCACTGGACAAGACCATTTCAACTGGGATAGAGTGACTTATGAACTGACTTATAGACTTATGAACCGGAACACTAGAAAAGTTTTGTTTTTTATTTTTATTTTTAATAAACCTAAACAAAGATTATAAATGTTGCAATTTTATAGACCGTATTCATTCATTCATTCCACTGACTCACCAATGCCCAGATGGCAGACATTGTCATAAATGCTAGAGGTATAAAATACCAGACACATTCTCTCATTTCAAGAATTTAATGATTTTAGTTGGGAGATTTATATGTAAACAATTTAATGAAATAGCCATATGGCAAGGATTGGTAATGTTAGCATAGGAAATAATAATGGAAATTCAGAGGAAGCTGCTACCAGTTCAGCCTTGAGGTGTCCATATTATTATATTTCATAGAGGAGCCAACTGGTGAGTTACAATGTGAGAGATGAGCAGTTGACCAGGTGAAAGGGTTCCTTTTCTGGGGAAGGGAAGGGCTTAAAAGCACAGGAATGACTTTAACGTAATATGGCAAATGTGTGGCTGAGGTACAGAATGCCTGGGGCTGTAAACTGAGGATGGTATAATGGAGTGACAGCAGAGGTGAGGACCAGGACGTAAAGGGAATTTTCTGCTGTCTTCCCTAGATTACAAATACTGGACTCTATGTCTTAGACATTAAGGATCTGCTGTCTTGTTTTTATTTGTGTGCTTTTTTTGTAGAAGAGAAACATGAAAAATATTGTGTCTCAAAGGGTTAACTCTTATACAGCACAAAGAATGGATTAGAGAAAGAATAGGCAGTGATAGAAAAAGACCAGTTCAATGTAGTAATCTTAGATGAGAAATAATTAGAGCTTGAACGAAAGTTGTGGCAGAACAGATAAAGAAATGAGGAAGAATTTAAGATAAATTGATGAGGTATAATTAATAGGAATTGGTGACTGGTTGAATCGGAATGTTGGAGATTAAAAATATTCATAAATAACCCAAAGATTTCTAGCTTAAGCGACTGAGTAGCATCATTTATTGCTCTGGCTTATAGGAAGGGAGCAAGGTTTTAAGAGAAGGGAGTGAATTCAGTTTTGAACGTGTTGATTTGGAAGTTTCTGTAGGGCAGTCAAGATGACCTGTCTTCTAGGCAAGTGGAAATATGGGACTGGAGCTTAGGAGAGCTAAGGGGACTGGGAATATTGCTTTGGTGGTCACTGGAATTTAAGGGAAAACTGAAGTCATGGGTGTGGATAAGATCACCCAGCAAGAGCACAGAGAAGGGGAAGAATGTTCTCTGCAGCTGTGGGAGGGAAGTCAGCAAAGAAGATAGAAGAGAAGGAGTCATCTTGATAGAAGCAAAAGTGCTGAAGGGAAAATAGTTTCAAGAAAGAGGGTGTGATCAACAGTATGAAATTACTCAGAGAAGCCATATAAAATAGATACAAGAAAGAATTCAAATTCTTTTGAATTTAGTAATTGCTGGTGAATTACCAGCAAATTCAGTTTCCTTGCAGTGGATATATTAAAGACTGAAGGGAGGGTAGGGAAAGGCAGGAATCCGTGATTTGGGGATTATTGGAAAGAGTGCATTTAAAAGCAGAGATTGGATTGGCATGTTTACAGACTAAAGAGAAGGCCCCAGGAAGAGAGGACCATTGAAGATTCAGCAGAGAGTCGAGATAACTGAGGAAGGAGAGTGCCCTCTGTATCCTCACATGCCTTAAGATTGCATGTCCCCTCCTAAGCTGCAGCTTTGTGGGGAGCTGAATAGTAGCCAATTAAAAGTGAAATTAATCTATAGCAAGATCTACCTGGGTGGGGATAGTGTATTTTGTTTTTAAAACCAAAACAAAAATAATTGCGAACTTATGAACCATTTATAGTTCTTTTTTTTCCCCTCCATAAACTATTCAAGTTAACAGGGGAAAAATAAAGTTTCTAAATAAAGTCTTCCCCTAGGATTGCATTCTTGCCTTGCCAAGCCAAACGAACCAAATCTTTTGTTTCTCTAGCGAACTTGCCTCCCAAGAAAAATACACCTGCAAGTACCAGGGGCCAGGTTTTCCCTACCCTCAGCCAACTTTTTTTTTTTTTCCTTTGCCCCTAAATCAACGTTAGAGGGCACTTCTACATTGTGCTATGTTACTCTTCAGCCAAGAAGGTTAAGCAAGTGTAAGTTAAAGCAGTCAAATCACTCTTTTTATTTTGGAGGTGGAGTAATTGCCCTTTCATTTGCTCCCACGGCTGCTCAGTCTGTGAAGCGATTCCCTCAGTGTATTCCAGCGCATATATAGTTTGAGGATTCCTGACAGTTCTGGCACAGTAGCCTGCAAGTTACCATGTGTTAGTGCTTGTGATAATAGCTATTGTCTGTACCATCTAATTATCTTGTCTGGCATTCCACAATCAGCCTTTCTTCCGTGGCTTGATGAGAAGCAAACTCTTCATATTTTATGTGCATCGTGGAGACACTGATTCCCTAAGTGCAAAATCCAGACACTTTATGTGAAGTTCTGGCATGTAGACAGGCTTTGTAAAATTCCAAACTATGGAAACTCTACCCAGTGTACTTTATTTTGGAATGTTGGGGCTTTTTTAAAAATAGAACTGAAAGGGGGGTAATTCTTGAGATTATTCTGGTTTCCAGAAGTTCTTATACACCTAGATGTGAAGAGTTGGTGGTTAGTTTCTCTATGTATGGAAGGAAAGCAAAGGCAGTTAACAGATTCTGAATGCTTACTCTATGCTAGGCACCAGGAGAAGTGCATCATTTGCCTTATTGCTTCACTTCCCACAACGATCCTGAGAAATATGTTCTGCTCCCCACCTTAGGTACACGTAGAAACTGAGACTTAGAGGTTAGTTTGTTCTAGATATCACAACTTGTGAAGGGTGGAGCTGAGAGCTGATACCATGTCTGTCTGACAATTCCTAACACCCTCTTTCTGGTACCATATTAAGTTATTTCTTTATGTATATATGCACAAGGAACAAAAATACTGGATCTATATGGATGCAGAGAGTAGCAGCAGGAACGAACCATCAATGGATACTATTACTCATTGCATGGAGGACAAATGCCTCAGATAAGCTGCCTAGATCCTCATCAATATGTCCCCAGACAATAGCTATTATCACATTCATCTTTCACCCTCACTGACCCTGATATAAGCCGTACACACAGACACATTTGCAATGCCCTCTCTCCTCTCCCTCTAGCCAAATCCCCTCTTCGGAACCCAGTTTATATCTCTCGTTTACCCATGAAGCCAACTGTGAGTGCACAAGCCTTCAATGAACTTCTCCTTCTTTGCTTACTTGTTACGCTTGCCGAGAATTTGGTACACTTCAAGGTAATTAAATTTATGCTGCTATGTAACTTTACCCAGTTTCTTCCTATTTGCCTTGTCTCTTTTCTATCCTTTTTTTTTTTCTCTAATACTGTCCAGTTATTGACATGATTTGAGGCCTATAGCAAGGAAGAAAGTACTCACTAATACTTTGGGATGAGTCCATTTGATTTTGTTGAATTACTTGTGATGGGGGAAGGGAGAGAGAAAAACTATGTAAGAAAAATTGTATTTTTGAATTGGGAAGCCCAGGCAAGCCCCCGTGAGCATGCTGCTTAATATGCATACAAAGATAACGCTTTTGCCAAGCTAAGACTCCACCCTTCTTGATCATGAGAAACAACCGAGTCCTTCCTGCTCCCTCAGCTTGCACGGAAGGGCTGCATAGGTCAAGACACCAATAGCCGTGAACACTGCAGTAACAGGCAGATATCCTAAAAAAGTGTTGCCTATACACCATCTGTTGGCATTCACCTCCCATTTCCACCCTATTCTCTATTCTCTTTTTTATCATGAAGACTGGAAGCCTTAGAAATGCATTTCCCCCTACTCCTTTGCCCACAGACTTTTGTTACCATCTAGCATTAACAAATCTTTGAACAAGATGCGGCGGCAGCTTTGAACCAGGGACAGTTTCCTGAAATCTCCTGACCTGTGATGCAGCAGCATTTCCTGGTTGTCTTGCACCAAAGAGGCAGGAAAGTTACCGGACCCACTCCTAATCTTTGCTTTTCCAGCCCTTCTAACAGTTCTCTAAGCACATGCTTCCCTTTATTACATCCCTTTTCAGTTTGAAACACCTAGAATGGTTTCTGTTTTATTGACTTATACAGTAAAGGACTTAAGTTAGGACCGGATTCCAAACTCCAACCCTAGTGAGAAAGGTTAGAGAACAGGAAACAGTTACAACTAAAATGTCTGGCTTTACTAATAAGCCAAATCCTTCTCTTACTATTGTCTCCACACTGTGCCTTTTCCTGTCATACAGGACTACAATTTGAAATGGACTGCACCTATTTCTCTGATCTCTTTCTCTCTCTCTCTCTCTCTCTGCTTCTGTTATCACTGATGGACTTGTCACACTTGACCCTTATTACTTACCAACTGGACCAGAACAGCCACCAGGAGTTGCTGTTTCTGTATCACATGGATTTGAGACTCAGTTTTCTAAGCACTTTTCTAAGACAGGTCTGCTACGTCATTCATGGATTGTTAGAAAGATGGCTTGGGGCTTACTCTGATAATGAAAATATCTAAAAACTTATCCTCAAGTGGATGTTATTTTTCCCCATCCCCTAAATCTTCTCAAGCTTGGGCTAAGGGTGGACATCATTCCTGAGGATATCACAAAGGGTAATGACTCCTGTAAATATCTCCTTTTATTTTTATAGGGAGAGTAGATCACCAAAACTAGAGAGGAACAGCCTGTGCCCTGTAAATGGAGTGACCTGGATTCTCAATCTTCCTAGAGAATTAGAGTTAAGATCAAAACAGAGATTTTTCCAGAAGAGCCAAAGCTCTGAAAGTATCCCATGTTTTTTTCTACTCAGGACCTTTCTCCTCACCTTTTGGACTTCCCACTGAAGTCCCAGGACAACACTGCATAGATTTACTTCTTGTGGCCACTCTTAAACTTAAAGAGTTAGAAGGATTTCCTTCACTCTAGCAATCCATAATTTCTGTGAAGGAGAAAAGTAGATTTTTCTTTTGGAAACTATTGGGAAAGCGAATTGATAGAATGTTGGAACAAAACCCAGGAGTGTTATACTCATCTCCTATCTCAGCTCTGAAGTTAGAAATCCTCCCTCCTGATGGAGAGAAGTTTGTGGTCATGCCTGGAATATCACTGGTATTAAAGTTGAATGAATCAATCAGTGAGATGGAGACAATTTAAAGGAGGCCACACTGTACCATGATCTTTTCGAAACTAATAATCTATAGAACATGGAAACAGTTGGATTAGGACTATACAGATTCCGTTGTGGGAGTTTCCGTTCTGCATGTTCTTAAAATAACAGTTGTCAGTTGTGATAGGATGTAGAATTACTTGGACAAAATCTAAAATTACTGAGCAGACTCAACCACTTCCACAGGGGACCATAATCCATCCTTCTATGCTGTTGCCTATGGCTTTGTTAACAAATCCCTTCTCTGGTGAGCTGCACTGGATCCCAAGTGGATCATTAACCCTCATACCCCTTTTCCATGGAATAGCTTGGGGTAGGGGGAAGGTGAGGACAAAGACTGGAGCTGGAACTGCCGATGCATGGGACATACTCTCACAAATGCTGTTCCAGAGAAAAGACAGGCGAGACCCTATTCGAAACTCTGGATAGGAACTCTGTGTTGCCAGTAGGGGTAGCTGCTGAGCTGCCAAAAGATGACCTTCTAGTAGAGAGGTTCTTCTAGCCCTGAGGGGAGCTTCAAGGACTGGTCCAAATTTTCCAGTTCATTTCTGGCCACTCCGCCTAAAATATGGTATCTTCCAGCCATGCAGAGCTACTCACCATGACTTTACCACATCCAGTTTGCTTTTGTTCACACTGCTCTCTCTACCAGGAATGTTATCTCCCTCTTAGTCTTCAAAGCCCATATCAGATATGACCCTTTCTGACCAACCATCCTGGAACCTTTAGATGAAGCAAATCTTCTCCCAGACAATGTGTCCTAGCTAGCTATCTAGCTGTACACCCAGTTCATATTGTGTTGCAACTGTTTGCTTACCTGCCTGCTTCTCCATCTGGAATGTGCAGTTTCTGAAGGCAAATTCATGCGGCATTCACCTTTATCTCAGAACCTAGTCCAGTTCATGCTACATAGACACTTCTCTGGACAAAGAAGTAGACACCATCAAGGAATCATGTCAGCATTCCTTCAAGAGCCTATATATTTCACGACAGTCAGGGCTGATAGAATTTTTATGTCTAACTATTCATCAAGAAGTAAGAAACACACTTCTAAATGGACTCCCCAGGCAAGTATGTTGCTAAGTGTGAGCTGGCGATTCCTTCTCACTTTGAGGGGTTGCATTGTTTACAGGATAGGAAATTGAACATTATTAGAAACACGTAGAAGAAAGACACTTAAAGGTACCCAGGAATTGCTCTGGAGAGACAGTGCATGTATGTCTGGAGCCAGTGAGAATTGTCATCGTAGGTGGAGGAAACCTGAGCCCCCGTTCTGGGTCCATCCAACAGGACTGATTTTGCTTGCATGATAATCCCAATGCTGTTTAAGGAATTATTCCCCACTGACTTCTTTCATCACCAGGTAGTTTTAAGAGATGAGAGAGAGGGAGAGAGGAAAGGGAGGATTTCAAGAATCAGAATTCTTATAACAAGGGAGAATTTCCACATCAAAACCTAGATTTGTAGATCTATTTTGTGCCAAGTGTGAAAAGGCATGAAATAGCTAGGCATGAGCTATTCCCCAAAGACTTGTCTTTTACTAGAAAGAACTTTATAAATGTTAATAGGTACTAGACTAGCTGGAAGCAGATTTGTTCTGGGCCCAGAGACATAAAATAATCATCACTTTGTTTGTCTGATTCTAAATGAGCTTAGTATTGATTTGCATTATAAGAATTCCAAATTCCCACTACTCTGGGAAAGTCATCCAAAACCACTACTTTTCATTCCTGGTAGTTCTGTGCACATGAAACTTCCTTTGCAATTCTGCACCAAGTGTGGACAAGAATACACATGAGAAAAGTCTGACCAAACATTGCATCTGCTCTCTTTCCATGGTTCCACCCCAAACACTTGAGAGCAGGCTCCGTTTCAGCTGGTTTTCAAGGGTGTGGCTCAAGTTCAGTCCATGTGTAAAGGGTGGAGTTCAAATTAATAATAGTCCTAAGAAAGCTTGAGAACAAAAAGCAGGTATGGTGTGTACCAGAGAATTCACCTCTACTATGTGGGACTTAGGAACACGCATTAACACTACACTGCATGACATAAAAATATTGGGTTTAGAATTTTAGACTGAAAGAGAGAGACTTTAGAAGTTATCTTCCCCCTACTTTTCAGTTAAGGATAAGCTGTACAGTGAGCTAGCAGTGCTAAGACCAGACACTCCACCTCCTGGCTCCCACAGCTATATATCTTCCTCTCCACGGCAAACTCTCTCCACTAGAGAACATTTTAACTTTTAAATCTTTTCATGTATAATATATAAACTTGATGCTTGTACCATTCCTGTGTATTCATTCATGAATTCAGTAAATATTAGTTGTTTATGTGCCAGGACTGTTCTAGCTGATGCTTGGGATATTTTAGTGAACAAAACAGACTAAAATCTCTACACTTGCAGAGCTTATATATTCTAGTGGGATAGTTAAGGCACATGTACTAATGCCCATTTGACAGATCAGAAAATAGAGACTCAAAATAAAGGAGCTTTGGAAACAAGTTAATTAATGATAGATTTGGTACAATGGTTAGAATTCTTGCCCTGGGCCTTCCCTAGAATGGATATGAATCCGTAGTTTTATCTCAAAATGGATTCAGAGCCTCAGGAAGTGGAAAATTAGGTTCTCACACACTGTCCTTATTTAAGTCAGACAGAAGTCAATCTAAGGACTGAAGCTATATGAGATGGAAGAGCCAGAAGAGTTACAGTGAAAGGATGCAGATTTATCAGGTTTACTTCTCAGCCTGCACGTCACTTTACTTTCTTGGTGATGGCTATGGATTGAATTGTCTCCTTCCAAACAAAGATATTTTGAAGTCCCCAGAACCTCAGAATGTGACTTTATGTGGAAATAGGGTGTTTACAGAGGTAATGAAGTTAAAGAGTTAAAGAGAGCATTAAGGTGGTCCCTAATCCAATATGACTGGTGTCCTTATAAAAATGAGAAATTTGGACACCAAGACAGACACTTATAGAGGGAAGACAATCTGAAGACAGGGAGAATGCCATCTGCAGGACAAAGAACGCCTGATCCTACCAGAACCCAGGAGAGAGGCATGGAACAGATACTCCCTCAGTGCCCTCGGAAGGAACCACCGCTGATGACATCTTGATTTTGGTCTTCTAGCCTCCAGAACTGTGAGACAATGAATTTCTGTTGTTTAAGCTACCCTGTATGTGATACTTTGTCAATGGCAGCACCAAAACTCTAATCCAGCAATCCTCGAATGTGAGTTTATTTCACGTTCTTATAAAATGAAATCACTGTTTTTCTATACCCCCTTGAATTCTCCCACATTTCCCAGGCCAGGGACAAGATCTGCTGAGGTTAGAGGTGGATGGTCAACAGGTCACTGACAAGGATTAGACTGACGGACCCTGAGTGAACTGTTTCACCCACCTCCCCTAATTGGTCACTCACACACTCAACATTTTATAGCTCTGGGCAACTGTCTATCACTGATGGAGGACCCAGCTCCAGAGATAAAAGAGGTCTATTCTCTTACTGTTTTCTATTAATTCCGAAATTTTCAAAAGTTTTAGCCATATGACTCATGCAGTTAACAAACCTACACAATGTGAGAATTATAAGGGAAGGAAATATTCTGATTCCATTTGTACGAAAAAAAAAAATCTCCAAACTGATGGCAACTTACAGAAGAAAACTATATGAACTTTCCTTTCTAGTGTGCTCTTTGAAATTCACAGAGAAAGAGCTTTTCTTACATGCACTGAGATACCACCAGTCAAAATAAAGTGTGAATTTGGCAGAAATTGGAGTAATCTGAATTTCATGTGATTCTATTGAGTATCTATAGTAGTCAATTTATTTATAGTTATAAATCAGTGTCAAATTTAGGGATGACTAATTGTGATTGCTAAAAGGCTGAAAAATATATCGACTTGTTGGATTGAGTAAGCTTTTTGATGAGAAAAAAATTCCTGGTACAAAGTAGATGCTTGTCATAATGTTTGTTGAATTGGAGTAAACTAAGAACTAATGAAAAAGTGAAATGGAGGCATCTTTATTATAAATCAGAAATGGAGGGAGACATAAGAAGGTGAATGGGAGAGATGAGATGTGCTAAACTTACTAGTGCTTATATCATGATAAAGTCTATGCTATGTGTTGCAGGACACGGGGTTATTTACAATCATCTCAATGCAGGTGACTATTTACGGTGACCATGCTGAGATCTCCCGAGAAAGGCACTTGAAAACTTCCAGCTGCATCATGGTATCTGTCAAAGTCCGGTTTTAAAACTTTCAAGTGACCATATCTGAACCATCACATTCCATTCCCCTTGTGAATCTCCGAATTGCTACAAAACTGGCTTTAGTCCCTGCTGTCTGAGTCTCTTCTGAGTCTCTTCGACATCTCCACTCACCAGAACATTTCAAGTTAATTTAAATATCTTAAGATAACAATCTGGAGGCTGGTTATGGGCTCATTTATTCAACACTTGCTTATCGAGCACCTGATTAGTGCATTGCTGTTCTGTAGGTGTCACAAGGACACAAAGAAAATCAAAATAAGGAAATGGGTCATTTTTATTCTGAACCTAGTTGTCCTAGGAAGGGTTGACCTATGGTCCATTCAGAAGTTTTCTATGTCTTGGTGCCATGACTGTGGCACCATCTTTCTTCTTAGTTTCTAGGCTTTTTCTTTCTCAGAACATGAAGGTTATGAGCACAAACATTGGAACCAGACTGCTCAAGTTCAAGTCCTAGCGCTGCCACTCATTATCTCTATGACTCTGGAGAAGTTGTTTAGCCTCACTATATTCTATTTTCTTTCTTTCTTTCTTTCTTTTTTTCTTTCTTTCTTTCTTTCTTTCTTTCTTTCTTTCTTTCTTCCTTTCAGCATATTGTGGGGGTACAAATATTACGGTTACATATATTGCCCATGCCCCCTCTCCCCTCGAGGCAGAGCCTCAAGCATGACCATCCCCCAAATGTAGCACGGAGGATAATAACAGTACCTATCTCATGTAGTATTTTAAACATTAAATGTGTTAATATACATAAAGTGCTTGGAATAGCTTCTGGTAAACAGCACTATATAAGCATTTGCAATGGTAATTACTATATTGGGTCACTAGATAACGTACAAAAATGTAGAAAAAGAGGATGAATAATACTGAACAATCTTAAAAGAGACTTAGAGGGCATCCCAGTGTCAATTAAAAGAACAGGAAAAATTGACACATCTATTCTCATAATGGAGACATCAGAAAGGAAAAGTGTTTTGTAGCAAAATACACTCTTCTCGACCAAGGATAAGGGGGGAAAGTATTTGTATTGTTTTAAATAGCAAGCTCTCGCGGAACGTGGTTCTACAGTTCAGTACTTGAGGCAGATGGTTAAAAGCCACATGCTTGTGGATTTTCCCACTTTTTCCACACTCGCAGACTCACAACCGCTTTTGGTGCCCGTGGTTTAACCTCTGTTTCTCTAACTCCTGTTTATGAGTCAAGCGGTTTCATATCATCAGATTGATGGGGAAAGTGTGAACAAGGATAAGGATGTGGAAGTAGTTTCCACCCTGGGAAGCACTGCAGTGTGCCAATGCTAAAAAGAAAAAAAAAAAAAAAGAAGTCAAAGCATTTGGGTTTGGAGGGACTTTGTTTAGTTAACTTTGAAAGCATGAATGCAATCAAAGTAGCTATCTGAATATTTAAAAGGCATTATTTACGGGAATATAAATAAAGAGCTCAGTGTTGGAAGAGGCTGAGGTGATGGTGGAAGTCAAGCAATGTGGGACTGGGTCAGAGACAAGCAACCAGATAAATAATCCCTCTCCCTTTCTCCTAGAAAAGGGCACAGGTCGAAATTCACCAGTGATGGCAGCATCTTGCCTGATTGTGACAAAGCTCAGTGGTGAGGGCAGTAAGGACACTGTGAGCCCCACAGAGCCGTTCATTTCTGCTGGAATGCTTGTGCAACAATGTGCTGATAAAAGCAACTGAAGAAAAATCCTATTCCTTACTCTCTGCTCTTGCTGGACCCCAGCAATCTCAAATCTCAAAATACCATAGAATCGTAGCAAATCAGAACACTGAAAGCCCTCAGAGATTTCTCTCCGCCCTCACTCTAATTTTAGAGACAAAGAAACAAAGCTTAAAAAGGTGAAGTGAAGTTACTAACCACCAGCTAGTAGAAGAGCTGGGTCTGGAATCCAACTTTTCTGCCTAATGACAGGACTCCCTCCAACTGTTCCATCACACCTCATTGAGTTCTGGTGGGCATTTACTAGATTCTTCTTGGAGGATTAGCATATTTTTAGCCTCTACAATTATCCACGAAGATGGTTGGCAGCAATTCCAGGGTCAAAGACGCAGTTCTTCCATGAAGATTTGGGATGTCCTTTCTCATTGACCCTATTATTGCTGCTATTACTAAAGAAAATGGACCAAACTTCATATTTGGAAAGACTGAAGAGCAGAGCAGGACTGAGGAAAAGGTGGTTTATGAGAAACTTACATTTAGAAAAATGTTCTTAACCTCCCTGTCTAAATACTCTCAATATTTAAGGGAAATAATTGATGGATCTTTCAAAAAGTCCAGTCTTCCTTTACTATAATTAAAAATTATTTCCCCCAAATTACTTCCTTTCATCTTCTTAACCTAGCTCGATTTCCCCTTTTGCTGAATAAGTCTAATGTTTCCATTCATTTCTCTTACAGACCATGGTTTCTAGGTTTCTAATTATTTTAAATAGCTTCTATTATAACCTCTCTAGTATAGTCACATCTTTCTTAAATTGTGTTCCTCTTAACCATAAAATAAATCATAAAATTCCATTTGAAGAGTTACCAAGAAGGAAGTGAGACAGTTATTCATGTGCATTACCCAGCATACAAATACAAATAAAATACATTTGGCAATTTCCTGCTTTTGAGGCAAGGCTATATTGGGACTTCTGTTGGACTCAGTTTTGAACTGATTCTATAGTTTTTTCCTTCATAGCTCAAATACTATTAATGAATTCATTCAATCACCCACTTGTTAATATCTTAATTCCAAAAATAATTTGAAGGAACTTCATAATAGAGATAACATTTGAAAAAAGGATTCAAAATTCAATAAACATAAGATTAGGATAATTATTTCCAAATTTTAGATAATAATACAATTAAGTATAAAATTTAGCTCTCAATTTCCTGGAAACAAGGAAAGGGAATTTTTTTCTACTTTGAGTAATTTTAAAGATTATTTTGCCTCACAGGAACAAGCACGATAAAAGCATATCTGCTTATAGTACTTTCCTTGAATTTCTCAGCCAGTGTTTCAACACTTAAATAAGTTTTTCTCCTAAGGGATATGGGCTTCCAGAAAATAGGCACCATTTCTTATAATATAGTTTTTGCTTGATTAATGTTTGTGGAATGAATGAATGTTACTTTATCTGATTTCCCAGAAATCCTTTAGGAGGTGTTCAAATTGTCCTAAAATATCAATTATAGTAATGTTTACACTGTTTTGACTTCCTGGAATTCTAGAATTGAGTGTTAGACATTCTTGGCTTATCAAGTGAGCTTTGAGTATATTTGTGTATTTTTAATTTTCATTTTGTAAAGGAATTGATAAGGAAACTTGCTTTGGGTCATTTATCTGCAGGTCATGCATAACCCTACCCATGTCTTCCATAGTAGGTAAGGATCAGGAGGGATTGGAACAAGGCCACTGTGAAACTCCAGAGCTGAGGTGGTGGCAATGGTCTTGCATGTTATTTAGTCATGTTTTAAAATTTTGATGTTTAATGGCTTTGTTTTTTAGGCCCAAACAATATTCCCTTTATAAAAACTTTGATTTCAAAGTTTTCAGACACCTCTGAGAATCCTAATATGAAGAATTAGGATTGAGAATCGGCATGTTCGTTTTACATAATTATTTAAAATCTCATTTTATTTTCATTATAAATTGACCTTTAGTCTTCTAACCAGTCTAATTCTTTGCTCTTCTAACCCATATAGCAGTAATAAACAAAATGCTTTTTAAAAAATAACTAAAAAGACAGTATGCTCAAAAGCAAAGTAAACGTTTTAGTACACTAGAAACAGAATTGGAATGCAAAGCGGTAAGTATTATGGAAGCCACAGCCCTGTTGGTCTCCATACCCAATAGTAGGAGATGGAGACCAGTAACCAAGTCTTGGTTACTCAAAGGAAACCAACACTAAAAGTTCTCCATGCAAGGTAGAGGGCCAGAGCCAATCTCATTGCTTGAAGTCAATGCCTAGAGAGAGGCTTTCTGTATATGAAGGTAGATTTTGAAAATAGCTGTCAACCTGTTGCTTGAGGCTGTGGCTTTATAAGTATTATAGGTCTAGAATACAGAAATATTAATATAAGACACAGTCTTATGACCAGGAACTAAACCAAATTGCCAACTAACCCCATGACTGTATCTGGAATTGTCCAATGTCACTACAGCACAGGATCCCCAAATAGAACCAGGTTCTAGACAGGGAGCCCAAAGGGCTTAGCAGGCATACATACCTCTCACCCTAGCAGAAAAACCCAAGGCTGAATCGATGAGAATGACGAATGAGGACAAGTGGTTTGAGGAAAAAGGAAAGAGAAGTTTATTAATTTGCCAGGAAAACTGCTAAGGTGAGAGAAGAGAAAGAGAAGGAATTTCAAAAAGAAAAAAAGAAGAAAAAAGAAAAGACAGACAAAAAGAAAAATTCTCATTGAACATGATTTTGCAAATTACAAGTCCAAATCTAACACTAATAAAATCAATGAGAGGATAAAGGGAAGCAGTAATGAGATATCGATTGTGCAGAAGAAACACAATCTTTAAATTGAAAGGGTATTCCAAGTACTGAGAGGAAATGTTTGTTTGTATGAGTTTATTTAAAATAAAAATCCTCATTTATTTGAAACTACAGAATATGAGGAACAAAGATAAAATTGTAAAAGCTGTCAGAGAGAGGGGACATTGATAAAAGAAGAGAGACTGAAAGTATTGGTTGAAAAAAAAAAGACTGAAAATAAATAAATTCTCAAATCAAGAAATTAGGAAGAAAGAAGCAAAACACAACGAAGAAAAGTAGATGGAAAGATGGAAAGACAATGGCAGACATCAGATGAATCAGAAAATAAAAATACAGTAGATAAAAGCAATAAAAAGCAAATCATAATAGTATTACTGATAAAAAACATAAAAGAAAAAAATTATTGATAAACAATAGTAGGACCACAAAAGAATGATAAATAAAGATAAGTTGAGATTTTTAAAATAATAAAAAAATACTATCAACTCTTGTCAATAAATTTTCAGATGCAATTTATATAAATACCATCAAATTAAATTAGTCATTAAATAAATCAAAATGATAATCAATAGTGTCCTCCCACCAAAGACAATAGGTTCAGATAGTTTACAGGTGAATTTTACAAAACTATCATGAGATAAATAATCTCTATTCTGTATAAACTGTTTCAAATACAGAAAAAAGTAAAGAGATATAGTGGGGGATAGGAAAAAAACCAAAATTCTTTCCCTACTCTCAGTCATCACTCAATACAACACTTCTGATACCAGGTTTTCCAGCAGACACACCACCTGGGTGTCCTATAACTCAATTCTGACACGATCTACCTGGGTATGGTGTCAGATCCCAAACATTGAAAGTTCAGTACCACCAGACTATCTCCCACTTCAGATGCCAATTGCAAGCCCCGGGTTGTGACTTGTAATTCTGACTGACCAGCTATATATAAAGGTTCTCATGACTCCCTCTTCAGTTTGATTAATTTGCTAGAGTGGCTCACAGAACCCAGGGAAACACTTTACATGTGTTCGTGCATTTATTATAAAGGATATTTCAAAGGATAGAGATGAAAAGCCAGATGGAAGAAACACATAGGGGAAGATTTGTCCAATCTAGGAAAGATTAACTGAGAGTCTGACACAGTTAAAGGTCTGAAAAGAAACATATATCATCTATTTTCTCTGAGTGCTGCTACCTGTAAGGTTTCATTTACATAACAAGACTACTTTTACTAGCCAATCTTCTTCCTTTTTCTCTCCCAAAGCCTGTCTTGCCACTAAAACCTGTTTTTGCCATAATCCAAGCCCCTATATCTTATAAACTCCTGTACCTCATTGGGAGATTAAGTCTTCATTCTGAAGGCTCTTGTGTATATATGTTAAATAAATTTGTATGCACTTTTCTCCTATTAATTAATCTGCCTCATATCAATGATTTTTCAGCAAACCTTTAGGGGGCCAAGGGCCTTGGTCCTTATAATAACAAGAAACATACAAGACTTTTATAGGAAAAATTGCAAAAACATTACTAAAGAAAAAGAAAAGAAATGAAGAAATAGACAAATGTAATATTTTTATGAATGGGAAAACTCATGATTATAAAGATTTAATTTTGACAATTTCAATAAAGAATAAAGTGAGAGAAATTTGGCTCCAAATCTAAATCAACACTTGGTGTAAAGCAAAAGTATGACAACATGCTATCAACGCAGGTAGAGACAAATAGACCTCCTCTTTTCCTTTGACTTCCATGATACTGTATTATACATTCCTGGTTTCTAGTTCTCTTTAAAGGAGTGAAGGATGTGGCGTCCAAATATTTGCCAAATTGACATACTGGTTATTTGAAGTTGAAAACACTGGAGAAATTGCAGTTTCAGAAACAACTGGCCGATCTGTCTTCCTGCATGCAGCAAGCAATAAAGATTATCTGGGAAGGATACCCTCCCTTTACCAGGGCAAGAAAATAGCCCTTATCACCAGAGACTGGGAAATGGAGGCTGCAATGGACCTGAACAGATAAACTTTATGAAGTAACCTTTATCTTCCACTACTTTTTCACTGCCCATATATCTCCTAGTGATTCCCCTGGAAATGTATTGCCCCTAGCCAGATTCCCTTTGTCCTCTCATTTCTTCTCAATTTGATCATTCTTTGTCCAAAATGTATGAAAAAATCTTGCTTTGGCTACTTCTTTGGACTTCACTCTCTTGTGAAGATGCCCGTGTACATATAAAACTAATAAAAATGTGTATGCTTTTCTCTTGTTAGTCTGCCTGGTGTGAATTTGGTTTCTAGATCCAGCCAAAGAGCCCATGGAAGACCTAAGTGGGGAGGGGGTGGAGGGGATCCCTCCCTCCCCTACACCTTCTGATTTGTTTCACTGGCTACTTTTCATCATCTGCTCCCTCAAAATAAGTGCTTCTCAGGATCCTAATTCAAATTCAGAAGTTCAAAATGAACTTTTATTATTCACTATAATTAAAGTCCTTAATTTGTGTATTTTTTTATAAGAACAACCTTTATCAGCACTTACAGCTATAACAATAAAAATAAATAGGAATAGAAATGATGCTGAACGGTGCTCATTTCAATAACACATCAAAGCCAGGCATATGGATCGACCGGAAAAACAAAAAGCCCTACCCATCTTTAATAGGAACACATTTCCAAAAAGTTTTACTTTAATATTTAACCATCTTTTTCCAAAACTTATAATATACTTACAATTTGGTCAATTTTGTAGCAATAATAATTAAAATAACTCAATCCAAAGAAAAATATTTTGAATTTATAATTTTATATCAAAGAAAAATGTTTAAAATAGATTTATATACTTTTTTGGTTGCATAGAAATATGATTAGGTGAGAAATAAAATAATTTCAAGCCTAGAAATATATTACATTTGAAAACACATATTGTGGAGAAAGTGGGAAAAAATATAAGTTCAAGGGAAAAAATCTCCAACTCCTGAGAAGTAGCATATTCATTTAGAAAAGAAAAAGAAAATAATAGATGATAATGTTTATCAACCCACTGTGATATTTAGATTCCATTTGATTAATTTAAAAAACATCTAAAACATCAATGTTATAAGCTATCATAAATTACATCATTTGCAACTATTTCAACTTATGCTTAAATTTTTTAGATGTCAATTTGAAAATGTGTCAGACGGTGTATGGTTTTTCAAATTTCCTGGAATTTTTTAAGAAGAACGTGAGAAAATGCTTTGAGGACCACTGCTTTACTCCACAGGCCAATTTACTGCTGGTATCCCTAGTGTTTCTATGCATCCTTGGTAGTTTTAAATCCATATTATAAAAGCTTGTATTATTAAAGCATTAATGTATTAAAAGTTTAAATATTTTCAATATGGATTTAAATTATTTTCTTTAAGTCAACAAAAATATACACATCACACTTATCCTGCAATTAATTGTAGCTTTCCATATTGTATTCCTCTTTTATGTGAATATTCACATTTATCAAAAATAGGTATCTCCATTAAAACACACCCCTTTTAAGCTCTGTCTATATGATGATTCGTAAAGAGCATGTGCAGTTCATCAGTTACAGTATACCAGCTTCTGGTTTCTGCAACTTCAACTAACGCTTCACGTTGTTCCTCCATGAAGTCTTTTCCCTGCACTCTCAGGCAGGGTCAGTCACTTCCTCTAAGGCTGTGGTCCCCAAACCCCAGGCCGTTTTTCTGACCATACCAGTGCATGGCCTGTCAGGAACCAGGCCACACAGCAGGAGGTGAGCGGTGGTGAGCCAGTGAAGCTTCATCTGTATTTACAGCTGCTCCCCATCACTAGCATCACTGAATAAACTCCACCTCCTGATCAGCAGCAGCATTAGATTCTCATAGGAGTGCAATCCTACTGTAAACTGCACATGCGAGGGATCTAGGTTGTGCGCTCCTTATGAAAATCTAATGTCTGATGATCTGAGGTGGAGCTGAGGCAGTGATGCTAGTGCTGGGGAGCAGCTGCAAATACATATTATTATTAGCAGAGAGGTTTGACTGCACAGAGATCATAACAAATCAATTGCTTGCAAACTCATATGAAAACCCTATCAGTGAGTGGCAGGTGACCATATAATAATAGAAATAAAGTGCACAATAAATGCAATGCACTTGAATCATCCTGAAACCATCCCCTCCACCCCCAGTCTGTAGAAAAATT
The DNA here is from genome assembly GCA_008086735.1 of Cheirogaleus medius. Classification (NCBI taxonomy): domain Eukaryota; kingdom Metazoa; phylum Chordata; class Mammalia; order Primates; family Cheirogaleidae; genus Cheirogaleus; species Cheirogaleus medius. Next base: position 32,954,495 of record VBSM01002616.1, read on the forward strand.
GTCTTCTACTAGTCCCTGGTGCCAAAAAGGTTGGGGACCACTGCTCTAAGGGACTTCCACAGTACGCAAAACCCTTGTCCATTATGCCCAGGTCAGTAGAATAAAATCACTTCAGCTGTGAGTTCAAAGTCAATGGAAGCCTAAATTGGAGGAAAGAGCCCAAGAGGCAAAGGCCACCCTTCTGGACATGACAGGACAAAGAATGGCTGTGATATGGGCATGGTCTGGCAGCCTCTGGAACTGTCATCAGACAACTCTTCCTGTTGAGATCAAATCTAGAGAGGAGCTGAAGCTGAGAGAGAGGAGTAATGAAGTGAAAGGAAAAGGAGCTGAACAAAGTAAAGCCTAGGTCAGTTTCCACTCTAGGCAATCCACGCCATTAGCATACTTCATCTTGTAAATCTGTTTGTTTACTCAAACCTGGCTCCTTTGAATGCTTGCCTTAAGCCTGGTTTAGAAAATGCAAACTCATAGAGAAACTTTCCATCTTGTTACACTTCCCATCAGAAGCCTGACATTTTCTGTTCTGTTTGCTATGGGCTTGTGGGTGGCTTTAATTTGATTTTCCCTCCAGTCCTTAAGTCCCAGCCTTTGCCAAATCAAGAAGCAGGCAATAAGGGGAAGGGAGGAAAACTACATATACACTTGCATTCTCCAAGGCATGGCAGAGGTAACTTAATACCAGTTCAGGTCATCCATGTCTTACGAATCAGTTTTATTCTGCAGATTGTTTACACACCACTTCTAGTCTGTCTCTAATAAATTAAAATCTGCTGAAATGGTAAAATATACTGAAGATATACTGAATGGTCTACAGGCTACACAGAGAGGCCATTATTCTAAGAGGAAGTAGGAAAAGCAATCATAAAATTTTGAAAAATTATGCAATAACTTTGTACTTATTGCCCATCTGTATTCATTACAACGATCTACTTCATAGACATATAAATAGAATGGGAAAATAACAGATCCGCTGTGTGCTCTAGACTTCAGTCAATGAAATTCAATTAGAGTCTTTAATAAAGAAAACTCCCCAAATGCCAAGCATTTGTCTGCATATTTCTTGAAGTTACTCATTTAGTTTCTTTCCAGTTCTTTCCCTTCTTTCCTTCTCAGAAAGTCTCTCTCGTGGAGAGATGAGGAGGTACAATTGCTTGGGTTTGCTGGGGGATGTGGGTGCATTGGTGGCATCATTCTCCATGGGCATTGGACTCCATATATCACACCTTCCATAAGCACTTGCTTGAGCTCTAGTGGGACACCATCATGCTGAACGTTTTCTAAAGAAAAGGACCACACAGATAAGACCATAAAATTGCCAGGGACTCAGAACAGGTTTTACGACACGCACACTGATCTAAAGGGCTTAACCAAGATGGTTTTTAATCATATTTGGGCATTGGAGAGTTCTCAGGTTCAAAGAAATGGTTCTGTGTTTTGTTTAATTTTGGCAAAGCTCTCTTTTCTTCAATAACCTCAGAAAAACAAAGCCAACATAGTAAGGCCATGCTCAGTTTTGTTTCTGTGTTCAAGCAAAATATACCACCTTGAGGAGGTCTTTTTCTTACAATCAGATCTGTATATTTTTAAGAATATTTTGAATTGGACATGCTGATTTGAACATTTACCCTTTTGAAACTAAGCCACTTTAAATTGTGCTAGGAATCATACAAATGAACTGTCGTAACCAAAAAAAACCAACAACATTCTAGCTGTGTCTGTTATTGTTTTGCAAAGCTCAATGTCAAATATTTAGCATCATATTTTTTAAAATTCAAAATACAAAAGTACCAGGTATAATGTGAAGCAACACTGTGGCTGAGAGTAAGATGGGAAATTAACCACCTTTGCAACCCGGTGGCCAAAATGTAAAGGAAGATGCTGGGTTAGACTAACTCAGCCTTGTTCGATACACACTGCTCCCTTGTGTCACCCGCCTCTCTCTTCTTTTCTCCCTTCTTTCCCATCTCTTTCTCTTTGTTCTTCTCCCCCTCTTCCCCAGTTCTTCCCTCTCACGTCCTTATTCCCTGTCTTGCAAAACAGAAAACACATGCAAACTTTGAAAACTCTGCTTAATTCCCTGGTAGAGTGGATGCAGGGTGACCTTGCCATAGAAAGATAGCTTCCTTTTGTTTACCTACAGAAATACTGATAACTCAGAACAATATCTTTTTTTCTTTTTTTACTTTTATTTATTTATTTTCTTTTTTTTAATTTCAGCATATTATGGGGTCACAAATATTACGGTTATGTATATTGCCCATGCCCCCTCCCCTGCCCTGAGGCAGAGCCTCAAGCATGACCATCCCCCAAATGTTGCACATCTCACTCCTTATGTTTGTATATACCCATCCCCTCCTCCCCCCTCCCACCCGCCCAACACCTGACAAATGTTATTCCTATATGTCCACTTAGGTGTTGATCCATTAATACCAATTTGCTGGTGAGTACATGTGGTGCTTGTTTTTCCATTCTTGAGATACTTCACTTAGTAGAATGGGTTCCAGCTGTATCCAGGAATATACAAGAGGTGCTATATCACCATTGTCAGAACAATATCTTGCTGAGCATTTCTTCTAAGGGTTTGACATATCTTAAAGCAAGAGAGAAGAAAAGGAAGAACAAATCTCTGCTTTTTGAATACCTCTTTCCATTTCTTATTGTTATTTTTGCAGAAAAATAATGAACAGATACAAATAGTAAAAATATGTCAGGCAGTTGGAGTTGCAAGAACATCATGTAGTACATCACTTAATCACATAGACCGCAACGCAGGGGGGAAACTCTAACCCGAATAGGCTATTTAGTAATCACAGAGGGTCAGAAAGAATTCACAAGCCTCCCAGAGTCTGTGTCCTTAGCTTACCTCGGATGTGGAAGGGGATGGGGAAATAATGGCAGTATGTATTCTTAATTGCTGTTTAGAGATTTCTGCACAGCATTTAGCCATGAAGCCAATTAAGGAAAGCCATGGTGTCTTGACCCCTTCTTACTTTGATAGATTTTTAGTAGGTCTCTGCGTGGCTGGGTTTTGTTTAGTTTTGTTTTACTTTACTCAAACTCTGAGAGTTAGTCTTGGAAGGAGGGAAGTCTTGAGGGAAATTTGGAATAAAGAGAAAAAGAGGAAAATTTTAAAACGGAGTTTGTAGAACATAATCCCGAAGATTATGTGGTGAATTAGGAACGGGGAGGGTGAGAGCCAGGAGAGCATGATGTGAAAATGCCACGAGGAAGCTTAAAGCTAGGATGTAAAGCCCAGCCAGTCCCAAGCAAATCTTTGATAAAAGCATGAAGGAGAAGCATCCCAAAACAAGAAGGCTCAACAAAACTTAGGAAAATCAGAGATAGAGGGGTGGGAAGGAGTGAGGGTGGTGAACCTGGCAAATGGAAACCAAGAAAAGACGGTGGCCTGGCCGGCTTGGATGGGCTTCACGTGCTGGAGTGCAGGTACGTGAAGTTTTGGGTAACGGCAAGACACCTATATGGGAATGTTTATAGCCTTCGTGCCATAGGATATGTTTAATGTGCTCAAGTCAAAATTCAGACGACCCTAGGTTTATCATAAAAGCACATTTGAGGAAAACACAATAGCATTACATATACTCATTCATCAAAATGTTGTTGGACTCCTTTGCAGTCATTTTAACTAGTGTGTGTCTGCAGTGAGCTCTGTTTTACCTACTCTTTTAAGCATCCCGCAGGGTGACTCCAATGACCTCATTCAAACTAATAAGCATCACTTTCTTCCTCTCTTAAATCCACCTCCCTTTGCCTCTTAAACATCATGGAAAGGGAATGTGACATTTTAGAAGGTGTTGTGCCAACAGCCTCACAAACTGAGGCTCCATTTCACCAAAAAGGAGACCTTTTGTGCTGTAGCTATTACATTTTCTCTCTCTAGTGTCCTCTACAAAGTAATTAACCCAGCCAGGTTGAGACCATAGAATAATCCAAACACATTCATGCCAGTAAAATACAGATTTCATCATAGGTATTTAGTATAATTTCTTCATTAAGTGCCTGTCCATGAGATTCTTCAAGGCAAGGGCATTGTCTTACTCATCTTTGAGGAAGATATTTGTACTGACTGTGTAAAGGGCAGTATCTAACACAGTGCCTTAGAACATAATAGGTTCTCATTAACTGCTTAATAGATAGATGAAAATTATTTCTTTCCTGAAACTAAGTGTCAGGAATCAAAAGTATAACAGTGGGAAACTTCAGAGCAGACATGTTTGATTAGGCTCAAGTAACTTTTTTCTTTGCCTGAAAAAGAAAGCATATAATGGAAGACTTTAATCTCTGCCTCTAGCCCTTGAATTTCCAGAGTTCTTTGGTACAAAGCTGTCACTATTATTTGGGTATTTACTTAACACTCTCACAAAAGCAAGTAAATATTCATGGTTCTCCTTTACCTACATGCTTAATCAAACAGATCCTCAGCCATTATATGTGGGCTTTTTTCCTGACAACCTTTGGAACAAGCCAAATCAAAAGCAAGTGTGTAATATTATAGCAAAAGTTTCAGTATCATATTAATTCCTTATCTATTTTTTGCATTGCAACTATTTCTAAATTGTTGTATTTTTGTGATAAACAGAATATTTTCAATTTTATGTAAAAAACACAATTGCTCTTCTTCGAGTGGTTTATATTTTTGGTGTTCTGTTTAGAAAGGTCATAAATGCCATAAATATATATGCATATTATTCCATGATTCTTCTGTTGTTTTTGTTATTTCACATTTTACATTCACCTCATTTGGAACTTAATTTGCTGAACGATGTATGGGAAAATAAAATTTTATATATTTTTCCAAAATGATTAGCCAGTTGTTCTAAAACTATATATTAAAGAATCTCATCTTTATCATTTACTAACCTCTTTTCTATATTTGAGTCTACTTCTCGAAGTTATATTGTCTTATAATTTTTTGCATATTTAGGAACTACAACAATGTATAGTACTCAATAATTTGAATCAATAGATAAATTTTCCACTTCATGTAACTGATGTCTCAGACTTACAAATTCTACTATATCAATATCCCTGGAATAATTCCCCTTCCTTTTATGGTCACATTGCCTACCCTCACTTAAGCCTTAATTATTATAGACTTTTACTAATCTCTTTTACACACTACTAGAATAAGTTTATAAAATATAAGTCTGATCAACTAACTTCCCCAATTAAAATCTGTAAATGACTGTCCGTTCATCTTCCGTACCTTTGAGGGCTACCAACGCCCTCAGCTCAACCAAGTGAAACTATTTGTACTTTCCTAAATATGCCATGATGGTTTTTTGTTTCTTTGTGTATTTTTTAATCCTTGCCTTTGTAAAAGTTGTACAGCTTGGTAAGTGCTACAATAGATGTATGGACAAAGTGGATTAGAATGTAAAGAGGGGATTCTTGGGTATAGAAAGGTGAGTTTTGGCCAGGATGAACAAAAGCACAGAGATGTGGAACAGCTGTCCCAGAACACAAGCCAATGAGAATGACTCCTGTGCAGGTGAAGGTGAAGACGTAACACCCAGGTTATGAAGGGTCTTGTGTATCACACTAAAAACTTTGGGTTTTTCCTACAGTAAAGTGGAGTCAATGAAGTGTTTTAAATGGGAAGCAGCTTAATTACAACTTTTCTGCAGGATGGATTGACAGAGAGAGAGAGTCCAAAGCTAGATTAATAATGGATTCTTCAATAGTATAGGTGACATATGATAAAAGCTTGAGTCCAGATAATAGTATTGAGAATCAGAGAAAGGGATACTTGTAGTGTTAATAAAGAAGGTCTATAAAATTTTGTGACTTATTAGGCATGAAGGCAAAAAAAGCAAGAACTAGTGATTGATCCCTCCACCTCTAAATATTCCACCAGCCACCATTGTTAGCTTGACTAATTGGAGAGGTGGTGATGTTCTTTCCTAAAATACAAAATACAGGAGGGAAAATCTGTTTAGGGGATCATAGCACTGGTGGAGTAGAAAGGAGAGACAACATACTTAATCTTGGCCATGTGGAGAATTTCCAGAAGGAAAGAATTCTCATGAGTGTCAAATGCTGCAAAGAAGATACATTGGATGTAAACTGAAAAGTACCCATTTGGACTGAATGGTTAGAAGGTCTGGGTGTTGTTCATGGAAGTCGGGAAGTAAGAAAGTAGAGATTATCAGCAAAAATTTCTCCCCAAACAAGCTTAGCTGTGAAAGAAAGTAGACAGGTAGAACAGTGTCTAAAGCAGGCACCTGTCCTTCACCTTTTATTTTGCCATGGGATTCATAGAAGTTAATATTGTCTCTTATGCCGGATTGTAACCTTTTTGAGTCCAGATACTACGTCGTGGTTTCCTGGATGAACTGAGTGGTCACTTGGTTCTCAAAGCCCTAAAATTTTACAAGTTACTAATCCTCCACAGTGCCTATAATTATCCCGGTACTCAGGCAGTAGCATTCAATTAAAGAACTGTTGAATTGAATACTGTGGATGGGTGACTCACAACACTAAACTGGATTATTCAAAATGTCAGTGCCTCAATTTCCTCCTCATCAACAGTCATTACTATTGGAGTTCTTTTAATAGTAAATTGAACATGGAAACATTGTCCTTGCTGTCAAGAAACGTTCACATTCATCTACTTAATGAAAAGGCCAGTCTACCTTCCTTCCTAGAAATATTATGAGGAGTAGCTCACATACGAGGGCTAGTGCACACACAGGGCACTAGAGACAGCCTATACATAAACTCTCCCTTCATGTATTTTGTGCTCTGGGTAGGTACAACCACGATTCAGCTAACCACATGGATGCTTTTAGGTCTGGCAAGTGGGATGGAAAGCTCCCTGCATCAGTCTCTTCTGTGAGTGCCTGCACGCTTTCTGGTTTCAGGCTGGAAACGTCCTGTGGTGTGTCTGGCCCGGCCAAACCCAGGAAGTACTGAACTTATTAAAATTTAAAAACAAACCAGAGTTGTTTGGAACCTTCAAAACATTCACGTTGTGTCTGAGGGTGAAGGCTTGGATTCATTTCTGATTTGACATGAGCACCATACATCAGGAAAACACAAACAGTGCAGGGTAATTTCATGAAAGCGCTACACCCTTGCATTAGGGCTTATGACAGTCTCGCAAAGCAGCTCCTGTGAGGAGCCTAGAGGAATTTTGGGAAGCCCTCCCTCTTCTTTCAATTCTTTTTTTTGTATTAGGTTGCCATAGGAATTTGTGGTTATGAGCAAACTTTTAGGCCGTTTCGACGTGAACATTCTGAAGTGGAGCTGGGGGTACCTTGCCATGGGCTCCCCCAATCTGTTGAGTGGGTTTGGTTTGGTTCTGCCTCTGTATTTGAGTGGAGCTGGCCTATGGGGAACCCTGGGGGACCCCCTCAATCCAACCTGTTGCTTATAAAGATTGGACCACCCGTGGGTAATCCACAAACATCTGAGAATGGGTAATCAGGAGTTGGCTAGATCAAGCTGATGACCAAAAATGAACCTAATCGTCAGGAATGAAGCTTCCAGAACAACCCACAAGGGTGTGATTGCCTAAAAATTAAATTTAGATCATAGAAAAGAATTACAGTATTATCTAGACCTGGAAGCAACGAAGCAAGTATGTAGCTCTACCCCTCCATTTTTTTTGCATGAGGGAAGTACGGCACAGAGATTTTTACACAAGTTATCCAAAGTCAACAGCAGTTAGTGAGGCAGCCAGAACTAAGAACCCTGAGCTGACCTCCTTGCTCCTTTTCAGTGTTAAAACACACACACACACACATGCACGCACACGCACACGCACAAGTTCTACATGGTTATTTTTAAAAGAACTTAGAGTTTGTTCGAGATTTACAGGAATAAGCTCTGTAGTGTCCAAAAGGACATTTAAGTGAAAGGTTTCTTTACCCTAATCCTGACACATCCCCTTGTATTTAGAGTTTGGGAGAAAAATTAATTTACATAATGTTATAGGGGCATTCTAAGGAGGAAAAGGATTGAGTCCCCTTGTCTTTCAAATTCAAAGTAATTAAAACATATTTGTTGACCTGAGCTGGCCCTGAAGAAGCTCAAGCAGGAAGACAGATGAGGTTACAGAGGAAGAATTCACCTGAGACAGAATCCACCATAATGATGTATCCTCAGATAGGCCGAGCCTCTATGGACTAGGAAGAAAGCAGTGACTCCAAAACAGCTCCCCTGACCCAGCCATTGTAGAATGGACTTGTCTAGGAAGAAAGCACCTGCTCCAAAAAACTCCCCTGACCCAGCCATTGTAGAATGGACTTGTCTGGGGATGTGGCTATGCTGGTGAATCCACAGAGCCCAGGACAATTTTGGTTCAGGATGCCCTTAACGGACCACAGAGAAAACTATAAGAAACTGCTATATTCTGAGAAAAGATCTATTTCAGACCTGAGCAAGCCATATTTGTCTGCTATCAAGCCATATTTCCAAGGGCAGCCAAGGCTAGAACAGGTACCACACCAAACTGTGGCTTTAGCATTCACAACTGCAGCAAGGGAGTACCAAAGACTATCTGGGCTTGTGGTTGCAGACCTAGGACTGCAAGGATTTTAGGAGGAGGCAACAACAAGCTTTGGCTTTATCATTGGTACCAGCAACAAGTCCAGGAGGTGGAGGGTGGCATGGGTGGACATCTCTTTAAGTATTGGTTTTAGTGGGGTCCCCGATCTCTGACTTTAGTGATAGCCATTGCAGTAGGGCAGGACGTCTGGAGCAAATAGTCTGGGCAGTAAATATGGATTCCTCCAACCTCAAAGTGTCTCATCTTCCTTCCATCTCATCTGATGAGGGGCCAGCAATCAGCGCTGGCTCTTTGGATATGAGTAAGCATCCAAGGAGATTCTTGGAGGTGCCAGGGGAAAGAGGGTGGAGAAGACTGGACTTCTTGGGACACCACTGCCCAGTGACATTGTGTATAATCCAGGCTGTTAAAGCAGATTCCACCAGTTCAGAAATTTTACTTAAGGCCATGATATTTAAATTCAACAGCTTCTTATTTCTTCTGATTTACAACTGGAATAACACGCCCCAGCTTTTTCTGTAAGTATGGTACCTCTTCGAGAGCTTTCTTCCTTTCTTATAAATGGTTTCAATGAATTTCATCATGCAACAGGATTCAAATCCACAAAAGGCTTTCTTTCTGCGTCAGCACTGTCTATATTAGTAAAGGGAATTCTTCAAAGTAACAAACATTCAGTATAGCTCCCAGCTCCTTGAATTCACAGGTGGAGCATAATGTGCTCTCCAGGGGCATTTTCCAAAGACAGACCTGTGGTGGATATTATACATCCTAAGATGAAGGAGACCTTTTTCTCATAGTTATTTTTTTTCTTTCCTTAATGAAATAGTGCCTTTTGCAGCATTTTTGAAATGTCACATCTATTTTTTCCCCTTATAGGAGATAAAATGGATCATTTGCCTTCTTTAGGATTCATTTTATACAAGTTTTTCAAGCCTTAGTGGAGGACAATCATGTATTTGAAAGCCTGTGACATTCTCCTTTGTCTCATTTCCAAACTGAAATAATGCACTTTCCCCACTTTTTCCCCATAGGACTATTCTTGACATTAGATGTGATAATAGTGTAGGTACATCTCTTTTCCCTCCTAAATAACCAGTTTTTTGAAGCCAGGGACCATATCTTGTTCATCTTTATAGCTCCAGTATGTAGCATATAGCAGCTATTTGAAAAAATATCTTGTTGAATTTAATTGAACATATATAATATTCAAAAATATAGAATTAATTTTAAATTTCAAGGATCACCCAATTGGTTGGTAATTTCTGCATTGAAGAACCAGTAAGTTATTTAGAATATAAAGATTTGATTTGGGTAATGTAGAACCAATGTATCACCTTGATGGTTTATTACCTGTTGAATCGGGAAAATCACCATCATCACATTGAGCCTTAATTACCCACCTAAAAAAATGAGGATAGTATTTGCCTCACCTGTCACTTAGGGTACCTGTGTAGATTAAAAACATATTTTAATATACGTGAAGGCATTTTATAAATAGTACCATGCAATTTATAATTATTAGAATTACTTTAATTTTTCTCATATATGTTTATAAGGCTACATGTGACTACTTCATTATTTTATCCTTTAAAATGTATAAAAGCTAAAGGCCAAAAGAGAAATGCAACTTTATATTATATAGTTTTACCCATTTGATGCTAATGTGTTATCTTTTATGTAAAAAATGTTTAATTTAAAATAATAATATCAAAAATGTCTAACAAAAGGCTTGAAATCTAACAGCAATATTTCACAGCTTTAGTCATAGCTCAGCTGTTGTCTGCAAGTTGCCTCATGGGAATTTGTTCTTTTCAATTGCCAACATTGCAGAATTACAAAATCGGAGACCTCAGAATGTCATCCAAAATCAGCCTTCTCCTTCTCAATAGGGCTATATTATCATAACATGGTGGCCTGTCTTTTTACAAAAAATACCTAAAAAGGGGCTTCTATAGCCTTACTCATAGAATCTAGTATTTGCTCCAACTCTTGGAATTGGAAAGTTCTTCACCTGTAGTCCAAATCCCTAATATGAAGTCCGTTTCTTCTTGTTCTAACCTCAGCTAAAATACTAGGGAGCTGCTTAATATTCTCTCTTAAATTGTCTTTCATACACCAGAAGAGAGTCAGGTAATTGATCCAAACTTTATAATTTGAAATACAAAAGAAATAATTTGATCCTCTTAAATTAAGCCTTTGAAAAAAAATCTCATTTTATTCACTTCTCAATTCCCTCTATTTCTTCTAGAACTGCTAGAAAGTATGGAATTTGAAATGGGACATAATACAATTACAATCATCATACCATGTTTCGGTGACATAAAAATAGCTATGGAGAAAGAAAGCAGTCTTCTAGTCTCAGCTCTGCTCCACACCTGCTGTTTTCCCCCAGACAAACCACTTTACCTCTTTGGAACTCAATTTTTCTAAATGTGAAAGATGTTATTGCACTGAATTCCTCCCAATGTTATTGTTCAGTGATGGCCTGAGAGTAAGTAGATTATAAGATATGTGGATATATTTTAAAACTCCAAGATCTTGAAACATCCTTCCCCAGAAACTCAGATTACTCTAGATGAATTCTTTGCTCTCTAAATAACACAATGGATGAATAACTAGGTAGATAGGCAGGTAGATAGATTAATGATAGGTAGATAGACAGATAAATAAATAGATAATAGAGTATTTTGAAAGTTTCCAGGAAATTAAAAAAAGAGAGGGGAAAATATCCCTGTGAATATGGTATGTCCTGGCAACTATAAATAGTTTGGTAACTATAGACACATTATTTTCAAAATTATGTAAAGGCACATATTTAATAGTCAAGCACTAGCTTTTGGTGATGCACTTGAGGTTACAGGACTATTCTTATGGGAAAAGATGTGAATTCATAAGGAACAAGTAACATGAAGTTTTAAAATCCACATGCATATGTAGAGAGGATGATGTCCAGAAAGAGAAGAAAGACAGGTACGTTCTGATTTACATCTACTTTTAATTTACAGAACTCAGCTAACAATGAGAAGTGATAGCTATTTCTCCCACAGTTAAAATCATATGTTTTTTAGACTACTCACTGTCTGCTTTAGGTAATTTGATAGTTATCAAATTTTGGTTGGTATAATATGCAAATAATAGCTTTTAAAGAAAGGAATGGCTTTAGTGATTAGAATATAAGATGAATGGAACTCTCTAAGACATGTTCTGGAGGAGCTAGTAAAGTCTCAGACACAATTCCTTAAGACAAATCTCCACTGCCTTAGAGTAAAGTTCATAACACTGAAAATGGTGCACTTGACCATGCTGTAATTCTTCACTTCCTTCCCATCATCAATTTTTTTAACCTGTAGTTTCTGCAATACTCCATGGATGTCATTGCTCTAAGCCTTTGTACCCTTTGTTCCATCATATTTCAATGCCCCCACCCCTTTTATATCCTGCAGCACTGCTTCCTGTCCAACAGAACTGAGATTTAGCAACATCACATTCACTTATCCATCTATTCACTCGACATATCACATATTTCAGACATTTGTTATTCCCAAACAAAAACGCAAAGGTAAGTTAGACAGATCCTTTGCCCTCAGTCATCTTATAATATAGGAGATAGAAAGAGGCATGTACACCAATACATTCAATAAAATATTATAAGGACTAAGATGAGGTGAGATAAAATGTGGGCCAAAAGGAGAAAGCGAATGACTCCATCTGAAAGATCAGAAAGAGAGAAAAGATGAAAAAATGAGAAGCTGTTGTTGAGGGGAGGTAGGAGAGAATTTCAGGCAGAAAGTACATTAGGAGCATTAAGAGCAAAGACAGAGAAGTAAGAAACAGCTTAGTAAGAATATTGGTTTGGTGAGATGTCTATTGTGATGGAATGTAGTAAGTTAAGCGTCTGGAGGATGTTGAGAAACCAAAGGGAGGAGTTGAATTTTTGTCCTATAGTTATAGAGATCAGTAAGTTGAATAGACTTGTGTTTTAGAAGCATTGTGGCCGCAGGTTGGAATATGTATTAAAGAGACAGAAAATCAGATACAAAAAGAATAATTAATAGACTATTATAATTATCCATGTGAGTATGGTAAAGGCCTCGTGAGTACAAAAACACTGGGGATTCAAAAGAGGGGAAAGGTTTGAGAGCTATAAGGAAGTATCATCTTAGGTCTTGACCACTGGAGGATGTGAGAAGTTACGTGAAACTTAGGCCTCTTGCTCAAGTACTTGGATTGATGGTCTCACCATTCACTGAATTAGATAATGCATACATAGCAAGTTTAGCATGAGAAGTAGATACCTTTAGTTTGTGATAGGTTGAGGTGACTTCAGCACATTAAACTGGACATTCCAACTATAGATACTGTCTAGAGCTCAGAAGAGTGATTTCTTCCAGAAATAAAGTATTGAGAGTTGACAACATATGTGTTTTATGTCATGGCAGTAGATATATAAAATAAGAATAGAAGGCAGTCTAGCCAGAGTCCTGGATGACACAATTATTTAACAGGAAGAGAAAGGAAAGCCATCAAGTGACACTGAAAAGAAATGTACAGAAAGAAGAGGACCAGGTGGAAGACTGTCTCATTAGCCATGGGAGAAAAATCCTTCAAAAACATTCAAGATTACTAAAAATGTGAATGAAAGAGGGGACATGACTACTGAATTTATAGAAATATTTAATAAAATGAACAATTGTATGTCAAGAAATTAGATATCCTAGATAAAATTGACAAAGTTGTTGTTTTTAAAACTCTAAAGAATCACTCAAGGAGAAACAGAAAATTAAGCCTATAACAAGTAAACAGATTGAGTTAGTAATAAAAAAAAAAAAAAAAGCTCTCCACAAAGAAAAGCCCAGAATCAGATGATTTCACTGGAGAATTCTACCAAATGTTTTAAGAAGAATTAGTGGCATATAAAAAGAATTACACACATATAAAAAGAATTATACACCATGAACACATGAGATTCAACTCAGGAATGCAAGGTTAGTTCAACATATGAAAAGCAATCAATGCATTACTCCATGTTAAGGTAAAGGATGAACACCACACGGTCATCTCAATGATGCCTTTTCTTAATACAGAAAAGGCATTTGACAAAATCTAACTCTCCTTCACAATGCAAACACACAACAAACCAGGAATAGAAGGAAATACTTTCAACCTGACAAATATCATTTATGAAAAACCCACAGCTGACATCATACTTAAAAGTAAAGAATGAAAGCTTCAGAAGCAAGACAAGGATGTTACTCTCACCATTCTTTTCAACATTAAATGGGAGGTTCTAGCCAGGGCAATTAGGCAATAAAAAGAAATAAAAGGCATCAAGATTGGGAAGGCAAGAGTAGAACTCTCTCTATTTTAGGATCACATTATTTGTGTGTGTATATATATATCTTAATTCATTTTTTATGGTTAAGTAGTACTCCATGGTATACATATACCACATTTTATTAATCCACTCATGGATTGATGGGCACTTGGATTGATTCCACATCTTTGAGATTGTGAATTGAGCTTCAGTAAACATTCTAGTACAAGCGTCTTTTTAATAAAATGACTTTTTTTCCTTTGGGTAAATACCCAGCAGTGGGATTGCTGGATTCAATGATAGGTCTACTTTTAGCTTTTTGAGGAATCTCCATACTATTTTCCATACAGGTTGCACTAGTTTGCAGACCCACCAACAGTGTTTAAGTGTCCTTCCTCTCTACATCCATGCCAACATCTATTGTTTTGGGACTTTTTGATAAAAGCCATTCTCACTGGGGTTAGGTGATATCTTATTGTGGTTTTGATTTGCATTTCTCTGATGATTAGTGATGTAGAGCATTTTTCATATGTTTATTGGCCATTAGTCTATCTTCTTTGGAAAATATTCTGTTGATATCTTTTGCCCACTTTTTAATGGGGTTGTTTGATTTTTTCTAGCTGATTTCCTTGAGTTCTTTGTAGATTTTAGTTATTATCACTTTCTTGGATGTATAGCATGTGAATATTTTCTCCCATTCTGTAGGTTGTCTATTTGTTCTGTTTATTATTTCCTTGGCTGTGCAGAAGCCTTTTAATTTAATCAAGTCCCATTTATTTATTTTTGTTGTTGCTGTGATTGTCCTTCGGGTTTTCTTTATAAATTTTTTGCCTAGGCTGATATCTAGAAGAATTTTTCCAACATTTTCTTCTAGAATTGTTATGGTTTTATGTCTTAGATTTAAGTCTATTATTCATTTTGAATTATTTTTTGTGAGCAGAGAGAGATATGGATTCTGTTTCAATCTTCTACATGTGGCTATGGAGTTTTCCCAGCACCATTAACTGAATAGGGATTTTTTTCCCAGTGTATATTGTTGTCTGCTTTGTGAAAGATCAGATGGCAAAATGTGGATGGTTTTATATCTGGGTTCTCTGTTTTTGTTACAATGGTCTATGTCTCTATTTTTTGCCAATACCTTGCTGGTTTGGTAACTGTAGCCTTGTAGTATAGCTTAAAGTCTCATAACGTGATGCCACCAGATTTGTTCCTTTTGTTCAAGGTTGCCTTGGCTATTTGGGCTCTTTATTGGCTCCAAACAAAGCATAGAATTATTTTTTCTAGATCTGCAAAAAAATGACATTGGTATTTCAATGGGGATTGGGTTGAGTCTGTAAATCACTTTGGGTAGTATGAACATTTTAACAATGTTGATTTTGCCAATCCATGAGCATAATATGTTTTTCCATTAATGTATGTCATCTGCAATTTCCTTCCTCAGTGATTTGTGATTTTCTTTGTAGAGATCTTTCACCTCCTTGGTTAAATATATTCCTAGGTATTTTATTTTCTTTGTAGCTATTATGAAAGGTATTGAGTCTTTGATTTGATTCTAAGCTTAACTGTTGTTGGTGTGTAGGAATGCTACTGATTTGTACACATTGATTTTGTAGCCTGAGACTTTGTTGAATTTATTTATCAATTTCAGGAGTCTGTTGGCAGAATCTTTGGAATTTTCTAGATATAAGATCATATCATTAGCAAAAAGCGATAGTTTAACCTTCCCTTTCCCCATTTGGATACCCTTAATTTCCTTCTCTTGTCTGATGGCTCTGGCTAGGATTTCCATCACTATGTTGAATAGAAGTGATAACAGTAGGCATCCCTATCTTGTTCCAGTTCTGAGTGGGAATTCTTTTAATGTTTCTCCATCCAGTGTGATCTTGGCTGTAGGTTTGTTGTATATGGCTTTTGTAATTTTCAGATATGTTTCATCTGTGCCTTTTTTAAAAGAGCTTTTATCATAAAAGGGTGCTTAGTTTTGTCAAATGCTTTTCCGGCATCTATTGAGATGATCATATGATCTTTGTTTTTGCTTCTATTTATGTGGTGAATCACTTTTATGGATTTACATATGTTGAACTATCCTTACATCTCTGGGATGAAGGCCACTTGGTTAGGGTGGATTATTCTTCTCATATGCAGCTGAATTCAGTTTGTTATAAATTTTATTGAGGATTTCTGCATCTGTATTCATAAGGGATATTGGTCTATATCTTCCTTTTGTTGTTGGTCCTTTCCTGTATTTAGTATCAAGGTGATACTAGCTTCTTAGAATGAGTTGGGGAGCATTCCTTCCTTCTCAATGTTTTGAAATAATTTCTGCAGTATAGGTACCAATTCTTCTTTGTAAGTGTGATAAAATTCAGCTATGAAATTATCTGGTCCACAAGGTTTTTTTGAAAGATTTTTTATCGCTACCTCAATTTTGTTTTTCATAATTGGGCTGATCAGAAATTCTATTTCTTCCTGATTGAAACTTGGGAGGTTGTGTGTTTCCAGGAATGTGTCCCTTTCATCAGTGCTTTTGAGTTTATGTGCATAGAGATTTTTATGCTATTCACAGATGGTATTTTGTACTTCTGTGGTGTCAGTTGTAATATCTCCTTTTTCATTTCTGATTGAGCTTATTTGAGTCTTTTTCTATTTCTGGTTAATCTAGTCAGAGGTCTGTCAATTTTGTGTATCTTTTCAAAAAATCAACTTTTGTTTCACTTATCTTCTGTATTATATTTTTGTTATTGATTTCATTTAGTTCTGCTCTGACCGTAGTTATTTCTTTTCTTCTGCAGGGTTTGGGATGGGTTTGCTCCTCTTTTTCTAGTTTCCTGAGACAATTCATTAGATTGTTGATTTGTGATCATCCTGGGTTTTTTGATGTAGACATTTAAGGCTATGAATTTTCCCCTTAGAACTACTTTTGGTTCATCCCACATATTTTGATAACTTGTGTTACCTTTTTCATTTAGTTCAAGGAATCTTTTTTATTTCGATCTTAATTTCCTCTTTAATCCAATAATTGTTCAGCAGTAGGTTGTTTAATTTGCATGACTATGTGTAGAATTGAGTGTTTCTGTTAGAGTTGATTTCTAATTTCATTCCACTATAGTATTAGAAGATACATGGTATAATTTCTGATTTTATGAATTCGTTGGGACATGTTTTCTGGCCTAAGATGTGATCAATCTTAGAGAATGTTCTATGTGCTAAGGAGAAGAATGTATATTCAGTAGTTTTGGGATAGAATGTTCTGTAAATGTCTGTTAGGCTCATTTGCTCTAGAGTACCATTTAAGTTTGGTGTTTATTTAGTTTCTGGTTGGAGGATCTGTACAGTTCTGTCAGTGGGGTGTTGAAGTCTAAAACAATTGGGATGTTGCTGTTTATCACCTTGCTTAGCTCTAGTAGGGTTTGCTTTATGAATCTGGGTGCACTTCTATTAGGTGCATATTTAGGATTGTTATGTCGTTCTGGATGAATTTTTCCCTTTACCATTATATAATGATCATCTTTGTCTTTCATTACTATTATTGATTTGAAGTCTATGTTATCTGATATGAGAATGACAACACCTGCTTTCTTTTGATTTCTATTTGCATGAATTATCTTTTTCTTTCCCTTCACCTTGAGTCTGAATGAGTCCTTGTGGTTTAGATGTGCTTCCTAGAGAAAGCAGTACTTGGCTTTTATTTTTTATACATTCAGCCAGCCTATGTCTCTTGAGTGGAAAACTCAAGCTGTTCACATTTGTTGAAAGAATTGATAATTGGGATGCATTTCTGTTCATCCTGTTGGGTAGAACCTTATTAGTTTTTTTTTTTTCTAACCTACTGAGTCATTATTTTATATAGCTCTTAGCTTTAGATTTTGGGTAATTTTACACTGGTGTGTTTCTATTGTGATTATCAACATATAGTGCGGATCTGAGTACTCCCTGCAGGGCAGGTCTGGCCTTGACAAATTTCCCCAGTGTATGCTTGCCTGAAAAAGCCTTTCTTTCTCCCTCATACAAGAACCTTAGTTTTGCAGGATATAAAATTCTAGGTTGGCAGTTGTTCTATTTAAGAAGACTGAAGATGGAGCCCCAATCCCTTTTGGCTTATAAGGTCTCAGTTGAGAAGTCTGCAGTTAGCCTGATGGGTTTTCCTTTGTAAGATACCTGATGTTTTAACCTTACAGCTCACAGGAGTTCCTCCTTCATGTTAACTTTGGCTAGCCTGATGACTATGCGTCATGGTGATTTCCTCTTTACGATGAAGCTCCCAGATATTTATTGAGCTTCTTGTACCTGGATATCTAAATGTCTAACAAGCCCAGGGAGGTTTTCCTCAATTATTCTCTCAAATAGGTTCTCCAACACTTGTTTTTTCTTCATTATTCTCAGGAATGCCTATAATTATGATGTTTGGCCTCTTTAAGTAATCCCATATTTCTTATAGTCCTTTCCTTCCTTTTAATTCTCTGTTCTTTATCTTTGACTGTTTTGTTGAATTCAAAAGTGTTGTCTTCAAGCTCTTAGATTCTTTCTTCTGCCTGTTCTAGGCTATTATTAAGACTTTCCACTATTTTTTGTATTACCTTGAATAAATTTTTCATTTCTAGAAGTTCTCTTTGATTTTTTTAATAATTTAATTTCTTTAGTGATTTTTTCATTCATTTCCTGAATTGTTTTTTGGCTTCTTTGTGTTGGTTTTCCATTTTCTGTTGTATTTGATTGAGTTTCCTTATAATCTACATTTGGAATTCTTTATCTGTCATTTCAATATTCTGATTTTGGCTGGTATCCATTGCCAGAAGCTCATGTTCCCTTTTGTGGGTGATCATTTTCTCTGATTCTTCATATTTCTGGAGTTTTTTGCTGATTTCTTCTCATATAGATAAGGTGTTACTTCTTATTTTTGGATTTTCTTTTGTTTAGATAGGGCTTTTTCCCCTCACCTCACTTGTATAGGTGTGTTTGGGAGGAGCTGAAGTGACCCCACAGAACCAGCATGTCTGCTTGTGAAGGTGTGGCCATCTGAAATTCAGTCTTGCAGCCTGGAGTGGGCCTTACTCCTCTCCACCCTCCTCTGCTCCATGGTTTCCTTTCAGCATCTGCCATCAGGCAGGAGCTCAAGTCAACTGAGCTCCCCCATGACTGTAGTGTGGGTTGGGAGGTTCCCTGCCCAGGATCCCAGCCTGAACTGAGAACCTGGCCTTCCTGTGGGGCAAGGGGTGCCCCACAAGCATGCTTTGCTTGTGGGGTGCTTTGATAGCAATTTAGGTTCTGGATGGATGCCTTGGTTATAGACAGCCTTGGTGTGGTGGTTTTCTCAGTTGCTAGTTATTTCTAGGCTGTAGCTGTGGTGAGCTATATGAGTGGCCTATGTGAGAGACAGGATTCCCTGTCTCTCTTTGATGAGGGAGGATGGAGGTCTTTGAGATTCTTTCTCTTTCCCCAGCCCTGTGATCTTCTTAACAGTGTGAACTGTAATGACACATCTACCAAATTTACCTCTGAGACAGTAGGTGGTGCTTGTAGGAGAGAATTAACCGCACCCTGTATGATTGAGTCAGTAAATGCTGTAAAGGGCATATAAATTGACCTCCCTTTCAGTAGGTCATACTTGCAGGAAGGAACACCCTGCAATATTGTTTTTGGGTCCTGCAATTGGCTCTAATCCCTTAGGAGAAGCAGTTGAAAGCTCCAGGTGGTAAGTAGGGTCCTAGAAATTCAAGTGAGTCCTAATTTTCTGCCACAGTAGAGGTGGGTTCAGAAATGTGGCTGGTTTGGGTGAACTTGTTCTTAGGCTCCACCAAAGCTGACTGGGTATCTATTTCAGCAAGGATCAAAGGTCTGCTCCTATGTTCTGTGCAAAGCCAGCAGGGAGGAGCTGAAGTGATCACACAGAACCAGCATGTCTGCTTGTGAAGGTGTGGCCATCTGAGATTCACAATCTTGCAGCCTGGAGTGGGCCTTACTCCTCTCCACCCTCCTCTGCTCCATGGTTTCCTTTCCGTATCTGCCGGCAGGCAGGAGCTCAAGTCAACTGAGCTCCCCTATGACTGTAGCATAGGTTGGGAGGTTCCCTGCCCAGGATCCCAGCCTGAACTGAGAACCTGGCCCTCCTGTGGGGCAAGGGGTGCCCCACAAGCATGCTGCAGCTAGGACCCACACTGCACTCTCCCCCCTGATCGCCCATGTGGGCTCCCTTGCCTCCTGAGGCTAATTCACAAATATCTTCTCTGTGCCCCCCAGCAATGTGATCAAGGCCTGGGGTATGGGATCTGGCCAGTGGGTCCCTGAAGATCAATCCCTGGCTATTCCAGGGAGAAGTGCACTGGTCCCGAGTTGCCCACTATGTGCTCTAGTAAGTTCAATGTCCCTCCACCTCAGGGCATGCTCCACTCTTATGGAATCACCAGGCAAGTAGCACCAGGGAGTTCACAATCTAAGAATCCCTAAATCCACTGCAAGACCCCAAGAGGAAAGTTCTGAGCCCCACTCTCTTTGGAAGCCTCAGTGTGACGGCTCAATTGTCTCTCTCAGCTGCTATGGGTAAGGTAGGGAAGGGGAGAAAAAAAGTCTGAATGGAGGAAAGCTAGCACTCTGGTCATGTCAGTCCCTCACTCCACAAGGTCATCCATCCAGAATGTCCAGGCACTGGAGTCACATAGATCACCCAGGACCACTGGACCCCTGTGGCTCCTTCAGCCTGGGCCGGAGTTGGGAAATGTCTGTATGAGAGTAAGCAAGATGAAACCTGAGGAGTTGAGTCCTTTGGGGAGGACAAGGGGAAAAGTGGGTAGAGAAGCAATATGGTGCCTGATGTCCCAGCTCAGGTCTGTGGAGATGAGAGGTTCCCCAAGGGGGGCTGGGAGCATGGTGCCCTGTCTGCAAGAAGCTCCCTGTTTACTGGCAGCTGCAGCCTCAGGAGTCATGTGGGCAGAAAGTCTCTCCAGCAGCTCAGGAACCCTCCAACTGTCAGAGATTCAAGGGACAGAGAAACAAACCACTCCACCTACCCCTCTCACTGGACTCCAAGTCTCTTGTATGTTGATTCCTGCCAATACATTGCTTCTCCCTGTTCTACTCCACAACTTCTTCCCATGGAGTCTCCTGAAGGTTCTGGTACCCTTCCCACACTCAGATCCACACTTGAACTCTGTTTGTCTGTTTGTTCATTTTTTTCTCTTCCATCTAAAACTTCTTACTGAGATGCTCTGGTGGCTGGTGTCTCGGTCCACCATCTTGCTCCAATCTAATTTTGTTTTCTAGTTTCTTAGATCACTGATACAGAACATTTTTCTTTTCTTATATATATATATATATATTTAAAATTACAAATTTCCCTCTTACTACTACTGAAGCAGCATATCATAGATTTTGATCTATAGTGTTTTCGTTTTCATTCAGTTCAAAATATTTTCTAATTTCCTGTATGCATTCTGTTTTGAACATGGGTACTTGATAGGGAAGTGTTTTTAAATTTCAGAATATCTGAAGTTATCCCAGGTATTGTTCTGTTATTTATTTATTTATTTTGAGATAAGATCTTGATTTATTGCCCAAGCTGGAATGCAGTGGCACAATCATAGCTCACTACAGACCCAAACTCCTGGGCTCAAGCAATATTCCTGCCTCAGCCTCCCAAGTAGCTAGGGCTACAGGTATCCACCACCACACACACCTATTTTTCTTTATTATTATTTTTTGTAGAGACACAGTCTGGCTATTTTGCTCAGGGTGGTCTTGAACTCCTGGTTTCAAGCAATCCTCCTGAGTTGGCCTCCCAAAGTGTTGGGATTACAGGCATGAGCCATTGGGCCTGGGCTTGTTTTGTTATTTATGTCTGACGTAATTCCATAGAGGTGTGAGAACAAACTATGTTTGACTCTAATCCTTTTAATTTTATTGAGATTTGTTTTAAAATCCCTCCTATGGATTATCTTGGTGAAAAAAATCTACATGCATTTTAAAAGGATGTATATTTTGCAGTCATTGCTATGTTAGTTGAGTAAAGATGTTGTTCAATGCCTCTACATTCTTTTGGTTTTCTGCCTATTTGCTCTATCAATTCCTGAGAGAAGAATGTTTGGTTAGGTCTCCAACTTAACTGTGGATAATTATGGATTTGTCTGTTTCCTCTTTCAGTTCTGACAATTTTTGTTTCATCTATCTGAAAGCTTTATAATTGAGTGTATACACAGATAACCCTATTATATCTTCTGTTTTAATTCTTTATCACAATAAAATGTCCCTTGTAATATTCCTTGTTCTGAATACTAACTTTTCTTATATTAATATGGCCATTCCAACTTTCTTATAATTAATGTTTCATGTTATATATTTTTCCTCTTCTCTTTTAAGATGTTTTCATCTATATATAAAGTTGGTTTGTTGTTGATAGCATAAAATTGAGTCTTGCTTTTTTATTCAGTCTCACATCTGACCTCTAGTTAGAATTTTTATGGCTTATATTTAATATACTTATTGATATGATCAGATTTAAACTCACCATCTTGCTAGTTGATATTTACTTGTCCCATCTGTTCTTTTTCTCTCTTCTCCTTCATTTTTTGGATTTGTTGACTAATTTTTGCTATTCCATTTTATGTCCAATCTGGGCTTATTATCTATGCATCTTTGATGTAATTTGTGTTGATTGTTCCAGGGTTTGTGAAATGCATTTTAAAGCATCTCAATACGCCATCAACTAATATTATATTTCTCCTCATCTATAATGTAACAACCTTATAACAGTGTATTTATTCTCTTCATCCTTTTTGCCATTTGGGGGGTATATAATTTACTGTTATCTAGAAATACCACAATTCATTATTTACATGTTTGCTTTAAACAGGTCATTTTATTTGAAAGACTTTTTAAAAAAAGATAAAAATTTTTTTTTACGTTTACTCATTATTGAATTTTTTCACTGTTCATTTTTTGTATAGATATAAATTTTCAGTTAGTGCCATTTTCCTTCTGCCTGAAGTACAGTTGTTCCTCTGTATTCATGCAAGATTGGTTTGAGAACCTCCTGAGAATACCAAAACCCATGTATGCTTAAATTCTTTATACAAAATGATTTAATATTTGCATGTAATTTATGCATATTCTGTCATATATTTTAAATCATTTCTAGATTACTTATAATATCTAATACAAGTAATATAAGTTGTATGCAAATAGTTGTTATACTGAATTATTTAGAGAATAATGTCAAGAAAATAGAAGTCTGTTTATGTTCAGTTATAGATGCAACCATCCTTTTTTGTTGTTGTTCAATATTTTTTTCTATAATTAGTTGAATCCATGAATGCAGAACCCATAGATACAGAAAATCAACTGTACTTTAGTATTTCTTACAGTGTATGTAGGTCTACTGCGGATGATGTTCCCAAACTTTTTAATCTGAAAAATTATTTATTTTACCTATAAATTTTTCACTATATTGTGACTGGATGTAGAATTCCAGGTTAATTTTATTTTTATTATATAATTTTAAATATATGATTCTATTATCTTCTGTCTTACATAGTTTCAGACAATAAATAAGCTATAATTCTTATATTTGTTCTTCTGTATATAATGTGCCTCTTATTGTGTTTTGTAGCTTTTAAATTTTTATTTTTCTTATTAGCTTTCCAATTTTTTGTGGAGAATCTTAGATCTGTAAGATCTAATCTTGATCTTATAATTTTCATCGAGGTTGGGAAATTTTCAGCTATTGTTTCTTCAAATATTTTTTCTTTCTCTTCCCCTTTGATTTCCAATTACATGTATTGTCTCCCACTTGATATTGTCCCATAGATTTCAGAGGTTCCATGAAAAGTTTTAGCTCTTTTTCCCTTTTTTGCTTCATTTTGAATAGTTTCTATTACTGTATTTTAAGTTCATGGATCATTTTTTTATAATTGCTAACCTGCTTTTATTTCTTAAAGTGTGTATTTTTAACTTGAGATATTATATTTTTCATCACTATAAGTTCCATTTGAACTTTTAAAAAATATTTTCTGCTTTTCCATTTATTAATTTATTGCTTTATTTTATATTCTAAAGCATTTAAAAATACTTAAAGTTCTTTTCTGCTAAGTCCATCATGTCTGTCATTTTTTGGTATGTTTCTATTGACTGGTTAGGTGTTATATTGTTCCTATTTTTCTCCTTTTAATGTGTTACATTACCTTGCTTCTTTGTAGGTATAGTAATATTTATTAGATTGTGATTTTTATGTTTTCACATGCTAGATTTTATTGTATTTCTTTAAAGAGTGTTGGCTTTTGTTCTAGCAAGTTAAGTTATTTGTAATCAGCTGTATCCTTTTGAGTCTTGCTTTCAAGCTTTTAAAGAGAAGGTCTAGAGTAGCTTTGCTCTAAAGTCTGTTTAGCCCCACAACAAAGGCATGCCTTTTCTGGGGTCTCTACTGATAGCTCAGGTGTTGAATAGGATGCTCTACTCTAGAGAGTTGAATGTAAATGTTTCCTGGACATATAAGAACTCTAGAAATTTATATTACAACTTCCCAATCATTTTTTTTTTTTTTTTGAGCTTAGCCTTGTGGATTCACCCTAGGCATATGCAGTATAATATTCTGCTGTCATCTAAAAGGGAGCCCTAATGCAGATTTTTGGAGCTTTCTTTCTATGCATTTCCCTCTTTTTGAGTATTCTTCCCTAAAAATGGCAGATAAATCAGTGTCCCTAAACTCTTCTCCTTATCTTATTTATTCAGCCAGTTTGTCATTCTTTGTTTGGTATATTCCCACCTGCACTGAGATCTAGAAAAGCCTCTAAGTAGAGAGAAAGGGCAGTTGTAAGGCTCACCTAATTCATTTGCTTTCTCTTAGGAATCAGAGTTCTCTGTTATTTTCTGTCCAATGTATAAAAAACATTTCTACATATATTTTTTCAGTTTTATAGTCGTTTACTATAGAATAAGTTTAATCCCAGTTATTCTACCATGGATGAGATGCTAATTAAAACATAAAGCTGTCTTTTGATTATATCCCATAAATTATATTGTGGAAGCCAATTTTCTATGATTCTCTTACATTTCTGCATATCCTGGGAACAAAGCATTAATTGCCTTTTGTTCCCAACTATGTTTTCAAGGATGTTTATACAGCAAACAGTCTTGAAAGATAGAGATAGTGTCCTGCAGAACAAAGGCAAGTTTTCTTACAGCTTTGGATGATTGAGACAATATCTCCCTCTGAAGCAATGGCAGACATACATACAGCCTTTTTTTAAAAAAATTGTGTTGCCTATGCTCAGGGCTCCTGTCCTATAAAATAACTTTATACACCTCTTTTGACCCTCTTCACTAAGGAAATTTGGGCTTGAAGAACTGGTGTAAAATGCTAATATTCTGTCTGATATTATTGTTTTCAGTAATAAACTGTCTTTTGTCTCTGACCCAGGAGTGTCATGTCTTCTAATACCATCCATGAAGCTACACTAGACTAAATTCGTGGACTTACAAGTAGGGTGAAATCTCAGAACCTTCATCATTTTTGATACTTACTTATTGAATATACAATTTACATTTATATTGGATGAGATAAAAATAAAATATAGCAACAACTAATATTTATTCAGGGAATACTATGCAAAAAGTACTTTACATAAAATTATTCTACAAATT
This sequence comes from Cheirogaleus medius, assembly GCA_008086735.1. Taxonomy (NCBI): domain Eukaryota; kingdom Metazoa; phylum Chordata; class Mammalia; order Primates; family Cheirogaleidae; genus Cheirogaleus; species Cheirogaleus medius. The sequence goes on from VBSM01002616.1 coordinate 32,979,970, forward strand.
CAGCAAGTAAGTTATTATTCCCATTTTTTCACATGAGAAACAGAGGTTCAGACAGGATGTGATTTGGACAAAACCAAGTGTATAGTAAATAGTAAGTCAACATTCAAACTTAAGCTTTTCTGTTCTCTTTCCAATGTCATGAAAACTCCCAGCACTACACAATTATAACAATATTAACATGAAAAAGCATATAATTGAGGTTTAAATTATGTGGTAGGCTAAAATAACTATAGAAATTCAGAAGAAATTGAATCTAGTGCCAGCTAAATTCCTCAGAAAAGACTGACTAGAGGAAGAAGAACTAAGTAACCTAAGCTATTGCCAAGGGTCCGATACTCAAAGACTTCTTCTGCGAAGCCTTCTATGAATCTTTCAGTGTACAATGGAGCTGTGCTATTTCTTGCCTCAAAAGTAAAGTTATAAATGAGAGAATATTCATGAAACACACTGAATGATGATTTCTTCACCTTCATATATACAGCTCCTGTTTACCCACCATGTTATGCAGGATTAGATTGCAGGCTTACAAAAGAAATTGCAGTGGTTATAGGCACAATGGGATATACTTCAGTCACCAAAGGTACCATAAGGAGCATGGGGTGTTTCTTGGCAAAGGACTTGACAAAATGATATATATATATATATTACTTAGCCTGACAATGATAAGTGAAAACACTCATTACCAATTAAGTACTTAATTTTAATAGCTCATTTGTAAAATCCTACTAAGAATACTTAAAATCCCTGCATATACAAGAACATTGAAAATAAAATCTGCCCTCTAAAATTCTCTTTTCTTTAGAATCCTAAATGTAAAATGTCAGAAACTAAGGAACACAGAAGCCAGCAGGGTCTTACATAGGTGACTGGGGTGAGGAAGGGGTAAAGGAAGGAAGCTGGCCAATATCAACTGTCCTTGGAATGTGTTCAAAAATCGATCTTAACATAGCACTCTAAATCTGACTTTTTCTTTCAGAGGGTCAAGTGAAAAAGAGAAGAAAAATATAATCAATCTTACAAGTTCTAATGAGAACATGAACCACTTATATAAACAGCTAAATTTTACTAAAAGAGAAAAATGAGTATTGTCTTGAACAGGATTCTGTAACTGATGAATGCTGAATTTTAGGTGTCAACCTAATGGGACTGAAGGATGCCTAGATGGCTGGTGAAGCATTGTTTCTGGGTGTGTCTGTGACGGTGCTTTTGGAGGAGACAGGCACGCAACTCAATGGACTGAGTGTGGAAGATTCCCTTTCTATGTGAGTGGACATTATCCAATTGCCTGGGGGCCTAGATGGAACAAAAACATGGAAAAATAATAAACAAATGAATAAATATGTTCATTCTCTGTCTCTCTCCTCTGCTTCCAGAGCAGGATCCCCTTCTTCTCCTGCTCTAGGACATCAGAACTCCAGTTTCTTCAGACTTTGGACTCTGGGACCTGCACCAGCAGTCTCACATGGCCCTCGGGCACTTGGCTTCAGGCTGAGGGTTACACCACAGCCTTCCCTGGTTTCTGTGGCTTTCTGACTGGGACTGAACAACACTACTGGATTCTCTGTTTCTCCAGCTTGCAAATAGCTATTGTGGGACTTCTCAGCCTCCACAATTCTGTGAGCCAATTCCCCTAAAAATCCCCTATCCCCTATCTATCTATCTATCTATCTATCATCTATCTTATCTGCCCATCCTATTGGTCCTTTCTCTCTGGAGAACCCTGACTAATACAGTAATCAAAAGTTCCCTGCATCTGGCATTGAATTCTCTGGAGTGAAACAAAGTGGATTCTTTCATAAGTTAACAACTGATACTTTAAATATTTTTTAACAATAGGAATAAGTACTTTTTATATTCTTTTTAATAAAATAAATATTTATTGGGGAGTATTTTATACTGGAGGCTATAAAAGACATGGATAGACTATATCTCCAAAATGCTTAAAGGAACAGGGAATTCTATTATGTGCATTCAAATAAGTGTATGGAGTCCAACTTTAATAAGAAAGTAAGTGAAGTGGACATAAAGAAATGGAAAAGGAGAGCTAGCAGTTAGTAACCAGATGAGGTACCAAAGAGCTATTCCCAGGAACATGAGACATATGGGAAGGCTGAGGATAAAGTTACAAGGTCAAGATCTTGAAGACCTAACACGCTCATGGAACTGCTTCTTCTAAGTGTACAGGCAGTGGAAGGAGGTAAGACAAGCATGATCATACTTGGAGGAAAAGCAAAAATATTGAGACAGTGCAATAGCAGTTTGAGATTTGAATATACTAAAGTGGGTTCTATTCTAATAAAAAAAAAAGCTAAGACATCAAAACATTTTTCTAAACTTTAAGCTATGAAGTTATAAACCAAAAAAATAACTACCTAACCACAAAATAAGATGGATTGAATTTCATTTTTCCCCCAAGCAGAGCTGATGGGTCCAAATGTTGTCAGTAGACACCACAGTTCATTTTAGGGAAAGAATGGTCATTTTTAGGAAAATATTGTGATAAAATGTTTAGAAAAGAGAAGTGTGACCCTGAGAACGTGGATTAGATACTCCCAACAATGAGAAAACTAAACTACTCTGTCCAAGAAGTCAACCTTAAGTTATATTGGGGAAAATAGAAGAGAGAAGGAAATAAAAACATGACAAAGTGGTGGGAGGGTGGAACCCAAGCAAGTGAAAATGGCCAAGAGGCTTTTGAAGAACAGAGAGGTCTAATACAATGTTTGAAATTAACTCTTGGATTGGTTCCTACCCTTTTACCATTTCCAATGAATCTCTGATCAGCATACACAGATGTCACATGTGAGTGGCATTTGGGAGGAAGAAAATCAAGGAGAAGGGATTATACAGGGAAGAGATAATGACCCGGATGCAAGTTACAGATTAGACAACATGAGCAGATGCCAGGAACCAAAGCCAGATGGAACTTAGAGAAAAACAAACACCTTACAGTTTGAAGAAATCTTGGGAAGGCATAAGACTTCTTAAGGGCAAGGTGACCCAAACTGACATCTGGGTAACATGGATAAGAAAGGATCCTTTTTAGCATTGCCTGATTCGTATCTTAAAATAGCAAGGCAGTGATTTCCCTGTGGAATAAATTTAGATATATTCAATTTGGCAAACTTTAAAGCAAAGCACACCATTTAACTGTTCATGTGGACCTCAAGAGTTTTACTGGATTAAGACTTGAAGAAATATTTTAAATATATGTATGTATTTTCAATCAAAAATTAATTTCATTATTTTTATGTATAATTTGACAAGTATATATGCTTATTAAAATGAATTCCATTAGTATTTTTAAACAATAACAATACTGAGTCCTTAATATGTGCCAGTTCCTCTTGTGATAGATTTTATTATGTGATTATTTGGGCTGAATGGAACAGGGACCCCAAGTAACATAGCTTGACGAAGATTGGAATGTATTTGTTTTCACATATAAATCCAAACTGGTAAGTGAGCTCTGCTCAGCAATAATATCAGGACCCAGCCTTCTTCTAGCTTGTTGGTCCAACATTCCTGGGATAATCCCCTTTCAGAATAATCCAAATGGTTTACCACCAAATCTCCATTATGCCAGTGAGAAAGGGAGAAATGAAACAAAAAGGAGGCATCTGTTAAGGGCAGATGTTGAATATGCCTGTTTCTTTTATATTTTATCAGCCAGAACTTAAGGATAGGGTTCTGTCCCTGCTATTGAAGAACTGATACATAAGCTATTCTTATAGGTAATGATGTGTGTAGCAACAAAAGGGGTTTCTATTACTGTATAAGAGGAGAAACAATATTGGAATCAACTAGCACTCTCTGACTCCCTCACTAGACTGTGGGATTCTGTAAGAGAATTTCTATATTCTCCACCACCCCAAATAAGGGTTCAATTGTTTGGAAATTGGTAAAGGGAAGGACACTTGCAGATAAGGCTGTTATTAACAAACACAAAAGTCACTCCATAATTTTCTCAGTCAATCCAATCAAAAGTTTCTTCATCTAACTCTATTTGCTTACATAGTTGGAATGTTGAGTGTTTCCTATAGAAAGCCAGCTGGTCTCAGAAATGTCTAAAATGACCTCGATAAGTTGGCAGTACCTGTGGAGCTCTTCCCATGCTATGACCTTATTCCCTGTTTTGCAGGTGATCAGACTATGTCTGGCAACAACCACATTCTCAGAAGCCTAGTATATGGAAATTAAAATGCCAACTTGTAAGTTACAATATAAATTCTGTTAGCTGAACTCTGGGTGCTGCTCAAATATTCTCTCCCAATCACTGCATGCCGCCTTGTCACTGGGTCTCAGACTGCTGTAGGTGTCTCAGCTCTCTGCAAGCCCAAAGCAGAGACGTGACACACACCCCTCACATTTGACTCCCAAGCACAGCACACAATGAGTGATCATGTTGGCAAACTTTACAAACGCTAGAAGATAACACGAAGAAATCACAATAGGGAAGAGGACACCAAATATGGATAAGTAGGTATCACTTCTCCCACAAACCATATGCCTCCTCCTTCCCTGCAGGTCCTGCCAGGCTGCCACCAAGGAGTAGGGTCTACACATCTCCTAGATCAAGAATCCCCTTTTGATGTCCTTTCTCCCTCAGTCCAGATGCCTCATCTTTTGACTATTATCCAGCTTCCCCTGCTGGGAAATAAAAAAATCAGTTGATGTTTCAATAATCTTAATAGTGATGCACTTAAACATGAGTATGGGTGCTAGTTTTCCTAATCAGAACTTCCCAAGAAAAATGGGTAGATACTTTTCCTATAACTGCATGATTATAATGCTTTCTGAAGTGATCCTTCTCAGAATTTGGGAACCCCTCACCCACCCAACTCCCACATGGGCTGATTTCTGCTTCCACCCTAGAATTCAGAAACTCCTGCAGTTTTTATTTTTAACAGAAGTTTCTTTCTTGTAGAGACCCAACAATCTTGTGGCAATCCATCACTATTAGCCCTATGTGCTGCACGTACTAATAAATATTGAGCCATCACCCGCTGTGTATATTAGCATTAATTACAAGCATGTCTTACCTCTCCTTTTAGATGGTGGTAAGCTTTAGGTCTCTTAAAGGTAGTGATATTTATCTTTATGAACCCACTGACTATAACACAGCACTTTGTGAATATATAGAGATCAATGAGTACTTTAATACATAGACCAATATGAAGAACACAGTCTAAAAACAGCACTGTCCAATAGCTTTCTGTGATGATAGAAATGTTCTACATCTGTACTAATTTGGTGGTCACTAAGGTACAGGTGGCTATTAAGTTGACATGTGGTTAGTGTGAATGAGAAATTAAAGTCTTAGTTTTAGTTCATTTTAATTAATTTAAATTTAAATATAAATAGCCACATGTGGCTAGTGGCTACCTCATGGGACAGGGCAAATAGAATATAAAGCAAAAATCTCAGCCTTCTTTGTCGTTTGAATCATGTTTTTCTTTCTATTCCAAAATAAACAGGATTCCTGGGAGAGACTTTGTTCTGAATGACTTGAAATTTAAAAGAAAGAGTCAGTTTCTCCAGTGACAATAACATGCCTGCCAACAGGCTCTTCGCTGTTCCAGGTGCCAGGCTCTGTGCTGAGTGCTTGACATTTATTGATTACTCATATCTCACGGCAACAGTGTAAAGTTGATAACATCATCACCCCATTTTACTGAGGATGGAGGTGGTAAGTCTATTGTCTACAATGATAGTTTAGCTGGAGTTGCTTTTTTAAAAAAAATTAATACACTAGTGAATGAATATGGGTTGAGACTGCTGTCCCAGACGTGGTCTAAGTGTTGCTGGCTGTGTATGGGAAGATGAATTCTAGAGCTCCCACATGCCTGGAAAGAAAATGTGAGAAATCATCCCTTCCTGTTCTGCCCCTGACTCTTCTGCTGCACTTTGTAAGCTCTCAGGGAGGAGAAGGCTGGAGCAGAGATTTTTCCACATTTAGGGCCTGAAAGAGAGAAACTGGAAAACTTTTTTTTTCTTTTAGGGAACTAAACTGGCCGATGCAAAAAAAAAAAAATGTTTGCTCAGGAAAACGACTTCCATAGACAAAAAGAGTGGTATACTTTTTTGTGGGGAGGGGTCTGAGACAGAGGGTAGGGAGTTCAGAGAAAATTTTTTTGGCCCTTAGAAGGTTCTTGGCATTTTTGTTTGGACTTTGTGCATACGTTTATTTGCTTTTTGTTTCCAAAAGGCAGAACCCAGTGTCTAAGACCTCACAGACTCTAATTTAGCAAATGCCAGAAAGGGGCATTCCTTCCTCCTGCGCTCAATAAGGGTTGCTAAGGTTAGCGCTTAAAGAAGACATGAAATCATACTGGGTAGGAGGACGGGACAAGAAACTCATGACACAAATGGCTCATTATGTAGGATATGCAATGGAGCAAAAATATCCACCCCCAAATTGGATCATGTATGATCTTTTGAGGTTAACAAAAGGAATGCTGTGGTAGAAATGATGGAAATCTGCAAGAATGAAGTCCTTGGAGCCAATCTTGTCATTCTTGCTGCTTTCATCTCCTCTAAAATTGGCTCATTACACTACTAGAAAAATACACCACAGAATGAAGTTATGTTCCAAAAAGAAAGAAAAAAAGTATTGCCTTGAGCATACTATATACAGAAATATTATTTACCTTTATGATATTGTACATGCATATTGTTAAGTCAGCCTAGCAATTAGTTGGATCTGTGCAAATATTTGCTCTCTCCTTGTTAAAAGATGGCTCTGTGATTTGGTTTTAAATGTGTTCATGTGAAAATATGTTTTCATCTTTAACTGTTTATATCTATTTGGATAGGCTGCTATAAGCATCCATTACACTCCGTGACTTCCATTGTGATGGTGTTTATTATTACAGATTGCACAACAAGCAGGTGGTGATGATAATAGTATACTTGAAAGAACACCTATAGTCTCATGGCAACAATTTGCAATAGTGCTGTAGGGATAAACAGGGAAGCCAAGATGGCAGCTGCTATTAACACTTGGATGTGCACACCTGTGTTAATAACACCTACCTATAGAGAGAAGAAAAATAAGGAACACTCCTGCAGGCTCCCTGCAATTTTTAAACCCTGAGCACAATAGCTGTTTATTGAGACCCTACTATTAATATGTTCATGTGTGCAGGACAATGCATTAGACTCTCAGAGGGATAAAGATATGAAATGATATGTGCTACAGTGAATATCTGCTATTTTTTCCCAACACATAGCCTCCCTTCTCCTTTACACAACATCTTGATTTCCCTTTTGGGAACCCACTCCTCTTTCCATCAGGTTGTAGGTTCAGGAGCTAGAACCTCCGGCTTCAGGACTGGCTTCTTAATCTAAGGCTGCCAACTTGAGTCTCACTACTTGGTTAAGGGTGGGCATATGACCAAATGCTGGGCCAGTCAAGAGCCATAACTAGGATTTTTGTAGAACCATTGAAGAAGAGGCACTTGATTTCACCGTAGGCTGCAAAATTGATGGGATTTAAACCTGGAACTATTGATGGACATCTTGCCACAGCTGGGAAGCACCTGGCTAAGAATGAAGCCAATAGAAAGAGAAACAGAGCTGAAGGAGGGAGATCTGTATTGCTTGAAAGTCTGGATCCATCCACGTTTGAAGTTCAAACCCTCAAACTTCTCAGTTATGTGTGCTGATAAATGTTCTTGCTTTATTTGAAAATCCTCTTTGGAAATACAGACATTTTGCAGCCTTTCTAAAATCTCTTTTACACCAAAGCCAGCCAGGATTTGTAGGTGCCTCTGTTCTCTCAGACTGAGAACCAAAGCCATTCACCTTATGTTTTTACTTTTTGCTATTTAACATTCTCTTTGTGAGTGCCTTTAAAAAAATCTGGGTGCCTTTTCTTCCTGGAATTATCTAAAAAAATTACTAAGATATCTCTAATTAATATGAATTAATTTCTAACTTTTCCTTTCTATTTTGTCTAACGAAATCCCTCTCCTTGGTTATTCTTCTAAAAGTTGAAGGTCTAGTTACATGAAGATCAATTCATGAAGACGTCAGATATGTTCATTGTAAAAATCAGTCCAACATGCAAACCAGATGGATAAAGAATTGAATAGTATTTTGTGTTACCATGCATACTAGGTTTATTATAACTAGTCTCAATTTTAAATGCTATACATGGATCTGAGAGGTTGTATTTGTCTATTTAACCTTTTCCCCAATCAAAAGAACTTAAGATGCTTATAAAATGATTTCCAATAAAATAGTTACTCACCTCAGAGAGTTTTTGCAAACATATGAGTGTCAAGCACTTAACACAGAACAGGGTATACAGTAAGTACACAATAAATATGGGCTGTAATATTATAAGATAAAATAGAAAAAGAAATCAGGGCAATATAAAAAGGAAAATAAAAGCAGGAAGTTAATACAAGGAATTACACACTTTAATATAATGCATAAACATCGCAAGCAGGCCCTCAATTTTTCTCTGAACTCCCTAGTGTATTTATTTAAAGGTACATTATACAATTCACATTTTATGTAAGAGAACACCAAGTTTTTGTTTATTATCATAAGCCCAAAGGGTTTAGTAATATACCTAAGATAATATATACAGCCATGAATTGAAGGAGACTGTGTTCAATTAAACCCAGGTTTTCTGTATCACCCCATTCCACACATTAGCACGAGACTTGTGAGGTCTGATTTCTATAGTTTTGGAAAATGTGCTCCAGTTCCTGGATACTAGAGAAGACCTGAATGCTAATCATAGAAAAGAAGGCAAAACACTGTAAACATGGATTCCTATTTAAAGCATAATTATGAAGGCTTAAGTCATCCTCCACATTTATGCCAACTATATAACCCATTTTCTCTTTTTAACTTTTATTTTATGTTTCCCATTTATTTTTTATTTGTATATATTCATGGGCACAAGTGAAATTTTGCTACATTGATATATTGCACTGTGGTAAAGTCAGGGCCTTCAATGCATCCATCACTGAAGCAAAATACATTGTTCCCACCAAGCAACCTCCCATCATCCACCCCTCACCTCTCCAAGTCTCCATTGTCCATTGGTCCACACTCTGCTTCCATCTGTACACATTATTTAGCTCCTACTTATAAGTGAGAACATGCAGTATTTGTCTTTCTGTGTCTGAGTTGTTTCACTTAAGATAATGGTCCCCCGTTCCATCCATGTTTCTGAAAAAAACATGATTTTATTCTTTTTTACAGCTGAATAGTATTCCATCGTGTTTGTGTGTGTGTGTTTGTCGCATTTTACTGAATAATCCAGTGTCAACTATTCTGTTTCATTGTGCCTATAAACTATTGAAATGATCTGGAATTTCCAATAATACTACTCCATTATAGTAAAACTACTCTACTACCTGAGTCGGGTAAAAAGGCATTATCATTATAATTCAGAATATGTTTTAGAGACAATACACTTCTTCCCCACCTTCACTGATGCTTCCTTGTCATCAATATCATGTAAAGGTCTTCCTCATAACTCAATGTAATTGGTCAGTTTGAAAGAAGAAACTGGGATAAACTGGTAGGCTTCAATCTTCAGTTTGTATCAGGATCACCTGGAGGATTTGTTAGAACAGATTTGCTGGGCCCTGCCCCCAGAATTTCTGATTTAGTAGGTCTTGGATGGGTCATGATAATTTACATTTCTAACAAATTTCCAGATTATGATGATGATGGTGATGATGCTGGTGCAGGAAACACATTTTGAAAACCACTGTCCTAGACCTTGGACATATCTTATTCCTCTTGGGAGCTAACTGCCTTCAGAAAACTTGCAGAGGGTTTTGCTCCTTCAAACTGGCAGGAGGAAGCTGTAATCTTCCAGTACTGCCAGTGTCTAGGTGACTAATTTTGCCTAATTTTGTAGTTGAGTAATAAGAGTCCACTTGCTTACAGAAAAAAGCCCAATTTTCCAATACAGCTTTTACATAAAATAAATGTGATATATTGTTCCCATTTGATTGATTTATTGTTTTATTTCTCAACTATTTAGAACTCAAGAGGATAATATAGAAGTTTTATTTATTAGGCCCCCTCCATTCCAACGTTATATATGCCTTTAGGGCTGAAATTCAGAAATAGCATTACTACTCATAAAAAAAAAAGGCATATTTGTAAAATATGATAATTTTTTTTAGTATATACATTTTAGTAGTACTCCCTCACTCTGGCCCCCCAAAAAGCAATGGGTTTCAAATACCATGTCAAAAATAAATGCCTATGCAATTGTAAAAAGACAAACCTAATGAGACGGCAAAAAAGATGAAGGAACATTTTGAGGCATTAAACAATGCAAAATTTTGCCCGTGGTTCACAATTATTTGAGGCGTAATTGAAATTAATGATAAAGTTCTATTTTGGTGACAAGGACAATTTAAATCTACTTTAAATGAGGCTATGAAAAAGAAATACCCTTTTAAAAAGAAATGTGATTGACCTCAGATAATATTTGCATCCAAATTAGTTAAGCAGATAAACTTTACTTCCTGTGGTTGAAATCTATCTAGCCTTTGCATGTGATATCCAACAAATACAGTTGACTTTCAGCTCTTTTGATCTCCAAAATTCAATGAAGAACTTTCTTTTAAAATATAATTCTATTAAAAGAGATATTGTGGCAAAAGAAACCAAAATTGCATACCTTGCCCATTAAGCCCAGCTACCACATCAAATCACAGATTGCCCTGGAAATAAATTTTCATTTTCATTGGGGATTTTATTTTGTTCAAACAAAAAGTGAAATAATTGTGTAAAATGTTAATAGATGCTCCAGCAATTTGGCAACAAGGATTGGAAAAAGCTCCATGTTTTACTATTTTATCAGATTTATAACCAATATAAAAGAGTTGTTTTTCTTACCTTGGTTTGATATTTCCATAAAAGTCCTGGAATTAATGTGATCTTGCCAGGTGGAAGATTGCTTTCCTGTGTTTTGAGAAGCAGCAGACCTGTTGATAAGATCATTAGAGTATTCACTAAAAATGCTGAGTCCAAAAAAGCAAAAATAAAAGTTCTGGGCTTGTTTTTTTTGTTTGTTTAAACTAGTGAGTTAAGTGATTTCTACATTAGTGAGAACAAGATAGATTATGTCTCTAAAATTGTATTCTGTATTTTATTAGGTGAGAAAATATTTAAATATTTTTTATATTTGTACCAAATGAGATATAAAAATCATTGTTAAAATTTTATTTAAGCAACGTGTTACTTTTGTCCCTAAACATATGATTTTTGAGAAGCTTGATGACATTTTAAGAGGAAACTAATAACCAAATCCTTCTAGGCTTATTTGTTTTTTGAAATTGAAAATGCTCTCATTTTTAAGAAAGTTTCTGATGGTGCTATGTCAGAATTTTCCTACCCATTCTTGCATTGTTAGCCATCTCTTCCAGGGAGCTATTTTCAAAGTATGATAGAATAGAATATCAGAATGGGAAGTCTATGTGAAACAGTGACACTTGTTCCTAAATTTACAAGAAAGAAAAAAAAATGCGTCTTCTAATTCACAGTAGAAAAATTAAGGATAAATACTGCTAATGATATATAAACAGCTATTTGACTCCATTATAACCTGTAAAGACTCTTGCTCTGTAAATTCTCTACTTTATCCAATTTAAATTTTTAGAAGATAAATCTTGATTGTCTGTATCAGTTATTCTAGGATTCATAAGGGAATAAAGAAATATTAAATGGGAAACTCTTGGGAAGCAAGTAATAATTTTTTAAGTGAGCTTTCCGTTATATTTCTGCATTTATCTTGGAAATGAATTTGTGTTCAGAGCTTTATCTTAAAAATTACTTTAGAAAGATAGAAAAGAAAGTGTTTATGGATAAAAAATGCTTGAATATATTTTAATGTTTTAATGTTTTCCTGTGTGTGTGCAAGAACATTAGAACATTTATTCTAACATGTAAGTCAATGCTTCTAACATGTAAGAACATGCTAGAAACAATGATTAGTGCTGGTGACTAACAGGAAAACACATTGCTCTCGCAGGAAGGGGGGAATATGATCAGAGCCTGATTTTGCTCAATAATAGCAGCCTGTTTGGCTATATACTTATGGTTTAAATGAAAAAGCTTTATTATTAAAATTCCTGCCTGAAAAAAAAATTTTATTGTGAATCTGAAGCTTCTAATTCCTTTGTACTTCATTGAAACAATGAGCCTGTTTTTTCTTTTTAGTAAAACATAGAGTTTATTATGATGTCAAATATTGGGTTGGAATAGAATAGACTGTATTCAAAACTAAAGGAAATTTTTTAATCAAGCATTTAATGCCAGTATTAGTCAATGATTTACAATTTGTGGGGATGAGAAAAGTCATCTAATAACCGTTGAAACTCTAAACTGTCCAGTATTAATCCAAAAGAATTAGTCAGAAAGTTGCCTTGAGACATTTGAAGAAAATTAAGAATAACTACTCGAGTTTGTTAAGTTCTTCAGACAAGTCTAAGGGGAACAATATCCTATCAACATCAACAGCTCATGAGTGAGGAAATAAAATGACTATTAAGTGCTGTGTGAACTGTCCAGAGGGGACATGTGCAGCCGTGGCCCACCTCCCACCCAGCAGCCAGCCAGCTGAGGACAAATCCCAGCCCTGCTCATCACCACAACCCCGAGCCTCAGTTTCCTCATCTGCTTCTAAGTGATAGGATTGCTATGAAAATGAATGTAAAGATTTCAATAGTGGGAATCCTTGAGACTCTTCCAGTTGAGTCTCGACGTTAAAACTATTTTCATAATAATTCTAAGATGTCACTTGCCTTGCTCACTCTTCATTCTCTCATGAGGGTCCGGTGGAGTTTTTCAGAGGCTACATCATGTGAGATATCACAACAGATTGCAGAACAGACATGAGAATCCAGCTGTCTCCTATTAAGTCCGACGTCAAAGTGACTCTCCTGTCCTTTCACTGACTTGTTTTGTTTTTGAAAACATAGCCATTGTTCGTAAAACTATGCAGTTGGTATTACTATGTAATGGGTTTGTTAATGTCATTTTTAAATGAACTAATATGAAATATATTTAAAATGTCTCAGTTTTTATTTTGAATACAGTAAATACAGCAATGTAGTAAGTATCCACAGATATAGCACACATAAACACTTTGGCTCTTCAATAATAGTTAAAAGTGTAATGGGTCCTGAGACTAAAACTTAAATTGAGAACTATCAGTTTAAGTCAATTGCTTGGCAAACTTTTATTCACATAAATTCATAAGTCACAAAATAATTCTCTATTAAGCTATGTAGTCCAAATTTATTTCAGAATATGTAGCACCTATGGCTATATCATTTCTGTACTTTTTAATAAATTGTTGAGAGCAATGGGTTCTCAACTCTGGCTGCGTATTAGACTCATCTGTGAAGTTTTCATAAAATACTATTGTCTAGTGCCTCACATTCTGCCATTGATAGTTTATGGAAGCTATCTGTGTATGGATTAATGTCATCATTCAAATAATCGCTTTAATGACTGCTTGTCTAAGTAGATATCTCATTCCTCAAACCAAAATGCACCAAATTCTACCTTATATTATAACTGTTTATGCACATGCTTGACTTCCCCAGCAGATCCTGACAACCTCAGGACAGCACTGATGTGTGGAGCATTTTTTTCTTCTGGCTCCTTTAGAATGCAACTGAGTAAGTACTTGCTTAACTAATGTTCACTGGATAAATGACTGAATGAAAGAATGGCTAACTGAAGACCTCTTTACTTACTTTGTAGCACAAACACAATGCCTCCCAGAGTGTAGCACCTGACAACCCCCATTCCAGGAATAGCAGCAATGTCCACGGCCCATTCTAACACCTTGTGAATCTCCCTCTTTATCTATCCAGGGAGCTTCAATAGTTTATGAATGTCCAGAGGGGAAGACCTCCAGCTCCCATCTCAGTGCCCAGAGGCACTGGCTGCCCAGCAGAATCCGACCTTAGTGAGTCACGTGAGACAATGGAATGGGGACCAGATGAAGGCTACAGTGTTGGAGGGAACTTGTCCTTGCTGCAACCTTTCTTCAAGGACAGGAGACTCAGTGCCACTGAGCTCAGTGAGTGGATTTCAGGACATGGCTGGTTGTCTCTGAGGCACACAAGAATGCTCAGGAACATGGTGACAGAGGTGCCTCTGTGGCAGAGGACACAGCTTCACAGGGTGAAGCTGGCTGTGCCATTAAAGCTAGCAACAGAAGCTGCTGGCCCACTGGCTCCAGCTGGGTCTGTGACCCCACACAGCATTCCCAGTTAAGGGAGTTGCACTCTCTGATGAACTTGAGCCCTAAGGGTTACTGTTCTCAAAGTGTCTTGAACTCACACTTGATGCCACTTAATGACATGCAACAGACCTCAGAAGGCCACTCCGGAGGCCCCACCTCAGAGACTTCAAAATACCAACACTTTGCTCCCCTGCAACCAACTCTTTATTGAGGGGCCGGAGATTTTATAAATAATAACTTTATTGAGATACAGTTTATATGCCATATCATTCACCTATTTAAATCTTACAATTCAGTGTTTTTCAGTATATTCACAAAGTTATACAACCATAATCACCATAATCAGTTTTAGAACCTCTTTGTAATCCCGAAAAGAACCTCCCTGTAGATAGTAATAGTCACTCAACATTACAACCCAACCCCCTAGACCCCCAAACCTCCAGGTGCCTTGGCGTTTTGAATATTTTAGGCTAAAGGAATTTAAGAAATGGCAGATGTAGAAAGGACTCTCTTACCGTCCCTGAAGCAGGAAAAAAGACCCTCTGGTGGGAGGTGCCCTTCCTATACCCAAAGAACTAACTACTCCTTAGCATCCATATCTGCACAGCGGGAGGGGTGCCAAAAGGAATCTGAACAAACAGACCTTGCTAAGTTTCCCCCATTTACTACCCTTAGCCCATACCCCTTTGTCCCATCGCATTTTTCCATGACTTTCCACTCTTTATCAAACCTAGTATAAAAACACTTGGGTTTCACGGTTTCTTCGGGGGATTTCATTTCCTTATGAAGGCTCCTGTGTCATGTAAAGCTCACATTAAGTAAATTTGTATTTTTTTCTCTTACGAATCTTGTGAATTTGTAGAGGGCCTGCCTCAGCCAATAAACCTAAGATGGGTAAAAGGAAAAGATCTGTTTTTCCTTTTCGGTCATAGGCAACCACTAGTCTACTTTCTGTCTCTATGGATTTGTTTATTCCGGATATCTTATCTAAATAGAATCATATGATATGTGGTCTGCTGTGATGGGCTCCTTTCATTTAGAATGTTTTGTAGATTCATCCGTTGTTGTGGTATGCATCAGTACCTTATTTCTTTTCATTGCCAAATAATATTACATTGTATAGATATACTACATTTAATTTATTCATTCATCAGTTAATGGACATTTAGGTTGTTTAACTTTTGGCTTTTATGATTAATGTGAAGCTTTGTTTTTAAGCCACTAAAAACAAAAAAAATTTCCTTACAGTTTTCTTGCAGACCTATATGTGTATACAATCAATGGGTTCTTCGTGGCTGGCTGGGGGAGGAAGGTAAGTGATAGATCTTAAAGCTAATTTTTTGTATCTGCCTAAAATTCGAAACTGCTGGCAATGTCTCTCACTAATGAGAGAAAAATAATTGCAAATAACACGCAGAAAATAAAATGGATTTACTAAATTGAAACATAGATTCCCAGAAGGTTAAATGAAAAGAACCTTAGAAGAGACCTAATCTATTTTACAAGCAAGGAAACTTGAGTTCCAGAGAGGTTAAATGACTCGCTCAAGATGACATGCTCTCTTGACTCCTGGTGCTGATGGGTTAAAATGTTATGCTCCCAAGTTAAAAAAAAAAAAAAATTAATAAAGCTCAAAAGAGCCTTGCAAAGCAAAAGAAGTAAAAAAAAAAAATGTATTTATTGAAACTTTAAGATGAAACACTTGGAAGCTATTTACTGTCTTCCTTTCCAGCTTCAGGAGACACACCCTTGTGGTGATAAAAGTGCCATAAGTTACATAATCCTGGCCCTGATGAAAGAGAGTTTGCACCTTCCCCTCCCAGGCTGCCCTCACCCCACGGTGGGCAACAGAAGGGAGAGGTGCTCCCTGGTGATAGGCCAGTGAGCTATTGCCAAGCTCTGGGGTCCAAGCTGGAAACGCAGAAGGCAGCCCCTTCTGCCTCCAAGACCCATTGCCCTGTCAAGGCCCGGATGACTTCACCTGCCACACCCATCCCAGCCAGGGGCTGGGCCAGTACTGTACCAGATGTCCCTCCACTGTGAACTGTGAAAGAAAACATTAGCGTTCTGAAAGCCCAGGGCTTTTGTTGTTCTCAGGGGAAAAAGAAAAACCAAACAGATTTTATGCTTTTGTTTTCTCTAATTAATCTCTGCGAACTCTCACTATCTTTGGTATTTCTCTCTTGGAAAATGAAGTTCAAGAGGGAAGTCGATTTTCCTCATACAAAGGAAAGCTCCTATATGTCTAACCACCGCTGTACCTGCCTCTCCTGTTTCCTCACTTCTTCCCCCCAGGATTGCTGCAGAGTTAATGGGCAGCAGGATGTGTCTGACCACCTGGACACCACTCATTTTTATCACATAAGCCTTGGGCCTCCTGAATTTTCCCACAGCTTTTTCCCCTTGTCCTTATTCTCTCCCTTCCCTTACCTGTCCCAGCCTCATTTTCCTGATCATAGCATGCTCTTTGGGTCTTCCCTATTCCTCACAATCCTTAGGGGTTCTTTTGATCAGATTTTTATCTGTTCAAAAAAAGGGCACAGATTTAACATTTCTTATATCCTACAGAAATGACATGAATGTGTTTAAATTTTCAAGATTTTTTCCATTCTTAATTCTCTTCCTTAATTTATTTTACTTCTTTTTAATGCCTTGCCTTGTATCTGCTATACCTACGTTTATTTACTTCTCTATGAATTGGAATTATTCAATATATATTTATATATATATAAGTGCTCACATTTGCTTCAATTTTTTAACCCTAAAGGTATTTTTTTCTTTTTTGTGGAAATTATAAGTAGGATTTTTTTTTTTTTAAATTATAGATAGGACACATTCTGGGATAGTTTAAGCAATAAGAACTGAGCTTGAGTTATCTCTGCAAACAGTCAACAACCATAAACAAGTGTTTATTTGGATGATATTTACGTTCTATTATCAATAAAACCTCAGTATGCTTCTTCTCCAGATGAATACATTGGTCAAAGGTCAATCAGTGCTTGAACTCCATAAACAGTGCATTTTGCCTTTATAAACAAAAGTTACACAAGGGAATAATTTTATAGTTCTTAAGTCTAGCTGTCCATTTAGTTCCACAAATGGGACCCCAGGAAATGATTACATTCATATTCTTGATATTATTTTTATATGTAAGATAATATTTTCTTTCATGCATTTATCCACTCAAGAAATACCTATACGGTTATATCTTTTGCAATTCAGGATCTCAAGGATAAAAATTCATGATAAAATCAGCAACAGTCATAGAATTCTGCTTTTTCAGAGATATATTAATCCAAAATTTCTTTTACTCTTATTCACTTTCATACAGCAGCCAAAATTGACTTGTAATTTTCTTTTGAATTAAAACACCTTTCTTTCCAAGTAATGCTTGTATATGGTAACAAAATCACCACCTATAGAGAAAGACTTCTAGTGAAAATTAACACTTTCCTTAATCTTTTCCACCCTTCCAGAATTCTCACTTCCTCTAAAACAACCATTTTAATTTTTTTTTTTAAGAGACCGAGTCTTACTCTATTGCCTATGCTGGAGTGCAGTAGCATGATCATAGCTCACTGCAGCCTCAAAGTCTTGGGCTCAAGTGATCCTCCCACCTTAGCCTCTGGAGTAGCTGGGGCTATAGGCAGGTGCCACCATACCTGGCTAATTTTTAAAAATTTTTGTAGAGATGTGGTCTCAATATGTTGTCCAGACTGGTCTTGAACTCCTGGCCTCAAGCAATCCTCTTGCCTCAGCCTCCCAAAGTGCTAGGATTACAGATGTGAGCCATCACACCTGGCCAACCATTTTAATTTTTAATATTTGTTTTAAGTTCTTTGAATGGTTACCCCTGTATGCTTAAATAATATTTATACCACTTTTTTAAATTTACCAACTAGAGGAATTTAATTTATTTATTTTTTTAAGTTTTATTTTTTTATTTCAGCATTTTATGGGGGTACAAATGTTAAGGTTACACATATTGCCCATGCCCCCCCACTCCTCTCGAATCAGAGCTTCAAGTGTGACCATCCCCTAGACAGTGCACATCTCACTCATTATGTATGTATATACCCATCGCCTCCTCCCCCTCCCACCTGCCTGACACCCGATAAATGTTATTCCTATATGTCCACTTGGGTGTTGATCAGTTAATACCAATTTGCTGGTGAGTACATGTGGTGCTTGTTTTTCCATTCTTGGGATACTTCACTTAGTAGAATGTGTTTATAGGGCAATCTGTCTTGTCTTGTGCTCAACTACCAGAAGAATTCTGCTATTAGACCAATTCTGCTGTGTGATTGTTCAAAGTGCTCCTGGCTGTAAAGCACCAGATTCTCCAGTCCTCCAGGTCTGCTACCTTTTCTTTTTGGGTGAGCCAAGAAGTTGCTGACAATTAAGAATCCTGACTGACATACTACCTAATTCTGATACAGTAACACCACTGCCCTCAGATTCTCCACTGATCACTTTGCAGCTTCAAGTAACATTGTGGAGCGTACACTATTTCTATCAAGCATATAGAACTTCCCATTTTGTAAAATGAAGACATAAGTACTCCAATACTTGCTTTCACATCTCTTTCCTTCTTCTAAGATAAAAATGTTTATATTCAACTCTCTGGGCTTAATATATTTTTGAAAAAGCAAAATTCTATGACTGTTGTTGATTTTATCATAAATTTTTATCCCTCAGATCCTGAGTTATAATTGTCTCCTATGCTTTGCTTATAATTTGATTCCAAAAGTTGAAATCCAGTTAACAATCTTTACATTGTGCCCATGTAAAAATTATTGAATTCTGAGAGCATTACGTGTTTTATTTACATGTCTTTGTTACATGTCCTGTATACATCATAATCCAATATCATAATTTCTATGTCACTCAAAGAAAAATGATCCTGTGGTCAAGTTGGAATGTTTTTAGAATCTATCTTTTGCCTCTAACAGAATTCAAATTTTTCTAAGTCATAGCTAGAGGGCTCCATTCTTCTGTTCCAATCTGGATTTTCTAGGGCTGCTGCAAGTGAATGAATCTGGGACAAGATGCCACTGTTTTCCTGCTTTTAATGTAGTAGTTCCTGAAAACCATGTTTTTCTTGATTTAATCCCCTATTTTATTGACATACATGTCTAAGTAACTTTCTAAGAAAGGGTCTGTGGAAAATAAAAATTTAGATCTTGCCTTGCCTTTGTGAAAATGACTTTCATGATGGCCTCCCATTTGAGGGATAGTTGATTAAATATGAAATTTTGAGTTGAAAATAAGTTTCCTATAGAAGTCTGAAGGTTTTTCTTCATTGTTGCCAATGAGATGCATGGCACTGAATGAAATCCTGTTTATTTCTCTTTGGTTACTGTTTCTGAAGGAATAAATAATACAGTTTGATGAAGAAGGTGAGAAGAAAGTAGACAGGAACTGACATTAGTGTATTATCCTTGGCATCTAGGGTAGGAGGGGAGATGTACCTAAAAAGAAAAAAAGACTGGGTATGAACTGCAAATAAACTCATCTACTTGGCAATGTTGCTTGGTCCCAGTCTGGATTTCCCCAATAAAATTAACTCCATAAAGATGATTTCTTCTAAAAATTATTTCCTTAGAGAAATTGCTGATTTCTTTTTTTTTTTTAAATCAACAAGACAAACAATCCTTTTGCCCTCTCAAATGCACATACCTACAACATATGGTAGTGCTGAGATTTTTGCCTCTTCTGCAGAAAGGAGGTTGCATATCAGAACCTAGTATTAATTTCTTGAATCTTTAATAGCATAGTGAAGAGAAAACTTACTGAATTGCAATTGTAATATTTTCTTCTCCTGAAAATATGTACTCATATACCAATTATAACCCACACTATCGGGTATTCAAAATTTATTTTGCTTTATGAACCATGTAGAATGAAAGCAATCAAGCTGTAATGTGGTACCCTGTGATATGATAACGCCTACTACCATTACAATTTCAACAAATTTAAACTGGGATTCAAACGAGTAGCGTGACTCTGAGGGAAATGATTGCATAATGGCATCCAGTGTTCTCAATTAACACAGGAAAGATTAATGGCTTTTTTTCCCTTTGGTGGTCTCTGTTGAGGAGAAAAAAATATAAGCTGCCATTTGATTTTCCACTCAATTGCATCTACCAACTGGCAGACAGACCAAGCAGGAAAGTTCCTCCATCCAGTAGCTGGATTGGCCATGGGTGTGGCCCAGGCGTGTTACCAAGGCTGACTCCCCATGATCTGAATAGTCCACAGACAGCAACTCTCTGAGGGAAGACTCTAAGACTGAACTAGTTGGAAATGCATCAGCTAAGAATAATTATTAGGAATTCTTCTCTTCTCTTCTTTGTATTAACCACCTCTTCATCCTTTGAGAACATCTCAAGTCTATGTCTGATAAGCTACTTCCCAGAAGGGAGTGAACTGCATATCAAAATGGATTTGATGCATCTCAATAAACCAACAAATCAGTTCAGGAGTGAGTAAAAGGAAAAATTTGGGAATATTACCTTGCAGAAAGAGGTGATGACTGCTATAGGTTGGAAGAGTTACGATGTGTCAGAATCTTCTGTTGCAAGGAACAGCTTAGCCATACAGCAATGCTCCATGGCTGCTGCGGTCAAGAATCTAAACACGACTTGGAATTCTCTGAGGATGTTATTCATAAAGGCACAGTTAATCAAACTCAGACCTCTCTTCAAAATCTCACTGTACAAGCCAAACTTATTGCCAGCAGAAGGAAGGTGCCAGACCAGAGAAGGTAAGCTAAAATCTCTGTGCCCTGGCTTCAGAAGTATGAGGTCTCAACCCATTTTAAAAAGTAAAAAAAGATTTTGTGTGTGTAGTTGTTGGGTTTTCGTTGTTGTTGTTTTTGTGTTTTTTCTTTTACATTTATCAAATAGTTGGCTTTCAGATCATACAATCAGAATTTCATGCTAATTCAAGGATTTTCAATCTACAGAAGTAGATATTTTTATTTATTTTAATTTAATTTACCAAAAAGGAAAAAGAATCTCTCCTCCTTTCCCTCCCTCATCCTTTAGAGGAATTCAGAAAGAATGGGTATGAGCCAAAATCACTCTGGCTAGTGTACATGGTTACCAAGCTGAAAGAGTAGGCAGTTTTCTGGATAAATGGTCTTGCCTCAAATGCCAGATGTCTATTAAAAGTATTGCAGGCTCTCCAAACCTCCTGTGCCTCTCTGCCATCGTAAACAGGAATGGTGGATCTTTTGGTAGAGATGCTGGTGTCTTCCCCACTGATAGATTACATCCTTGGTTTCTGAGAAGAATAGTTTTCTTTATCCTTTACACAGGGAAATCTCTATATACCAAAGGCAGGTCACTTGATTGCAGTTGTTTTAGAACTAACTCAAAGTGCTGTGAGTCTCTAAAGCATTGTCATGTTCTCACCATTGAAGGGAAGAAGAACCATTACGAAGATCTAAGTTCTCTGAGTTTGCACAAGTCCTCTGCAGGACCATGTGCTGGTTCTTCACTGAACATTTGTTGTTTTTTTGTTTTTGTTTTGTTTTCTTTCTCCTCCCAACTCAGGGACAAATCTTTCTAGGTTCCTAAAGATGAAGTGAAACAAAAGCATAAATAGGCCTGATTGAGATTCTCCTTCCATAGGAAGGAAATGAAGCAGCCTAGGGGGAGGTCGTGAGCTCTGTCTGTACAGTTTCCGATCAGCTTTGCTCTAAGTCTCTGATTCTTCATCTGTAAAATGGAGATAAAAATTCCTAACTCATAGGGGTGTTCAACTTTTTTTAAATTAATATATTTTATATTTAGGCCAGTTTTAGGTTTACATAAAATTGACCAGAAAATATAAAGAGTTCCTATATACTTCCTCAGTTTCCCTTATTGTTAATATCTTGCATCAGTGTTGTGGTTTGTTGAATTTTAAATTACATACCAATAAAAAGCACAGTATTTTATGCGCTGGAAGGTGGTTACAAAGGTGAACTGTATGTCTGTAATTAAAAACCCTTTCATTCATTAATATATCATGTTTTCATTTCTTTGATGACATTTTATGAGTCACCTTTATCAAAAATCTCCCCTAAATCCCTACTAGACTGCCACACTGTTTGAAAAATACCATCTGTGAAGATTTGTTTCTTTAGATTTAACGAAAGACACAATCCCTATCCAGACACTGTAGATTGATCCTATCAGTTGTTTTCATAAGAATAATAAAGAAAAACGCCCAGAGGTTCTTAAGTATGACAATGCTCAAAAGGAGGGACTGGAGTAGTCTTATATGGTTGGATGATTTCAGAAGAAATCGTAGCACAGGAAAGAAGAAGGGCAAACCAGTTCTGAAAGGAGGGAGTATTGACTCAGAGCCCTTCTTCAAGGCAAATAAGATCAACCTCTGAGAGCGGTGGGGGGAAGGAGTTGACCCCGTAGGAGTTTGTACAGTGGGATGTTGTTCACTTCCCCAACATTGGAGATGAACAAGACAAGCTGGAAGAGGATCAAAATAGTGCCAAGAGCATGATTATAGAAAAGTGAGAGTTGAGAAGAATGAGCATACAAAAATAAGCCTAAGATGACAGATAGACGAAACTCATTCTGGAGGTGGCTCACTGAAGAATACATGGGCTTTCTAACTGGTTCTACCTGGGAGAAAAGTTTAAGACAAGTATGCGTATTGCCTAGGTGTCAAAAACATGTATGTGGCTTTCAAATGGTTCTTAGCCAAGGCTGATCATTGAAACCCCTTTGAAGGTCTTATAAGTACTTGAGTCCTACTGCTAGGAGATTCTGATAGTGGGGAGGGGCAGGTGGGTATCTTGTTTAAGCCACCACCCTGCACCTGAATTAGTCAGCCTCCCTGTCAAAGGTGCTGTTCATGTACTAGAGCCTCGTGCATTGCTAAGGTGACCTGGATACTCCCAGGTACTGCTGGACAGAGCATGAACCAGACCTAGTAATTCCCTTTCTAGGAATCTATCATAAGGAAAAATCAGAAATGAGGGCAAATTCTGGATTCAAAGATGTTCAATCCAGCTTTATGTATGTCAGCAAAAAAATAAAAAATAACCTGAAGTTCAATAATAGGGAAATGACATATCCATATTATGAAATATATAGAATTTTAAAATTATTTGACTTGGTGTGATGGCTCATGCCTGTGATCCTAGCACTTTGGAAGGCCGAGGTTGGGAGGATTTCTTGAAGTCAAGAGATCAAGCCAAGCCTGAGCAAAAGGGAGATGCCATCTCTGCAAAAGATAGAAAACTTAGCCCAGCACTGTGGTGCATGCTTATAGTCCTAGATACTTGGGAGGCTGAGGCAGGAAGAGCCCTGAGCCCAGGAGTTTGATGTTGCAGTGAGCTACGATGACACAACTGCACTATAGCCAGGGCAACAGAGCGAGACCCTGTCTAAAAAAAAAAAAAAGTCATTTATTGTTTTTCAATAACTGTATGATATAGAAAAAAAGATGCAATGTTAAGTTAAAAAAAGCATAAAGACAAATATATGTATGTAGTGTGATCTCTATCTAAAATTCCAAATACCACCATTTATACACGCACACTATATATAATACTCCAAGAAATAGCAAAAAGTCAACCATGGTGAGCTGTATTAGTCAGAATTCTCCAGAGAAACATAACCAATGGATATCATATACATGTATGTATAAAAATGTATTATAAGGAATTGGCTCATGGCAAGTGAGCCATTATGGAGACTAGAAGAACAAAATCTGCAGAGCTGATGTCCCACTTCAAGTCCAAAGTCTGGAAGCTGTTGTAGAACCAACTGAGACCTCATGTCCCAGTTTGAGTACAGAGGCCAGTGGGCTGCTGCAAAACCAGGAAGAGCCAATGTCCCAATCCAAGTTCCAAGACTGGCAGGCAAGATAATTCTATGTACTCATGGGTGAGTGTGTGTGTGTGTATGTGTATGTGTATGCGGGTGAGCTTGCTTTTTGTTCTATGCAGGCCTTTGACTGATTGGAACAAGTCAGTGGGTCAGGCACACCCACATTATTGTTTTCTGCCTAACTGTGTCAACTGATTTGAATGTTAATCTCATCCAAAAACACCTTCACAGAAACACCCAAGATAGTATCTGACCAAATATCTGGGCATTCTGTGGCTCAGTCAAGTTAACACATAAAATTAACCATCATGTGTATTGTCACTGGGTCTGCAAATTTAAAGACAGCAGGGACCATATCTTTTCGCATGAATTATAGTGTTATTGACTGATAATTTATTAGCCAAGCTGAATTCACTCTAAATATTTCACAAAATACAATAATCTCTTTATTGCTGTATTATCCAAAGAAGTGGGCATTCTTCAACTGAAATTTGGTTATCTTTATAAACCTGTGAAGAGCAATTTAATTAGTAAAATATCAGTGTCCATTTAATGTGCCTGAAAATATGTGTAAGTTAAAATAATGGGCAAATAATATACATACTTTTTTAAATCCCAAAATGTTTATATGGAAGAATTCAGTTAAAAAGTTTGTCTTATATTTGAATATATTGCACCTAAAATCATGTGCATACTTTCCCAAAGAATTATGTACAGTCATAACCTGATACCATGCTTATATTTGAATATATTGAATGTAAAATCATTTAAATACCTTGCCAAAGAATTATGTACTATCATAGCCTCATACTATGTAGTAACATTTGCCTCAGCTCAGAATTACAAAAATATTTTCATTCTTTTAGAGATAGAAATGTTTTTCCTGAAAAGATTATCTTTACTAAGGGTGTATGCTGGTGGGAATTGTGAAGGTCAGGAGGGTCAGAGCAACTAGGAGGAGGGAGTATAGGAGAGAGGAGACATATTAACTTTCCCAATTAACTTTTATCCAAAGGATAACTTCTCAATAGAAAGTAATTTATCATCAGGGTGCGGTGGCTCATGCCTGTAATCCTGGTATTCTGGGAGGCCTAGGTGGGAGGAATGCTTGAGCTCAGGAGTTTGAAACCACCCTGAGCAAGAGTGAGTCCCTGTCTCTATTAAAAATAGAAAGAAATTAATTTGCCAACTAAAAATATATATAGAAAAAATTAGCTGGGCATGGTGGCGCATGCCTGTAGTCCCAGCTACTAGGGAGGCTGAGACAGAAGGATTGCTTGAGCCCAGGAGTTTGAGGTTGCTGTGAGCTAGGCTGATGCCACGGCACTCTAGCCCAGGCAAGAGAGTCAGACTCTGTCTCAGAAAAAAAAAAAAAAGAAAAAGAAAAGAAAAATAATTTATCTCTCTTAAAAATACTGAGCAAATTAGAATAAAAAGAATACCTAAAAAAGTAGAATTCCCCAAAAAGTAGCAATTGTCACTTCTACACCATTTTCCTTCCAAGTGGTGTTGATCCCATTCTCAATGCTGGGAAACCTGGGACAGCCCTTACTGGAGTGACTAGCCCCAAGCATATGGAGTAGGGACTTCATACTTGCACATATTAATCCTCTGGTCAGATCATTCGGTCAAGATGCCACTCACAGGGGGGCAAGCTCTGTTTCTTGGGATTTCCCATCTGCCTCAAGCATCCTTTGACAGCCCCAACCAAAATCTATTCCTGTGTAATTATGCAATTAAATATAAAGGAAGGGGCAGGGGAACTTTCTCATTAGATCAGGAGTTTAGCAATCTCCAAACAGTACCTACAAAATTTAGAGCACAGGAAACTGGTCCCCTAATACTTAGGAATAAACTCTTGGTCCAGTCCTAATCCTTTGAAAAGTTGGAGATGAATTTACTTTTTTAAGACCACAGTTTCTTCTTCAGCTGGTGAAACTGAACTAAGAACTTACCTCATACTCGGGTTTTAGAAAGCTCATCCAAGACAGACCTGACTCCTGAGCTAGCAAGGTAGTGCTGGAACACCTACCTATTTTAGGAAGAGTTCCTTGATTCCGGTTCTACCACACTACCTCACCTTGAAATGGCTCTGTTTTCTTCCACCAAGTCCAAGCCTGAAACTAGCAAATAGAGGTGGGGCCTTAGCTATGTAGGCACCCCAGGAAATAAGACAAGGGACCCTCAAGCAGGTTGGTGGGTGAAAACTCTCCTGCTGTAGACTTAGATAATCCACAGGAAAGTAACTAAGTCTTAATTGTAACTCACTTTTAGACTCACAGATCATTTCCTTAATCTAATAAAGTTGAGTATCCCTTCTCTAAAATGCTTGGGACCAGAAGTGCTTTGGATTTGGGATTTTTTTTTTCAGATTTTGGAATATTTGCATTATATCTCCCAGCTGAGAATCCTTAAACTGAACATTTGAAATCCAAAATGCTCCAACAAGCACTTCCTTTGAGCGTCATGTTAGCACTTAAAAAGCTTCTGATTTTGAAGCACTTTAGAGTTCAGATTTGGGGATTATGGACACTCAACCTGTAATAGTACTATATGGACATTAAGGTTTACAAAAAGTTTTCCATATGTTCCCCTCACGGATGCCCTGATACTCAGGACAATGCAAGTGTCTGCCCAAGGCTGGAAAAGCTTCTTTATGCTCACATGTCCTCGTTTCTCAGTCTTATTCAAATACACATTGACATGACCTTTTCATAACCAATACCCTTTTTTTACTCTAAAAACAAATCTTGTTTTTTATTTTAACCTTTCATTTTGATTTTTTACTTCTAACATCATCTGTGATTCTCATATGTTATTCTTGGACATATGTCTTTTCCATTATCCACTTTTCCAATAGCCAACACATGCCTTCCACTGTACTAGTTACTCAAAGTAACAGGTGAGGGTATTCCCAAATAATAGAAGACATGTGTTCTCTTCATGGGTTGTACACGAGCAAATGATAAGAAGACATGGTAACGCTAAAATCTAGCATTTATATACCTTTTAGGTATTTTGTATGCATTAACTAAATTAATGTTTATGGTCCCACCAAGAATTAACTGTTATGATCCACACAATTAGATGAAGAAAATGAAGAACAAAGAAACACTTAGCTAACTGATGAGCATGCAGTTAGATGAACATCCAGGCTCTAAGCTGTAATTTGCAAAAAAGCTAATGTCTTAATCATTCTCAAGCATACCTTGGAGATACTACAGTTTCAGTTCCCGACCATTGTAATATAGCAAATATCACAATAAACTGAGTCACACAAATTTGTTTTGGTCTTCCAGTGCATATAAAAGTTATTTTTACACTATACACTGTAGTCTATTAAATTTCTCACTTATATCCTTAATTGATTTTCTGATGTCTTTATATGGTGTTTTAGATTTCTATTGGATCTCATTGAGCTTATTTAAGATCAATATTTTGAATTCTTTATCTCACATTTCACAAATTTCATTTTGGTTAGGGTCCATTGCTAGAGTTAGTGTGATTCTTTGGGGGTGCCACGACACCCTGTTTTTCCATAATTCTAGACTTTTTAAGTGGTTCCTTCCCACCTGGAGAAACTGTCACTTCTTATTTTTGAATGTGCTGTTGTTTGGATGGGACATTTTTTTCCCTTGAGAATGTGACTATAATGTATATTGTTTGACTTTGCTTCTGAGTACTTTCAGTGGCCAAGTCTCTATATGAATTCATTGGCTACAGATAGCCTTAGTGTGGTGATTTTCTCAAATGCTGGGTTTATAGCAACATTCTGGGCCTGTGAGCAGGAACCCAGCATCCTGCGGTACCAGGATGGCAGAGGTCTCAACAAGCTTATTTCATTCCTAAGCACTGTTCACTTGCGTCAGCAGATTTTGTATGAGGTTGTACAGTTCAACCTCCAGATCAGTAGTTGGCACTTGCAGGTAAGAGCTGACTGCGGCAGTAGCAGTAGGGGTATACTTGATCTTTGTTTACAAGGAGGAGCTCGCCAGTACCTCAGGCCATGGCTGGTCCGTGGGATGCACAGTGGCCTGGGCTCTGTGCTTAGCCCCAGCAAGGGTGAAGCTGGGCAGCGCTGAACCAGGCAGGCCTGTTCTCGGGTCTCCTAATGGCAGGTGCAAGAACCAGCTCTGACGGGGGCGGTGGGGGACTGGCATAGACTCTGTAAGATTTCCTTGGTTATAAATAGCCTTAGTGTGGTGGCTTTCTCGAATTCTAGCTATAGTAGCAATAGACCAGGAGGGTAAGCAGGCTCAAGGCCTCCTGAGTAGCTGGGATGTTGTGGGCAATGGTGGTCACTGAGGTTGTGGAAAGCTTGTCTCCTTCCTGAGCGCTGTGCATGTGTCACAGATGTTGTACTGGGCTGTGCAGATGGACCTCCCAGTGAGCAGGTGGTGCTTGCAGGTGACAGGCATCTTTGGTGGTGGCCATGGGATTTATGCTTGGCCTTTGCTAACTAAGAGAAGTACTCTGATGGCCCAGGTGGTAGACTGGGCTGTGTAACTCCCAGGGGTTCCTGTCCCATGCTCTGCCACTTAGGTGGAGGGGAAGAACGAAGCCGGGTGGGGCTGGGTTGGGCTGGCCGTGTCTGTATTTAGGATCCCCAATGGCAGGTGCAAGCACCAGCCCTGACAGGGCTCAGAAGGTAGTGCCTAGGCCACTGGGCCAATGTTCCAGGGAGGAGCAGAGCCACCTCTGTCATGTCAAAGGTCCAGAATTGGGGAAAAAGGAGTGGCTTGGGCTCCACAGCACAGCACCTAGCAGGTGGTAGAGGGGCCCACCTCACCCCCATGCTCTTGACCAACAGGTCTCCCCTCCCGTGGCCTGCCGCTGGCAGCAAGCTGAAACAGTCAGCCAGGTTACCAGCAGTCTGCGCTCAGATCTCGAAATTGTCACAGGCTGCAAAACTCTCTGCCCAGGACAAAAGCTGTGGCTCTCAGGCCACACTCTTCCTGATCTGGGGGTCCTGTGCACACTTGACTCTCAGTTCTGGCCAGAGGGACTCCTCCCCCACTCAAGATTAGATCACAAATCTCAGTTGGGAGTCTCTCCAAACCAGTGACTGCCACCCGTGTTGGCTGGCAGGTTTCTGTGAGTTAGGATCAGGAATGGCCTCCTTCTATCAGGGTTGGGGTTGGGGAGCACATACAAAGTGCTTCCCGGTCCCGCTCCTTCCCATAGTTTCCCCACCATTCCCCAAGTCAGATCCAGCACTCAACAGGGCCAAGGAACTCCCTCGTGGCCTGGGTTGCCCAGCTCCCCAGTGGGAACGTGTATTGCAGAGACAGTCTCTCTCCTTCTCACACTCCGGGAACTCACAGTTTTCTGCTAGATCCCGCAGTGGACGCTGCTGCCCACCGTATTTTCCAACATATCCAAAGTTTCTTTCACTTTATTGTTGAACTCCAATGTTCCTTCTTGGATAAAAGTTCACAGTGTGAATCTCTACACACTATTTTGCTATTTCCAAGTGGGTGAGGCACACTAACAAAGCCTCTAATCCACCATCCTGGAGAAAAACAGAACAAAACACCTGCACTTTTATGTTATGGAGATAGCTTCTTTCCTTACACCTCATGAGCCAACCTCTGCTAGCTTCCAACTTTTCTTCTGCGGCTTCCTCACCTCTCTCAGCCTTCATAGACTTGAAGAGAGTTAGCACTTTGTTCTGAATAAGGCTTTGGCTTCAGGGAGTGCTGTGGATGGTTTGTAACATCTTCAATAAAATAATATACTCCCTTGATATGTTAGCATTGGAAGACGAATTCTCAAATGTAGAGGGGTGGGCTTACCAAGGGGCCCTGATTCTGTTACTCCAAATTTCACCTTTCCACTTCTCCCACGGTCATGTTAATCCTCCTGGGTTACTGCTCCCCACCCTTAATATATAAATAATGTCCTCGAGATGACTGCCAGTACCTGCCCCACCCTTAGTCTCTTCCATAGGAAGTTCCCTTCCTCACTGCCCTCTTTAAAAACTGAATGTTCAATATCAGTGCCACCCTGAGTCACATCAAAGCCTGAGACAAAAGGAAATACATCTGCCCTTGCATGCATTTATTAAAACACCCTTCCATATTTTGAACCAAGCAGGAAAAGATAAGGAAAAAAAACTCTATAGTAAAAAAATGTGACTACATATAAAGCTGTGCACAATCTGTTCAAATGTCATTGTCAGCTCTCGTAAACCTACCTGTGAGGATCTAGTGAGGGACACAAAAGCCACAAGGTCCAGGGGCTGATTGAAAATGACTCTCCTCCATTGAGCGAAAACACAAGATCATAAAACAAACAACATTATCTGGTCCATATGTAAAATGATGTTAATGTTTCCTTTCTGGTGGATTTTTTATATTACTTTTGTAATAATGTTTTAATAATGCCTTAAATATTAAATATTATTTATTAAATAATTAAATTTATTTTTTAAATATTATTAAATGTTTTAATAATGCCTTAAATATTAAAATATTATTTATCTCCATGACTGACTTCTTCGGCACCCCATTACGTTTTGCATGAAAAGGAAGTGCATCATTCTTTGAGACCTAATTCTGGTCTTCTTCAACATCAACTGCTCAGTTTCAGCTGATGGATCCTACAAGGCCATCTAACGCAAGGACAGCCCACACATGACACGTGTCCTGGTTGACTCCATTCTGCCATTAAGGAAACTACTGCGGAAAATACAGTCCAGAAAATACTACAGCAACCATACAAATTTTCACACATAGGGTGACATCATTCTTCCCCACGCCCTCTCTCCCATTCTTTCTGTGTGGCCAAGACGCCTCCAGTGGAAGGGAGGGGTGAGGAAGGGAGTGGGAAGGAGAGTTCCCAGGCTGAGTGTGCAATGGAACAGGACCTGGGAACTTGATAAGTAGGCTGTGGCGAGATAATAAGAAAAGCAAGATCTTGTAATATGGGGTTTTATGCAACACGTGCTTTGATTTTTTTCTGTTTTCCCTTATTTTATACAAAATTCTCTTCATTATAAAACACAGTGTGATCCTCCAAGGCTCAGATCATTGGTAAGCTTTGCCTAACTACTGCTATGCTCAGCGATCTCTTCCTCTCACACTCACTGAACAGCCTGTGTGAGTTCCACCAGGAAACTGTTTCTCTCATTACGGCTCCCTTCTATTTTAGTCGCCGTGGGTACCTCCTGAGACACCTCATCAGCCCAGCGGAATCAGCTCCTGCGATCGGTCTCAGGAGTCAGGAATTTGCAACTAATTCAATGACTTTCTCCACCAAAGAACATAACTGTACTGGCCATCCACAAATTCCAACAGGGAAAAGCTGTTTACCTTAATAAATTATAAATTTTAATACATGGCCACTTTAATATATTATCATTTATCATAATTGACATCATCAGTTTAAGAGCATTCACCCGTGAGGATTTGTGTAGCCCTGCTGATATTAATAAGAAAATGTCTTTGTTTCTCACCCTTCGCCTTTCTGGTGCCAGGAAGACTAGCTACATTCACTCCCTTCCTTACAGTCATAAACTCAGCTTATCTCCTGGGAACCAGACCTTCTCCTGCGCTGGACCTGAATCTCCCATAGCTATAAACATGTGAAGAAGTTTTAATGCTGTGGGGTGGGGACATTCTCTCCCAGCAAGCTGATGGAAACTTCCTAAAGGCCAGCTTTTAGAACAGGGCCTATGAATAGCTATGGAATCCAGAAATCTATATTTACTATTGCAACACACTTTTCAATTGTGTTTGACCTCCCTAAATAAATTTTAAGGTACTTTGGAAAAGATCATGTCTTAAATAACTTCCACTCCCCAGAATGCCCAGCACAAATATATAAATACTTCTTTAAGGAGTAGCAGATCTGACTTCTGTATTTGGAGCATCTTTGCTTCAGTTAACATTCATTGCACTCCTGTTTGGGCCAGGCAAGGAAGTGACAGGTTAATTAGGTGAAGTCCCTGCTTGTCCTCAGGGCCTTAGAAGAAAGAGGGAGAGACAGGCTGTTAGGGACACTCCCCACTGGGTCAGAACCACCTTGTGGCAGTATGCGGGGGCGGTATTTAAGCTGTGTGGGGAACAGGCCCAGTTTCTCAAGCTGTGCATTCAAGATATCCTGTCAGACATAGATTTTAAAGGACCACCTGGTACAGGACCAAATGGTACATTCATTGTTCCCTTTCTGTGGGGGATACATTCTAAGACCCCCAGTGGATGGCTGAAACCCACGATAGTATCGATGCCTCTAACTATGTATTTTTCCTATACATACATGCCTATAATAAAGTTTAACTTATAAGTTAGGCACAGTAAGATATTAAAAATAATAACTAATACTAAAATAGAAAAATTATGACAATAGACTAAAATAAAAGTTATATGAATGGGGTCTTTCTCTTTCTCTAAATATCTTATTGTACTGTACGCATCCTTCCTCATGTGATGATGTGAGATGATAAAACGCCTACGTGATGAGAGGAAGTGAGGGGAATGACACCAGTATTGTAACATAGCATTAGGCTACTATTGACCTTCAGATGACACGTCAGAAGGAGGATCATGTGCTGTGGGTGATCCTAGGTCATCCTGCTGTGAACATGTTGATGGTTGGAAGTCAGGAGCAAACCATGTTGATGACTCACAGGCGTGGAGCGCGGATAGCCTGGATATACTGAACAAAGGGGTGATTCACGCCCCAGGAGAGACTAAGGAGGACAGCAAGAGATTTCACCACGCTATTCAGAATGGCACACAATTTAAACCTCATGAATTGTTTATTTCTGGAGTTTTCTAGAAATCATTTATTTCCGGAATTTTTAATATTTAGTATTTGATATTTAATATATTCGTGGTTGATTTTGGGTAACTGAAACATAGAAAGCAAAACCACAGATAAAGGGGAATTACTGTACCACTGGCTGGGCGCTTCATACAGAAATGTATTCTCTCACACCTCAGGAGGCGAGAAGTCCAAGATCAAGGTGCCATCAGGGTTGCTAGTGTCTGGTGAGGCCTCTCTTCCCAGTTTGCAGGCAGTTGTCTTCTTGCTGTGTCCTCACATGTCCTTTCCTCTATGGTGAGCGAAGAGAGAGCTCTCTAGTGTCTCCTCCTCTTCTTCTAAGGACAGCAGTCCTAGTTGATTAGGGCCCCACCACCTTTATGACCTCATTTAACCTTAATTGCCTCATTAAATGTCCTGTCTCCAAATACAGTCGAATTGCAGTTTAGGGCTTCAACACATAAATTTCGAGGGAGGTACAACTTGATCCATAACAGGATCACCTCACATTTTTGTGGCAGCATCCTTCTTATAAAGGCATCACAGAGTTGCCTCAGAGAGGTTAATTAGATTCCTCAAAGCCACACAGAAAATTGTAGAACAGACTTGGAATCTAGGCTGCAAGTAGGATAGACTTTGGGGCCTGTCTTCTTAATCACTGTGCATACTGCCTCCAAGTGGGAAATTTTTCATCATTTCCTCCATCAAATAACTATATTTAATTATTTTTATGTTTTCCTTATGCTCCAGAGTCCTGGCAGTTCTCATGTTATTTTTGTCACTATTTTAATTTCCCTTACCTTGCAAAGACTTTTACTCTAGCAAATCATAGTACAAGGGAATTATTTTCTCTTCTAAGACCTGACAGATCAAACACATTTCAAGCTGTTCAAGGAGTAAGTCATTGCAACAACTGTGCAGTTCTAGAAGCACAAATACATTTAACCACTTGTTTACCTAGAAGTGCCAATACAAGATGCATCCAGTGACATCTGATATTTGCAATGTACAATATTGAGGACAACATGCTCTCACTGGACTCTGTGGTTTCGAGGTATTTATTTCACCAGCAAAGTTGACATAAACATTTAGTTTCTCATGATCCCACCCTAAATACAGATATTAATATTAAACTCACCATGACAACTCTTAAAATGTCTCATGTTCAAATATACTGATTATTTTTTGCTAGAAAGGAAAAATGAAAGTGATAAATTTTCCTTGAATAGTCTGAGGGTATGTTTCCAACAAAATATAGCACCTAAGTTCTCATTAGACATCTGACGCAATGGAAATAAGTTTGTCTTTATGAGAGAAAAATACTGATATGAACATGAGAAGCTTGAAAAGCCAGAATCCTGCATACATGAATAAACATCACACGCACGTAGTATGAAGGTTGTAACAGACACAGAAGCCAGAACTTTCTCAGGGACGAATTTTTCAGAACGCCAGTAACTGAAGAAAACATTCCTGACAATGGCCTAAGGCAGAGGGTAAAAAGTGCAAAACCTCACTTCTTGTTGGAGGAGCAGCACAGCCCCCTGATAGAACTTTCAGTGATGGTGGAAATGTTCTATTTCCTGTGCTACCAATATGGTCGCCATTGGCCATATGTGGCTACTGAGCATTTGAAATGTGGTTAGCTTGACTGAGGAACTGAAAAGTTTAAAAATACTTTCAAAGTTTTATTTCATTTGAATTCAAATAGCCACATGTGGCTGGTGGCTATAGCATAAATAATACAGTTTTAGGGTTCTGCAAAAATGTTCATGTATACTTCTTTTTTTTTTTTTTTTGAATGCTTAAGGGAAGGACAAAATAAATTCTTTGAATGGAATGGTTCGAGTGAAGAATCGGGGAGGCCACATTCCTAGTCCCAGGCTTCTCGGTTTCAGTTTGAAGACCCTTAAAATCCAACCCAAATTGCACTACAGTTTTACTGTGAGAAGCGGCCCCTGATGGTGAGCAGGACAGGTGACAGGGGACAGCTGATCTGACATTCAGTCTGGGTGCTGTGTTACCTGCATAAGCCCTCAGCTCTCTGAGTTTTAGTTTTTTCAGCTGCAAAACGAAATGGTTGTGCTCAAAAAATGCTAGGACCTCACTTGTTAAAATGTTTTACACTCTTGTCCAATAGATGAGACAATATTAAAACACTTTTTGAAGTCAGTATTATTGCTTCACAGAGACAGAAGTAAAAGTCTTAGAAATCTACTGATTTAAGATTAAAGCTTTCAGGAGGTGCCAAAGATGCTTTTGATTTTCTGCAGGAAGGGATCTGTGACAAGGTTAGAACTATAACAAGGGCTCAAAGGCATGCTTTCCTAGGAGAGAAGCAGGCAATCAGGGTATTTTTGTGTTTATGGCTGCATTGCCAGTCCCACAAATTCCATTGCTTCATACGTAGAACAACCATAACCAGACCTGCAAAATGGTCTCAGCGGTGGGCTGTGGGTAGTAAAGGCAGTATTTACACAAAGTAGTTAGCTATCAACTTGTGAGAGGCCTCTAAATCAAATTTGCACATAGAAGCAAGGGTCTGCAAGGGCTAATCAGATAATTATACCCCAGGCAACCAATTTGCATGGCAAGTAGCGCCATTTTATTTTATTTGCTTTACATTTCAGCCTTGGTAAAATGAGGTGCCCATATAAAATCTCAGTCTGTGTGGTGTTTTGTTTGTAATTACTCGTGTTCGCTAAAATAGGTTATGAGTTTATAAGGATCGTGTTGTGCTCTGTGACTTAACAGTGTGAAATGACCTCACACTATAGCAACCAGCTGGGTCCCTGTGCCATCTAGAATTGTTTTTCTCCCTAGCCCTTCTCCAACATAAAAGATACTACTAAGTTTCTTTGAAAAGTAGGTGAGGAAGCTCCATCTCTGGCCTAGGAGGCCAATGATTCTATCATCAGGTGTGTGGTATATAACATTAAAAAGTATGTAAGCTAGTCTACACCTAATATTTTAATAGAGAGATGACCAGTTGAAACTTTAAATGTCTAACACTCTTCTCCCTGCTTTTTTGAAAACTCTCTATATAGTTCTAATGGGCTCTTAAAATATGAGGTAATCACCAGAAATAGCCGCTTTATTTAAAAAGCTCACTGTTAAGGTGCTTTTGCTAATCTGACATCAGGGAAAACTCGAGTTCAAATTTCATGCTTTGGAAAGCAATAAAAAATGCCACCTGGAAATCCAGAGGCACGGGCAAATTGTTATTCAAAACAGGTGTGTTGGCTTCATAGGAACATGGCAGAAGTCATTCAGTGGTTCTGGAAAGGTTAGGGTCCTACAGGGCAGCCACTTCCTGGAGGGCCTTCGCTGTTAGGGCTCTACCTTTGCATATCACAGACATCCACTGGATTGAAAAATATATTCGCTGTGCCTGGGATGGGGATGGGTGCGTTAAGCCAACTAGTCCAAACCATCGCCCTCAAATAAGAGAACCGAAAACAACAGACTCCACATGTTTATGAGCTCAAATACTAGAGGGCATTTCTATAAATCTTTTCCATTTTTGATTCTTTTTTTTTCCTTTGACTCAGGTCTGGATCATGAAAAGAAATACTATACATTGCCAGAAAGAATGTTTGCAGAGCTTCCAACCCCACCTTGGTAAACCCCTCTAGTGCAGATCCCATTGGACTAATTTCTGGACTTCAAATTATTTAATATGCACCAACCACTAGTAATACTCTGAGCAAAGAAAACCCACAGCATTTGATGTACTCATTAGTTAGGAACTCAAAAAAGGTATGAATAGACAGGGTAGGCACATGTACTCATTAATTCTATAAGCTTTTATGGAGTACCTATTGTGGTAAACTACATTCCTATTTCCAACTTTTTACTCAGTATTCACGCTTTTTGCCATGTGACCTTGCAATTTCTTCCACTAGACATGGAGTATATGTTCTCACCCTATAAATGTTGAGCTGGATTGTGTGACTTGCTTTGGCCAATAAAATACTAATGGACATGAGATAAGCAAATGTTTGACATGTATATGCTGTTGGGCTTGGCCTATTGTTTCCTTTCTTTGCTGTGGGAAAAGTTTCTTCTAATTAGCCGCTATCCCTTCAGCTTAGGTCCCAGGGAAGCAGAGCTGGGCTCAGCCTATAGCAAACAGCCAAGCCAGCTGGATTCATAGCTTGAAGGAGAACCTCCCAGCAGAGCTCAGCCTAGATCTGCTGACACACAGTCAACCACAGATCCATGCTCTGGAGAAAAAATGCTAGGATTTGTATGATGCTGAATCCTGGTGTGGTTTCTTACACAGCATTTTTGCAGTAATTGTTGACAATGTGCTGGTTATTGTGCTGGACCCTGGGAGTATCAAGAAAAATTAAAGACTACTCCTACTATGGAGAAACTAGGTCTAATAGGAGAGATGTGTACATAAAAAACACAATATAGTTAATGGTACAAGAAGTATGGACCAGGTACTCTAAGAAAAAAGATAAATAAATTGATGGAAAAAAAATGGATGGCTACCAAATTAGAGTTCCACTGTATTTAGTTTATACTAGTCCTTTATTTAGCTTTAAAGATATTTCCTGAGAAAACTGACTTTTATATAACCAATGAAATCTCAGCTCTTAGTGGTTAATAATTGTGTTTGTTTATAAAAGCGTGTTTTTAAAATATAGTAATTTTCTCCTCATAATTTACACATACTCTAAAATGACAGCAGATCCAAGATTAAACTTAGGCTAAATCTCTACCATGATTTGAGTTCTATTCTATTCATGGGCAACACAAGAAATGTGTCTTTCATTGCAGCCAAGAAAATATCCAAACCCTCTGGGAATGGACAAGATATATTCTTTCTCCGTATGTAAATCTAGTTTATGTGGAAGTGCAAGGTGCCAAGGCTGGACTGCTCAGGAAACACTTCCATAGTTGCCAATTCCTTCCTACCATCTGGGACATCTAACCTGAATCCTATCATTTGCTTGCATTAAAGGAAAAGACGCCGTCCTTTTCTTGCAGAGGAATTACTTCGGGTTATCCCTCAAAGGCTTATGAAATTCTTGAGACAGCAAGCAAGGAGGTGAGGGGTGGGAGAATAGATGTTGATGTTACTGATCTCAGTTGGGATCAGTGGAGAGGACAATGCTACATGCCACAGTCTTTTCAATGAGAAGCATGACTTCCTCTGTCCCCTGTCTGTCTTAGCCTGCTAGGAGGCTTGAGTAAAGGTATCTAGGCATTGCAAACAAAAATGGATATATTCCTCTGGGCGTGATAATTTAGGAATGCTTCTGGAGGATTAATACTATAATACTCAGAATGAACAGACACACGGTACTCCACCTGTCCAAGACTTTGGCAAACACCAATAACCAATCACAGAATTCTTTCCTATTGAGGCTTTAAAATTCTTCTACAAATGTGTTGCAAAAAAAGCCACTATAGTGTGGAGCTTAAGTAGTACACTCTGGAGCCAAAGGATCTAGGCTGAAATGTTGCA
Source organism: Cheirogaleus medius (assembly GCA_008086735.1). NCBI lineage: Eukaryota > Metazoa > Chordata > Mammalia > Primates > Cheirogaleidae > Cheirogaleus > Cheirogaleus medius. The sequence goes on from VBSM01002616.1 coordinate 33,018,302, forward strand.
TCTACTACTTCCTAGATACGTTATTTGGGAAAAATCAATTTTTCTCTACACCTCAATTTCCTCATCTGTAAAATATGTATAGTAATACCACCTATTTCATAAGGTTGTTGAGAGGAGGAAATGAGATAATGCATGTAAATTGCTTAGAAAAGCCCATTCCACATAAGAAAATGCTAAATGATTGGTAGCTATTTCTAATATTCTCCATCTAGCAGACTAAGCATGTTGTAGCTGTTCCATTATAGCATCCTTGCATTAGGACATCATTATCAGAAACGTCTGAACTCTCAATATCTTAGTCTACCTACTCACCCAGTCCCTTCCCCACAACACACACACACACACACACACACACACACACACGCACACACCTTGTAGACCAAGAAACCAAGCCTCTGAGAGGGTAAGTGATTTGCTCAGAGTTAGTGGCAGAGTTAGGACTAGAACTGGGTTATGCTGGTTCCTGATAAAATGCTATTTCCGTTAAGCTAAACTAAGGTAAGATACTTTATTTTAAGAGGGTTGATCAAAGTTGACCAAACCTGGACAGAGGGCTCTGTGCAGCCCATCACTGAGAATCATCAAGCTGCATAGACAGAGGTCAGACAAGCCAGGATCATCATTATGACCTGCCAACGGTGCTGTCCTTTCTTTTGGCACACTAACTGGGGGAAGCACTTTGGGAAGAAAAGCAGAGCACGTCAGATATCTCTTTCCTACAATTTACCTTTCCTTTTACAGAGGAAACTGTGGTGTGAGACCCTAAGCAACTCTTTGCTCATGATGAGGTTGCCAAGGGATTTAATGCTTTTGCCTTTTCAAATGACAGTTAATATTCTAGCAGTGGCTTGATTTTACCAATAGTGTTGATAGAGCTCTGCAGTGGGTATGGGATCCCTTTCTAACTCCACTAAAGCCATGCCACTTGCACAATGCACAAGTTCCTCAACACACATGCACACCCACACACACACAGCCTTAACACGGGTGGCAAACCTGTTAGATGGACAGATTATATTCCATTTTATCAATGAGATTATATTCCATTTTGATATAATCTCCAATGAGATTATATTCCAAAGATTATATTCCATTGTATCAATGAGAAAACAGAAATTTAGAGAAGTTTGAGGCTTGCTACAGATTAGAACAGCAGAATGAGGATGTGCACCCAATCTTCTGTCTACAGGGGCTTTGTTTTTGAGTGATGGTGGTTGTGTTAGCCATTCTGGTACAGGGTGTCCTTTCTCAGTGTTTATAGCTGCTACTCAATGCTAAGGCAAGTGGCTGATGCCAGAGGCTCTTCTATATTTTTTCTCCCCAAAGAGAGCTCAAGAAAAACTCCTTTTAGACAAGTGATTTAAAACAGATAACATAGTCTTTCTTTTATGAACTCTGGGCTGGTGTGGTGTTACCCTCAGCCTCTGTGCTCAGATGTGAGTGTTCTTGGGAGAGGCCAAGTGTTGACATTGAGTTCTGTATTTCTAAGTATTAACACACGCGGTGGGGAGCCCTTTACACTCACTCATGCTGAGGTCTTGGGCAGCCCCTTTGAGCTGCTCTCTCCCCGATGTCCCATCAAGCTGCCATGAGCCAGCATGGATATTGTTGTCAAGTGCTTGCAGGAAACCTGCCCCCATGGAACCCTCACGGCAAAGTGAAAAATGTCAAGGGGAGCAAATGGAATGAGAAATTACACGATTTTTTAGAAATGTTTTAAATTGCATGGGCCTAAATACCTAATACACAACCTTTACAATCCCAAATTGCTTGCCTTAGAGTAAGGGCGTCAAAGGGCCACATTCTCTCTCTCTCTTCCTATCTCTTCCTTTGGTCTCTCCATCCTCCGGCTTTGCTCAAACCCCACACATAGGAGGGAAAATCCCCACAATCTCCGTACGACCTGAAGCAATGAATCCTGTCAAGTTAGTTCCATTTTCCTAATATGAGTTGTTATAATAAGTTTAAGAGGCCACCAGAGCCCTTTGAGCTGGGAACAAATCGCAAATCATCATAACACTACACCTAGTCCCGTTTTATGACAGCAATAAATCAAAAGCAGCCTCACAGTGTGAAAACTAGCTACAGCAGTCAAAAGTGCCAGGTTCTTGGAAATGCCAATGCCCAAACATCTTTAGCTTTGCAGTGTATGTTTTGGCTGCCAGAGGCTCAATTTTTCAATTAAGGATTTAAAAAAAAAAAAAAAGTGTGTGTATGTGAAAGAGAAAGAGAACAGCTTCAGGTAAATTCACCAAGCCAGACAATGAGGCTCTTGTTCTTTATGAATTATATTGATTTATTTTAACTTTACATTTGTGTTCATATGACTTTCAAACAGCATATTGGATATGGAATCCTGCCAAAGAATGTTTACACAAAATTTAAAGGGATCTTGATTGTAAATGAAACGCAAGTCTCCTAAAGATGCTACATGGTTTGGTACCATTGAGGTCTTTAAAACCTGCTAAGATTGTACCTACAAATAAATCGTGCTTCTTAGATATTGTTTAGAATTCCATATGGTTTTGCAAAATATTTCTTGTATTATTCTAGGCAGTTAGAATAACTCAGGAAGAGATCTGGTACATACCAATCACTTAAAGTTGGTCTTTCCTGATAGGCAATTGAATTTTTTTAAACACTATTATCAGTTCCTACTAAAATGAGCATCCTGTTTCCTACTAATTTGAGTATCATATTTCAGAGAATATTTTTAGCTTCACAATTCCTTCCTGAAATAATTTATCTGCTATTACTAATAAATAAAAAAGCAAATGAAAACTTAGGTATGGAAACAATAAAACTGAATGATCATAGTTCAAAAGCTTATCTGGGTATCTTTGACTTGAGTTTTTGCTAATAAATCTTATGGAAAAAAATTTAAAAATATGTATATATATATCCCATACCTTTAATTCAGGGGCCATCAGAAGTTTTATTACATTTCTAATTAAGTACACATTCTATCAGATTAGCCTCACTCTGGTGTCCATGATCAAAATCATGGGCTGCTGCTTCCTCTTTGTAACCCATATTCACAGTAGTGGTTGATTCATTCTTTCATGATGTCTAAACATCACTCCCTCTCTTCCAGGCCCCCTTTCACTCAGGCTACATCTTCACAACCCCTTTAACTATTGCCTTTTAGAGCCCTTTAATCCTTTGTGCATAGCAATGTCAGGTTAATCTGTCTAAAGCTCTGCTTTCACCATCTTAATTCTCTAATGACTTTAGAAGTTACAATGGCTACTTATTGCCTGCCCTACGAAATCATACTCTCAGCTAGCTGGCACAACTGTATCAGTCAGAAAATTACTTGTCATAGTAGCACTCACAAACAGAGCCACAAGTACCAACAGGCCTCAGAGAAGGTTATATCCTCGTGCCCTGGTTGTAATCAAGGGGCTGGTCTTTGACAACGTGGTTTTAGGTGCATTCTATTTTTTAGACTGTCCAATAGACTCTGGAATATTGATTCATTCTAATAACAACACACGAAGACAGTTATAAACTGGAGCACAGATTTATTAATTTTCAGTGGGCCAACCACCACCAGGCCTGGGAACAGGACTGGTCAGACCTGAACCAGGCACTCCCTTCCTGGTGAGTGGTTCCCCTCGGGAGACCAGACTATTTATCAGAGGGTGTGTGGGAAGCACAGAATTGGAAAAAGGAAATTGATTGTTGCCTGAAGGAAATATGTGTCATACTTATACAGCCAACAGTGTTGACCTTTTCCATCCAGGGGATAGCTCAGACTAAGAAGGAACTAGAACTATCCTTATCATCAAAATCTAAGCACCAATCTCCCTGGGGAGTGATGGATAAACAGGGATGGTTCTTGTATTTATTTGTTTGTTCTCACTAGTTTCCAATACTTAAAAACAAACAAACAAAACACTTATTGGTTTCCAGACTTTGTCTCATCATGGAGTCTCCTTGTGGCATGTTATTACATTTGGCCTTGCTTTCATTTGGGGCTCTCTTCCTAATGAGTTAAGATTTCATAAATAAGCTATTCCTAAATTGCAATATAGTATGAGACAAAATTACACATATATCAGCCATTGACTGTTGTTAGTTGTTTGTGCCTATTTCATTGAGTATGACTTCTCCATCTTGTCTCCAAATATAAGGATTTATCTGACTTTCATTCACATATCCCTATCCTATTGCCAAATGGCCCTGAAATTCACTTCTCCATCATAAACCCTTTACTTTAGTAATAGAACCTACCAACATTCTATCTGTATCCTCCCCATTTGTTAATTCAACTTTTTTGTTGTTATTAAGAGCTTGCTACTTGCCAGATACTTTGATGAAACTCCAGTCAAGTAAGAGGTGAGGAATGAAGACGCAGGAATAAAAAACCTTACTCCCCTGGAGTAAAAGTGTCAGACTGTTACACAAACGATGACAGCACAATTTGCTAAGAGCTGGAATAAGAGGTAACCATTATGCGTGGAAGAAATGCTGAGAAGAACATGATTTACTTTATCTTAGGGAGTCATCATATGCTTTATAAAAGGGGTGGCACCTAACTGTGACCCTTAATGATGTATTTGGTAAAATAATGGCCCCCCAACGATGCCCACACTCTAATTCACAGAACCTTTAAATATGCTGGAGAATTAAGGTTACAGATGAGATCGCGATTGCTAAATAGCTGACCCTGAGATGGGGAGATTATCCTGGATTATCTTGAGTGGGTTCAATGCAATCACAAAAGCCCTTAAAAATTAAAGGAGGCAGAAGAGTCAGTGTCAGAGAGATGTGATATGAGAAAGAGTCATATTACTGAATTTAAAGATGGAAGGGAGCTATGAGATAAGAAATGTGGGAAGCCTCTAGAAATTGGAAAAGGCAAGAAAGCAAATTCTCCCCTTCAGAAAGGAACACAACCCTGATATTAGCTGGCGCCTTGATTTTAACCCAGTGAGACCATTTTGTTTTTTTATTTTTTATTTTTTTTGAGGCAGAGTCTCACTCTGTTGCCCGGGCTATAGTGTCATGGCGTCAGCCTAGCTCACAGCAACCTCAAATTTCCAGACTCAACCAATTCTTCTGCCTCAGTCTCCCAAGTAGCGGGGACTTCAGGCATGTGCCACCATGCCCAGCTAATCTTTTTCTGTATATTTTTAGTTGTCCAATTAATTTCTTTCTATTTTTAGTAGAGACAGGGTCTCGCCCTTGCTCAGGCTGGTTTCGAACTCCTGACCTCGAGCTATCCTCCTGTCTCGGCCTCCCAGAGCGCTAGGATTACAGGTGTGAGCCACTGCACCCGGCCTTGTAAGACCATTTTGGATTGCAAACCTCCAGAACTGTAAGATAATAAATTGGTGTTGTGTTAATCTGCAAAGTCTGTGTTAATTTTTTATAGCAGCAAACAGAAACAAATACAAAGGTTAAAATAAGACTTCACCAGCATAAGGGTGAATTAAACCGGCGAGGGTCTTGTAGTCAGGGGACATAACATTTAATCAAGAGCTTGTCGTGTTTCAGGTGCTGTGCCAGTGCTTTCCATGCATCGTGCCACAATAGAAGAGGTCCTTTTGTGTAGTAAATGACTATTAGATGAACTATCAATAAAGGCTATTAGTGAGGTAGACTAATAACGGTGCTTTGGAATCAGTTGGTAAACAGTAGCAACAAGAATGATGCTATAAGAACTAAAGACATTGCCTACTCCAAATTCTGGGAAATTGAGCACTAAGATATAATGAGTGGTTGGTGTAAAATCATTCCTCTAGCCTACAGTTCCCACTGCCATCTTGACATCCACACTAAGAGGTTCCATTTGCACCTCATATTCAACAGCTTTTAGATTAAACTCATTACCTGCCTGCTGCAACATCTATTTGTTCTTTAAAGTGCCCTATTTCTTGTCACTCAAGCTTGAAATTTCTAAATCATCCACTTCCCAACCTCCCTACACTCAACCAATTGTTGTGTCTTATAGCTTCTCTCCCCATGATTTTCTAATGTTGTTCCTCTCTTTCACTTTCCCAATGCTACCCTAGACATGCCATTTGAGCTCAAACTATTAGGTATGCTCTTTTCCCAATGTGTCATCATTTCCCTCCCCCTCATCATACCTTCTCTGTGAAGTTTCCTCGCTCTTTTCCTTCTCTGAACTCTTACAACACTAATTGTTCTTTGAAACACTTAAAGTTCTGGAGAGAACACCTTCTCTCCCTTCCCCCATGCCCTCTCTCCCTCACGCAGTTCACTGTTGTTTACCTCGCTACTCTTGGACGTTCTAATGAAATGGCTTTCCCTGAAGTCAAAAGTGACCTATTTACCAAATTGAAGTGTCTATTTCGAGCCTCCCTCCCTTAACTTGACCTCTCCAGGACACTGACATCATTGCCTATTCTCTTCTCTCTGATGCTCTCTTCTTCCTTGGATCCCAAACTACCCTTTTCCCTAAACTCCACTTTGAATGTCTTACTCATTATTTTCCATCTCCTCGAATAACCACCCAGCCTCTCCTTTCCTGCTATTACTGATGCTTCCCACACTCTAAATCATATAACTTTTTACCATATGCTGTGCATCTTTTCTCTAGGTATTGGGATCTAAGTGTATCTTGGAGACTGGAAGAGAATGACAGAATTTCTTAACTCTCTGTTGGAATTATTTCTTTCTAGACTGTTTTTGAGTATATGCTGTTGGCTTAGTAGAATGTTAAATATAGAAGAGAATTCAAAAATGATGAAGATCTAAGATCAAAGCACAACTAAATGAAATGGAGAACAAGAGAAGTATATGGAAGATCAACAAAACTAGAAGCTGGTTTTTCGAAAAGATCAACAAAATTGATGGCCCTCTGGCTAGGCTGACAAGATCTCAAAGGGAAAGGGCTGTAATAAACTCAATAAAAAATGAAAAAGGAGAGGTCACAACAGATACCACAGAAATACAAGACATTATGTTTGACTACTACAGAAATCTATATGCCCAAAAACTACAGAATGAAG
>VBSM01002616.1:33025381-33047081 GCA_008086735.1 Cheirogaleus medius
TCAATGCAATCCCCATCAAATTACCATCAGCATTCTTTACAGATCTAGGAAAAATAATTCTTCACTTTGTATGAAACCAGAAGAAACCACGAATAGCCAAAGCAATCTTAAGTAAAAAGAACAAACTGGGAGGCATCAGCCTTCCTGACTTCAAGCTGTACTATAAATCAATAATAGTTAAATCAGCCTGGTATTGGCACAAGAACAGAAGCATCGATATCTGGAATAGATCTGAGATACCAGAGATGAAACCATCAGTATAAGGCAACTTAATTTTTGATAAAGCAGACAAAAATATACAATGGGGAAAAGATTCTCTCTTCAATAAATGGTGCTGGGGAAACTGGTTAGCTACATGCAGAAGAGCGAATCAGGATCCCCACCTCTCACCTCTCACAAAAATTCACTTAAGATGGATAACAGTCTTAAACCTAAGGCATGATACCTTAAGAATCCTAGAAGAAGATGTGGGGAAAACCCTATCAGATATTGGTCTAGGCAAAAAATTTCTGAGGAAGACCCCCAAGGCAATCACTGCCACATCAAAAATAAACAAATGGGATCTGATTAAATTAAAAATTTTCTGCACAGCCAAGGAAACTATCAGTAGAGAAAATAGACAACCCACAGAGCGGGAGAAAATATTTGCCCTCTACACTTCTGATAAAGGTCTAATAACAAGAATCTATCTAGAACTTAAAAGAATTAACAAGAAAAAATCAAACAACCCCATTAAAAAATGGGCAACGGAAATGAACAGAAACTTCTCCAAAGAAGACAGAATAACAACAAGCAAACATATAAAAAAATGCTCATCATCTCTAATCATCAGAGAAATGCAAATCAAAACCACAATGAGATATCACCTAACCCCAGTGAGAATGGCCTGTATCAAGAAATCCCAAAACAACAAATGCTGGTGAGGATGTGGAGAGATAGGAACACTCTTACACTGCTGGTAGGACTGCAAATTAGTGCAACCTTTGTGGAAAACAATTTGGAGATACCTCAAACAGCTAGAAATAGAAATACCATTGGACCCAACTATAGCATTGTTGGGCATCTACCCAAAAGAGCATAAGACTTTCTATTATAAAGACATCTGCACCCTAATGTTTATGGCAGCACAATTCACTATTGCACGGTCATGGAAACAACCCAAGTGTCCGTCAATTCATGAATGGATAATTAAAATTTGGTGTATGCTCACAATGGAATATTACTCAATTCTAAGAAACGACAGTGAGCTAACACCGTTTATGCTATCTTGGATAAAGTTTAAGCCCATTATCCAAAATGAGGTGACACAAGATCTGGAAAATGGGCTACACATCTACTTGCCATCAAATTGATACTGACTGATTTAAACTATGATACTCAAATAGTTGTAGTGTTCACCAGGGATTGGGAGTGGGGGGAGACACACATCTTAGGGATGTGATGTACATTGTCGGGGTGGGGGAAGGGATTACCTCTAACCCTTCTTAGGGAGAAGCAAAGATATACAATGTAACCAAAATGTCCAAAAAAAAAAAAACTTTTATCAGGTGGTGGACTGGTGGGAGGGGGGAGGAGGGGAAAGGTGTATATGGACATAATGGGTGAGGTGCGCACCACCTGAGGGTTGGACACACTTGAAGCTCTGACACGGCAGGGTGTGGGAGGGGTGGCAGGGGCAATATATGTATCCCTAACAATACTTGTACCCCCATAATAAGAGGAAATAAAAAAAATGATGAAGATGTAGTTTACTTTTAATGTTTGTTTAATTGACAAATAATCATATTTATTTATGGAGTACAATGTGATGTTATGATATATGCACACCTTATGGAGTGATTAAATCAAGCTAATTAACATATCTGTCACCTCACATGCTTATTATTTCTGGAGGACATTATGCTAAGATATAATTTCTTTCCCTGAAAATTGTCAGGAGTTGTAATATATACATATAAAAATTATAAGAAATGATATAAGGCAGGATTCATTCATTCACCATTGACATTGATAAATTAACAACACAAGTTGAGTATAGTTGATAAATATGCCAACAAAGAAATATTTCTTCTTTTATGGATTAGTAAAGGGCACTGAGCCAGCAGATAAATGGCCTTGACTTCTCTTTCCTTGAATTGAGATGCAAAGAGGAAATTATATGAAGAAAGTGCCTTTAACCATCCTCTTAAGTTGTGCAGCCCTGAACAAAGGCTCCTTTTGTGCCTCCTTTTCATAGGTTGTACAGTTCATCACCTGCAATAGAAGTTATTTAAATTAAATCTATCTTTCTGAGTTTGTTAAAATATTTTAAAACATATCATCCTCATAGTTAAAAAAAATCACAGGAAATCTATTTGAGGAATGATAGCAAGGAAAATATTTCACAGATGAATTGGGCTGCTTCAAGAAGGCCTCGGCTCTTCTTGCTGAAACATTTATTTATTCATTTGCAATTGCAAGTCAGCCACCTGCATTTTCAGGTATGTATTTCTCTCACTAATAAAATAGCCTCAAGCATCTGATCGTAGCATTTATGTTTGATTTATACTACACCATCTCTCTTTAATAGCCATCCCTGGCAGACAACATACAATAACAAAACCTTTTAGGTTCTGGACTTAATGGGAATCAGAGTAACTCAGGCATATCGTGATGAAAATTTCTCTTTCTGGTCTGTTAGACTGTAGTTCCAAATGGTCTGGAAAATTTGGAGTGCCATTCTCTGCCCCTGATTCTCCATCTGGATATTAGAGACCACATTTCTTACTACTCTACAAATCATAAAATTTCTGATCTTGTAACAAAACAGTAATTTTTCTATTACATGATTATCCTTGGGCAGAGAGAAAGCAAGCAAATCATCTCTACACTGTTACCTACCTAAATCCTGGTATGAAAACTATCAAAATCCGTAATAGGCATACCCTGCCACCCTAGGAATAGATGTAATAACTAAAGCTTTATGAATTCAACTGAAAGACAATTTTTGAGCTTTAAATACTTCAGAAGTAGTTTGCCCAAAACAAAATAAAAGAAAAAAATAGATTTCCTCATGACGTGTTATTCTGACCCATAGTCAGTCAATAGGTAGTATGAAATAAACGTTTGCACTGTTTCAAATTCAAATTCCTCCCTAAAATTCACTTCAGGTGAGAATCTGCAGGCCCATCCAACTTAATCTATAGCACATCTTTCCAGGCATAGACACAGGAATGGATATTAACTCCCAAAGTATAGACAAAACTAGGCCATAACATTTATCAAACTATTATCAAAGATTGTACATCAACAGACCCACACATAAAAGCCATCTAATTTACAACATAGGTGGCACTGTAACGCAATAGGAAAAGGATGATCTTTTCAATAAATGCTACTTAATTAATTGTATAATGATAGGGAAAATCTATTTTGACTCCTATTTCAAACTATTTACAAAATCAATTCCAAATGAATTATGATCTACATATAAAAAATGAAATAATAAAGATTTTAGAAAAACATAAATAAACATCTTTATTACTTAGAGTAGAAAAACCCTTTTTAACAGACACAACAAATAATTAAAAATAAAGAAAAAATTGATAAATTGATGATAGTAAAATTAGAAGTTCTGTTTTCCAAAATACTTTTGAGGGATAAGTAGACAGTCCATGGAGGAGAAAAAGATATTCTCAATACACATAACCAACAAAAGACTCATACCTATTAATAGAAATATAAAGATAAATAAATCACTAATAAATAGATTGACACCCATGAAGAAATTGAACAGCCACTTCACAAAACAGGGTATCTAAATGGCCAATAATCATCTGAAAGGTGCTTAACTTTATTAATATGTTAGATTGCAAAAATGATTCATTTTTTCTCCCAATCCTGTATCCATTCCCCTTGCCATGTAACTTGGTAGTACTGACTAACTCTGAATCTGAGGTAGGCTGTGTGACTCACTTTAACCAATGGGATATTAACAAATGTCATATAAACAAAGTTTTATAAAGCACTTTCACAATTGGGTCTGTTTGCTTTTGCACCTGTGCCATTTCCATGAGATTACTAGGGTTACTCTCTAGAGAATGAGAGACTTGCAGAACAGAGAGGAGTCATGCCAATAACTCTAGCTGAAGCCAGCCCAGATCAGCTGACAATCAGTGGACACCCTTAGTCATGTATGCAAGCCCAGCCAAGAATAGCACAGTTGCCAAATCATCCCCAGCTGACTCCATACTTGAGATTAATACATGCTCACTGAGGAATATCACTGACATTTTGTGGTTGCTTTGTTATGCAGCATTATTGTGGCAATAGATAACTGATACAATTAGTCACCAAAAATTGGCAAATAAAAACTCAATGCATTACTACACACACACTAAAATTGCTGAAATAAAAAAAGGAAGAAAATCCAAAATGTTAACAAGAATTTAGAGCAATTAGAACTTTCATACGCTGCTGGTTCATTCACTTTGGAAAACTGTTTGCAGAATCTATTACAATTGAACCTATGCACACCTTATGACCAGCCAATTCCATTCCTAGGTATGTCCCAAACAGAAAGGTATATACATGTTCACCAAAAGGCATGTACTAAAATGTTTATGGTAGAACTGTTTGTTATAGCCAAAGAATTGAGACTACTCAAATTTCCATCAAGAGTAGAATAGATAAATAAATTGTGGCATATTCACTCAATGGAATACTACTAATGTATAACAGTGAAAGTGAACTACCGCAACTATACTCTATGATATGGATAAAATTTACATACATAATGTTGAGCAAAAGAAGCAGGACATAGGCCAGGTGTGGTGGCTGATGCCTGTAATCCTAGTACTCTGGGAGGCTGAAATGGGAGGACTGTTTGAGCTCAGGAGTTCAAGACTAGCCTGAGCAAGAGTGAGACCCATCTGTACTAAAAATAGAAAAATTAGGTGGGTGTTGCGGCATGCACCTTAGTCCTAGCTACTTGGGAGGCTGAGGCAGGAGGATTGCTTGAGCCCAGGAGTTTGAGGCTGCAGTGAGCCACCGTGATGCACTCTACCCAGTGTGCCAGAGTGAGATTCTGTCTTAAAAAAAATCAGGACATAAAATATTACATATTGTATGATTCCATTTGGATAAACAATAGGAAAGGGTAATCAATGTTATTAGAAGTAAGGAGAGTGATTATTCTTGCATGGAGGATAGCTATTGGAAGGGAATCGGGGCATTCTTGGGTACTGATAATATTCTGTTTCTTATCTGGCTACTGGTTGTGCTGCTATGTTCAGCTTGAAAAATTTGCTGAAATGTATACTTATAATATTTGCACTCCTCTACATGTATATTACACATCAATAAAAATATTTTAAAATTATCAAAGGTTTACACCAAAGAAGAGAAGTAAAAAATGCATAGTAGATAGAAATGCTTTTAGAGTTCTCAAACTCTACCAAAAAATGAAGAGGAGAGAATACTTCCAAATTCATTTTATGAGATCAGCATTACCCTGCTACCAAAGTCAGAAAAAGACACTACAAAAAAAAATCTCTACCAAAAAAAAAAATTGTCTACAAAAACAAATATCTCTGATGAATATAAATGCAAAAATCCTCAAAAAATACTAGAAAACAAAATTCAATACCACATTAAAAAGATCATTCATCCCAGGAATGCATGAATGGTTCAACATATGCAAATAAGTAAATGTGATGCATCACATTAACAGAATGAAGGACAAAAACCATATGACATTTTCAATAAATGCAGAAAAGGCATTTGACAAAATTCAAAATCCTTTCATGACAAAAACTCTCAACAAATTTGGTATAAAAGTAATGTGCCTCAACATTATAAAGGCTGTATATGACAAACTTGCAGCTAATAGTGTACTCAATGGGAAAAAGTTGAAAACTTTTCCTCTAAGATCTGGAAGAAGACAAAGATGCCCACTCTCACCACTTCTATCCAGCATAGTACTAGAAGTCCTAGCCAGAGCAATTAGGCAAAGGAAAGAAACAAAAGGTATCCAAATTGGAAAAGAAGAAGTGAAATTGTCCCTGCTTGCATATGACATGATCTAATATATGGAAAAACTCTATGGAATCAACCAAAAAACTGTTACAACTAATAAATGGATTCAGCAAAGTTGCAAAATACAAAATTCACATACAAAATAAGTAGCATTTCTGTACACTAACAGCAAACTATCCGAAAATGAGATCAAGAAGACAATCCCACTACAATAGCTACTAAAAAAATACTTAGGAATAAACTTAAGCAAGGAAGTGAAAGATCTCTACACTGAAAACTGTAGAACATTGATGAAAGAAATTGGAAACACACAAATAGATGGAAAGATATCCCATGTTCATGGATAGGAAGAATTAATGTTAAAATATTCATACTATCCAAAGTGATCTACAGATTTAATGTAATCCCTATCAATATACCTATGACATTCTTCACAGAAATAGAAAAAACAACCATAACATTTGTATGTAACCACTAAACCTTCCAAATAGCCAAATAAATGTTAAGCAGGAAGAACACAGCTGGAGGTATCATACTACCTGACTTTAAAATATTCTACAAAGCAGCCAGGTGTGGTGGCACATGCCTGTAGTCCTAGCTACTCAGGAGGCTGAAGCAGAAGGATTGCTTGAGCTCAGGAGTCTGAGGTTGCTGTGAGCTATGAGGATGCCAATGCACTCTAGCCGGGTGACAGAGTGAGACTCTGTCTCAACAAACAAACAAACAAAAACATACTATAAAGCTATAGTAAATAAAACAGTATGGTATGGGCCAAAAAACAGATACATGGGTCAATGAAACAGTATAGAAAGTCCAGAAATAAATCAACACATTTACAGCCAACTGATTTTTTTTAAAAATGTATTGATATATAATAGCTGTACGTATTTTTAAAGTACATGTGGTAATTTGATACATTCATATAATCATATTAGGGTAATTGGGATATCCATCACCTTAAATATTTATCTTTTCTTTACACTAGGAATATTTGAATTATTCTCTTCTAGCTATTTTGAGATGTATAATTGATTAATGTTAACTATAGTCACCCTATTGATCACCAGGTCATTTCTTCTATCTTAGTATATGTTTGTACCCATTAATCAGTCTCTCACTATCCTCTTAGTCCCGCTACCCTTCCCAGTCTCTGGTAATCACCAATCTACTCTCTATCTTCATGAGATCCACTTTTTTAGGACCCAACACATAAGTGAGAACATGCAATATTTGTCTGTGTTTGACAACCAAATAATTTTTGACGAAGGCGTCAAAAACACATCATGGGGAAAAGATAGTCTCTTCAATAAATGGTGCTGGGAAAACTGGATATCCACAAGCAAAAGAATGAAATTAGACCCTTTCTCTTGCCATATACAAAAATGAACTCAAACTAGATTGAAGACTGGGTATATAAAGAAAGACTCAACATCACTAATCATTAGGGAGATGCAAATTCAAACCACAATGAGATATCACCTTATGTCTGTAAGAATGGCTATTATCAAAAAGAGAAATGATGACTAGTGTTGGTAAGGATGTAGATGAAAAAGGAACCCTCACACTCTGTTGGTGGGAATGTAAATTGATACAGCCATTATGGAAAACAGTGTGGAGCTTCCTCAAAACAATTAAAAATAGAACTACTATATCACCCAAAAATCCCACTACTGGGTATATATCCAAAGGAAATGAAATCAGTATGTTAAAGATATATCTGCACTCCCATGTTTATTACAGCACTACTTACAATAGCCAAGAAATATATTTCACATGATATATACATACAATGAATATGCCTATTCTGCCATAAGAACAGAAAGAACTCCTGTCATTTGCAACAACATGCATAAACCTGGAGGACATTATGTTAAGTGAAATAAGCCAAGAGTAGAAAGACAAATACCACATGGCCTCACTCATATGTGGAATCTGAAAAAAATGATCCCATAGAAGTAGAGAGTAAAATGGTGGTTATCATGGACTAGGGTGGTTGCTGTGAGGGTGGATACAAAGATACAAATTTTCAGTTAGGTAGGAGGAATAAGTTCAAGATATCTATCATATAACATGATGACTGTAATTAACAATGTGTTGCGTTATTTAAAAATGCTCATGGAGTGGATATAAAGTGTTCTCACCATAAAACTCATAACTATGCAAAGAAATGCATGTGTTAATTAGCTGGATTTAGTCATTCCACAGTGCACATATACTTCAAAACATCACGTTGTACATAGTAAATACATATGATTTTATCTGTCAATATAAACAAATAAATATGATAAAATATAAAAAATAAAATAAAATTGTATTTACCTTCCTAGAAAAAAGGTTTAAAAATTATCAAAGGTTTATACAAAAGGAGAACAAAAGTAGATATTAATAGACATGCTTCTGGAGTTCAGTTGCATTTAACAGAAAAGTTAAGATAGCAGTAGCTTAACCACAATAGATATTTATTTCTCCCTCACATAAATGAAATTCAGAGTGGCGCAGTCCTATACACCTTCACTCTTGCTGTTTTACTAGTCCTGTGGGCTGCAGTCCCAAGTGACTGTTCAAACTCCAGCCATCATGACTGTACTGCAACCACGAAGAAGAAAGGAGTCCTAAAGAAGGACCTGCCCTCTCCTTTATGGAAGCTTCCAGAAAGATGCACATAATACTTCTGCTTACATCTCATTAACCAGAACTTAATATTAAAAAGCCACCTTCACCTGCAAAAGAGACTAGGATTTATTCTGGACAGTCTACATTCCGGGTAATAAAGCCCAACTGAAAATCAGGTCTATTTATCTAAGAATGAAGGACAGAATGGAAATTCTGGCCAACTATTAACAGTAAGCTTTGACATGCCCGTCTACAGAAATCCTTCACTTGCTATCTCTTTCTTAAGCTCTGTGTATTATACGAACTGGTGTTCTTTCCTGAGTAGGAGTTAGAAAACTTTATGTAAAAGACCAGGTGGTAAATACTTTAGACTTCGCAGACCTAACGGCTTCTGTCACAACTACCCAACTCTACAGTTGTAGCACAAAAGCAGCCATAGACAATATGTAAATAAATCATTGTGACTGTGTTTCAATGAAACTATATTTACAAAATCAGGTGATACACCACATCTACCCCAGTTTGCTGACTCCTGCTCTAGATACTCCAGAAGGTTAGTTAACCCTATGAGAACAGGGAGCTGCCTGGCCTACTCTCCACTATGTCCCCAGGCCCTGACATATAGTTACTGATCAAAATATATTGATTAAAAATGATAAGGACATTCGTAAAAAGACCTTCTTCAAAACATTATAATTTTCATACTAAAGTTTGTTCTAAGAAGAACAAACTTTCTTGGAACAAAAGAGTTAAGTTGAATTTCACCAAGAGATAATATAAAGTTTAAGGTGAGTGGAGAGGGAGAAAAGGAAAGTGTGTGTGTGTGTGTGTGTGTGTGTGTGTCTGTCTGTCCGGGGCAGGGGGTGTGGTGGTGGTAGTGATTGGGAAAGAACAAAGAATCATCCAAACAGAAAATTTTATTAGCCTGGTACTGTCATGGGGACTTTATAGTTAGTAAACAGACAAACACATTTTCTCCTCCTCTACCCACATTCTTTTGGATTCTTTTCATTTAAGGATACTGGTATCAGAAGTCTAGAAAAGTTGTTATTTCTCACAATTTGAGCATCTACTTGGACTCAAAGCATTGGGGAAGCATTATTTCTTCATTTGGGTGACTCTTTTCTTTTGGGGTCAACTCCCTCATCCCATTCATCCTTCCGTCTCTGAAAGTGATCCAGGGAAACTCTGCATGCTCTTTCTCTTGGCATTCCACAAATAGAACTGAGCAAAACATTAATAAAGAGAGAAAACAGTTTTCCATTTATTTTGCTTTCAGAAATATACTTGGAATGGTCTGTGCCAGAGTTGTACTATATCAAAGAAACCATAATCCAAAAGACTAACCCTTTTTAAATGATAACCAACTGTATTTTGTATTTTCATTGAATTAGTTTATTTCCGTAAAAAACAGAATTTCCATTTTTCCAATCAAGGAGCTGAGTTTCTAAAGCTTCCTGTGGTCTATTTACATTTCCTACAGTAACCTTCTCAAGCAAGAGACCAAGGAAAATATGAAACTTGTTTTTTATTTCATTTTCCCTTTTTAAAGGAACCTCTGTATTTTCCTGACCTTGCTCAGGCCTCAGAAACAACAATTTTCAAATAAAAATTAGCAACAAATGAGCAGACACCTCTTTATTACAAAAATTATTGTCGGGTTTTAGTTATACCATCACCTCTTGTGATGTGTTTTGCATTGGATACTGGTGTTACTTTGTCCCCCTTTTTTTCTCAAGAGCATTTAATTAAGAAAAGTAAGATAGTAAGATGGATCTACATGTCTATGAGTTGAAGGGGATGAGAGTAGGGTCCTTTAAGAGACTAACAGATACTGTTTAAGAGAGACTTGTTAACTGTTTTAAAAAGATGGTAAGGGTAGGAAATCAAGACCTCAGAAGCGTTGCATTTATTCATTTGTTTAAACAATATTTATTGAGGATTTCTATTTGACCATCAGTGGGTTAGGTGCTGGTAGAAGGAAGAAGAAAGGGTTTTTAGTCATGATGCTGCAGATCCATAGAAGTTGCTCTCAAGGCTTTGGGTTATTGCGGAAGACATTATTATAAAGATAAGAACCCTGGAACTTCATCAGACACATTATTTTGAAAAGATTCTTGACTTTCCTATGTCCTTTAGGGAGCAACAGCGCAGGACCACTATTTAACACAAAGATTTTAAATAGTTCTGTGGCTGGTCATTCAGCCTAAAAGTCCTGCTGGCCTCCCCCATCTGTTATGGTATCCTCAATTGCCTTGTTCACCTTGATGCAAAATGGTCCTTTCAAAGTCATGGCTTCAGTTGATGTTGTCTGAGGGGAATATTTCTTCCCCCTCTAGAAGAAGCCCCAACTGGCACAGCACTCGTGGACTCTCTTGGCGCCTCTCTCAGTCCTGCCCAGGCTGGCTAGGTGGCATTGCTCACCTGGATGCTCAACGTGAATAGAACAAGTAAGCAGAGCCCTGTCTTCTTTCTCTCTCTTGAACATAAATGGCCACCAGGGAGTATGAGTTTTAGATTGATAAGAAAGCCTGAGTTTGTACTCAACATGAAGAAGCTTACTTGCCTGCAGTTATAATTCACTGTCTTCAATATGGTTTTTCATAGTAATAAAAGTAAAATGTTGGTTTCTGCATGCCAACTTTTTTGTTTTATTTCTCAGTTGGTTCAGACCTTGGATAGGAAAAAGTGATGTTATTATTGGTCCCTTTTCTCACGATCCCAATATCTAGTGTAACGGACCATTAATTTTGAGAAAAAAAGAAAGGGAATGGAATTTTGCAGATCAAAACAAAACAAAGCAAAACAATGCCTAGAGGTATTTGATGAAGCCCAGACGCATGCTGTGAGGGCTGTCTTTAATGAGGGACATGTACCTCTTTGACCTTGACTGCTTTCTTTAACTCTTCTGAAGGTTCACGTCAGGACACCTTCTGTACTCCAGCTGTTGGGCATTAGTGCAGGGCTCAGCAAACCACAGCCCACATGCCAATATGGCTTGCCACCTGTTTCTGTTAAAAAGAAGTTTTATTGAAACACAGCTTTTAAAAGGTAAACTGAGGCATGATAAAAAAAACACTTTTTTTATTTGAGCAAGCAATAATTTATGAATTGGGAAGTTCCAAACCAGAAGTGGCTTAGGGGCTCCGTTGAAGATGTATAAGAGACAGGATTTCATAGAGTGAATGTTGAAGTCATACAAAGAAAATATTTGGTTGCTTTACCTGGTCTATCCCACTAGGAAGTACCTAATTGTATATATATATAAGTTTGTTGGCTGCTTACCACTAACTGAGCATAAATTCTGTTTTTCCTTAATACAGGGATTTACAAGAAATAGCTCAAGTTAAGTTCTGCTTCTGTTTGAACATCAAACAAGATTAAGGCCACTCTTGAGGCCTAATTGGCTTTGTCCCCTCAGGGATTCTTTAGGCCTAAGTCTCCGTTTTAATTTACTTTAACACAGATAAACCTATTCATTTACATGTATGTAGCGTGACTGCTTTCACGCTGCAGTGGCAGAGTTGAGTGGTTGCAATAGAGACCATATGGCCTACAAGACTAAAACACTGTTTGGTACTTTACAGAAAAGTTTACTGTGCCATGCATTAATGAGTTGAATAGTCTAATACCCCCTGCTGTTTCTCAGTCATATCTATAAGCCATTAGATTTTGGCCTTGGAATTTGTAGTATTGACTTTCATCCTAGGCCAATGCTGGACTGATCTAGAAATTGGGTGACTTGTCTGCCTTTGATCCACCATATGTTAATTATACTGTGAATCTTGGAGATCTATATTGCAGCTTTATCCACAGAAAACTAGAGAACTTTATATAGAACAAATAAAAAGAAATAAGGATCTCTTCCCTATATACTGGAGATCTAACCTACACTTGGTCAGGGGTAGAGGGAAAGCTGACTGAAACCCTCCTTAAAACAAAGGACCCAAAACTGTTAAAGAAAGTCAATACATGTGATGCTTTTACTTGAGGATTATGCTGACACAGGAATCTGATGCAAACACCTTGGAGACATCATATAGAGATATTATAGGAAACTTTAGAGGAACAGACTTTGGTATTTTAAGAAATAGATTTTTCTCTATAAATGGCAGAAAACATGTCACTAAAATGTAATTCAATCTAAATATTTTGAAAAATGTGGCTGGAAAAGGAGGGAGCGGTTTTAGTGGTTGCCAGGTCAGAAAAGTGACTGGGACCTAAAGAAATCTAATAGAAGAAAATTAAAATTGAACCTTAAGAGAGAACTTGGAGAAGAACTCCTGCCTGGCACCTGAGAAGGGGAAGCACCATGCTTGAGTGGGAGTGGGAGGCCAGACGGGAGCAGGAACCATCATGCTACCAAGGGAGGAGGCAGTGCCCTTCCAGACATGGGAGGCTAAGAAGGAGGTCTCCACCCATCCAAGCCAAGATATGCTCCGAAATCTGAATATGCCAAAATATATCTGCACCAAGAAAGACAACTTGGCCCACAGCGTTTCTGTGTCCAAATGGAGGAGGTACAATTGGCGACTATCCAGGTTACGTGGAGCTCATCTGAGTGATGCTATGCTCAGCCAGAGCGGTAGTTCAGCACCCCCTACGAGCCCATTCCATGTGTACAACCACAATTCAAAGGTCTAGGATACTCAAAAGCCCCACTGCATAGAGGACAAGATGGCGCTCACACCTGATCAAGGTGGGAGCAGATGAAATAACTCAGGTTGTTCACAGACATTGACTTTTCTGACTACAACACTTTAAGCTAAAGAAGTTTGGTTTAAATTCTACTTTCAACACAAACATCTATGAAAAGGTTTTTACACTTTCTAAATTTTTTGTTCAAATTCATACATATTTTAATTTTGTGGGAAATTTGGAAAAGCTTTATTAAATATAGTATTTGCTACAATTGTAGCTCAAAAATTTTAGGCTCTTTTCTTGCTTTGAATAAAAGGCTGTGGGTTTGGAAGAGGACACAGACCTTTTAGACACATTCTATACAGAATATACATTGGTGTTTATTAATTTTTTTCTATCTCCTTCTACTATAGGAAAGGCATGAAGGAAGTACTGAGTACTGAGTACCTTAAATATGCCAGCTATGGTATGAGGCATTTTCACATATAGTTTTGTATTTAATCTGGACAAAAACCCTGTGATTAGGTATTTTCCATTTAAATGAGAAAATTAAACAAAAAGATAAAATGATGCAAATGCTGTTAATAAAAAAAAAACACAAAAAGATCATTAGGCCAAAAGGCAGGAAGAATTTCCACGGAATGAATAACCCATGAGAATGGAATGAAATGCATGTTCTTGGATTACACAATGTAGGCTCCACTCTCTAAATCAGAACTGGACAGAAAGCCCCAAAGAGGTAAGAAAAACTTTGCCTCAACCTTGAAGGTCAGGGTGTATGCTACTCAGGAAGATAGGAGCCCATTCAAAAAAGGAAAAGAAACATGTTTTAATAACATTTTATTGTAAATATTTCAAAATATGTAACAGTAAGAAGGATAGTATATTAGTCATTTATTGGTGTGTAACAATGTTATCACAAACTTAGTGGCTTAAACCGATACACACTTATTATCTCACAGCATCTATGGGTCAAGAGTCCAGGCATGGCTCAGGTGGGTCCTCTGCTCTGTTTCACAAGGAAGCAATCAAGGTACTATCCATGGCTGTGCTTTCATCTGAGGCTCACCTGGGGAAGGATTAATTTCTATGCCCAATTAGGTCATTGGCAAAATTAAATTCCTTGTGGACTGAGTTTCTTGATCTCTTTTAGCCAGGGCAATGTAGCCACATAATCATGTACATGTGGTCACATACATTCCTTGCCTTTACCATATTCTATTGGTTAGAAGCAAGTTACAGTTTCTGTACACATTCAAGAAAGGGATCACACAAAGACACGACCATCAGGAGATACAGATAATGGGGGACCACATTAAAGAGTCAGTCTGCTGCAATATGCCCTTGGGCCCCTAATGATTCATGTATTTGTCACCTGCAAAATTGATTCACCCCCTCCCAAAGTCTCCAAAAGTTTCATCTCATTACCATATCTGCTTAAAATCCAGAATCTCATATTTTAAATCAGGTCCAAGTATGAATGAGACTCCATGGGTATAGTTTGTCTTGATATGTGGATCTCTAATCTGTCCCTCAGATTTTCAGCATTTAATGATTGGGACAGAAGTAGGTTAACATCTAAAGACATTTCCATTCAATGGGGTGAAATAAAAGATATAAAGGAGTCACTGCTCCATAGCAATTCTGAAATCCAGCAAGGCAAGTATTGAGAATTTCTTAATTAAGTTTCAAAGCTTAGAAATAATTTCTCTGTGGCTGTTGGCTCCTTCTTCTGGGCTCTTGCTTCTGCCCTCTGAGTCATCCTTCTTCTATGAAAGGTAGCACGAGTTTATACCTAAGTAGTTTTGTCATCCTCCTCCCTGTCAGTAGAATTTGGTGAGCCCAATATCCATCCCCTTTTCATTTTGTTCTCTCTCTGTTTCTCTCCCTTTTTCCCTCTCTCCCTCCCTTAGTGGCTTTGTGAAGACTCATGTCTATCTTGGGGAATATGACATGCCAGGAACTCTGGGTGGAAACTAGGAACTGAGGGTAGTCTCTAGCTAACAGCCAGCAAGAAACTAAATCCTTCAATCTTACAACCATGAGGAACAGAATTCTGCCAACAATCTGAGTGAGCCTGGAAGCAGACCCTTCCTTAGTGGAGTCTCATTTGAGAGCATAGCCTTGGTTGACATTTCAATTGCAGCCTTGTGAGACATGAAGCAGGCGACTCATTTGAGTTGTAGCTGCTTTCCTGATGCACAAAAAATGTGAGATAATAAATATGTATTGCTTTAGTTTGTGGTAATATTGTTATACAGTAACTCAAAACTAATACAGATAGGATTAGTAAATCAGATTTAACAACTATACATGAATAATTCTTATTTTATCTATACCCCATACCAACTTTCCCCAATCCCACTAGATTATCCCTGTCCACACCATGAGAATTATTTTGAATCAAATCTTAGACAGTACATCATTTAATTTGTAAATATTCCAGTATGTATCTCTAAAATATTAGGTCTTTTGTAAAACACAATTAAAAGCCATTATTACACGGAGAAAATTCTTTAATATTGTCAATATTCAGCGTTCCAATTTCCAGAATTGTCTCCTAAACATTATTCCACAATTTGTTTCTTCAAATCAAGATATAAATATGGTCTATGCATTGAATATCAATATGTTTCTTAAGATTTTTTTTAGTCTATAGATGTATTCTCTCTCTCTGTATATATATACACATACATATACATCCCTTCTTTCCTTTCTATCCTTCTTTTCTCCTTGCAATCTATTTGTTTATGTTCAATTTCCCATTTCTGGATTTTGCTGACTGCATTTCTATAGTGTCATTTTAAATTTTTTTTCTTTAATTTTAGTTGATGTGTAATAATTTATAATGTCATTTAACATATTCTTTTCTCCTTTGCATAACCCAGAACAGGTTTTTCAACCTTGAAATTATTAACCTTGTAGACTAGATAATTCTTTGTTATGGGGAGCTGCCCTGTGCATTGTAAGATATCAAGCAGCATCCTTGGTCCATACTCACTAAATGCCAGCAGCATCCACCCCAGTTGGGACAATCAAAAATGTCTCCAAACATTGCCAAATGCCCCAGGGGTTAGGGGGAAACTAGCCTTGGTTGAGAACAATGACCTAGCAGAGCACATGTACTATATGTAGGAGAAACAAGCAAAAAAATTACAGGGCACTGTCTTTGTGACCTAAAACTATATATTAAGAAACTAGATCAAGATTCAGAAGCTCCCAGAATACAGAGTTAATGATTGAAGGAATTAATTTATTCATATAATAAAAATGTATTTCTTGAGAATCTACTACATGCTAGACACTGTAATGGACACTGGAGATAAAAGAATAAATAAGATAGTTTTGTTCCATCCACATGGTGCTTACATTCTAATGAGAGATTGAACAATTACAAATAAATAGACAAATAATTATAGACTTTTAAAAGTGACATGTGGGACATATATTGTATGTATAATAGAAAATATTTGGGCAGAGAAGAAGCTACTATGTATAGGATAGTCAGGAAAGGCCTCTTTGAGAATGGCCTTTATGATAAGGATAAGACAAAAGATCCACATAAATAATAAGAAAAAGCATTTAAAGCCCAGGTAATAGCAAGTGCTAAGGCTGTTAGGCACACGGCCCTCCCTTGTAAATGTTCTCAGGGTAATTGTAAGGCCATGTAACTGGAGGATAATGTGTGTGAGAGAGACAGTGACATAAGATGAAGTTGAAAATACAGACAGGAATCAAATCCTACAGAGCTTTCATAGGCCATCATAAAATATAAAAGGTATTTTTATAAGTATAATGGGGTGCTTTTGATAGGCTAGAGAATACCAGCATACATAAAAATATTTCAAAAATAGTGAACAAAAAATTTCCAAATTCAATGAAGAACATTAACATAAGCATTAAAAAGCACCTTGAACTCAAACTAGGATAAATGCACCCCTGGACACAACACAGTCAAACTATTCAAAGCCAAAGATGAAGAAGAAATCATGAAAGTAGCAAGACAAAAAAGGATTCGCCACACAGAAGTGGCTAGGGAGTCTGAATCTGCAGTTAATCTCTTCAACCAATAAAGGAGAGAGATGAGAGGGCCAACAAATATCAGCAACAAGCAGGGGCAAAGATGGCAGGTGTTTCAAAGGAGAAGACATTTTGTTTAGTCTTGTTTTTGCTTCAGTGGAAAGGGGAGATCAATTATTTGAAGGTGACGGCAAGCAGTGAGCATATGCCTAGCTTCATCATCTGGCCTTGATATATATGGGATGTAAGAGAAAAAAAAAAAAAAACTAAGTCAGAGGATCGTAGGGAGAACTTGACCTTGGGGAACAGCCTTGTTTTAGTGAAGGCAACAAAGAGATGAAGACATTAGAGAAAATGTTAAATTTATAAGGGCTATTACAGTTCTCAGATAAAAATGATGAAAATAAAATAAAATATATGAAAGACAGAAAAGGGAGATCCCGTTTAAGAATTATAAATATTCCAGAAGAGACAGGAACAGACCATTGAAAAGAAAACTAGTAAAATATAATAAATAAGCAAAATGCCCTTAGTTATGCAAATATCTGAGTCTACAAATTAAAAGGATTCCTGAGTTTCCTGTAAAATCATGGCTAGTATTGCAGGGAGGTTGGGGAAAGGAGATGGATCCCAGACAATGATAAATTTTATTTTATTTTATTTTTAAAACTTTTTTTATTTCATCACATTACAGGGGTACAAATGTTTAGGTTACATATATTGCTTTTGCCCTACCCGAGTCAGAGCTTCAAGCATGTCCATCCCCCAGATGGCGCACACTGTACCCATTAGGTGTGTATATACCCGTCCCCTCTTCTTCCCTCTTATCTGCCCAACACCCAATGAATGTTATTACTATATATGCACGTAAGTGTTGATCAGTTAATACTAATTTGATGGTGAGTACATGTGGCTCCTGGTTTTCCATTCTTGTGATACTTCCCTTAGTAGAATGGGTTCCAGCTCTATCCAGGATAATACAAGAGGTGCTATATCACCATTATTTTTTGTGGCTGAGTAGAATTTTAGATTTTTGTTCAAATTTAAAGGAAAAGAAAAATATCTTACAAGCTTCCAGGCAGGAAAAAAAGTTCACAACGTAATTTTATATGATTAAATTATCATTAATGTGGAAGGCAATAGAGAGACATCATATTCAAGTACTTAAAAATATTTACCTTTTCCTGAGAAAATTATTTGAATACTCATCTCAATTGAGCAAGAAAATATGTATCTAAAACCAAGAACAGAAATGTCATAATGCAATTGCTTCCACTATATGGTGATGATTGTATTTATAAGAAACTTAGGGTTATTGAAAAACACATTATAAAGATAATAACTTAAATAGAAGATTAGGGTTTAAGTTATTTTCCTACAGAAATCTCATTACAGGGAGTGTAGAGCCATGACAGTTTATAACCATGAAACCTGAACATTACTGAAGAATTCTAGCAGTAGCTTACAATTAACTTTGCTCACCAATCACCAGTCCTATCACCAATAACAGTAACATATCACAATGCCTAATACATATTCTTATTACCATTATCATCTACATTGTAATAAATTACATCATTAAAACTAAGTAGATATATTGCAAAGCAAGAACGTTGTGCTTTGTTTTGTTTCTGTGAGAACTTGGGGCTAGATCTCTATTGAACTAGTTTATGAACAAAATTGTATTGTGAATCTAAAATATGTTCCTCATTCAATATTATTTTTAAAAAACCCTCTGTGTAGAAATCATTTATATATAAAAGGAATGGAGATAATCATGTACACCAAATAAAGCACTGAATTAATAATAAATAGTGGCTATAACTATGATTAATAAGAATGATTATATGTAGTGAGTACTTATTATCATGTGCCAGAGAGTGTTCTAGCACCGTTGTAGGTTCTTTACCTGTATTATCTCGTTTCATTTAAATAATAAGTCTATGATGTTTATATCTTCATTTTATAGATATGGAAATTGATAAAGTCAGACAGAAAGTGAGTGGTGAGCATCATATTCAAATAGAAGGATTTTGATTTTAAAGACTACCTCCCTAATATCAGTCAAAGCTTGATACCCTGATTATTTGACTAAATGTAGGATTAAATATATATTCACGAAGATTAAATACAACCACTGACATACTTTAAATACAGAGAAGTATTTTGCTGTTTCTACTCCTTCTTTCAAATCCGATCCACCTGTCTAGTGGAACGGCGCCACCAAAAGGTGGTAAGAGCCTGGAAAGTATGTGCTAGGCCGTAATGTCTACTGAAGCACAGGCCTTTGCTCCATTCTGGACCAGATGTGAGCCAGAGAACCAATGTCAAGGGATAAGGATTTGAGCCCTCTATATTCATGAGAGATCCATGGAACCCCAAAGTGTGTGTTCCTAGGAAGACTTGTTCTATCTCCTGGACCTGTGAAGCACTATCCCTTTCTCTCAGAGTAGGAGTCATAACCCTTGAGTCACAGAAACACTGAGGCAGACTACTTTTCCCTGGTAACTCAGCTGGGGGCTTCCAACTGACTATTGGGTCATCAATAGCTCAACAGAACACAGACTTTCTGGGTGTTCCTCCACATGTATGTCACTGATTAGCAGATGCCAATGGCTTAGAGTAAACCCCAAGATAAATCAAACCATAAGTAGACAAAGATAAATATTGACACACAAAGGGGACCCAAAACTAAAAAAAAAAAAAAAAAAAAAAAAAAAAAAAAAAAAAATAGCAAATAGAGTACCTAGACTAGAGAAACCTCTAAAGAAATAGAATTGCCAGATGAGACAGATGATATTATTAACAAAAATAATATTAATAACAACAATGTGCACACTTAAGGAAATCCTATTGCAGAATACAATTTTTGATTTTTTATATGAAAAATCTCAGTGAATGAACTAAAAATGAGATGGTCACTAAGCAAATATACATGAGAATAGAACAAAGTAACCACCAATCATCTAAATAATAACATCCTCAAAAGGAATAAAGGAAACAAGAAATGGAGAGGCAATAATAAAAGAAATAGCAGAGAAAAGGTATCCTGATTTTGATCTCTGTCAATCTGCACACTCTTTTCAAATCAGAATATTGTGATTTGATATGTAGTACTAGCGAAATAGATGAATAATGTTGAATTTCAGGAATAGGAAGGTAACTATTAGTGGAATTGAAAAGTGCAATATAACTTCTAAACTAATAATGAGAAAATGGAAATAAATAATAATGTTTAATGAGAGCAAAATAAGGAGATAAGGATGAAAATCTAAGTGAGATAAGAACTGAAAAATATACTAATAAATACACTGGGAGTAAACCAAAGAGCTCAGTGGTCTGAATTACTCTATTGAAAGAAAGGAATAGTCAAAATATAATAAAGAAACAAAAGCTAGCTTTCCACTGTTTAAAAGAAACATTCTTAAATGTAAGTGATATCGAAGAATTAAAAAACATAAGTAAAGTAATCATGTGCAAAAAGCAAACAAAAAGAAAGGAGGTCTGGCTGCTGGTTTCTTTAAGGGTAAATACTTCAAAGAGAGCTGAGAGAGATGTGGGTAATGATAAAAGGAAACACTTAGGAAGAAGATTTGTCAGAAAAATATCCAAATATACCAAAAACAAAATTATTATAAATTCAAGGAGAATGTGATTAAAACATTCTTGTGGAATATTTTAATATAGTTTTTTTCGGACATAAACATATCTAGCGGGTAACATGTAATCTCATCAACAAAATTGTGTGTGTGTATGTGTGTGTTTATCCTAAAAACTGGGAGTAAACTTTTTTAACATCCATTGAATATTTACAAAAGTTACACAAATCTGATTTTTTAATAGAGATTTTACAGGTCATATCGTCTGATGAAAATTACATGAAATTAAATTTAATGTAAAAATTACCTTTTTATGAAAGTTTTGTGGAGCTAAAAATACTTCTGAATAAGACCTACCTCAAACAATAAACCAACACTGAAATTACAAATTAGCTGAATGCAATATAAAGCAAAAATTCAACACAAAGTTTATAAGATAAAGCTAAAAATCTATTCAGAAGAAAATATACAATATGAAATGTCTTCACAACAGGGTAGCAGTAATGGTATGTAGTACTTTTTAAAAAAATATTAGAAAAAAGGAAACATATGAAAAAGAAGAAAGCAGTAGGAGGAATTTAATAAATTTAAAAGGTGACTAATAAATGTAAAACAAAAATAGTAAAAAGCACACATAAAAATCCTAAAGCAACTTCATTGAAAAGAGTAGAATATATGAATACTGCCATGAAAATAGATAAAATTAATAGGAGGCCAACTAAAACAAAAAATACAATAGTATTGAAATGGGATAAGAAAGGAGAAGTAAATATAAATCAAATGAGAGTAGAAGATTTTATTTTTTTTTTTTT
>VBSM01002616.1:33047181-33086176 GCA_008086735.1 Cheirogaleus medius
CCTCCCAATCTGAGAGCAGAGAGCCAGGAGATCGTCCCTACTCCGCCATTTTTTGAGAGTAGAAGATTTTAAACAAATATTATGTTCTATGGCCACAAGTTTATAAACCTAGTGGAAATGAATAATTTTCTAGTAAACCATAAATTACCAAACTCAAGCCATGAAAAAGTAGAAATATGAATAGATCAATTTCCAAGAAAGATACTTGAAATAAATTAATGATCTTTGTAATGGCATTAATCAGAGTAACCTAACTACTGTAAGAGATAAATCCAGAAATCCCTGTGGGTTAATAGATAGAAGTTTATATCTCATTTACATCAATTCTAAATATGTCTGATTAACTTCCCCAAGCAATTTTTCAGGGCCACTTGCTCTTCCATCTTGTGGATCTGCCATTCTCTGGAGCCTGGGAGTCCTCTGCTGACCCTCTGCATTTGACAGAAAGTCAATGGAAGAAAGAGAACGTCACAAATCACATGTGAGGTTTCCTTATGGGCCAGTCTTAGAAGTCACTTACATAAATTGCCCACATTTCCTGGACCAGAACCTAGTCTTAGGCAAAGGAGGCTACAAAATCATCCGTGTGCCAAGGAGAGAAAGGAAGGGCTTTAGTGAACAACTGTAATAGAAAGTCTTTGCCACAATATTCTACTATCCTAATACATTCTGAAAAGGACAGTGGCTGGTTTCACAACTCATTTTTCATTAAAGAACTGATGATCCCAGTGGCGTGCTGGAGCTTCATAGAACCAGTGGATGGAAGCTAATATCTTCTCTCAACTCCAGGTGCAGTGACACTACATTAGTTGCAACAGTGGAAGCATTTACACCACAGGAATTGGCATTCACTACAAACTAGGGCAATTTACCAACAACACCCCTTTCTGAGATCTGGTTATTTGAAATACCAGCACATTGCTACATAATTCAAATACTGTTTAAGTTATTCTAAGTCATAGAAAAAAGATGAAAAGTACAATTCACTTTAGAAAGCAAGCAAAATTAAAGAGAGAACACTCTTTTAAAAAAAACAATGATAGGCCAACAGTCCTAATGTAGATTCAAATCTAAGTAGAATGTGAACAAATCAAAAATTCTCTGAGATTAGATTCCTACATAAGATCTGTCTTCATTTCCTTCCTAGGAAAGTGAAAGTCCTCATTCTCAGGACACAGGGCAAAAGAGAAACTACAAAGAGCGTCTCAGGTAAGACAGTATCAGGAAGCAAAGCATCAATTTCAAAGTGACCAAGTAGAGAGACAAGAGCCAAATCTGGAGTGCAGAGTTCAGACAAGATGGAGTAAGCAGGCGTGAGAGGGCAATGGGAGGTTTATCTAATTACCCACACAGAAAAGGGAGCCCTTTATCATGTGCCGGTAGCTCAACATGTCAGTATTGAGGAAGCTGAGCCAACTTAGTTTCCTGGAGATGCTCCCTCTTAACCAGTGAAGGGTTTTCTCTGGTTCACTAGGGAAAGTCTTTAATAACTCTCTGAGGAGTTTCAAATGACAGAAGGTAAATATCCGATGCTTTCTCCAAACTTTCCCCTTCATTCTAGGCTATTTGTAGTAGCTGACCATGGAAATACTGAGTCCAGTGACTCTCTGTGACATTCGACAGTTCTCTGCACCTCTGGGTAAATGCTGAGAAATATTAGATACCACTGCATCAGGAATATGGAATTTCAAATTTTCAACTCTATCAATATGGTTCGTTAAGGCCTTGGCAAAGAATTAGGGCAGGGAAGAGAAACAAGCTTTTGAAAAGGAGATAAAAATTGTCATTTGCATTTTATATAATTGTACACCCTAAAATCCCAGGAATATTAACTTAAAAGGTATTTTTTAAAATAATGAAGTTTATAAAACCAAATATCAAATCTGGGTATAGGAGAATGAAGAGTTTAAAAAACAAATAACAAAATAAAAGCAAGACAGAAGAGAAATGAACTGAGGGAAGAAACAAGACAGTGGCATATCATGGGAGCCAAATTTCAGAAATCTTTTAAAGGAAGTCACAAGTAATGTTATAAGCTATAAAAAATCATGAGAATACAAACTATTGGTGATGCTACCTCTCTATACCCAGTTCCCATAAAACCCCTGGATATGAAAGACTTGCTATCTTCTTTTAAATCCTCTGAGACCTCAGGCCCCCACTCCATTGATGACTTAAATGTTGGATAATGACAAACAGACACTGTTCTTGTCAAACCAGGAACCAAATATTTTATTTTTACATAGCATCACTGAAAAATTTTCTCATTTTGCAGGTCACATATACCAACGATGGATAAGACATGTGCCAAAGTCTACAGAATTCTGGCACTAAAGAGCTGATTCTTCCAGCTGAGGAGAAATAATTTGACACCTCTGAAGCAGCACTCTTTTTCCACAATCCAAGTCATTCAAGCACATTTCAAAACATCTCAGTCAGCAATATGCACACTGAATCCCCCACCTCCTCCACTGGAAGCAGTTCTTTCTTCTGTCTGATGTGGGCTTGCAGATACATTCTGTGGTATCACTGTTAAGCTATTCATTTGTCCACAATCACCTACAAAGAAGAAATCACTCCCTTTAGCAGCCTGTCCAAATTATCTGAGAATATTTTTTGAATTCCCAAAATGGTAGAATGATGCCTTCATAAGACAGTCACAAAACAGACCTGACAATCCAGAGGAGAACAGCAGCACTAATTTTGCCTAGAATATTCATTTTGTTGTAGGACATTTTCTTCTTTAGGCTTACAAAGGAATATTTTGCTGCTTTAGATTATAATAATGATGTCAGACTGAGCCACACATCAATTAAACTAGAATATCTGGGATGGGCCCAAAGCATCAGTATTTTTAAAAAGTTCTCAGTTCATTCCATTAGCTAAGATTGATTATTATTAGAAGAACAAATATCCTAGGAAATATACAGGCATATCACATTTATTTGCACTTCACATTATTGTTTTTCACAGATACTGCCTTCTCTGCAAATTGAAAGTCTTTGGCAATCCTGTGTCAAGCAAGTCCATTGATGTTATTTTTCCAGCAGCATAGGATCACTTCTGTGGCACATTTTGGTAATTACCAAAATATTTAAGGTGATCTGTGATCACTAATATTTGATGTTACTATTATAATTGCTTTGGAGTGACCAATTTATCAACAAATTAAGAAATGTATGTGTGTTCTATTGCTCCACTGGCTCTCTCCCTCCCCTCTGGCCCCCCTACTCCCTGAGATATAACAATATTGAAATTAGGCCAATTAATAACCCTACAAGGGCCTCTAAGTGTTCAAGTGAAGGAAGAGTTGCACGCTTCTCACTTTAAATCAAAAGCTAGAAATGATTCTTGAGGAAGGCATGTTGAAAGTCAGATAGGCCAAAGCTAGGTCTCTTGAGCCAAACATTAGGAAAAGTTGTGAATACAAAGGAAAACTTCTTGAAGTAAATTAAAAGTGCTACTCCAGTGAATACATGAAGGATGCGAAAGCAAAACAGCCTTATTATTGATATGGAGAAAGTCTGAGTGGTCTGGATAGAAGCTCAAACCAGCCACAACATTTCCTGAAGCCAAAGACTAATCCAGAGCAAGGCCTAACTCTCTCTTCAATTTTTTGAAGGCTGAGAAGGGTGAGGAAGCTGCAGAAGAAAAGTTGGAAGCTAGCAGAGGTTGGCTCATGAGGTTGAAGCCATCTCCATAACATAAAAGTACAAGGTAAAGCAGCAAGTGCTGATGTAGAAGCAAAAATAATTGATGAAAGTGGCTACACTAAATGACAGATTTTCAAAGCAGATACAATAACCTTCTATTGGAAGAAGATGTCATTTAGGACTTTCCAAGCTAGACAGACGTCATTGCCTGGCTTCAAAGCTTCCAAGAACAGGCTGACATCCTTGTTAGGGGATAATACAGCTAGTGATTTTACGTTGAAGCCAATACTCATTTACTAGACTGAAAATCCTAAAGCCCATAAGAATTATGCTAAATCTACTCTGTCTGTGCTCTATAAATGAATGACAAAGCCTGAATTACAGTACATTTGTTTGCAGCATGGCTCACTGAATATTTTGTGTCCACTGCTAAGATCTACTTCTCAGAAAAAAAGAGATTCCTTTCAAAATATTGCTGCTCAGTGACAATGCACCTGGTCATCCAGGACCTCTGATGGAGACGTACAAGGAGATAAACGACGTTTTCATGCTTGCTAACACAACATCACTTCTGCAGTTCATGGATCAAGGAATAATTTCAACTTTTAAGTTTGGTTATTTAAAGAATACATTTTATAAGGCTACAGCTGCCATTGATAGTGATTTGTCTGATGAATCTGGGCAAAGTCGATTGAAAACCTTCCAAAAAGAATTCATCATTCCAGATGCAATTAAGAACACTAATAATTTATGGAATGAGGTCAAAATATCAACATTAACAGGAGTTTGGAAGAATTTGATTCCAACTCTCATAACTGACTTTGGGAGGCTCAAGATTTCAGTTGAGGAAGTAATTGCAGATGTGGTGGAAAAAGCAAGAGAACTAGAATGAATAGAGGATCCTAATTGCTGCAATCTCATGATAAAAATTGAAAAGATGAGAAGTTGTTTCTTATGAATGAGCAAAGAAAATGGTCTTTTAAGATGAGATCTCCCGATGAAGATTCTGTGAACAGTGTTGAAATGACAATAAGGTATTAATATTTAGAATAGATCATAAACTTAATGGATAAAGCAGTGGCAGCATTTGAAAGGATTAATTCCAATTTTGAAATAAGTTCTACTGTGGCTAAAATGCTATCAAACGACATTGCATGTTACAGAGAAATCTTTCAAGAAAGGAAAAGTAAATTGAAGAGGAAACTTCATTGCTGTTTTATTGTAAGAAATTTCCATGGCTACCCCAACCTTCAGCAACCACTTTGATCAGTCAGAAGCCATCAACATTGAGGCAACACTCTCCACCAGCAAAAAGAATACAACTTGCTGAAGGCTAGATGATTGTTAACATTTCCTAGCAATAAAGTATTTTTAAATTAAGGTATGTACATTGTTTATTTAGACAAAATGCTATCAAAGATTTAGTAGACTACAGTACAGTATAAACAAAACTTCATATGCACTAGGAAACCAGAAAACTTGTATGACTTACTTTATCGCAATATTCTCTTCATTGTGGTGATCTGAAACCAAACCTGCAATATCTCCAAGGTTCAGATTCTGCCCTGGTGGAGAGGCTGGTTATAAGAACAGAAAGCTCTGTAGCTTAAGGGGACTGATTTCAGCTAGGACAGGGTATATTGAAGTGCAAGCCTAAGGGCATTGTTGGAAAAACTGGAGACTTTGGTGGTGAGCAATTAAGGAGGACTGGGAGCCCCATGGTAGCCACACACAAAACAGCAGAGCAGCTCGAAGTTTAATCAAGAAAACCAGAGGACGCTTGAAGCTCTGACTCGAGGGGGGCGGCGGGGAAGCAAGGGCAATATATGTAACCTTAACATTTGTACCCCCATAATATGCTGAAATAAAAAAAAAAAAGAAAACCAGGGGAAAAGTCAGCCAAGAAGACCTCTACTGTGGTCAGAGCAAGCCTCAAAATTGCCCTCAAAGACCACTGATGCAAAAGGGTCTGAATTTGGGTAAAATTGAGGGAAATTATGCCACAGAGTGTTGTCAAAAACAATAGAGCAATCCTCTAGCAATTAGGGGAGGCTAACAGCTGAGTGTGGTGCCAATGGAGGCAGAACATGTAAATTTAACAGGAAAATCAAGGAAACAGAGTGTAAAAAAACAGCCCAATGGAACACACTGCCATTTCCTGGGAGAGAAGGGTCAGAGTGAATGTGCTCATGTCCAAGGCTATGCCATCTGAGAGCAAAATCAGAAGCTGCACAGAGCTGTGGAAATAGACTACACTGAAATAGTCTACCTGAGTCATGAAACAAATAAATAAGTTAACAACAACAACAAGGCCCAGGGAAGAGTAGGGATTACAGAAACTGGCATCTAGAATTGCTACAATATATTACCTAAAAAGTCCAGTTGTTAAAAAATTATGAGATGAAGTGGACATATAGGAATAACATTTGTCGGGTGTCGGGCGGGTGGGAGGCGGGAGGAGGGGATGGGTATATACAAACATAATGAGTGAGATGTGCAACGTTTGGGGGATGGTCATGCCTGAGGCTCTGCCTCAAGTGGGGAGGGGGGGCATGGGCAATATATGTAACCGTAATATTTGTACGCCCATAATATGCTGAAATAAAAATAATTAATTAATTAATTAATTAAAAAATTATGAGATGTATAAAGAAACAGGAAAGTGTTATCCATACACGGGGCGGGGGGGGGGGAAGCAGGAAAAAGAAACTGCTTTTGAGAGAGTCCAGATGTTGAACTTAGCAGACAAACAAAAGTAGCTGTTGTGAATATGTCTGAAAAGCTAAAGGAAAGCATTCTATTAATAAAAGAAGTAAAAGACAGCATAATGAGAGTTTCTCAACAAATAGAGTACAGAAACACAGAAATAGAAATTATTTTTTAAAAGGAAACAAAAGAAAATTCTGTAGTGGAAAAGTACAACTGAAATGAGAAATTCACTAGAGGGGTTTGACAGTAGATTAGTGCTGGCAGAAGAAAAGTCAGTGAGCTTGAAGATAGACTGATTTAGCTTATGCAATCTGAAGAATAAAGAGGAAAAAAAAATAAAGAAGCATGAACAGAATCTCAGAATAATGTGGAAATCATTGAGCAAACCAGCATATTTGAAATAGGAGTGCCAGAAGTAGAGAAGAGTAAAAAAGAGACAGAAAAATATTCAAAGAAATAAAGGCTGCAAATTTCCCACATTTGATGAAAAACATTCATGTAAATGTCTAGGAAGCTCCATGAACTCTCAGTGTCAGGTTTTAGTCTGAAACTGTCGGTTCTTGGCGTGCTCATGGCTGAAGAATGACCAGACATGCCAAAGTTAAGCAAGCACAAAAATGAGGTTGATTGAGGAAAGAAAGATAGGATTATAGGGCAAGAGCAAGATATAGGTTTACAGAGCATGGTACGTATGCCACAGATGACGACCAGACCCATTGTTGCAGCAACGTGAGAGCCAAAGGAAGGGCACAAAGTGAGAGCTTGGAATCCCTCACTATCTACCTAACATAAGTAGGATAAACGTAAAGACAGCCATATCCATATACGTCATAATCAAAATGTTGAAAGAGGTATGCCCTCTAACCCTTCTTAGGGAGAGGCAAAGTTATACAATGTATCCAAAATGAAAAAAAAAATCTTCTGTAGGATGGAGGGCAGGTGGGAGGGGGGAGGAAGTGTAGAGTTACATAATGCGAGCCGTGCGGGCCACCTGGGGATTGGACTCGCTTGAAGCTCTGACATGGGGTGGGGGAGGGCTGGCAGGGGCAATGTATGTAACCCTAACAATATTTGTACCCCCATTATATGATGGAATAAAAGGAAAAAAAAAAAGTAAAGTAACATAAAAAAAATGTTGAAAGACAAAGAGAAAATCGCAGCAAGAGAAATATGACTAACTATACACAAGGGAAGCCTAATAAAATTAACAGTTGACTTCTCATCAGAACCAATGGATACCAGAAAGCAGCAGGATGACACATGACACATTCAAAGTGCTGAAAGAAAATTGTCAAAACTAAGAGTATAATATCCAGCAAAACTATCATTCAAAAATGAAGTGAAATAAAGACATTCCCGGATAAGCAAAAGCTGAGATAATTGGTCACTGGCAAATCTGACTTAGAAGAAAGCCTAAAGGAAGTTTTCCAGACTGAAATACATAACATGAGATAGTAATTTCATGGGAAGAAATAAAACATGTTGGTAAATATAATTATATAGGAAATTACAAGAAATAGTAGGGTAGCATATTTCCTTTTTCTTCTCGTACAGATTTAAAAAGCAACTGTATAAAACAATATGTATATAATTGAACTGTTGGGGCTATAACACATAGAAATGTAATATATTTGACAGTTGACAGTAATAGCAGAAAGGAGGCTGTTGAGAGCAAAGGTATATTAAAGCAATGATAACACATGAAAACATAAATTCACAGAAACAATTGAAGGGAAACAGGAATAATAAATAATATGGTTAATATAACAAGCTATTATACTTGCATTCCTTTCTTCTCACAGCTTTTTAAAAGATATAAAATAATATAAAGTAATAGTTATAATAATATAGTATTGGTTTTTAGCATATATTAATATAATTAGTATAAAATTAATAGCACAAAAATGGGAAAGGAATAGAGTTTTATAGTAGTAACATTTGTATCTCTAATTGGAATTAAGTTAGTATACATTTCAAGAAGATCTTGAGTAGTTAAAATGTATATTGTAAGCCCTAGAGCAACCATTAGGAAAATAAATCAAAAAATGTGGTAAAAAAATAAACTAATTTAATGTTTGACTAGATAATTTTTAATGCAAAAAAAATCTGTAAAAGGTGACAGAGAAACCAAAAAAGACATGAGGTATATAGAAAATAAGTAGTAAAATAGCAGATATAAAGGTAACTATATCAATATTATTATAACATTAAATGTAATGATTTAAGCAATCTAATTAAAAGGTAGAGTTTTTCAGAATGAATTTTAAAAAACAAGATCTAACTATATGCTGTCTAAATAAGAACAATTCAGATTCAAAGATGGAACTAGGTTGAAAAATGAAAGGAAGAAAAATTATATTCATTTAAACAGCAATCATAGAACACTCAAGTGACTACACTAATGTGAAACAAAATTGACTTCAAGAAAAAAGTTGTTGCTAGAGACAAACAGGGTCATTTTATAATGATGAAATGATCAATTTATCAGGAGGATAAAACAATTGTTAACATATACATACCAAATAACAGAGCCCCAAAATACATGTAGTAAAAACCAACAGATTTGAAGGGAGAAATAGACAATTCAACAATAATAGCTGAAGATTTCAATATCCTATCTCCAATAATAGATAGAACAACTGGGTAGAACATCAACAAGGATGTACAAGACTTGAGCAACACTGTAATCCAACTATCTCTAACAGATATCTATCTATAGGACACTCCACCTAGCAACAGCAGAATAATTGTGATGATAGTTGCACAATTCTGTGAACATACTAACAACCATTTAATTGTACAGTTTACATGCAAAAATTCTATAATTAAAATAGTATTTTAATTCTATGCCAATAAAACCATTTAAATTTTTAAAAAGAATAATGAATGACTTTAGAAGGATAAATGTAGATCTCACATATACAATACAATAATAAGATGTAAATAGAACCAAGTAGACATCTCAGAAATGACAGAGGATCATTAAAAAATTTCCAGAGATGGACTGTGTATCAGAATGGATACAGTTAAAGGGTAAATATAGGGCTGAAAGATTAAGCCCGGAAATTACACAAGAATGCAATGAAGAGGGCAAGAACAACTATACAGAAAAAGAGTTAGAAGACATCGAGGATGTTCCAGAATTTCACACATGCCTATACTAGTAGTCTCATAAGGAGGACACAGAAAGAATTGAGGCAAGGATAGAGTTAAAGAAAAAGCTTTTTACAGCTGAAGAAAGTCCAAGTCTTCAGATCAAAAGAGCCAACCAACTGTTGAACAGGATGAATTAACCAAGATCTACATTTTCAGGTATTGGATATAAAGGATATAAAGTAAATGGTAAAGTCTTGAGAAAGAAAAAAATATGTTATCTACCAAGGATGGAAAAATAAAACTGTCAATCAAACTTTTCATTGGCAACACCAAATGTAAAAAACCACGGAGAAATAACTTCATAGTTCTGAGGAAATATAATTTTGAATCTGTCTATAGCCCTAGACCCACTTTGTCTATGCTCAGAATTTCATCATCTACTCTCAATGAATGAACTATAGAACAAAAAGTGAATCTAACAATAAATCTTATTTAAAAAGCAAGAAATTCAGTAAATCTTATTAAATCAAATAATTGATGCATAATGTAAAAATAAAAATAATTGTATTTGAATTGAAAATCATAAGCAGGCAAATCATATTTCAACATGGGAGTTGTCAACAGGGAGTAAAGTCACAACACATATTTTTGTCTTATTTGTGGAAGAATATATTAATAGATGCTGACTAAATGAAGATACACTAAAGAAGTATAACTATGTCACTGGAAGCTCTTCTCTAACTCAAGTATCTCATCTGCTCCCTAAAACAGAAATTTTTATCCTCTTAGAAAAGGTCAAGGAAATTGTTCCAGAAATGTTCTAGAAATTTCTGGAAAATGTTCTGTCACTCAACCTGCTCTGACTTCTTCCCACAGAACTGTACTATCCAGTTTGTAGGCCCTGTGGAATATGATGGAATGGGGGTTGGGGGAGTGCTTTTTCAAAAAGGAAAAAAAAAAAAAAAAGCTGCAAAGTTGAAATTTTAACAAATGTATAACCATATGCCTAACAACATACCATATTAACTTTATTAATTGCTAAATGTGATATTGAAAAATTAATTACTTTTGGAAATAACTTACAGATTATATTTTTTCATTTAATCAGAATACCTGAGTCTTCATAAAGATTGACAAGAAATTATAGGTGTGCATAAATTTCAAGATTTATTGAGAGAAAAATACTTCCAAAGTCAAAGCCACAAAAATGTTTCAAAAATTATTTTAGAAATGTATAAAAATACATTATAGATGTAGATATAGTGAGTATGTTTAAATCCATTCGATTTGATGTATAGAGTTGCCAGGGCCTGCAAAGGTCCTGAAACAGTCCCAGAGTGATTTATCTGGTGCGTGAGGCTGAGTGGAAGTTATTGCTGGTTCTTGTTTGTTCCCGGCTAGGAGATGCCCCCCACTCTCTCTGCTTCCTGCTACTGTTAAACATTTCTATTTAACCATGAGGTTAGCTCAGCTGGGTAAACCTCTTCCTCCCTGCTCCTCTTCTTGCAGGTGGGTATATTCACATTGTGGGAAATAAGTAAGAAGCTTTGTTTCAGCCTCAGCTTCCGTCCTTTCTCTGATCCAGTTTTAATTCCTAACAGGATCCTATGTCTATTTCTCAGTAAGGCCAAAATCTAAAGAGGAAAAGGGATAACGGATTACCTCTTTCAACAGTCTCAATAAACATTTTAATGAAATCTTGAGTGTACCTATAAAATAAGAGGAAAGTGATTGTAATTTCCAAGCCATTAGAAGAAAAAAACACAGCAAAGAAAAACCAACTGTTCCAACCAAAAGTAGAAAAATATACAATAGGAAAGCAAAGAAAACAGGAGACATAAAACAAGATGTCAGGAAACAGTTCAAAACAGGTCATTAAGTATAAGTGCAATTGCATATTATATATACTTAATGTATATGATATAACATATATTTAACTCAATATATACCAAGAATATATTATATATGCCAGATTAAATAAATGCAAGGAGTATTATTAGATGTATCGTGACACATTTAACTATTCTAGTAAGAGAGGAATTTATACTTGAGATCATATGAAAGTATGAAAACAAATTCAAACCATCTAAATTATTGTATTCAATGTCCTCAATACAATTGCAAATAAGAAATTCAAAGGGACCAATCAACAAATATCTTCAATGAAAGCTTATAACAAAAGTAGTATCTACTAAAGTTTTCTTTGGAGGACATAGTAATTATATTGCATTTAAAGAGGTAACTCTGGGCTGGATATGGTGGTTTATGCCTGTAATCCCAGCACTTTGGGAGGCCAAGGCAGGAAGATCGCATAAGACCAGGAGTTTGAGACCAGCCTGGGCAACATAGCAAGACCCCATCTCTACAAAAAGTTAAAATATTAGCTGGGCATGATGGGGCATGCCCATAGTCTTAGTTACTCAGGAGGCTACAGCAGGAGGATCTCAGTCCAGAAGTTCAAGGCTACAGTGAGCTATGATTGTACCACTGCACTCCAGCCTAGGCAGCAGACTGAGATCTTGTCTCTAATAAATAAATAAATAGATAGATAGCTCTGGCAAATAAAAAAAGCCTTAAAACAGTAACTTGTTTTAAGACTATAGTTCTTCTAATCTCATCACATCTATGTTGGTGAATCTCTATAAGGAAATAAACCTGGAGAATTATCATAGGCTTTTATTTTAAATAAATTGTAGTTAAATAAACTGTCCTCATGAATCCAAATTCCATAACAAGTAAACAATATGATATGTAAAGGTTATCTTGATATAGTTTAGTATCCAGCCTTTTGGCCTTATGAAGTACATGGCAGAGTAGAAATCACATGGATTTCAGAAACATCCTGGGATGGTAGTCTGGCTCTGCCACTTGCAATGTGTGACCTTGGTTAAATTACTTAGATTTTTCTGAGTCTCAGTTTCTTCATCCAGAAATGGGGTTAGAAATAACCTACCTAATAGGTTTTTATAGGAATTAGATGAGATAATGTATGTGAAGCAGTTAAGACAGTACTTGGCTCATGATAAGTAGACAGCAAACGGTACTGGATTAGTTTGTTAGAGCTGCCATCACAAAGTACCACAAACTGGGTGGATTAAACAGTAGAATGTAATTGTCTCACAGTTCTTGAGTCTAGACATCCAAGATCAAGGTGTCAGCAAGGTTGGTTCCTTCCGAGGGTTGTGGGAGTGTTCCAGGCCTCTCTCCTTGGCTTGCAGATGGCCATCTTTTCACCATCTTCACATTATCCACCTTCTGTGCAAATCTGTGTTCAAGTTTTCCTTTTTATAAGGGCACCGCTCCAATATGAGCGGATTGGGGCCCACCCTAATAATCTCACTTCAACTTGATTCCCTCTGTTAAGACCGTGTCTCCAAATATGGTCACATTCTGAGGTACTGGGGGTTAAGACGTCAACATATGAATTTCAAGGTGGGGGTCATACCTTTCATTATTATTCTGTCGGGACATGACTACAAAACAGGGAAATCATTGGTTTAAGTTAGGTCAAAAAACGTAAATGGTATGGGAAAAGGTTCCGAGACTTCTTGCATAAGAACAGCAATTTCCTCCTCCCCTGACTCTTTCATCCTCTCCCCTCTTTCCACAAAACACTCTGCCTGGGATACCACAAAACCAAGGAAGTCCACTGTAGACAGGAGTCCCTGCTCAGCGCAGAACTCAGGGCACTTCTCTTGAGTCATCTTGGTAAAGGCTGGCCCTAATTCTATTTGTATATGGCTCAACCTCAAACACCAGCTATAGATGAGTGCTTTAATTTAGGCTGGTGAGTGGCATTTGTGGTCATCCTCCCCTAGAGAAACCTGAAACTGCACTTTCTGGCAAACAGACAGCTATGAGTATGTCTTTACTTAAAGGTTTTCCTTTAAAGAGTGAATGAGTCCTTTCATGGGAGAAAGTTCATTTAAAAAATTGAGGCAATCCTAATATATAATGAGAACCAAAGATATATGTCATACCGTCTGTTTAGGAATATCTCTCTCTATTGTGGCAGTCTCTTCGCCACAAAATCATAGAGAATTAAAATGTTTTTCCTTGGACAAAGTACCCATCACTGTGAGAAAAAAATGGTAAAACCCTGGTGCTACTTACTGATGATAAACTCTCTCCTTCTCTATAAATGAGCTGAGGGACCCAAGGGCAAAAAGCTGCAAATTCATGCAATGAATTCAGACAGACTTAAATTTCAGATCTGCCCTGGTGGCCAACATATGAGCTGTCTGTATTCAGGGTAAAGCCCTTTTTTTCTTTCTTTTTTTTGGCAAGAATACTGACTGTTGGATTATTTGCCTTGCATATTTTTAATACTTGAACCAGCTTATATAGAATATCTTTAAACAGATATTCATTTATCTTCAAAGAATGAAGTACTCACTTGACTGGATAAAAAGTAGGGGATGGTTTAGCTCTCAACCCCTCCCAGTTGTTTGTAAAGATTATGAAGATTTTCTTTATTCTGTTTTTACTATATTGGTAGAATAAGGAAATGTATGTGAACCTCTCGTAACATAGGACCTCTCGGTGCAAGTGTTCTGGAATCTGCTTTGCAGCACACAGACTCCAAACTACAAAATCAGTTTCCCAGTGGATGTACCTCTTACATGTTATACAGATTCAGGGTGGGGAAGGTTGGGAAGAATAGACTCTTAATTCACATCGACTCAGTTTGAATCTAACACCATAATTTAACAGCTACACCCTTGGGCAAATTGCATATCTGGTCTGATCCTGTTTTTTCTTTTCTAAAATAAGGTGGCTGCCATTGGTATTTAAGGGTGTAATAACAACTGTGAGACCCCAATAGCAAAGGCTGCAATGAGATAGGAGAGACAACGCTAGTCCTAAGGAGAGACAGCTGAAGAGTAGGTAATGTACACATTCTGCTGCTCAGAGGGAAAGTTTGTCCAGAGGCCAAATGCTCAGTCCTTGAAGTAAGAGGGAAGGAAACCACTGTTTACCGAGCATCACTATGTACCAGAGAGCATGGTAGTCATACTCACAGCACTGACCTCATTTCACATGAACCCTAAGATGGAGATATCATCATCCCCATTATGCAGGGGCTAAGTAAAGGTAAGTAAATTATTCAAAGCCATAGAACTTGTAAGATACAGAGGCAGGAATTAAAATTGTGTCTGTCTGACTCCAAAGCCTATGTTTTTCTGTAACATCAAACTGCATTAAATAATAATATCAATAATAACGATAAACATAATAATTTTGTTCCTGCAGAGTCCAAAGGGAGGCTGGACCTGAGTCCCTAAAAGGATCTTCCGGTAAGTCTAGGTCGATCTTTCCTAGCTCAGGATCTGCCCGCCTCCCCAAGTCAAGCAGACATGTATCTGCCCTGCTACATGTCTGGCTGCTACCTGTGGTCAGGTACTCTTAACACTGTGCTTCTCCATCTTCCCAATTTGACCCTTGCCCTCCCCAATCTCCTGTCTCCATTTTGCCTCCACAATCCCATCATTTCTATTTGAACTCTTATGCTGCCAAGTCTTGATTCTGTCAAGTTACCTCTGCAAAACTAAGACAAGGGAAAGGTTTTGGTCCAGAGAAAGGGGTTTTCATCCTCCTCACTCCTACTCCTTGAGACTTCAGCTCCTTCAGGAGATCTTACATGAGCACCTTGGCTGGCTTAAGAACCTCCTTAGAAGGCCCCCAAATCTGCCCTTCCTACTCCTATCACAACCCTTAGCAAACTCCATTAGATTCTGCTCATTCACCAGACTGTCACTCCCATAAGTATGAGTGAAAGTTTATATCTTTTGAGGGACAGCATATATCTTACTCACTGTTAGATCCCCAGAACTTTATATTGCACTTCACTCATACTATGTACTCAATATATACTTATCGAATAAGTGTATCGTTATTTCACAGTATTGAACGAACCAGTGGATAGTTATACAATTAAGCTCAAGAAACATAATAATTATGCCCTTCATGGTTTATTTCCACAGATCCCTGATGTGGTAACAAGTGAAATTATTTTAAAATGGCCTTTGGTGATTACATTTTAAATAGTTTAAAGATAGTGATCTAAATGTGAAGAGTATTTTGTACATGGCAACATTTAAAAAGTTAAAAACTGAGTTCAAATTTTTCATCCAAAATTCATTCTGGCTTTTCTTTGCCATGAAGCAAACACTGGTTTGAATACGATTGGTTCTTTAATTTAATTAGAAGAAATGTTCAATTTGTTGTCATCTTATTCCTTCCCTCTTTCTATCATCTTAAAGCTTTCCTACCACCGCCTGTCTTAGTAATAGATGCAACATTATCCAAAGTTTATTCAAACTTATCTGAACCTTTTAGGGCTAGAAATTAGGTGGGAACTGTTTTCTTCATGAGATTTCTAGTTCTTTTTGGCTTTGAAAGGCTGGAAATGCAACAAGAATAGCTTTTCTTGCGGTATTTTGGTTTCTACTCCCAATCAAAACCAGGAAGTGCAGAGATGCACAAAAATTAAAAT
The DNA here is from genome assembly GCA_008086735.1 of Cheirogaleus medius. Lineage (NCBI taxonomy): Eukaryota > Metazoa > Chordata > Mammalia > Primates > Cheirogaleidae > Cheirogaleus > Cheirogaleus medius. The sequence goes on from VBSM01002616.1 coordinate 33,063,136, forward strand.
AAAGGGGAAAAAGTTAACTTTTTGAACCTCAAACATGATTCAGGTTCAATTTCAGTTTAAGGCAAAGGTTCAACTAAGATCTTGTTTTATCCAAACCACTTGGCCCTTCCATTGAAATGACTAGTGGGCTCACATATGGAATCCTTTTCTAAGGCAAGGAGAAGGGAATCGCTGGTGTGTGGAATCATTATGTCAACAGGATGTTCTATGATACTATCATTGTGATGAGAGTTCACAGGACAGTGACTGCAGTGAAAGCAGAGTCTTACAAGTGTTAACTTTTATGTCTCACAATTCATCCTTTTAAAAATATATATAAACAGTTGACCCCTGAATGATGCAGGAGTTAGGAGCACCAACCCAACGCACAGTCAACAATCCATGGATAACTTTTTGGCTCCCCAACACTTAACTGCAAATAGCTTACTGGTGGCCAGAAGCCTTACCAGCAACACAATTGATGAACATAATCTTGTATGTTATATGCATTATATACTATGTTCTTACAATAAAGTAGAGAAAAGAAAATGCTATCAAAAATCATAAGAAAGAGAAAATATATTTACTATTCATTAAGTGAGAGTGAATCATACAGATCTTCATCCTCGTCATCTTCACATTGAGTAGGCTGAGGAGGAAGAGGAAGCAGAGGGGATGGTCTTGCTGTCTCAGGTGTGGCAGAGGCAGAAGAAAATCCACATATAAATGGACCCATGCAGTTCGACACAGTGTTCTTCAGTGTATCTATTTTATAGGATATGACTCTAACAAAATGAGCTTGTCCAAGCCTAAGCTTGCCACTTCTTTTTTTAGGAACATCAAGATAAAAGAAAGGTGGCTCTGTTACAACGCCTCCTCAGAACCAAAAGTTCGCTTTTGTGTTGATTTGATTGGTTAGTGAGTCAATCAGGAAGACCATGAGAATTCTTACCTAGATAGTGAAGGAGGGTCAATGAGATTTAAAAAGCAACTGACCAAACCATTAGGATAGAAGAATGTTCAAATCCTTGAAATTATAGTTAATGTTTTCAAGCTCTAAAGTTTCAGTGAGCACCAAATTCTATCCACATACAGCCAAGAACAGAAGGAAAGTAGGGATTTATGAATGGCAAAAAATACCCAAGTTTCCTATAAACTGTGAGAAGATAAAAGCAAGATTCAAACACTCAGGAATAATCGGTAGCCTGAGAAGAGTCTTCAGGTTAGATTTATTAGCTGTTCTATTACTGGAGAACAACTTGACTACAGGAACCTATTTGCCTGATAAATGCCAAAAGAAATAAGTGGAGCTATTTTTCTCTTAGACTGTGTCTACATAAAAAAGAAGTTGGCCAAACAACAAGCCAAGTTAGTCAATTCACTTAAGGAATGTCCATCAAAATAGTTGCTTGGGACTAATTTCAGTGATTTCACTTTTCAATTAGCTGCATTGGTGTCACTTAGCACCACAATCAAACATCTACACATAGTAAAGTTTTAATGAGAAATGAAAGATCTAAAGTTTGAATCTTAGAAGAGTTTTAATACCCTTGAAGAATGATTGCCTCAGTTATCCATCAAATAGTAGCTTCATTACAAATGCTTACTGAGCTTATTTTGTTTTTACATTTCTGATATTTTGACCTTAATTGTAGCCCCCAAGTATTTAAGTGATGGATGTTTAAAGTATATTTTGGTATTAATATCTTATCTTTTATGGCTTTGAATAGGGGATGTCTCACTCTGTATATATTATTTTGTATAACATGTTAATCAATTGCTTGAAATACATGTTTTTTTAGGATAAGATAAAAAGATGTTTGATGGGATAGTTATATAGGTTATTTTATCAAATATTACCAAGATTTTCAGAGTAGTTGCTGATGTTCTGAGATGTCTTATAACTTAATATGTGAGAATATTTCAAAATCCTTAAAGTGCTATAAAAAATGTAAGGTAGATTATTAACATCTATTTTCTCCTATTTGAATATATTATAATAATTTATCAAATTAAGTTTGGGAAAACCCACAGCAGTGCGAGGTTGAAGAATAAAAAGTGGTACAATTTTCTGGGGAAAAATCTTGGCATTGGTAGACAAGAGAAATCAGCCAGTTGCCTCTAGTTATTACACAAAGATGAAGGCCTCTAATATATTTTGGAGCTGTCTCAGAAATATATGGTATCTTTGCACCAGCTCAGATACTAGGCAAGCTGAGAAAGGTCCTAAGAACATCTGAGCAGTGGATAAGTCAGATGCATAGTCTTCATTTCTTGAAGATTCCAGCTCTATTCTATGCAGCCATGCTTCTGAACTGGCTTTAAAAATTCTCTGACTCTGTGTGGAAATGGAAAGTAGACCTTTTGTAGAACTGCCTTAAGTGCCAGGTTAAGAAGATGCCAGACTTTTCAAGGAAAGTGGATTTCCCTTGTGTGTTCTGGCTTACAGAATCTGTCTCTTTCATTTCAGGAATAAAATTGTCACACCTTCTAAACAGCAGAATAAGCCAAACTCAACAATCAATGCCTTGTTTTTCTGTGAATGATCTTGACCAGTCCCTTGAGAAAGGGAGTTGGGTGGAGAATAAAAAAGTATAAATAAAGAACAAAAAGACTGGCTCATCATATTGCAGTAAGCATTTCATCTGTCCATTCTCTGCCTCTGTTATAAAATATATATTGTTTTGATTTAATATACAAAGTGCTGGTGGAGTAACAAAATCTTAGACATTTCTTTATTCAGAATTGAAAGTAGATAGGAAACAACCAAGGGAATTTCCCCACCCACATGTATCTCAAATCTAACCAGAGATGATCCCTTAGAGGTGAAGGACATTTGAGTCTTTTAAACAATCAACTTCTTTATGGGACCTGGCTATGTTTCCCAATTATATTGATGAGTTTGTGATACTGACTCATCAGTAGGAATGACTAAGTATTCCTATGTGGAATAAGCCAAATCTAAAGTTCTTATCCACAAAAATCATCAAAAATATCAACACCTAACACCTAATATGTAAGTGTGTGTATGTATACATACACTTGTACGTTTGTATATGTGATTGTGTTGTATGTGTTTGTGTTTATATCAAAGAGATGATCAGGATTGATTCATAGTAGTTCTAAATAATTATTAATACCTGCCTTTACCAGGAAGGTATCAAAATGCAAAAAGCTAATATAAAGACAGAAACCTGAGGATTATATGAAACCAAGTAAATCATCACAACTTAAAATAGTCTTTCAATATTTATTTTATCTTCTACCATGTGAAATAAGTATGTCTTACTTAAAAAAAATTGGAATGGAAAGAATCCAATGATGGCCGTTTTTTGTTATTGATGTTAATAACTGTGTCCCACTGCCCCACAGCTATTTAGTGGTATTAGAAGAATACAGAGGAGGAAATTTTTTCTAAAAGCACTGTGTTGAAAGGTTGTAATGAAGCTTAATATAGTTTTGGAAGTTCAGTTCCACTTATTTTGTCTGATGCATGTATATGCGTAAGATCAGGTTACTGAGAAAAAAATACACTGCTCTTTTCATTGCTGAGACAAAGAAAGAATTACAGCCAAAATATGGGGTGCAGACAAGAGAAGGGCATGAATGCAATTGGGGGAGTTGATTCTGGGATAACAAATGATTGATTTGCAGAGGCGGCCCTTCCATCCTTTGGAAAGAACCATTTCCAGAGAGCTCAGTCAATCCAGAGCCCAGTGAGGATCCCTCCCACGAGGGCCCATGCACATCCTATGGGCCTCTCTTTCCAGACCTATCACACTGTATTACCCATGGTGGGCTGTCTCTCTCATCATCACAATGATAAGCATCTAAAAAACACTTCAACTAAATATTTGTGCTCCCCTCATTGCTTTTCACTGTGCATAAGCACATGAAATCAAGAAACATATTTAAGATCATTATGATGCTTTTAAGGTAATGTGGGCTTTAAGTTAAAGCATAGCTCAATAGAGCCACCCACTTATCAAGTTCTTAAAGACAAAGACTATGTCATATATTTCTCTTTGATGGTCCACTGTCTCTACAGAATCCACGCTGAAAACATATTTGGTAAATAAAATTAAATCTTATTTTAATATTTAATTGTTGTGGAACAGCAGTTTTCAATGTATAGGCTAAGTCCTCTGAGGCTCCCAAGACACTTTCTGGGGCCTACAAAGTTAAAAAACTATTTTCATGATAATGCTAAGACATGATCTGCCTTTTCATTGGGTTGACATCGGCGCTGATGTTGCAAAGGCAACAATAGGTAAAACTGCTCATGTCTTAGCACAAATTCAGGAAGTGGCACCAAGCTGTACTAGAAGTTATGTTGATCACCTTCACACATTTGTAAAAAATAAAAAAGCCTGTTTCACTTTAAAATGTCATTGAATAAACAGTAAATGCTCTTAATTTTATTGAATCTCAAAACTCGACTCCTCAGACTTTCTGAAACTTGATGAAATGGGAAGCATTTATGAAAGTAACATGCTAAAGTATGAAGATATTATCAAAGAGAAGTTCTGTGATGTTCTTTCTTGTTTTGTGAACTGAACTTGCAGCTTTTTTTTTAATAAAACACCATTTTTACTTGAAATATTACCTCATAGACAAACTATGGTTATCCAGATTTGAGCATTTGGTAGATAATCTCTCATAAAACAAAACCAAACAAAAAATCCAAGTGAGCCTGTCACAAGAAGGAAAACAATGGATAGCTTTGATGCCAATGACTTTTTCTACACTGATAGCTTTATAGTGTCTTCACACTTGAATATTTTCCTTACAAAATAGGTTAAGCTATTTTAAAATGCAATTTTTTACATTGTATAATGTAGAGGTATGTAAAAATGTGTCAATATTTGGAAGATCTGCATAATTCAATAAACCAATCTTTTCCTAATGAGTAGTAATGATGATACAAAATCATGAGTGTATAAAAAGATACAATATTTACCAATTGATTTTAATATAAGAGAGTATGAAATTTCATTGATCGAGTTGCAGATTCCACATTGCCACTAACCTTTAAAGGACTGCCACTTGATTAGTTTTGAGATGACTTCAAATAACTTCCACAATTATTTGAAAACCTTATAAAATACTCCTCACTTTTCAAGTTTCATATAATTCAGCCAAAACAACATACCACAACAGACTGAATGCAAAAGCAAATGTGAGAGAATCCAGCTTTTATTGAGCCAGAACTTTAAAAGATGTGCCACACTATAAAACAATGCCAATCTTTTCACTACTGTTTTTTGTTTTGAAAAAAAAATAATTATTTTTTACTCTAAAATATTTACATCAATATGTATTGTTTTCTTATGTTTATTTTAATGCATCAATAAATTAATATTTTAAACTTTCTCAGTTTTAATTTCCAATAAGTTAAATACTGACAGATATAACCCACATAAACAAAAGCTCTTTGGGGATCCTCAAAAACTTTAAGACTTTAAGCAGGTCTTGAAACCAGAAAGTTTGAGAACTCCTGTACAGAAATAAGGACGCAGTTTTAACTTCTCAGAGAACCAGCAAATTGGGAACTATTATCCTATAACTTGTTGGTCAAAAAAAATAAACACCTTGAAAAGTTGCAAAGATACCACAAGAATGTAATTATAGCATGTCAAATGCTAATTAGTATATAATTTTGAACTCAAGATCTTGTAACAAACATTTTAAAACACCTCCTATACATCATAAAAGAAACATACCTTTAAATGAAAGTAATGAGGCATTCCAGAAAAAGAGTTCAAGAACTCCTTCTTAATTCTCTACTCTTAAAAAATGGGGTTAGAGATTAACCCTTTTCTTTGTCATGTCACAAATTTTGCAAAGAAACTTTTAGTTTTCAACCCTCATGTGTAAATTAGAAAGGCTAAAGCTATTGACTTTCAGAATATCAGTCTCACTACTATAAATACTGGTGTTTCTTTGGACTTTCTTATTTCTTCCTTTTCTTTGTTCTTTCCAAAAATGTTTATTGAGAAACTAGTCTCAACTGAGCAACATGCAAGAAGTTCGTAAAGTCAGAAACCACAGGATTGCACAGTATAATTGGCAGCAGAGAGCATACACAGAGAACACAGAGGTGAATAAGAGATGTCCTTTGCACATGAAATTTTTTCTGGGCAGGATTTAAATATAAATTCATTTTACTATTATATTCAAGTTTTCCAGAATGATTGCCCCACACTTGAAACCTTTGATCAGAGGTAATGAAAAACCTCAGAGGGAGTGAATTCATAAAGGAACATAGGGTTCCATGTCATGGACAAGCTGGCATGACTCCCCTCTCCTGTAACCTACACTTGGTCACCTTCTCTGGTTCTTGACCCAGGTACGAGGTAGTGAGGTGTCTACTGTGATTGTAAAGAGGAAATATATGGATTTTTTTCATACCCCAAATGTGTACTTATTTTAAATCAGTATGTAGTATTAGTGATTTTAGTTTCAAAAAACTCACAGATTTAGTTGTTGGCAGCATTCATACATATCTGGGAATGCCGCCTAAAAACCAAAATGCTGCAAAAGTCATAGTGCATTTCGGTCACACTCTGTTTCATATGGCACCAATAACAAATACTGTTGGAAAGCATTTTCAAAGATCCCAAGTTCTCTTAAGAATTCCAGGTCTAATTACTAAGTAGGCTGGAAGGCCTAGAAACATTTATGGATATTCACTTGTGACATTGTAATTATCAGCTAATTATGGAATAACTAACTACACAGAGCCTTTATTTTTGTACCTGGAAAATGAATATGCTAACTACTGAATTTACTAGTGAGTGATAGGATGTGTGTGGGGTGGGGGGAGGTAGAGAAGTATTCCCTTTGCATATCTGTTTCTTCTTTATTTTCCCCCCAGGAGACAACTCATGGCCAAGGAGAGTCATCTTTTTCTATTACAGCAAAATCCTGTGATCTTGTGATGTTGCTTCTCCATCTGCTATTCCTCCCTCACTGTTCCATCCCATCAAAACCACAGAGAAGCCTTCCACCCTCAGGAGGCCAGTTTCAACACCTCTGCCTCCGCTATCACCATTGAGGAATGCTGTTACTCATCACAACCCAGAAGGCGCAGTTGAATCCCAGAGCACCCAGAGAAAAGGGCAAGAGGCAGCTGACTGTGAGCTACATGCCACTCCACTCTGACTCCCAGAGATCACCTATAAGGTGAGCCAATCATCAATCATCAATACATAGAAGTTGATGGGATTCTTCTTGTATTCCTGGCTGAAATATTATTAAGGCAGTATCTTAAAGCTCTTCTTTCTGAAGATGGCTTGGTTAATGTTATTTTTTAAAAAGTAAATTGGAATCGATGCTTGATCCAGCCACTGGGGCACAGGTAAGATGTTCCTCTTCTTTAAAGAACATGGCACAGTGGTAGAAAGAAGTTTAGGATTAGAATGTAGACAAAGATAGGGTCAAATCCCAGCTGCATACATTTGAAAAAAAGTGTTTAGCCTTTTTAAATTTCAAGTTCCTCATCTGTAAAATGAAAACAAAAGAATCTATCTCAGAGAGTTGCTGCAAGGATTAAATGAGTGAACAAGTAATAATCCCTTTTGATGTGTCTGGTTCCCTTTCCTTTCTTTTCAGGTGATAGTCCTCTGCCAGCTCTGTCAAAACACTCCGAAAACACATATTACCTGGTATCTCCTTTCTGCCACACCTGAGAGACAACCCTGCTATTGTAGAAATCCAATCATATGGTAATAATGATTTCAGTACTATTTCATGCCACAGGTTTTGCTGTATTTTTATATAGGGAATCATCCCACTCCAGTTCAATTTAGTTCAAAAAATAGTTATTGAAGATCTGCCGGGTACTGAGTTTGAGCCAAAGGTGGAAAACAATGCTCGTTCTTGAAAAACATACAAGATGGGAGAGATGCTCAAAATGTACACAAACCACAATAATATGAGATGGGTCAAGGAAGTGCCTCGAGAGACATGCACATGTGTGTTAGGGGAGTCAGTGACAAAACAGATAGCCTAACATTTATCTTCATAAAACTCCTCACCCATGAGTGCCTTTGAAGTCTTTACACCTGCCATAAACACGCATATAGAGCTTGGACTCTTGGTAACTCCATAAAACACTTCAATCAAAGTAGAGCTTTGCAGACAAATGTGGTAGGAACCCCTTTCCTCATCTCCCACCCCATTGTTAGTACTCAGAAAATGTGTGGCAAGCCTGAGTTCAAATTTTAATATGCATTAACACAATGCTGTAGACCTTTATCCTCTCTCCTGGAGTCAAAATCGTTTGTCTTTCATTAAATTTAGAGAAAAAAAAATGGTAAATCTATATTGCTCCATAAACAGTGTAGCGCAAAGTCTGTTGCAATTCTGTGCAATTTTCTGTAATCATGTATACTTAAGTGAAATTTACATTATCATTATGAGCTGCACTATGGAAATGATTCTTTTAGCCTACAGCTATTAGAACCACCCTGGTGCCAGGACTAAGTTGTCAGCACCAAGGGAAGCAATTTCATCGGGTTTCTTTTTACACGGGACACACGGCTCTTATTAGCATTTATGCCTCCTATTTTGTTTTTTTTCCCCTACTCATGCAGTTTGCCTCTTTCAGTGGAAATGAAAACAATTTCAAGAATGAAAAGTTTCAGCGTGTTGCTAAAAATATCCCCAATCATCAGCAGGGGAGGCAATTCCTTAGCCACTTGCAACAAAGATGACCTCTTTGCCAGGCTTGGCCTACAGCAGGAGGTATCTACTCATGAGCTCTTTTTACATGGGCTCAAAAATAAACAGCCAGTTCCTCTGGCCGGCCTCCCTCCTTGAATGGAGGCAGGGAACATTCTGTACAAGCAAACCTTTTCCCATCGAGCTAGGGGTCCAATCCTAACCAAGTCAATCAAACCATCTGATGTATGTTAAACATTAATAGCTTTTAATTACAGGTGCCCAAGTGGCCCAATTTTAATGTCTTTCAAACCTGAGGACTCAGCACATTGAGGATATTCATATTACAAAGGTGGGGCAGTGCATCATATTACTTTTTCAAAAATAAAACCAAAGACTTTTTTCACATAAGCCTCTACCTTGAATATACATCTCTCCCAAGGTCATAGGAATACATTTCCATATTATAAGTCACCAAGTAAGCAAAAACTTGGAAAATGAATGCCAAGTTCAGGAAAAGTCATACATAAAATTCCCTCCTATCTTTAAGGCTGGCGGTGAAATTTACATGGCTGAACAAGCACTCTGAAAAATTGAAACCACATGGTGTCCTTACTCCAGGTATAGTTAGTGTATAAGAAGGAAACATGCCAAATTTGCTTTTACAAATAGAGAAATTGAGGCAAAACACCATGCGGAACTGATAGAAGAGCTAGAACTATGACCCAGGGATCTCTCAATCTCTTCGAGCTGGTAGCTAAATTTACTTCCAATGGTGGCGGTCCAGAGTTCACAAACTTTCAAGACATGTATTCAGATGAGCAAAACTTTTGCTATTTTTCTACAAAGCAATAGATCTACTTTGAATCTCCATTGTGACTGGTGTTAGGAAACATAATCCTTATCAATTCCAGGTAAATACAGTAATATAAAATTTATCATTAATAAATTCAAAATTTCCCCCAGGGCTCTTTCTCGCCAGGGTGGCACTCAGGTCCCCTGAGGTATGTCAGGTTGTGTCAGTGGAATGGGGAGGGGGTGAAAAGAGGCCTCTGTCTGGGTCTTCTCTATTGCTCTTCCTCCATGTTTGCACCGACTGAGCTGTCTGAATTCCCATCTGCTGAGGGTATCCCTTATTCTGACCACGAGACCCTCAGATCTTTCTCACTATCACATCTGACCATTTACCACTATGAAATATTTAGCTGTACCCATATCTTTGGGGGAGTCTCAGGGACTCTGAGAGGGTGCCTAAGTTCTATCTCCCTTAGATGCGCCATGCAGCTGTTTCAATTCCTCTCTCCCATGCCACAAAGATGCCTTGGGAGTTTGTTCACCCTCCACCCCTGAAGGCTACTTTGAGAAGTGAGGATATAGCAGGATGCACTTTGGGCTCAGAGAGCCGCATAAGGAACTTATTCTCCTTCTTCCTACCCAGCTCTTCCTCTCCTTACCCAAACTTAAAGGATCTTGTTCTAATCTGAGGAGCTGGGAAGACAGATGAGGACTAGTTCTCCCAAGCACATAGCCTAAGGTATTCCAATTAGTACTTCATGATATTGCTCTGCCACACAAAAACAGGTTAAAGGCCATTAAGTGAAAATCAAATACTTTTACCATTCTCCTTTTCCTCAAAGAACCAATGTCATAAAACTGTATGGGAAAGTAAGGAGACAAAACACTGGAATGGAAAGGAAAAATTTAAGAACTTAGAGACTATTATTTTTATTTGAGAGACATTCTGTATACTATCTTAGTTTTTCTTTTTTATTTTATGTTTTTTCCTTCCTTCCTTCTTTCCTTTTTTATCAAATGGTATTAGAAATGGGCATTACATTTTCACAGTGACAGGTCTAGATGCTTTTTCACAATTTTACAACTCCTCCTTTATCTGAACTTCCCTATAATTGCTCACCTCATACTATCCCCTCTCTCCCCTCTATTCTGGTTACCATCTTCACTATGTTTTACCTGCACCTCATTGTCCCTTTTCTCTATCCCCCTACTTCCCAGTCCTTTCACTTCATAAAAGACAATACTACTTATTTGGCCCTAAGGGGTAACTGGATGACTAGTCCTGGTCAGCTACTCTGAGTGTGAGGGAACTGATATCTTAGATACCTCTAATTCTCTTATGAAATACTCCTGGGCCTCAGCAAACTAATTAGGAAGATCTGATCTCGTCAAATTCTCACTACCCATCTAATCTTTTTCCTCTTGTATGTCCTCCATGAATCACCCTTCAACTATTCTAGCCTATTATTGATCTCCATTTTAGGAAGCCTTAAAAAGCCCTTCAAAGACCCTCTACCCCACTTCATTTAACCATTTGTCTTATACTGTCTGATACTATTCTCTATTTGTTTCAAGTGTATTATTGTTCTTTTAACTGTATTTGAAGATATTTGAGAGTATGAGTCATGTTTTCTAGAACAAGGACAGCTTCCAAATCACTCAAATCCAAGGCTAGAAATATTGCAGTTACTCAAAAGTTATGAAGGAAGATAATAATGCATATGGGCAATCATATATACAAGAATTCAAGCTCTTCTTCTATCACTTATTGACTGTATATATTTGGGAAAGTCTAATTATAAATGTTGTGAGAATCAAAATGATAGCATAAAGATACCTAGTAAACCTTTAGAGCTATCCAATGAATGAATGAATAAATGAATGAAAGGATTTCCATGATAGGATGTAAAAGATGACAAAGAATGTGCCAGATCAGACAGGAGAGAGGAATACGAAAGAGAGTAGGTGAGAACATGGCATATTGTGGAAATGGTAGATGGTCAGTATAATTTTAAGTTTCAGTAAAAATGCAACAGAAGGGACTTCCACTTCTGGCCATGATGAACTAACACAGACCATATTTACCCTCCTGCCTGGAAAAAGAAAAAAAATAGGACTAAACATATGAAATAATATTTTCAAAACATCATCTGGGCATAAGCAATGAAAGACAGTGATCCTTAAGACATGGGAAACATATGAATTGAATACTATTTTGTCCAAGCTTAGTACCTTTGGTGAGTTTATATGCCTCAGAGCCAGGAAAGAGAACTCTAGCAGAGTCCAGCAAACTCCCTGAGTTGAGGACACAGAGCTGAGAGTCTGAGAAAGCCACAATGGCTTGAGTTAATAAGACAGAGTACTGGAGAAGCAAGTGCTACATTGAACAAGAACTTCAAATATTTGTAGACAGTATCTCTTTAATATTCAGCAGAGTTTATACATCACCACATTCATGTAAGAAAATAACATAAAGCCAGGGAAGGAATCACCCAAAAAGGATTAAAGAGAATAGTATCCAGCACTCATCTAGGGCCAAAAACATTGCTTGTTCCCACCAGCCAGACTGGAAAACCTCAGAATTCACAGGGCATTGGTTACTCAGAAAGGTTTTACCTCAGGAGTGGAGAATAATTTGGCATAGACTATGGGGCACTCTGGTCCCACCTAACAAATCTTAAAAACAAAACCCAAAATTATTAAACAGTTTCCAAGTAACATAACTACATCCCAGAACAAAGCTCAGTAACAAAGGTAAAATTCAACAGGTATGGCATCCAATAAAAAAATTTTCCCTATGCAGAAGAATTCCAAACTATTTATGTAGATATTCTACCCTTAAGGAGGGGGAAAACAGCTCCCTACTCCTTACACATGGACTGTGCATAGTGACCTCCTTCAAAAACGTACAGTGTGGAAAAGGGGGAAAATAATTTTACCATGGGGAATTCTGAGAAACACTACCTCAGCCAGGTGATTGAGGTTAATGTGAATAGTAATAGATCATGTTAATAATAGGTACCCTTGGTATGATGTGATGAAATGGCAGTTTTCCTCTCAAAAATACATAACCCCAGTCTAATCATAAGAAAAACAGAAAAATCTCAACTGAGGGACATTCTACAAAATACCTGACCTCGAACCTGTCAGGTCATCAAAACAGGGAAAGTCTGAGAAACTGTCATAGCGGAGAGTAGCCCAAGGTCATATGACTGCTAAATGCAATGTGTCCTAGATGGTATCATGAGACAGAAAAGGACATTGAATAAAAACTAAGGAAATCTGAATAAATTATGGAATTTAGTTAGTAATCATGTGTCAATACCGGTTCATGAATTATCACAATTGTACCATACTAACGTAAGATGCTAACAGTAGAGAAAATTTGATGTGGGGCATATGTCAACTCTCTGTGCTATCTACACAAATTTTCTATAAATCTAAAACTGTCATAAAATGAAGTTTTTTTAGAACAAAATTGTAAAACAATTATCAGGCATCTGAAGAAGCAGGAAAGTATTACCCTTAACATGGAGAAAATAAATTAATTAAAACTTATCCAGAACTGACACAGGGGCTGGGCAGGGCAGCTCACGCCTGTAATCCTAGCACTCTGGGAGGCCAAGGCGGGAGGATCGCTCAAGGTCAGGAGTTCAAAACCAGCCTGAGCAAGAGTGAGACCCCATCTCTACTAAAAATAGAAATAAATTAATTGGCCAACTAAAAATATATAGAAAAAATTAGCCGGGCATGATGGCGCATGCCTGTAGTCACAGCTACTCAGGAGGCTGAGGCAGGAGGACCGCCTGAGCCCAGGAGTTTGAGGTTGCTGTGCGCTAGGCTGATGCCACAGCACTCTAGCCTGGACAAAAGAGTGAGATTGTCTCAAAAAAAGAAAAAAGAAAGAAAAACAGAACTGACACAGATCTTGTAATTAACAGGTAAGAATATTAAAATGGTATTAACTGAATTCCACATGTTCAAAAAGTTAAGTGGAGACATGGAAGATTAAAAAGTTTCTCAAACTTCCACAGTCAAAAAAAATAATGTCTGAAATGAAAAGTACACCGGATAAGTGGCAGATTAGTCATTGCCAAAGAAAAGATTACTTAAGTTGAAGACATAGCAATAGAAACTATCCTTCTAAAAAGAGAGAGAGAAGAAAAGGATTTTTAAAAATGAACAAAGTATAAATGAGCTGTGAGATAACTTCAAATGGACTAATAGGCATATAATTGGAGTTCTTATATGAAGGTGGGGGGGCACAGAAAAAATATTTGAAAAAATAATGGCTGAAATTGTTCCAAATTATATGACAAATATAATCCTATAGATGGAGAAGCTCAAGAAATACCAAGAACAAGAAACATGAAGAAAACTACACCAAGGCACATTCTGATCAAATTGCTGAAAACTAATGATAAAGAGAACATCTCAAAAACAGCTTAAGTGAAGGACAAAGATAAAGATGACAGAAGATGTCTCATCAGAAACAATGTCAGAAAGAAGATAGTGAGAAACATTTGTTTTTAAAACAGAAAAAAAATAAATAAAAATAAAAACACCTACCAAACCTAGAATTTCATATCTGGTGAGTAACTTTCAGAAATAAAAACAAATATTGCTTTAGACAACAAAGGCTGAGAGAATTCTTTACAAGGAGACTTGTGGGGTGAGAGATATATAAGGAGAGTCTTTAAGCAGAAGGAATATGATACCAGGCTTGGACCTCCAAAAAGACATGAAGATTTCTAAATATGGTTAAAATGAAAACTGATAAGAGTAGTATTGATATTATGCCAATGAAACAAAAGAGAGATTCCAGACACAGATCCAAATATTTATGATAAATTCATTTTTGACACAGGTACAAATTAAATTAAATGGAGAAAACAACCTTTTCAACAAATGGTGTTGAATAACTGAACAACCGTATGAAAAACAATGAATCTCAATCCATACCACATACCTTCTTGAAAAATTAACGTCAAATGAATTGTAGATCTGAATTTAAAACTATAGAACTTTTAGAAGAAAACACAGGGACACATCTTTGTATTTTGTTTAGGCATAGAGTTCTTAGAAGCAATAGCAAAAGCACAATCTTTAAAAGAAAAAAAATATGAATTAGACTTCATCAAAATTAAGAATTTTTGCTTTTTAAAAGACACTGTCAAAAGATTGAAAAGATGAGCCAGAGAATGGAAGAAAATGTGTGAAAAACACATTTGATTATTTTAAAGCACTGTATTCAGAACATGTAAAGAAATTTTACAATTGATAATAAGAAAATGAATAACTAAGGCAAAAAATTTGAACAAGCACTTCACCAAAGAAAACACAGGGTGGTAAAAAAGACATGAGAAGATATTCAACACCATTAGTCATTAAGGAAATGCAAATTAAAACCACAATGAGACATCACTACTCATCTATTACAATGGTTAAAGTTAAAAAAAAAATGATGATTGCAGGCCATTATTCTGTCTTCTTTGGAGAAGTTTCTGTTCATTTCCATTGCCCATTTCTTGATGGGGTTGTTTGATTTTTTCTTGTTAATTCTTTTGAGTTCTAGATAGATTCTTGTTATTAGATCTTTATCAGAAGTGTAGAAAGCAAATATTTTCTCCCATTCTGTGGGTTGTCTATTTTCTCTAATGATAGTTTCCTTGGCTGTACAGAGCTTTTTAATTTGATCAGATCCCATTTGTTTATTTTTGATGCTGCAATGATTGCCTTGGGGGTCTTCCTCAAGAATTCTTTGCCTAGGACAGTGTCTGATAGGGTTTTCCTAACATCTTCTTCTAGGATTCTTAAGGTTTCATGCCTTAGGTTTAACTCTAATCATTAGAGAAATGCAAATCAAAACCACAATGAGATACCACCTAACCCCAATGAGAATGGCCTGTATCAAGAAATCCCAAAACAACAAATGCTGGTGAGGATGTGGAGAGACAGGAACACTCTTACACTGCTGGTGGGACTGCAAATTAGTGCAACCTTTGTGGAAAAGAATTTGGAGATACCTCAAGCAGCTAGAAATAGAAATACCATTCGACCCAGCAATAGCATTGTTGGGCATATACCCAAAAGAGCACAAGACATTCTATTATAAAGACATCTGCACCCGAATGTTTATGGCAGCACAATTCAATATTGCAAGGACATGGAAACAACCCATGTGCCCGTCAATTCATGAGTAGATAATTAAAATTTGGTATATGTTCACAATGGAATATTACTCAATTCTAAGAAATGACAGTGAGCTAGCACCGCTTATACTATCCTGGATTAAGCTTAAGCCCATTATCCAAAGTGAGGCGACACAAGACCAGGAAAATGGGCTCCACATGTACTCGCCATCAAATTGGTACTGAGTGATTAAAACTATGGTGCTCAAATGGTGGTGGTGTTCACCAGGGATTCGGCGGTGAGGGCGGGAAACCCACATCTGAGGGATGTGGTGAACATTGTGGAGGGGAAGGGCATACCTCTAACCCTTTCTAGGGAGAGGCAAAGATATAAAATGTAACCAAAATGTCAAAAAAAATAAATAAAATAAGAAACTGATGAAACAAGTGCTGTTGAGAGAGTTAAGTGACTGAAATTCTTAGGCATTGCTAGTGAGACTGTGAAATGGTATGGCCATTTTGGGAAGCAAATTGGAAGCTTCCTATAAAATTAAACATACACTTACCATATAATCCTAGGTATTCACCCAAATGAAATAAAACTTAAGTCTATAAAAATACCTATATGTAAATGTTTATAGTAGCTTTAGTTAATAATCACCTCAAACTGGAAACAACTCTAATGTTTTTCAACTTTAATATTAATATAAATAAACTGTGGTATAGTTATACCATAGAATACCACTCAGCAATAAAAAAAAGAATGAATTACTGATACATGCAACATGGATAAATCCTAAAGGCATTATGCTAAGCGAAAGAAGCCAGTCAAAAAGAGTCTGATTCCATTTATAGAACATTATGGAACAGGCAAAACCTGAGGGACAGAAATCAGATTGGTGTCAACAAGAGTTGTCTAAGGTGAGCTCAGGGAGGACAGAAACCTCCCGTGGAGCAGAAGGGCAAAAGCTCGCTTGATCTTGATTTTCAGTACGAATACAGACCGTGAAAGCGGGGCCTCACGATCCTTCTGACCTTTTGGGTTTTAAGCAGGAGGTGTCAGAAAAGTTACCACAGGGATAACTGGCTTGTGGCGTTTTTATTTTTTTATATTTTTTTTAAAAAAAAGTATTAAAAAAAAAGAAAAAAAAAAAAACAAGAGTTGTGAGTGGGAGGAGAGATTGACTACAGAAAGACAGAGGGAAATCTGGGGAGGGGGATGATAAAGCTGTTTTTATATCTTGATTGTGGTGGTTACCTGTTTGCATTTGTCAAAACTTGCAGAACTGTATGCTAAAAAATGCTAATTTTACTGTCTATAGCAAAAATAGTAGCAATATACTAAGAGTTTGTAGCATACGTAAAAGCAAAATGGGCGATAACTATAGCACCCAAAATGGGAAGGTGGAATTGGAAACACACTGTTATAAAGTTCTTAAACTACATGTGATGTGAAGCAGTATAATATTTGGATATGATTGTGATAAAGACAAATAGTAAACTTTTGGGCAATTACCCAAAAAAGTTTTTAGGAGATATAAATAAGCCCACCATGAAGATAAAATGAAATAATATAAAATAATCAGCTCACCCAAGAGCAAGCAGAAAAATTGGAGAAAGGAACAGATGCAACAAATAGAAAACAATAAGCAAGATGGTGGATTTAAATCCAACTATATCAATAAAGGCGTTAAAAGTAGATGGTTTAAACATATCAATTTACAGAAACAGAAACAAAAAACGTAATAGCCTTCCACATCATAGGGTCAATTATAGGACTTGTAGATTTAGATTAAGTTAGTAAAGTTAACAAGAACAATTTTAAAAAGCAGGTCTACATTGGGAGAGAATTAAACAGACAAGGAGAATATTGAAATAAGCTTTCATATGAGATTTGGCTTTCGAATAAGCCTCATCAGGTGAAGCTCTTGTCAAGGCAGAGCTTTGGAGGAAGCAGCTGTCCCATTGTGCTTTGTCCTGATGTGGTTTGGGAACAGGGGACAGTGGACAGAGGACTAGTTCTCAAGACCCAGACAGCTCAACCACTGACTCACATATAATTATAGCAATTTGCTCAGCTTTGCTTTATTTACATTTTCAAAATTTGTAGAATGGTACGTAATCTTTATCTTACTTAGAAAGGATAAGGAGAGAGAGGATGGACTCCCTAAAAAGTTGAGAACGTCTCAGTTCAAGAACAATTAATTACTATTACTTTTCAAAACCAGTGAATTTTTACCTGCTTTTCTTGCTTTGTGTGCAGAGCTAATATAAAATTATATCCTTTATAACCTATTTTCTTTTTCAATTTTGTTAGAAAATTATGAGATGGAAGACCGTGATGAGAAGTTTGACTTTGGCAAATTCTGTGATTGAAGAGGAAGCCAAATGTCATGTGTCACTACATTTAGTAAAGAAATTGATCTTGAAAAATGGATTGGCTTCAAAAGAAATTTTTTAGAAGATTTATAATCCAGTACCTCTTTAGTGAAAGAAGCATTGACAGTTAATCTCTATTTCTGTGAAGTCTGCAACCCAAGAGATTACCCATTCTTGTCTAATAGCAAGAGTGACCATACGTCATCAAAGTACATTTGGCAGATATTGTTGATTTCTATTCAATGATCACATCTTTCTCCCTTGCTAATAAGACCCTTGATTTTGGGGGGCATGGGGACAACAATGTGCACAGTCCTCATCCATGAGTCATGATTTTTTAAAGCATCATTTATCACATGAAAGCTAATGTCAGTAGAAGGGTGGGAGCTAATTCTTAGTTGTACAGGACTATACTGCCCATGGCAAGAATATTTTTCTCCCTTGCCATAGCACGCTAAAGGTTGGTGGTATTCCCTGGTCATTGTGATAACCAGAAAGTATTTTCTGTCATTTCCAAATGCTTGCCTAGATCGTACTATTCTTTGTTGAGAAACCCTTGGCCAAGCTATTTTGGTCTGGTTAGGCTGCCTTAACAAAATACCACAGACTGGGTGACTTAAACAACAGAAGTTTATTTTCTCACAGTTCTGGAGGCTGGAAATCTAAGATCAAGGTGTCAGCACATCTGGTTTCTTCTGAGGCCCCTCTCCTTGGCTTGCAGATGGCCACCTTCTCACCATGTCCTCACCTGGTTTTTTCTCTGGGCACCCACACCCCTGGTGTCTCTGTGTGTCCAAATTTCCTCTTCTTATAAGGACATCGGTCAGGTTGGATTAGGGCCTACCCTTCTGGTCTCATTTTACCTTAATTACCTCTTTGAAGTTCCATGTCCAAATACATTCACATTTTTAGGTACTTGGGGTTAGGGCTTCAACATAAAGTTTTTTGGGCAAGACAAAATTCAGCTGGTAATACAGGCCAAATATTCAAATCCTGCTGCTCCTTGCTAGAAACATTAAAAGATAAACTCAGACACAACAAAAATTCTAAAGAGTTTATTTGAGCAAAGAGTGATTCATGGAGCAGGGAGTACCAAACCAAAAGAGGTTTGGGGCTCTATTGAGGAAACACACGGGACAGGGTTTTATAGGGCACATGCAGAAGCAAAACAAAGACAATGTTTAATTGGTTAGTTATACATTTGCCCTGTTTGGTCTGTCCCTCTGGAAAGCAACTTGTTACATAACTCAGTTGGTGGCTTCTTATTTGTTGAGATTAAGTGTCATTTTTCTTTAACACAAGAAATGCTTGTAAGTGCCAAGTTAAGTTTCACTTATGCTTGCAATTCAAATGAGGGTGAGGTTACTTTCAAGACTTAATGGTTTTCTCTGCTCAGGGATTTTCCAAGCCTGGTCTCCATTTTGAATCACTTTAATGGACAGTAGATTTTCCCATCTCTTTCTAAACTAAGGAATGTCAAATGACCTGGTTCTGCCCAGTGAGGTGTCAGAGGAAGTCTGCTTGGTGTGGGAGAGCTTATGAGATAGCTTTTGCTTTTCCTGATAAAATGGGTAGACCTGGCCAGTCCTGCTCCCAGCCCCCTTTTTCAGCTTTCAACACTGATATAACTGATGCCTGAAACCATGAGAAAAAGCTCAGAGAATGGCAGAGATGCCATCTTAGCCCCTGTCATTGTTGTCATTGAAACAATCTGCCTCTTAGTGTCTGTCTTGTCATATGAGAAACATAAACTGCATAAGTTCCTGTCAGCCATGTTTTTTATCATTTGCTGTCACTCAGCAGATGCAACATAAAAATATCTGAGAAAACCTACTCTAAGTTGTAAAATCTATAGGCATAGACTTGTTCATATTATTCCCCTTTAATACTTTGTTAATGTCTGTAGGTCTTAGGGTCTTTCGTTCTTGATATTTGTACTTTGTGTCTTCTCTCATTTTTTCTTGATCAGTCTGGCTACAGGTTCATCAATTTTATTTAATTTTTTCAAATAACCAGATTTTAGTTTCATTGACTTTCTCTAATTTTTTTTTTCCTGTTTTTGATCTTATTGATTTCTGCTCTTATCATTGCATCCCTTATGTTTACTCTGGGGTTAATTTGCTCTTCTTTATCTAGTCCCATAAAATGGAGATTTTGGCCAACTTGTGATTTGAGACCTTTCTTCTTTCCTAAAATAAGCATTATTTCTTGTTATAGACTGAATGTGTCCTCCCAAAGTTCATATGTTGAAATCTTACCCCTTAATGTAATGGTATTTAGGAAGTGGGGGGTGGTTATTAGGAGGTAATTAGGTTGTAAGGATAGAGCCCACATGAGTGGTACCAAGCACTTATCAGAAGAGACATGAGAGCATGTGCATTCTCTCCCCCTCTCTCTCTCTTTCTCTCACTCACTCTTTCTCTCTCTCTCTCTCCCTCTCTCAGTCTCTAACAAGGATCAGCCTGAAATTCTAATGAGGGATCTATGGGGTTGAAAAAATGCAGGTAGGACTTCTACTTCTAGTGAAGATAGAGTAACAGGCACTGAATTAATTGATATGTCTAAAACAAATAGAAAACTCATCAATATAGATGAAAGGATGATTTTTCAGACATCGACAATGGGCAACTATGATCCTTAAGAAAGGGGAAACAGACATACATTTAGAGAAAGCTGAAGTATACAAAGAAAGCAGAGAAGAAAAAATAGCTGTTTGACTCCGAAGGATTTCCACTTTCTTGTTCTAGTTTAAGAAGCCAGTCGGTGTATCCTGCCCTTGAATGCCATAAATACCTAATTATTTTTCTAATCGATTCCACTTCCAATGATCAACAATCCCGTTTGCCCAGAACTGTCCCAGTTTTAGCATTAAAAATGCTGCATCCTGGGAAACTCTTCTTCATTCTCAAATTGGGAGTGATGGTTACCCTAATCCATGTGTATTTTCCTTTTAAGCTAATATGATTTCGGAAACTGCCAACCAGAAAAGCCTTAACTAAGGCAGATGCTTTTAAGTCACATGCAAACTGATGAAGGTCTGTTTGCATCAAAAAGCTCTGTTATGCATCTCACTTTCTGCTTGCTTCTATTATTTACAGCTCAGTACATGAGGAAGCTGTGGGCAGGAGAGTTGTCATAAGCAGAGATGGGTTAATTGTAAGTATATAAGGCAGTTACTTCAGATTGGGATGATCTATGTCGAGAGGGATTATTCTCAAAGGGCTAATCACTAGAACATGTTGCAATTTGCAATGTTTTATGAGTGGTAACATTTGGTCACAGTTGTTTTAAGAGTGCACATTTTATCAAGCAATTCACTGAAATAATGTTCTTTCCTTTTGCCCACCTATGATAATGTGTTGTTCTCAGTATGTATCTATGCATGCTTAATCAGGGAAGTTCTGCTTTGTAAATTTGTTTTCTGTCCTCAAAATTATTTGACTATCAACATTTGCAGCTGATACGGTTTAATAACTGCATGATCTGCAAGAGAGGTCAATGAACACAAGGGAAGTCGATGCCATAAAAAAAGTTGAGGAGAGGATTACTTAAGAAATGACAGCAACAACAGCCTAAGCAGCAGCAGACAGCCCACCCACAGAGGCTGCCTCTCAGCTGTGGCTCCCCCACCCCCACCCAGTTGGAGAAAAGAAATGATGACAGCCTTGTGAACAGGCGCACCCGTCACCAATAAAAACACTGTCAGCAGATTTGCAGATGGGCTCAGAAAAGCCTCTGAGCCTCTAAAACACTTATCTCACCTCAAATATCCTTAGCTTTCTACATCTTTATTAGGGTCATCAGTAAATGAAGAGCAGTGGGAGTCTGCAAAAATATGACTAATGGGGATATCTTGTATCCATTCAGCTCTTTCAGGAACATTTTATTTGATCCTCTCAACGAACCCTTGGGGAGGGAGTGGAATTATAATTATTCTATTTCATAGATCAAAAATCAAGAGAGCTCTGTGGTTGTGCTCAACTGGGTAATGCCATTATTTTATGACTATTAGCTAATGTTTATTGAGCAATATGTGTTAGACACTGTGGGCTAAGGACTTTAAAGGGATTATCTCATTTGCCTTCACAAAACTGTTTGGGATAGACAATATTATTGTTCCTCGTGCACAGATGAGAGAACTTGGGCTCAGAGGGGTTATAACAACTTGTCCAAGAAGGAGAGCTGGAATTCTAGCCTGGAGTCTAAAATCCATGCTCTCCACCTAATCTTGACCCTAAAATATAAATCAATATTTTTTAATGCCTATTGCTTGAGTCATTTTGTATTTTTGGAATTTTGCCATCAGTTCAACTAGTTTTAGATTCTTATCCTATGAGCTTATGCAAATTACTTGAACATCTATATAGTAAACATTTATTTAGCGCTTAATATGTGCACCATTATATGTGCAGCATTATTGGGGTCTAAGAATCCTACAATTTCAACAATGCATTCTTTCACAATTTCTGCATCACTGAATGGCTTCCCTTTTTTCCCCGAGTACATACACTACTTCATAAGTTGCTTTAGTAGCATTATTTCCAGGTCTTATTGCTGCTTGAAAGAGTTGTCTTTGCTTTCTTTTCATCTTTTAATTTCTGCAATAAAACCTTTTGCTCCTCTCCCTCTAATTTAAAATATTTGTGGTCCTTATGAGTGCTATAATGCTGATGAGCACTGAATTTCTTTAACGTTGGTATTGCAGTGTCACAAAGCAAGCAAATCATCTTATCTTTAGCAGAAACAAGATAATATTGCAATTCCCAGTCCTCATTAAGTAATCCGTTTTCTTCCGTCAGTGTTCTCTTGATCTTCTTTGACATTATGGGCTGTTAAGCAGGCAGAAGTAGAAAATACTGTTTGCATACCTGAAATTCTCACTATGAGAAGGATTCTCTAAAGGGTTGAGTTTAATTAAAACATAGTGTGTTCATTTGAAATCAAACTCTGACTCTTCACCGATGATATGATATTATACCTAGAAAACCCCATGGACTCTTCCAAGAGACTCCTAGATTTGATCAATGAATTCGGTAAACTTTCAAGTTATAAAATCAATATACACAAATCAGAAGCATTCATATATGCCAAGA
>VBSM01002616.1:33086276-33228218 GCA_008086735.1 Cheirogaleus medius
ATGGAATAAAAAAAAAACATAGTGTGTTGTGTTAGCTAACAAGTTACCCTCAAAAGTGCAAACAGAGCAAACCAATATGTTAGCTAATTGTGTGCTAGCTACTGCTGTAAGGCAATTAAGTAATTCATGTTTCAATTTTTGTAATGAACTATTAGTAGAACCACAAAAATGCATTTAAAAATTAAGTTATAATTGTGCATGGTACTCTGCTGTTGTTTTACAAAGTAAAAAAATTCCAACCACTGAGTTGTAAATGGATTTTACTCTTTGGTTGGATGAAATTGTTGTTTCTCTTAAAAGTTTAATGGTGACTGTTTATGTTGATTTTACCCTAAAAAATCTGAAATGTTTTATTACCTATGACATTTTTATCCCTCTTCTTCTTATGATATTTCCTTTATTAATTTGTATATAGATCCATTTTCCACTGATTATATCTTATAATTTTCCTAGAAATTTCTTGTAGTTTTAACTCTGCTCACATATATAAATTATTATAGCATTATCTCCCTAATACAGTGATTATTTTTATAAAATAAAATAAAAATTCCATTTTTATTTTAGTATTACCTATACATAGTATAAAAAGTAGAATGGTTCTCTATGCTTTATGAAAATAAATAAAAAGTAATATCCTGCCCCACTCTTCATCACCTCCAAAAAGCAAATTTAACTTTTTAGCTATTTTCTTGCATGCACATGCTTAAGTCTAAATAACATGATTATACTGCCATTTCTTTATTTTTTTAAAAAAAAATTAGTATTACTTAATATACTTTGAATTCCTATTATGGAATATAAGAATTTAAATCTTGTCTTCTACCTTATTCCTCATGCAAATATCTTCCTCCTTCCCCTCCATTTAATGTAGCTATGATTTGTGGTTACATCAATATGCCAGGTAGTTTTATGATGATTATGTAAATATTATTCAGAGATGAGCTATGTAAAATGCTATACATATATTTGTTTCTTATATAAAAGTTTCTGACTCTGGAGTTAACAGTTGCCTGGGATTATTTTCTTTATTTGCTATTTCAATCTCTTTTATCTACTTATGTTGAACTGCTCTGTTGTTAACTTGTTTGATCTGGGAATGGACTGTTTCCCAGAATTCATTTTTCTGAATGCTTCCAGGTTAGAATTGGCCCAAAGAGAAATTTATGCCATTATCTTGGAGGTGGAGATAAAGCATTGAACACTAGTTTTCAAATATCTTTTTGTGGATGGAATTATGACAAAGACAGAGGGGCCTGGCAAGTGCAGGTTGGGCTTGCTCTCGTTTGCTCCCTGTCCAGTTCTTCCAGACAGCTGGCTTTGCTGACTGACAGTATTTTCAGGCCCACCTTCAGATTAGATATCTACACAGAGGTAAGGTTTTCCCATAGACCTCTCCACGAGTTCCCCTCTCATGGACTCACTTCAATGGCTGGCTGTACTTGGCTTCTCAGATTTTCCTACAAGCTCCAACTTGTCCACCTGTGCCAGGGCTTTAGGAAGGCTGCTTAGAGGCTGAATTTTCCTATTGTCCCCTCCACCCTTCACATTCCCAGCTTCTCCCACATTGTGTATGATTTAATCATATAATTATTCCTAAACACAACTAGTGGTTGTGTTTCCTTGACTGACTCCTAGCTGAGACACTATCACTAATTCTTCCAAACTCTTGATAGAATTGTAAGTCTCTCCTCAAAATACCCATATGTCTCAGGTAATTTATTATCTAAGCTTTATTTTTTCCCTGAGAAAGTCCCTTTTGGATCCCTCTGTCCTGATTCTACATGGACTTGCTGCTCTGAAGTTCTGATGCACTTCTGTTGTCTGGGGTTACCCTTTAGCTATGTGTTAGGAATTCCCTTCACATCTCACCAATATTGAGTTTTTCTGTTTCCCAGATTCCATATATTCCTTTCTCTTGATTTGGTCTCTTATTTTGGTAAAACAATGCCTGTAGTAGCTTCCTGAGAAAGATAACGGTTGGGGACAAAGGTATTCTTACAGCCTTCTCCAAATTGGTACCATTTGGAGGTGCCAATCCTCCATTTTTAAAATCAGACTTCATATTTTTCAGCTCCTTGTCTTTTTGTTCTCTTGTCTCTGAAAAATCTTCAAATTTATCTTCCCAACTTCTATTTTTTGTTCTGCTTTTGTGCACTTAATTTCCAAGCGTTCTTGTTCTTTAGCTGTTTCTCTTTTATGGCATTCTGCTCTTATTTTTTGGATGTCATAACTACTCTTCGCTCCATAAGGAATTTAAATTTTAAAAATTATTCTGCTTCATGCTCTGTGTCCTTTCTTCTGTTAGTTTCTTTTTGTTTCTATTATGTTAGAGTAGGACACTAAGGGGTTGTGTGGATGATCTGGGTATATAAACAGGGCATATGTTCAGGTAGGAGTCCCTCTATGGGGACTAAGCAGGGATAGCATTTCGTGGTTTTGCTTTTATTTGTTTGTTTGTTTTCTGTTTGTTTTGCTTTATTTTCAGAGGCTTATTTGAGAAATCAGATTTATATACTGAGTGATCTTACCCATTTAAGGGAATATTCATTAATTTCCTTTTTTATGGTGAATCTGAAAAATGGTCTTTGTAGACTGCATCCTTTCATACAATCTCCAATGCCTTTCAACACTCTATGTACTAGTCAATTTAAAAAAGCCATTATTTCATTTGTGTTCCTACTTAATACAAAAGAGATAATAGGACACGTTTGAGGAAAAATTAATTAGAATATAAGCAAGACAGAAAATGAAAATATATGAAAAGGAAACGATAAGAATGAAAACATTGATCCTTGACTGATAATGTAAACAATTCTTATTTTGAACCTCTTTCTAACTCTTCACATATTTAGTTGGAATTCCAGTCTTACAAGTTTCCTCTAAGAGAAAAGTTCATGAAATTCAGTGTTTACAGAAAACTCCAAAAGAGCATGTCCTTTCCTGTTTTTAATTTAAACCCAGGCAGAAGTGGCAATATATAATAAATAATACTTCAATTTCTTTTTTTTAAAGTACTCTTTATTACTACTTCTTGAAATATTTACATATAACATTTTGTATTTTACAAGTGGTTTTGGTGATCTTTATTATTTATTTTTTTTAATTTAACAAATAATTAGCAGACACCATGTGCCAGATAAAGTCCTAGATACTGGGGATATAATATGAGCAAAACGAACTCTGCTCCTAGCTCTCAGGGCACTTAGGAATTTGATAAAAAAGACACACAAGGTTACAGTCATAGTGGTTTATTACATTACAGTGTGATATGTACTAAAATACAGACTGACTTAGGATGCTTAGATCATGAGTGTGGAGACATCCCAAGTCTCGAGATTGGGAGTCAAAAAGGCCAGTCATAGAAATTGAAATTGAAAGGAAGTGAAAAAATTCAGAGATGATGGGAAGGGTATTAGGAAAGCTATTCTAGGCAGAAGAAACAGCCTTGCAAAGGCCCAGCAGCAAGAGAGATCACAACACCTTTGAGACCTGAAGTGGTTTCTAGTAAAATGTGGAAGGTCAGTTGTGGAAGATTTGATTTGAAGATAGTCACGGGTACAACATGAAATCCCTTACAAGCTGTGTTAGGATGTAGGCTTTGAACAGGGAAATAACCTGCTCAGACTTAGGTTTTAGAAAGATTGCTCTGGTTGGAGACAAGATTGAAGGTGAATCAGACCAGAGGCAGGGAGAGCAGTCAGATGGCTGCTCTGCAACAATCTGGAAGAGAGAAGATGACCTAAATAACGCAATACCATTAAGCATGGAGAGAAGTGGCCTGACTCGAGAGGTAGTAAGAAAGAAGATCACCAGTACTTGGTGATTGATTTCTGGCCCATTGAGTTAATCACAGAAAGGGTTGACTTTCACAACTATAAGCCAACAAGATCAAGAGTCTCACTCTAGGCAGACTCAGAAGAAAAACTCCCCAAAGTATATATGAAAAAGTTTAAAAACAGCTCAGCCACTCCACACAGCATGAAATGATGCTACTTAATTGAGAGATAAAGAAAATATTTCAAATTCATAGGATCATTTATTTATCAGGTGCCAAGTGTATAGAGTAGAGCCTTGTGCTAGGAGCCACAGGACTCAATGAAAAGGCTCACTTTAATAAGCTCTGACTGGCAGGAGTGTAAGCAGCATTTAGATGTAACATCTCAGTCAATCTTCACAGCTACCTACACTATTTCACAGCTGAGGAAATCAAAGCTTACTGTGTTGAGGTCTTACCTCAGAGGAGGGGCATACGATTCTACATTTTGCTAAACTAGGATCAACAATTAGAGTGGGGGAGGAGTGGGTGCCAAGCCATGGGTAACTCCAGGTCTTCCCTCTTGAACAACTAGGCGAATGATAATGTTGTATATAAAGATTGACAACCCAGCAATAGGATAGAGTTTGAGGGAAGAGACAAGGTGGCATATTTTGGGCAAAATATAGTTGAGGTGTTTATCTTTTATTCAAATGGTGGTTCCAGTACAGATTCGGAAATCTTAGTTGTATCTCTGCAAGGAGATCAGTGCTGGAGGCACAGTTTGAGAATTCAGCAGTGTTATAGATGAGGTAGTAAAAAATTTGAGAAAAGATGAGTTTAGCACAGAAACTGGATAGAGAGACATGGTCTGTTCAGTCTACATCATTCAGTCAGGAAGTTGTTTTAGTTTCTTTAAAAATTCAGTCAAAGCAAGAAAAGGTGAGTAGCTGGCTCAACAAACATTAATAACAAATGATAAAAGAAGGGCTTGAACTCGGAGAGGTCCCCTGCATACAAATTTTACTACTTCCAATAACCATAATAAGTAATAACAACACTAATTATATCTATAATATAATTGGATGGCCTATAAGCCATGTGGGCAACTAAAATACAGAAATGATTCCGATGGAAATAGTAAATTAAGCAGCCTGTATTTAGACTATCACTAAGACTTTCATTCAACTATTATTTTTATAAATCATACTAACAAAAAAGAACTGAAGAACTTTAATTTCTACAAACCTTTAGGCATAAACACTTGTTGAATCCACTTCAACAATAAGAAAATTGTATCTTTGGAAAGAAAGCTCAGATCCACACAAGTAGAGTCACATTATCAAGATTATGATCTCAGAATCATGTCTTTTGTTATGAAAAGTTCCATTAAGACAAACTGTTCAGAAATCCATCCAGCAGCATTCCAGGAATTTATTTTTTACCTGTTGCAATTTCACTCTAACAAATAAGAGAGTTAGTCTCATTCAATTCAATATCACGAGATGTTCCTGTGTTTAAATTTAAAATAAAAATAAGAGTTTGAAAAATTAGAATGGAAAAGCCAAAGCATTTACTATTTGGAAACATTATAAATAACACAGGAAGAAAATTCTCTGTCATATTGTCATTCTCTGTTATATTTTCTTTTTGGTCATCATTAATATGCAAAAGATGTTTTCTTTCTGTAAGCTAATTTTGGTTCCAATTACCTTACTAAACTCTTACTAGTTTTAATAAGTTTTCCATCAATTCTCTTGGGTGTTTTCAGTAGGTACGGGAGACAATTTTATGAGTTCACCAAAATTATTTTCTTTTCTTCCTGGACTCATAGGAGGACCACCTTCCCCACCTCACCTCCAGCAATGTGAGGCAATCTCTGAATGTGGACAACAGTGGTGTACACCATTTCCAAGCCTGGTCACAAAATCTCCTGAGTTATCCTTCACACTTGCTCTATTTTCCATTTGCTGCTGGATGACAAGACAGACGGCAACCTGGGAGTTTCTCATTGATAATGGCAGAGCATCTGTCTCAGAATGGCTGAGTAAAGCCAGAAGCCACTCAACCTGCACTGTGATGTGGGAGAGAAAACATAACTGTTTGTAACATCAGCTAGCATAACTTACCTTGACCAACACAAAAATTAACCAGAAATTTAGATCTTTATTGAGATAAAATTAAAACTTTACTAAAAGACGTAGGAGACCAATACCATGTTACAGGTATAATGTTATACATGTATAGATGAATCTTTAAATCCATGCAATCCCAACAGAAATCCTAAAGTAATATTTTATGGAAATGTTAAGTTTCAATTGTTAGGAAAGAATAAAATAAGTTACATTAGGTTAAATAAATAAAAATAAGGTTAAATCATTATGAAAGAATAAAATAAAAATAAGTTAATTTATATGAATAAAATAACTAAGATAATTTTGAAAAGACTAAAAAGAAGGAAACACTTGCCTCAAGTTACCAAAATCAAAACAGGGCTGTGATTTTGCAGGATTATTCAATAGAATCAAATAGAAGCAAGAACAAGATTTATGATATATAAAAGTTTAATTTATGATAAAAGTAGCATTTGAAGTCAGAATGGACTATTCAATAAATGATACTGAGGCAAAAGGCTAATTATTGTAATAAATGGATAAGATAAGATCACTTCACAACATAAAAAAAATTACAATTGAGTTAAAAGTTAAAACATAAAAATCAAAGCTACAAATACAGAATAAGGAAAATACAGAAGAATATGTTTATGACCTCAGGGTAGATAGGGTTGCTTAAACAAGACAAGTCATAAAAAATAAAAGGCATAAATAATTGATGTCCAAATTATTTAATGACAAATCAAATCAAAGGGGAAAAAGAAAAGAAATTGAATAAAAAATAGGTAGCAACGCTCTTGGCAGGCCAACACTGCACTCACTATTCTTCGTGGAGCTTCTCCCAGAAGCCCAGCCTAGAGCTTGCTTTTCAAGTTCATCCATTTATGAAAGCATCTAATTTCCTGTATTATATTCTTTTTTTCCCCCCTTAAACTAGCCAGATATGTTTCTCTGAATCTTGACGTAAGTATTTAGTACCAGAAGTGGCTGTGGACAACAGGTTTTCAAAGTTGAGAATCTGAGATTGTTAATATCTGACCTGGTTGGTTTTGAGCAGTGACAATCTGGGTAGCATTAAAAATGTGATACTGATAATCTAGGGAAATTTGAATTATTGCCTGTGTTCACCTGGAATAAAATGCAATTGAAGATGTGGCATTGGTAGATCAAGGGGTGACTGCCTTTACATAATATGTATAGCAGGTAAAACACGGGACTGTGGGATAGGGTGATAGGATGATGGCTTGCAAAAGCCCATTGAACATTAAAGAAAAATTACATAATTTAAGTTTTTTTAATTTTTAGTTCTGAGAATGATTAGATAATTATGAAGTTTATATGACTGTCCCCACGAATGTCTCTTATGGCCACAATGTTGATGTAGTCAAACAGCAGAGGCTGAGATGAACCTTCACATGCCTAAATTACAATGAAGGTTTAACTCTCAACCTCCATTGATCTCTTATTTGAAGGTTGTGAAATTTAGGGCATTGGCTGGGAAAAGTTAGAGCCCTGAGAAAGAGAATTACAAACTTTTGTTTGATATGGAGAATGGGGAATATCTCTAACCCCTAAATCCCAAGGAGACTCACTAGCTCCACCTGATGAAATGAGTCATCTCAGCTTGGAGACATGTACTGATCTCACTGAAGGCAGTTACTTGCAAGGAAACACCATTTTTCCTGGAGCCTCATCTCTCCTGCTATCACAGCCTCCATACCTAAACTGAGAGTCAGACCCTAGCATTTTTCAGATGACCAGTTAGAAAGTCAAACTTGAAAGAGAAGACTCAGTCCCTAAAGGGATTGCAAGAATTTATTTATATCAGAAAAAAACACTGGAGAATATATGCAGTAATGAATTCTAAAGGTTTTAGAACAAGGTGGAAATATGCACTTTTGCTTCTGACTGAATGTCGCAACACAGGTATTCACATGAGAAATGCTAACACGAGAAGCTGGGAGTGGCTTTGCTTATACAGACAATTAATTAAAGCCTAGCCTCAATGGCAAATATATGCTTTGCATATGTTAACTTATTTATTCTTCCCAGTGACTCTACAAAGTAACTGCTAATATTATGCCTTAGAATAGAGCAGTTAAATAATTTCATCTATATCATGCAGCCAGCAGAGATAGGCTAAACCATCACCCAGAAAGAACACACCAATTTGCATTTTTTTCTTACTTTTTACCCACAGTATATCATTCTACAGAAACTGTCTAGGAAGACACATCTCACAAGCATTTATAAAGACAAATAATGCTTGAACCATAGGTATTTGGGGATCAGAGAAAGGAAGCAGCATCCCTTTTGGCCAAGGAGCAAATTGTTTAAATGTCTGCTAACTTAGCCATATTCATTTATAGTGGTTTTTAATCAAAACAGATTCCAGAATTAATTTTGACATGTTTATGTCTTGGAATGGAATATTAATCTAGAAGATGTCACTTTTTTCTTAAGACTTTATTTTGTTTACATACCCAGCTGGCACTTAGCATTGCCTTACCACGCTCATCTTTCACTTTCCAGATCTTGTCTCATTTCCGTGTAGTTTATGGTCCAATTAATTATAAGGAACAGATTGCCTGGAAACTGTTTTATGAAAAAATGTGATTATATGGTGTCATCGTAATATTCTCTAAATTTGACAAGAATGTACTATTCAGGTGAAGAAATTCTGTATTTATATAACATGCATGATTACTATAAAATCATGATTAATGTAAAAATCTTAAAAATCAACAAATTAGGCTCAATCTTTCTTATAAAGATGAAATCAGAAGACAAAAATGATTAAATAAAGGTTTTGACTTGGATTGCTGAATAGTGAGGGAAATGAGTGGTTGCATTGGCTGATGTATATTTGGGACCTATGAGTTCTTCTATTCTAAAAGTGCTGATTAAAATGCATTTAGAAGAAAAATCTATAAGAAAATAGAGATTTTAAAAATTATAAGAGATATTATGAACAAACATGTTGAAACTTAGACAAAAAGGATAGTTTTTACAAAGCGAATTAAGAAGAAAGCTAACATCTAATAAACCAAAAAACCATTAAAGAAATTAAAAATCATCTCATCCTGAAGGAATCAGACTCAGATAACTTTAGAAATTGCTTTCACCAAACTTTCAAGAAATGAGTAATCCTCATCTCATAAATTTGTTTCAAATAATATAAAAATTGGAATAGCTGTCTAATTCATTTCATGAATTTACAATAAACTTCATGCCAAGGCCAGGCAAGTCATTTATGAACATAAATGAACAAGTCATTTGTAAGCATGAATGCAAAGATACTTAATTAAATACTAAGAAACTAAATTCAGCAGTGTATAAAGTATACATTTTAACCAAGTAGTGTTTATCTCAGGAATTCTTAGATAAATCTACATTAGAATGTCTAATATTACTCACTATATTAGCAAAATGAAGGAGATAACACATATGGTCTCCTAAGGTAGGAATTAATCAACAGATGGAGAAAATATTCATTTAGATAAACATTCAAAAAACACTTTATTAAAAGCACATAATAACACAATAAATGCTTTTATTCATAATAAAAGCAAGTGAGAGCACTTTGCATAAGAAGAGCATAAACATAGAATGGAACTTCCTTCAGCTTCCTTCTGTTTTCACCCAAAGTGATGAAACTTTAGAATTATTCACACTGTATCAGAACAAGATAAGAGACTCCTTTTGTGGCTTCTCTTCAACATTATGCTATTTTTCAAAAGGCATAATAATTGGAAACAAAATGACAAAATTATTCTTCTTTGTTGATAATATCTACACAGAAAATCCAACAGCATGTATATAAAACCTATTATATGAGGATTTAGCAAATTTTCTGGATAAATTATGAACATACAAAATGAATACTACAATTACATACCAGTAATAATAGTAGAAAATGGAGTGGAAAAATCACATTTGTAATAGGATTCTCAGAAATAAATTTAATTTAAAAATATGCAAAATCTATAGAGAAAAGTTGAAATAAAATTATTGATGCACATTACTAACCTGAATAAATGGAGATCTGTGCTCTGTTTCTAAAAGAGAAAATTTAAGGATATCTTTCAGACTAATCTGCAAGATCAATGCAATTCCCCTAAATTCTGGTTGTTTTGTGTAAAACCTGACAAGATGATCCTAAAATTCATGTGGAATGCCATAGAGTCCAGAATGGCTAAAATTTAGCTATTTTGAAAAATATGATATGATTTGCTTCACCAGATATTAAAAATTATGATAAATATCTATAATTAAGACATAGACATAGGATAGAAACCAGAAGGATAGAAAACTAGGCCAATGCAACTGTGTCAGGAATCCCCAAACAGACCTGTGGCTAAATAAAAATTCAATTTCGATAGAGGTGTGGTCATAAATAAAGCAGAAGGAATGGATTATTGAAAAATAAGAGAAGTGGTTAATGAAGTAAAAACAAAAAATTCTTAGATACCTCACACCATATACAAAATTAAACTCTAGGCAGATTTTTAGAAAATACTAAAAGCAAAACTTTAGAAAAAAATATAACAGAGTATCTTTATGATTTAGTGTTAAGAAATGATGCCCTAACAACACACAGAAAACAGAAAACATGAAAGAAAAATCTAGATACTTGATTAAAGTTTAAAACTTTTTTTCAATAAAAGAAATTGTAAGAAAAGTTAAAATAAACCACAGGTTCCAAAAAGCTATTTTATAGCACATCTATGTGTTATGGGTAAGGAATGCTATTCAATGTAGAACAAAACAATACTTTATAAACTCTTATTTATTAAGAAATAAATAAATAAACCACCCAATAGAGATGAATTTGCACAAGCAGTTTACAGAAGGAAAAAATACAATAAACCTAGCCAAAGATGTTCCCCCTCACTAGAAAGAAATGCAAGTGAAAACAGCAATGAATTATTATTTCACATACTCATTAGATTAATAAAAATTAAAACTTCTGATAAATAAATGTGTTTGTGAGATGTAGAGCAACCCAAATACTCATGTACTGCCAGCTGAGTTGTAAATTGATAGAAACACTTTAGGAAGCAATTTGGCAATATCTAATCAAGTTGAAGACAGTCTAGCCCCCCCAGCTAGATATATACTCCAGAGAAATTCTCCCATATGTGCACAAGGAGAAATACATAAGATTTTTAGCAATGTTGTTTAAAATAGCAAAAATGTGTACATCATATATGTTTATGGTCTATAAATAAGTATTAGTAACATATAGAAACACATAGAAGCAATAAATTCCTAATGATCATCTCTATGAAGATTAAAGGTAAGATCTGGAAGGTGCGCATAGGAATCAAATGTGCCTGAAATGTTTTATTTCCTTAAAAATATCTGAAGCAGATATGTTTAGTGTTAAGATTTGATAAATCTGGAAGGTAGATAAATAGGTGTCATTTTGGTTTTCTGTATACTTTCTGTGTGTTTAAATATTTCATAATAATTTTTAGAAGATAAATTCAACTATGTTTCAGATAATCCATCTAAGGGAAACTGAAACTTATAGAACAGGGTCATATCAACACTTGGAGGGAAATCACACAAATCCACCTTTTTAAAAAAAATCAGTGATTTCTGGTTACCATTGGTTGTCTTAATGACCAAAACAGATTGTCATACAATCTTTATAATTACTGCATAAATATGCAGAAGTAAATTGGAAATAATGGGTTTTGATATGTTTGCCAGTTGTTCCCCTGGGTAAATCAAAGTCCAAACAAAATAGAAAAGCTTTAAAGCATGTCCACATCTTAAGCCCTAACAGAAGACATTTGAATTCTGTTTACCTATTCAAATAAGACCTTTTCTCCTTTGATTTTTCCTCTTACAATGATACATTTATGTTGTTTATACTTCTTTGTAATGATTCACAAACAATACTTTAGGTTTTGGGAAATAATTTCAGAGGAACTAACAATTTGCAGATGGGGTAAGGAACCCCATGAAGTGAGGCCTTGGGGCCTCCTGTGGCCTTCTGGATTCTTGAGTGCAGCCCCTTGACCGAATCCAAACTTCACAGACCAAATCTGGATTTGGTCAAGGGGCTGCACTTGGGGATCTGGAGAGCCACGTGGAACGGTAATGAACGAATTGCTGAGGGCTCAGTATGGAGAAGCCTAAAAGATTAAAAGCTCCAGAAGGGTCAGGCATTAGGGGCCTTTGCACTTTTGTGAATTTTACTTCCTGAAGTGTTACCACGTTCTTAAAATGAATAGTGGCGATTCATTTATCTCTAATGTGTAACAGATTATCTCTAATGTGGAACAGAAATGAAGACTGCCTTTGATGAGCTTATGAGTAATCTAGACATGGCTGAGGATAGAAATCTCAGAGCTTTAAGATATCTCAATGGAAACGTCCAAAACTGAAAAGGAAAAGAGAAAAAAGATTGAAAAAACTAAAAGAATATCCAAAAACTGTGGGACAACTACAAAAGGTATAATATGCATGTAAAGGGAATACAAGAAGGAGAAGAAAGGTACAGAAGAAGTATTGGAAATAAGAATGACTGAGAATATTTTCAAATTAATGTCAGACACCAAACCACAGATCCAGGAAGCTCAGAATACATGAAGCAGGATAAGTCCTTTAAAAAAAAAAGCCAAAAAAACCTACAACTAAGCATTTTACTATCAAATTTCAGAAAACCAAAGATAAAACAAAAATTCTGAAAGAAGCCAAAGGAAAAAAAACACCTTACCTATATAGGAGCAAAGATAAGAATGAAACTTAAAAGGAATATAATTAATAAGATCATCAAGATGCATCAAACAAACACCTAGGGGGAAATGTAACAAAAGATTAAAATATCTTTATACTATGGAAACCACTGAGAACTACTGAGGAAAACTTTAAAAGAACTTAATAAATAGAGGAACATGTTATGTTAATTGATTGGAAGACTCAATTGTTGTTAAGATGTGGATTCTGCCCAAATTTATCTATAGATTTACTTTAATCCCAATAAAAATCCCCAGCAGGTCCTTTGTAGAGATTGACAAAACTACTAATGAATATGGAGTATAAACCAGAAGATCTAGCTGGGTGATCAGAATGGCACGGAAATTACCTGACCAATTCATCCCATGATCAGAAACAGTTTCTGGAAGGAACAAATACTGTTGTTTGTAGATTAGTGCACACTTTCTTCTGTAGACACTGCTGAAGATGCTGTGCCCATATTTGTCACTCTAACTCTTTTCTCTTCTTCCACGGTGGGCAACGCCCCATCTGATTGGCAAATCTATCCTCTTTAAGACTAGTATGTTAAGCTCCACAAACTCACAGTACAAGGGAGGTCACATTGAATTCCAGCTAATAGCTGAACCTCTTCTCCCATCCCTAATCTTATTATTAGGAACAAAAAAAAGTCTCTCTTTGAAGCTTTTTCCTCTCCCTACCCACTCGCAAATTATCAACGAACTTTTGGGCTCACTCTATGCAAATAGTTCTTTGTTCAAAGAGAGTGCAATGCAGGAAGCAAACTGGAGGTCACCGTTGCTTTTTCTTCTGGCTGCCATGTGGTACATTAATCCAAAAGCGGTCCTGCAGTCAACATACCCATTATTGCTTGGGCACCATGGGAAGGTTTCCACACAGGCTGCAGAAAAGCCCATGAAGGGTGCAGTCTATTTAAATTTATAATCCAGTGCTCAGCTAGTGTTCCCCAAGTAAGTCAGTGCAAAAGATAATCGGTTTGGGGAATCCTCCAGCATCAGATATAGATTGTGCTCAACTCAGGCCCCTAGGTCAAATCTTTATATCATGGTGTGAGCCTGAGCTACCTACCAAAATAACTACTTGACTAACCCCCACTATTGGCCCACCACGACACTACCTCACCTCCTTCCATTTCCTTGAACAAAATAATGTTTTAAGGAAGTGCAACAGAGTGTCGTCCAGGAATCCGCAGCATCAGTTGGTTTAACCAGGGAGCTTTTAGAAAATGCAAATTCTCATGTCCAATTTCTATCCTTCTGAATGAGAAATTCAAGAGGTAGGACATGGGAACCTGTCTTTAACAAACTTTCCACTTTAAAGTGATTCTTATTCACATTAAAGCTTGACTAGCATCATTTTAAGGTGATTTAATATCTCTGCCTTATAATGAGATAGCTAAATTCATAATTTCAAACAGATAACAGTTCTCACTTGGCCAAAACCATTCTACTTCAAGTACCTACTTCTACTCTGTGTAACTCTTTAATTATGCTCTTGGTAGTTGGAAAATTTGGATAGTGCAACCAATTTCTGAAAGAAAAACTTACTCTTAGACAAACACACACAGAAATCCTAGGGATTATTCAAAAGAAACTTTCACTTTTCCCTACAGTCACCTGTCAGTCTAAACAGAGTCGTACTTGTACAAGGGATAGAAGACATTGTTCCTAGGTGTTCTGTCATCTTCTGCTCTCTTTTGTGGTCCTCTGAGTCTCTCTTTTTTAAAAAATTCGCCTTCTGTTTGCCATACCCTGCTTCCTCATTGTCTCCTCATGTACATTCAAAACAATTAATATCATGTATAACACAATCTTCCTCCAAGGAACTCAGGAATGCTTGATAAACCAAAAAGTTGGCACTTCTAACTCTCGCCATATTCTGCCCTTGCTTTTGGAGCATAACATTTTGGACAGCAATATGCATTTTAAAAGACTTAGGGAAAGGATACAACCACAGATAAAAAGATTCTCAGTTTTTGAGAGTGTAATATAAATGACAATATAAAAACTTGCAGCTACTGGGGATACTGGGTAGAAGGGCACCAGCAGGGACAGAATCCTTTCAGCCCCCTTAGCCTTAACCATAAAAACGAACGGAGGAGATGTTCTTGCAAAAATCTGGGAAAACATCACCTCCTCCATGCATTGGGAAGCACCAGGTTCCTTGACCAATGTATGCTGGTTTTGTTTTGTTTTATTTCTGGTGCAATTTAGTACGTGGAAAAGGCCAAAAATCCAGACATGCAAAATGTCTCTTATAAATGTCCACATGAAGTTAAAAACAGACTACATTTTCCTGCTTAGGTTACACTAATGCTTTAGTTTAAAACACGAAAGAAAATTTTTCACTGACTTAAAGGAGGTTTGTAAAAGTTTCCTCATGTATCTACTAATCACAGGTACAGAAGATACACATGTAGCCTCTGCATTTCTCAATACAGAGCAATGCCCTCTCTTAAGTAAAGTCCCCCCGCCCCACCTCTATCCCTCCATCTTCCACTGCTCTCCACCAGAAGGCTGTTTGGCAAATTACAAAGAATAATGTGGTCTTTTCTGACAGTTTGGCTTGGGAGCCCCAAATGTAAACTCACATCACTGCTACCAATGAATGATTTTATTCATTTTAAAGTACTTATTTTCTTTTATTCAAATACACTTTTTAAGACATGTAATACACCGAGAGGAAGTGGAATAAGTTTATTTCAGAAGAGAGATTTACGTGACTACCTTTACATTAAAAATATTAAAAGTGACTCTGTCTAAAATTCCCATTGAAAACCGTCTTCGTTTTTGCATATTCAACCCCTAAAACATCAAGGTGTATGTGGGTGTGCGTATGTTTATGGTTATGTGGGTCTGGTTTGTTTAGGGAGAGGTTCCACTTCACCATTGCCACCCACTCTGTCTCAAAACCAAAGGTATTCTGAGGTGCCCCTGGTTACCTGGAAGTGAATTCACCATACTTCAGTACCAGCACGTCTCTCTTCAAAATGTGGCTCAGGACTCACTAAAGGAAACCACACAGTGTTAAGACTAAACATTCTTGAGTAAGCCTCAGTTATGGCAAATTCAACAGCCTGGCCGTTGAGAGAGCAGTTACCAAAATTTTCCAAATAAATAAAGCAAACAAGTTACTTCAGGAAGAAGTTCACATCTATATGATTTATAATACTGGGAGTTGGCCCATTGAGGCAGGAGGAACCCAGTGAACCGGCAGTAAACCAGAGGCCACCCAGGCACTCAGGATGCCTCTGAGGTTTTAGTTCGTGTTCAGTCATCTACTGAATCCTCACTAGAAGTTGCTCTGTTTGGGGAGGTGCAGGCGTCTTATAACATCCTGCAAGACTTACTGGCTTGAACTTTATCGTGCAGCCTCTAAATGGGTTAATATTAACAGGAAAAAAAAAATAGGGATCCTATTTAGAGGCTCCTGGCAGCAAGCAAATAGAGAAAAAAAATACCCCTCCAAAATCAATGTTTGCTTTGCTGAGGGCCTCCTTAGGTGTACATTGGAAACAATTCTGTCTGTCTACCACAGTTAAGTCACCCTGCAGCCTCGTGTGCCAGCCAGGGGTACTTAGCAGTCCAGAATCAACAGGTTGCTGCTGTGGAGCAGTACCAGGACAGAGGGGCAAAAAAGAATGGAAAATGTTAGCTGTGACACTGCAGCCTTGATGGATGAAGATGATAAAAGATGAGGAGAGCCCTGGAGAGTCCTGCCTCTCTGACCCCCATCCACTAACCTCAGCCTGGGCACCATCTCCAAGGATCATGCTAGCCATTATGGGAAAAAACTGCCGCTCTGCAGCTGGTCTCCACATATCATTCTCAGGCATTTCCAAATTAAAACACACATGCCCACATAGACACGCCCACACACACTTACACGACATACTACATATATTGTGTAGGGGGATATTATGTGTTGATGGAGAAAGTGAAACACACTTAGCATTCTTATAGTCACACCCATATATATCTCTCTGCCTGGGCACATATTATAATACATGTAGAAAATAATACAAACACTTAAAGGGCATAAATTGTATTTGATTAAATTAATGCATACACATTCTTAGGCAGAAGTCCTAAACTCCTGCAAATGGACTGGGCATGAACTAATAATGCAATCCAATTATCAGTCTCAGTATCTTAATCAGATTAGGAAGTGGCTATTAAATTAAATATTATAATAATTTGTATATCTATCCTGAGATAGCCAAATAAACTATATTAGTCTAATACCATATTACTCTTTAATCAGTAAATTCCATTAGCAATTTATCTTATTGACCTAATGTCAATAACAAGATACAGAGATTCTACGTTCCCAAGCAAGGGTGTTCTTTCTTTGGTTCGTCATTATATTAACATGTTTAGCAACTTTTATAAACATAATGTACAACCAAATAAAGAGTGTTTCCTGAGAAGTAGATATATAAGTGTAGACAATGAAGAATATTTATAAACATTTTAAACAACACTCCAAATATCCATCTCAGTGAAAGATTTCTTTGAGCATGACAGATACATGTTTATATCTTGGAACATGTCAGATATATATACATATATATGCATATGACCTTGGTTATTTATCATTGTATTTATGACATTATTGTTACATGACATTCAACAAGCAGAAGAAAACAATATAGGCTATAAAAATGGAAGAAATTGTTTTTTTAATACAAGACAAAATTAATGATCATGAAGAAAGAACTAAGAACAATAAAACCAGCAAATGGAAGCATTCATGCAAAGGAAGCTTAAGGTAGCAAAAAGATCTTAAAGAAGCTGAAGATTCTTCACTGGGCATAAACTATAAAACACAAGGAAAACAT
Organism: Cheirogaleus medius; assembly: GCA_008086735.1. Taxonomy (NCBI): domain Eukaryota; kingdom Metazoa; phylum Chordata; class Mammalia; order Primates; family Cheirogaleidae; genus Cheirogaleus; species Cheirogaleus medius. The sequence goes on from VBSM01002616.1 coordinate 33,103,735, forward strand.
ATTCAAATTAGTGTAACCTAAGAATGTGGAAAAATTGAAACAAAGATGACTCCTTGTGAGGGTATAAATAATGAGAAAGCACTTATGGGTTAAAAAAATTGAAAGGCAAATATTGTGACAATGATGTGAGGATATTTTGTAAGTTTTAATGAACTTGATAGATATGAATATGAAAGATGAAAAGGCCCAAACTAAGAGACAGAAATTCTTAAGTAAGACTCTGACAAATCAGGATTATTCTGTCTTCTTTTACAACCATATTTTCTTTCAAAAGGGTTAATAAAGGGTTACTTTAGTTCACTGAACTAGGGAACTTGAAAAGATAGAAGGGTAGGAAACGATTATGTGATAAGTAAGATTATTTTGGAATAAATAAGATAATTTTAAAATTTTTTAAATTTTTTATTTCAGAATATTACAGGGGTATAAATGCTTTCGTTATATAAATTGCCTTTGCACCATCTGAATCAGAGCTACAAGTGTGCCCATCCCCCAGACAATGAGTGAATTAAATACAAAATGCCCAACAAGAATTACCATGGCAGTGCACACTCTGCACCTTTTAGATTAAGTAATCATAACTTAAACAAGTGTTGTAAGAGCTAGTCAATAACAGGAAGATTTCCTTAGATAACATAGAGCAGTCCCTAAATAGTCCTCTATAGACATGTAACACAAGTAAGAAATAAACCTTTGTTGTTATAAGCCCCTGAGATCTTAAGATCTGTCGCAACTGCAGCAGAACCTGTCCTATACTGACTGATACAGTGAGGGTGAAGAGTAGATCTATGTCCTAGGATGTAGGATTCTCATTGCAATTATTATGTAGCCAAAATCAGATTTAGTCACACATATACATACAGTTGACCCTTGAACAACACAGGTTTGAACTGTGCAGGTCCACTTATATGTGGATTTTTTTTGACAAAGTTACCCCAAGTGTGCCTGCCTCTCCTTTCACCTCCTCCTCTTCCATTTCTGCTGCCCCTGAGATAACAAGACCAACCCTTCCTTTTTTTCCTCCTCCTCCTCAGACTATTCAACATGAAGATGACCAGGATGAAGGTCTTTATGATGATACACATCCACTTAATGAATAGTAAATATATTTCTATTCCTTATGATTTTCTTAACAACATTTTCTTTTCTCCAGCTTGCTTTATTATAAGAATATAGTATATAATACATATAATATACAGAATAGGTGTTAATCCACTATTTATGTTATCAGTAAGGCTTCAGGTCAACAGCAGGCTATCAGTAGTTAATTTGGGGGTGAATCAAAAGTTATATATATTTTTGACTAAATGGGAGTGGGTTCTCCTAACCCCCCACATCGTTCAAAGGTCAATTGTTACGTATATAAAGAGTATAGCCACAAATTTTTAATGCCATTTGTAGTGTAAAGTGAACAATTGGTTTCATTCCCTCCAACAAAAATAAAAACATTATAGTGTTTTAAGGTGATAATTAGGGAAATTATCACTAGTGGATGCCATAGATCATGAACCTCATGTTATAATAAAACCTGGGCTCTGCAGTCGTAAAGAAAGGCAGAGGCAAAGGTCATATAGCAAGGGAAATGAGAGTAGTCCAAATAGAATTCAAGCAAGTGTGTGAATGATGGGCAGTGTCTATATCCGGTGGCGATTGAAACAAAAAGAGAAAATAAACAAGAAGGTGCAGTAGTAAAGATGAACGTGAAGGCAGATCATAATTTTCTAATACAGAATCTATTTTCATTCTGTTTGAAATTTGGAGCCTGCATATACTATTGTGTTTTATGAGCGTGCCTATACTAGCACTGTCTGGAAGGCACAGGCTTCCAATTCCAGCACCCCACTGGCAGACACTGGTGATCTGCTCTCCAGTGATAAGTTGTGGTGGGAGAGGGTCAGAAGGATAACCAAGGGATAAGTCTGTAGAAGGATATATCCAACAGTTTCCACTAGAAAAAGTAGCAAAAGCAGATCTTTTTTTTTAACCAAAAGTAAAGAAACTCAGCGAGCAGTCAAAACCGATATTACTGGTTTCTTGTCTAACAGGTGAATGAAATAGCTCTGGAGACCCCTCAAATCTTTTGTGGTTAGTTTTGGTTGGGAAGTTGAAATGGAGTATTTGTTGTTTGTTCATGTTTTCCCTGCTTGTTTCCACAAATAATTTAAATGCATAGGAAAATGATACCTACCAAACTACGCTGCTACCCAACTTGCTGAAGAGGGATGTGTATGTTTTCCTTCTGTATACCTCAGTATTATTTGAAATTTGTACACAGGACATGTACTCATATATTACTTTGGAATTTAAATGTTTAAGAAATTAAAACAGCTATGAAACAGACTATGCTCCCTGTATGTGGTTCTTTTATCTCTGCTCACTTGAGATAACAGGATATGACATCTACTTATTGGTGAAGTGGACATTAGGGACTGAAGAAAGGTAATAAGGGAAAATACAGCAGAGTAACTCATCACAGACTGAAAACTCTGCAATTGGAGACAGAACATGTTAATAGCTGGGCTCACCTGAGTATATGGGGAAAGTACAGTGGTCACAGCTCAACGTGCATCTGCAGCAAAAGAGTTCTTGTTTAGAAATGTTTCTGGCCACACATCACTCTTATTATTCACTATGTATAAGAGCAGAGTGTGACGCTGGGCAGGTCAGAATGGGAATCCCGCATCACCACATACTAGCCACGGATCTTGGATAAGTACTTTGACTCTTCTGAATCTGTTTCCTCATCTACAAAATAGAGATGTTAATATATATCCCGTGAGACAATTGTAAGGAGTAAATGAACTGATACATATGAAACATGGAGAAAGTAATCAGTAAATGGTGGTAATTCCTATCAGGAGCCTCTTTGGAAAAGAACAATGATGGCCAAGAAATCAAGAGAGAATATAAGAAAGTATATGACTGTAAAATCCCATATTCAACATCTGCCTGAATTATCTAAAAACACAAAGTACGGTTTAAAGCAAGAGATAAATTGTGTAGCTCAAGGAAAAAGGAAAATGGAATTATTTCATATGAAAATGAAGGCTAATGAAAAACCCTAATCACTGTCAAAATATATAAGTGGGGTGGGAAAAGGGACGAAAAGCCATTCTCTTAATCCATATGAAGACATGAATTTAAGTTTAGAAATGTAGAAGAAATGAGTTTCTGAGCATGAGAAATTTTGAGTCATAGTAATGAGTGATATCATGAAATCTTTTTCTCATTAATCTTTGAAATAAATTGACTCCTCTAGCCTTGATGGTATGGATGTTGCAGAGCTATGTGTCGAAACACATCGAGTTTCAAGATAGTAATGCAACGGAACATGAGTGACTCTGAACAGCTTTGGAAGGAAGTGAAAAGAAAAACACAGGTTAGACCAGGAGACCACTCGAGGCATTCAAAGTGGATCAAAGGTATTGCAAAAGAAAAAAGACAATGGAAATGATTCAGACAAAGGGTTCTGTATATCAAATTCACCTAGACATTTTAGTGGTTGTAAAAGCATATTCCTAGGTATAGATTGAGAGATTGAGCTGGAGAGAGCTTTAAAACCTGGGTTTAAGGCACAGACAGAGTGTCAAGGCAATGACTCCCAATGGGGTGCTCATATCAATCAGGTGGCTGAGTTCCAAAAAGCCTTTTAGACGTTCGGAAGGGGTAGGAAGGAAGGAAGTGAATAAGGTCACCTGCCCACTGAAATTCCACCTTGAAAGGATCTGTCTTATCTCCCCTCCCTACCTATTAGATAGAAAATCATATTTTCATCTTTTTAGTTATGTTTAATTGACCTCCATCAGTGCACTTCAGAGAGCAGAGGGATGTCAGGATCGTAATTCAACTTGAGAACCGTGTGAAGCAAGGTGAAAGTTTTCTCAACCCTGGAAAATCTAAGAATTTGTCTCACACGCAGAGCTTAGAGTGCCTGACTCCATGAAGAAATTGATGTTTTTACCTAAAATAACTGTTCAAATTGTACATTTGCTACGTTTTATAAACATCAGAAGGGCACCACTGACACCCAAGTGAAAAATCCCCACCTTGGCCAAAATGGTTTCACATAAAAACAACTTAGCTACCAAAGAAAACTTTCTGCACTCCTTGTGCCCAGGGGAATCTGGGGCAGGAGAGCCTGTGCCTACCTCTGCAGAGAAGCAAAGGCTTTAACCCCAAATGGGAAAGGTGCTTTTAGGTTAAAACGCTTCTGGCTTTAGCATCTCTGTTTTCTCTTGAGGGTAGAGTAGGCACCTCCCAGATTCACGCTTAGAGCAGCCCCACACCGTTATTTGTCCACCGTCCACCTTTTGACTTGCTCTGTATAAACATTTCACCCTCCGCCACGCAGACAGCCGCCTACCTCTGCTGCCTCCCTGCTTGCTGGCGTCCCCTCCCCAGGTTTCAGCTGAACGAACACCTAGCAAACAACATGCGCTTTGGGGCTCAATGTTCTTCAGGCCTGCCAGTTCTTTCAGGAGGTCGTTTACATGCTTGGCTCTTACTTCAAGGAGCTACTCGGGAGCAGCCAGTGAAAAGTGCTTTTGCTCCTGAAAAATATTACAGTGCTTTGTTGCAAATGGGGAATCCGTGGCTCCCCACCATTAAAGATAACAGCCAATGCGGTTGAACCCGTCACTTCTTAGGGAGTGACTGTACTCCCCCAAAGTGTGATATAGCAGTTTCAGCTCCCAAATTCTGTTTTGTAAATAATGTGTCATTTTCCTCTGATTCATCACACTTCTTTTGGTCCTGCCTACCTGGTCCCCCTCTTATTTGTAGATGGCCATGGTACATAACACTTAATGGGCCAAGAAAAGGACACAAAGCTAACATTTACTCATTACATCCACATAGTGTGTATGGAGAAAAACACCCCCTTGCACACACCCTTTAGAAAAGACATAAATTTTGACAGGAAAAATATTTCAAGGGGAGCTCCGTGTATTTCTTTACTCAGTTGTAATGGCAAGATTATCAAATTAGTTTGTGTTGCCTCCAACTCAATATTTGCATTTGGTTCTTTTTCCCCTGAAGTGGACTATAAAAAAATGATTAATCAAAGAAAGGAGAGTTACCTTTGATTAAAGAAGTTAATTACGAGTGGCTGACTTGATGTGGGTGGAAGGCTTCACTCAGCCATTTTATTTTCTTCTCTATGGGAGAGCTAGAAAAATGGGCCATAGGCTATATTACGAAGAAGGAATCACTGGAGTAGTAAAAACTTTACAGGAAACTTCAGCTTTCACTGCCATCATCAATATGCAATGCAGAAAATGTTTGTCTACATTTTATTACACATTTAATGGGCCTCCAGGTGTTGTATAAACATTAAATATGTTTCTAAAATCTTACTATGGATTACATTAATATAAATAATCACCATAATATTATACCCATTTCACGTAGAGGAAGCTGAGTCAAAGATGAATTATAAGAAAGGAAATTGTTTTCATTATTGCTGAATATAGTTCTGGAGTCCCACGAGAAGTATTTAAAGAGAGGTAGAGTTGAGAACACGCACTTTGGAGCCAAAATGCCCAGATTAGATCCCTTGGTCAGCTGTGTGGACAATGGGAAAGTATTAACCTCTCTAAGCCTCAGTTTTCTCATCTATAAAATGGATATAATAATGGCACTCTCCCTCAAGAGTTTGTTTTGAATATCAATTATGTTAATTTGTGAAAACTACTTAGAACAGTGCCATACATACTCAGTAAGTGCTCTGTTGTTAGCGGCAGCTATTGCAATTACTATTATTGTGATACATCATGATGTATGGATACTAAATGGAGGAAATAGTCTTGAACAGAGAGGGTAAGCAGAAGGTAGATACTTAGCCTCCTCAGCTCCCATGCATTTCTGTGTCTGCCTGGTCTATAAGCCTTCAAGGGTGCTTCCCTGGCTAATGCAGAGTGTGCCCCCAAGTAGAAGTCATTCTTTAATTTTATCCTGAGACCCTCATCTCCTGGGCATTGTTTTACTGGTGTCCTGGAGAAAAGCTTTGGTAGCAACAGCTCTCTCTGCTCCCTCTAAAGAGAGAATCTAGCTGTCCTTACACAAGGACGATCTAAAGAAAGGTTTTCCATTTAGAACAGCTTCAACTCTGCCATAACTGTTCCCACTCTGGTGACAATTGAGGAGAAAACCTAATAGTACAATTTGTTCATTGCATTGTGAACTGAACCTGAAAACTGAAACACATTTCTGTTTCTAAAGGTTTGCTCTTTATCCCCAAGTCTGACCTTGTGTCATTCATACTCAGTGACTTCTCATGGTCTGGCTAGCAAGGGTACAAATTAACTTGGCACAGACCAGGCAGACAAATTTTCTTAGCAAAAGTTACCCCTAGGTGTCCAGTCACCTCCTGTTGGGCCCCCGAAGTTCTCCATCTGGCTGCATTCTTTAAAGCATGGTCTGAAATTCAAATAAAGTAAAATGTTCTCCTCATTCACTTGCTTGGGTGCGCCTGCTGCTTTTAGGTAGCTTCAACATTTTCCACCGCAGTAATGGTGGAAAAGTGATTTAATCTCTCTAGTCTCAGTAAAATAAGATTGATAAAAAGGCATCTACCTCAGTTGTTGGAGCGACTAAAGAATACATAGCATGTTTTTATACATAGGACAATATTTTTAAATGCTTAATAAATGCCTAATAAATGTTAGCGGTTACTGTGTACACATGACGAACTTTTTGTTTGATTTGGGGATTTATTTTTTAATGAGTGTCTGTTTTGCATTCTCAAGTCAAATTGCACATTGGTGAGGACAGGGATTGTATCCTCTAGCTTCTTTGTTTGCAACCAAAGTAGTTTATACTGCACTCTTGTAAGGAAATCATGTCCATTTTGTTATGCCTCTCGGCATAAGGACATATAGTTTCCTCTACCTGCAATGAACTTCCTTGGCTGTCTGTCTGTCTGTTGAAACCATACTCACTCTTCCTTTCAACTAGGGGGTCAATCTGGTGTCCTTTCTCCAGGTTCTCTTAGAGCAGTTATTCTTATTGCAGCTCTTGTGACAGGATAGGAAAGGCTAATTTTTTTAATATTAATATAAAAAGAGCTCCTTTGCTTTTCTTAAATGTCTTTGCTACATTAGGATGACGGAATACAAATGTTTCCCCTACCTCCCGAAAGGACTTGAAAATAAGCCCTCCTCCCCCTGCCCTAGAGGAAAGGGAAGCAGGTTTTCCATTGTCCAAGATTTGTCAAAACCTCTTATGAAATTTCCAAAAGATAATCGAGGATACACAAGGAGGAAATGGGGGGTGGGGATGGGGTTAGATGCTCCCAAAATATCAGAGGAAAGGGAAAGAACCAGAAGGTTCCTTGGAGTGCAGGTACAGATCCCAGGAGGTTGCCCAAGAAGGAGGAGATCCGCTGTGCAGAAGGAGGAACTTTGTAAAGAGTCACTGTGGGACGTATTCTCTGTGGGAGTGTCCAGGAGCCCACAGGGCCTTGAGTCATGGCCCACTTGCCTCCAGCCCTCACTGGTGGGAGAAGGTCACCCCTCTGGGTGAGCCTGCTCTGGCAGCAGAGGGAAGGATTTGGTTTTATTTTCTCTCTTCTTGCCAGGTCAGCAGGAGCGACTTCCAGCCACTCCTCCAAAGTCCCCTCAGATTTCACCTGATTATGCAACTTCTACACCCCTTCCTCACCCACAGCACAGTCCCAGAACACCAAGAAACCTAAAAGGGCAGGGGTAGCTTCACACTTGGGAAGGCAGCCAAGACCCATGAGTGGAGACAGTCCTACTGGCCCTTCTGTCATTTCATTGTAATTGTTGGCTTGCCACCTGTCTCTGCCCCCTCACTCACTAACCTGTAACACGTCAGGGTGGAGAGAGGTGTGGGCAAGGAGATGGTCTCCTTCACCTGCCCCTCACCACCACCTGTGCATTCCCAGTGCCTGCAACACTTCCTGGCCAACAGGAGGGTATTTTAGTTATGCTGTTTTGCTTTTTGGAAATAAAATAGAATCACTTTAGTTTGCTCAGATAAAGCCTGGGAAGTTATAAAGTTTCAGGTGAAGCAACAAGGGGAAAAAAATTCCATGAAATTCCAAAAACAGGAACCATATATAGGTCCTATATTAATTACTGCCCCATCTGTAGATCGACCATGTCCTAGTTTAGGTGCCAGATTCTGGCACACACAGCCATGATTAGTGGGCAGAGTCACCTGGTCATTAACAGGTCTGCAGAGAATTGCCTCTTTGGCAGGGATGGGAAATGAAGCCATTTATACTAGAGAGATGTGGACAAAGTAGGCACTCAAATAGTCATGTATTGTACAGGTGCTCGATTTACCTGTGTTACTCGCCCTGGAGTGTTGGTTTGTTCCATCCACAAATAGGTATTTGGTGCTCATTATATGCTATACGCTGTGTTGGAAGAAGAAAAATGAATAAGAACAAATGCATCTTCTCAAGAGGTCACATTCTTCTCTAGGTTCCAGAGCAGGATCTTCCTAGTAGTTTTGCTGCCCTTAGTTTCACAGGGCATTTGGACAGCTCCCTATCTGAGCAAAGAGTGGAGAAATCCCTTTTATGCTTATCATAATCCATGATAAAAAGGAAAGCTTGCAAGGAAAACACACACACACACACACACACACACACAATTACCCCAATAGCATAATTAAGTACAGACATCTGAACTATATTTTATCTTATATCTAAACAAAAGATGGGTTTTCTACCATGAATTTGTAGGCTTTCTAGGACCCACACGTTTTCCCAAACTTATCTCTTTATAAGGAGGGTCCTGAGTAAACACAATTTACAATAATGTGCAAAATGACTTTAAGATGAACTTCCAGGTCTGGTAAGGGTAACACTTGTCTCTATCACCCTTTATCTCAGTGTATTAGTTTCCCAGAGCTGCAATAAGTAATTGCCACAAACTGGGTCGTATAAAACAACAGGATTCTATTCTCTCATAGCTCTGGAGGCTAGAAATCTGAAATCAAGGTATTGCCGGGGCCTTGCCCTCACTACAAGTTCTAGGGAAGGATCTATTCCATGCCCTGCTCCTAGCTTCTGGTGTTGCCAGCAATCCTGGCGTTCCCTTGCTTGCAGACCTATTACTCCAACCTCTGTGTCCATCATCACGTGGCATTCTCCCCTTGTGTCTCTGTTTCTGTGTTTCTTCTCTTCTTGCAAAGACACTGGTCGTACTTAAGGGCACATCCTACTCTGGTATAACCTCATCTTAACTAGTTACATCTTTAATGACACAATTTGTAAATAAGGTCACATTCCGAGGTTCTGGAAAGGACATGAATTGTGGGGGGGGCACCATTCAACCCAATACTCTGTTTCTTTCTTAGATGAGAGTGCCCACATCTCTCTCTTGGCCCCAAATAATTGCTCCAGGTTCTTTGTGACTTCCCTATTGCCCAAGTGAAGAAGGTATTTACTCACCTGATTCCAAAGAATCTTTCCCTGGCTTTAGCTCTTTTCACTCATGCTTCTTTTCGTCATTTCCAAGAAGTCCATAGTCCTGGACCCCTGGATATTCAATTATCACACCTGACCTGTTCTGATTTCCTCATACTCGCTGGCCTGTGGGGTTTGTTTTGTCACCAATTATTCAGTCAGCGCCCCAGTTCCCCAGCTGTGGAGCACTAGCTTATGCTCCAAGTTCTCAGCTTTATTTGAACTTTCTTTTGAAAGCTGGAAAAAGCCCACATTCAAAGCCTTGCTCCCTTTCAGAGTGATGCTCTATATTTCTATTTCCTGTTGAAGGTACAGCATCTGCTCTTTATTCATAAAGTAACCCCTTTAGTAGGACTTCCTTGTGACTCAAGAGTGGTCAGCTCATATTTCACAGTTCCAACTATGCTCCTAGAGTCTCTTTAAAGGCTCATCACTCACATGGAACCTAGAGGTTTTCCAAAATCATATCATTAAAGTTTTAATATAGCAAAATGCCTTTAGTATACAATAGAAATTAACAAATGGATGTATTCTTACCTAGAACAAAAACTGTGTCACTACTTTAAGGAACCTATAGGTGTTTCACTTTTGAGTAGTTTCTATCTATATTATTTTCACTTTCTGATGTGAAATAATTATTACAGTACTGAAGAAAAAAGTCTTGAAAGTGGTTAGGGTCTTAGTTGATTGGGTGGTTCATAAAATTCCCTGGAAGATTGCAAAGCTGACCTCAGAGAATGGTCACTAACAAAGAATCATGATCAAAATTACAATACAGAATCTGTCCAGTGAGGACATATAGTAAACACCAGGTACCACAGTTTACACCTTTGATACTGTTGGCATCAGATAATGGTCATGAGAAAGAAAAAAAAAGGTCACATGCCCACACCTAGCTGAATGGAGGAGTGGGGTGCTGAGTAATCTGGATTTTTAGCTGGGAAAAATATCAGAAGGAATGACAGAATATATACTAGACCAGCACCTAGAAGTCCCAGCCATTCATTTAAAACTTTTCACTACACCTAAATGAGCAAATGTACATGAACTACACTTAACACCTACTGGACATAAATCCATTATCTTCAGAAGCATATAACAAGTTGACTCAGCCAACTCTCTGGAGTGCTTAAAATTCACTAATTTCAGACTCATCAATAAGCTGTAAGTTGTATCTTAAGGTTACTGTGGGCTTTCTCTCTCTCTCTCTCTCTCTCTCTCTCTCTCTCTCTTTCTGGTTTCTGTTTTCCCAGAACTGGAGAAGGTGGTGATATTAAGGCTGACGCTATGCAATCCAATCAAGAACAATAAGAAAAAAGTTTGTTTTTGAAAAGAAGATGAAAGCTAAATTAACAAATATGAGACATGTTTATTTCACATCATTCTCTGCCAGACTGTGCGTTTGCTGTGGTACAGATGAATGGTTCTCAAATTGGGATCTCAGGGCCATTGGTGGTCTCATTATGTCCTAGGTGGTCCTGTAGGCCAATTACAAATATGTTCTAAAACATGAGTCCAAATGTGTGTTTTAAATTTATTTTAATTTACTTTGTTGAATTTAAATCAAAATATAAGAATCAATATTTTAAAATTGTAACCTCAGCAATGATTATTAATCTGAGAAAAGATTGCTCAAGATTTTGTACATGTGTGTGGTGGTACGGTAGGTGGTCCAGTGGGCCTTTGCCCAGTGTTCATGATCTATAATTTTAAAAGGTTGAAAGGACAGAGTCTCTCCTCTTCAGCAGAGGGTGATCCATCAGGCTATAAGACTAAAGTCAGTTACAGAGGACTCAGTTTTATCTCAAAATTGAAGATTCAAGTACCAATGTGCCATGTGCGGGATGACGTTTTTGCAGGAGTGGACTCAGATCAGCCCATCTTTTACTGTGATTGGGAGCCAGCTGATTGATGATAGAAAAAATGCCAACAAAGACAACCTTAAAATGTAACTGAGTTTAAAGAAAGGTAAATTATCAGCTTGAAAATTGTGATATTACTACCAAATGGGGGAATAGAAAACATGTGGTAGGTTGATGAAGTTAGGGGGGATAAAAGCATTTGAGAGTAAGAAACTTCTAGGTTTATATAGCTTTTTCCAGAAAAGTGGGTGAATGGGGCACACAGTCGTTCATGTTGGAGTTGATTGGTTTATCTATTGGTCAGCGTTTGCTTCATGGCATTGTGTCTTGCATTACCCAACTGCATTCTAATTCTGTATTTGCCAAGTAATTTTCTAATTCTAACTTGGTTTTACAAGTAGATAGCCATCCCTGATTGAGATATGTGTATTGATGTAAGCTTGGCACGTGGTCTTTAAAATGGATACTTATAATTCATTCTTTTCTTCATTCATGAAACTTTACTGAGCACCTAGTTTGTACTTGAATTGTGCTAGTTACTGGAGTGTCACTGGTGGTCTCATGGGAGATAAATTCTCATGGGTCCAATTTACAATACATGAATAAATAAAACTACGTTTCTGGACTATGGATGACCAGCCTAAGTAGTGTCATTCTGTGAAGCCTTGCTTGAAATAGCTTTCCTGTCCTTCGAGTTTGCTTTAGACTAGTTTCCCTTAAAAGCAGAACCTAAAAACGAAGGCACTTAATTTGAGATGTGATTCTAGGAAGCAGCAGTAAAAGGCAGGAATAAAATAGGTCAGAGAAGGACAAAAAGTTGGCTACGACTATGGGAAAATGGAGCTCAATCTTGTTCTCTGAAAGAGTTTTACGAAACACATATCTGAACAGTTTGTCCAGGGAATAAAATGAAAAAGCATTTACCAGCTTACATCCCCCATTGGTCAAGGATAGCTCCCTGGGCATTGACTCCCCTGCATTTCTGGGATCTATAAAAAGCAAAAACTTCTTTTGATTAAGCCACTATACATGGAGCCAAATGCAATATTAAGTAATACCTATACGTTCTGCATCTTTTACAAAAAATATCATTTACCTATTATAAAATGTACTCATTTTAGGTATATAATTCAATGAAGGTTAGTATATTGACAAAGTCATCAAATTTTTTTCTTTTTATATTTTCTACTTAACATATCTTGTGTATCATTTCATATATAGTACATGTGGATCTGATTTATTCTTGTTAAACAACTGCATAGTGTTTGCAGTAGTCATTAGTGTTACATACTAATTATTTCAATTCTACACTAGGACACGATTCCCCTGCCCCATGGAGTGAGGTATGGCCTAACAAAATGAAGTGTGACCATAAGTGACACATATTTCTTCTACGTTGAAGCTTTAAAGATTTGGTGTCTACATTTCTGCACTTTCTGTCTTTTCCTGTGTCACAGTGATTGGCAATATTCCCGAAAGTAGCAGCTAAATCAGCCTGGGCCCCAAAGTGAAGATGACATAGAGCACAGTTTCCAGCTGAGCCAGGATGAATATGTACCACGAGTGAGAAGTAAATCTTCGTTTATTTAACCTATTGAAAGGTTGAGGTTGTTTTCTTATAGCTGCATCACCTAGCCCATCCTGCCTGCTCTTCCTTCATTTGTTTAACCAGTCTGATATTGATTATAATTGTACTTAGCTTGAATTTTTTGATATTATAAATAATCTTGAAATGAAGATCTTTATAATTACATCTTTGTATATATCTAAATAATTTTAGAATATATATAGTCAGAAGTAGAATTACAAATCGAAGAATATGCACATTTTATGTTCTACCAGATATTTCCAAATTTCTTCCAAAGAAAGATTTTAAATATTTTCTCTCAGAAACAGAGTACCTATATCCTGGCCAGAGCACCTATAATAGATAGTATTATCATTTTTAATTTTGATAGGCTGATAGACAAAATATTCTACTGTGCTTAATTTAAATTTCTCTGATTGGTATTGAAATAGGGCATTTATTTCCATGTAATTATTGGCTATTTGATTGTTTCCTTTGTGATTTAGTTGTTTTTCTGTGATGTGCTTACTCTGACCTTATCTTTTTCCTCTTGAGTTGTTTATCCTTTCTTCTTGATTTGTAAGAGCTCTTACTATAGTCTAAATATTAATCTTTATATTATGTGATGCAGACGTTTTCTCGAACTCAGTCTTGCATCTTTATGTTTATTGAGTAGAGAATTCTAAAAATATTATGTATAATTTTATCTTATAGCTTCTTGGTTTTATTGAAAGGAAAATCTTTCTCCCATATGATTTAAAAATTCTCTTTCATTTCCTGTTAATTCTTCTATAATTTCATTTTTTACAGTTTATGCTTTAATCTATCTGAAATTTTTTTAATGAATGATGTGAGCTAGGTAAAATATTTTATAGTAGTAATTTTCAAAGTGGCTGCCAATTTTCCCTATGATATTATTTCCCCTACTGATTCAAATCCAATCATAATCAAATGATAATATTTTGATTATCATAATCAAAATTACTATGTATAGAAGATTGATTACTGAGACTTGATCTGTTTCAATGATCAATTTCTCTATTCCTACATCAGTACTCTCTATTTTAATTAATTATGACCCCCATAATTGTTTTACTCTAAAATTTTTTTATTAACTATACTTGCAAGTATAAATTTTAGAAACAATTCATTAAATTCTATAAAATATTCCACTGGAATTTTAAGATTATGTGCCATTTATAGATTACTTTGAAGTAATTTGACATTTTTACAATTTTGAATATTTACATCCAAGAATACAGTATACCTTTCCATTTTTTAAGTCTTCTTTTTAGGTCCTTGGTAAAGATTTGTAGTTGCCTTCATGTAGGTCTTGCACATTTCTTGCTCAGTTTTTTACTAGATTATTTTTGACATCTTGCTTCCCCAGGTTTCAAGACAGAAATGAAGTCATTAGGCTGAGGCAATTGCTCCAGTTCGATAGCTCTGGTTTCACCCGGGTATTTAATGTTCAGAAACTGTCTACTTATTTCTTCCTCTCTACTCAAGCAAAGCATTATCTTTCAATTGTGACAGTTTGGAACAACCCATTGCATTTGACCTGCACATTTCCTTTCATCCGATCCATATTTATGTTCTGTTGCATGAATGATGACAAGGTAGTTGATCCCAATTGGCTCAAATCTCATCAGCCAAATAGTTCTTGAATTCTTATGCTGTTTTAAATAATAGTTCCCTCTGAGGATATTAGCTATTAAATCACACTGCGATTCTTCTTGCACAACATGATGTTACATTTATATTAAACTCTTGAGGGCAACAATATAGAACATATTGTACACATGGGCCTGCAGGCACAACTGAAGGCCTAAAAGCGTATGGGAAAATGAAAGACTAGAGTCCTCTGAGAAGTGGAGATACTGGCATATTTTGCTAAGACCCAACAGGTGAATTAATAATGGCACAACAGCCCTTATGGGAGCCCATTCTCCACCTTCATTGTGATACTGTAACTGTTAGGCTTTCACAAAACAAAAATCCTAAACCGACTTTGAATTTCACATTATGGAATGGTGAGCTTTTGAAATGTTCACATTTTTATTGAGGATTTTCTCCCTCTTCTATCTTTGAAATGTATATCTGTTCCTGTGGATTTAAAGTTCTGTAAATCTAATTAGAATATTACCTTTGATTGAGCTGATGCAACATCTGTAATATCAAGAAAGTGTTTGGGAAGTTCCTATGTTTCTTTAATTTCCACCCATTTTTTTTCCTTTTCTCTCTGTGATGATTTTCTTGTTTCCTCTTGTGATGATGCATCCGCAAGGGAAGGAATATCAGAGATTGCAGCCATCACCAGAAGCTATGAGAGCAGACTCTCCCCTCAAAGCCTGCAGCACTGTGAGAGAATTAATTTCTGTTGTTTTAAGCCATGCATTTCATGGTACTTTGCTATGGCAGCTCCAGGAAACTTAATACACCCTGCTTAAGAACATAAATATTGGTTCTTTTCCCTAGTGTCGACATTTGGAATCCAAGCTCAGTTCTTCCCTACTCTGCATCCTACCTGCCCTTAGATGCTCACCAGCATAATCTAGGACTAGACCTTTTTGGTGCATGTTGTACTTTACTGCAGTAGAGAGCATTTAGAGATAAAAAATATACACCAATAGATATAAGTACTCAGTTGTCCCTAAATCTAACTTGATACATAATGTTAGCTTTCATAATCAAAACCTGTTTTATCTTCCAAGCCAGAAGCTACCACTGGAAAAGAAGTCAGGCCTTTAGATTTGCTCCAAGCCACATCTTCAGCTCCAGGCTGAACTGCCCCGTCTATACCTATATCAGCCATTAGCTGGATCACGTAGCCTCTATACTTAGAATCCTATGACAAGTTGCTCTCTCCTTAGATGCCACAGCATGGACAGGAATCCATTAGCCAGGACTTCCACCTCAGGTCGCTTCACAGCAAACCTCTATTTTTATTATCTCTTTCCCATGAATGCATGTATATAAATATATCTATATATTTTTTAACTTAAGTTCAATCCTGCCTCACACACCCCATGTTCCTCCTTGAAGTCTTTTTACGGGCTTCACACTCCTGTGCCTACAACCAAAGGTATCTCTCTCCTGCCTCACTATAAAATTGATACCTTCAAATGTCTTATTTTGTTCAACAGGTGTAAGATTTGATGGGAGAGGAGAGAGTGCTGCTGTTCCCGTCAGCACGCATAGGGTTGGGGAGGATCGTCATCACTAGAGCATTTAAATATTTCACGTATGAGCTTCTCCATAGGAAAAAAAATTTTATGATATCTATGCCCATTAGGCACAGTTTGACCTAAGACACAAATACAGAATTTTCAGTGAAGTCAGTGGAAATCTACATGGGCCCCCTGATGGAAGGAATTAAATTCAAATAGGGCGAAATACTTTCACCAGATGCTGTGTATTTCCTACGTAAAAACTGAAATTTTAAAAATGATAAAATTAGCAAAAGGGAAACATGCTTGCATCATCTGACATCCTTCACTAGGAGCCGTTCGAGGATAAGCAACAGGCTTTCCTGTCAGTAGACTCCTTGACAGAAATCAGGACATTCAAGCATTTTGGAATTATCTGGAGGTTGTTTTATAGAAGTATGTTTTCTATCTCTAGGAACTCAGACTACCAGACTTTTGGTTTTCTTTATTTCAAATTCTGCCCAATCCTTCATGGGACAAAGCAAGAAAAGTACGACCAAGAAACGACTACGCTGGGATGGAATTCCAGAACTTACCCCAGGTATAATGTCCCCATGCTCCAGTACCACGTGCATTACTTCATCCATGTGGTGTAGCTGACACGTGTGTGCTCCCTGGTCTAGGTGTAGGATCTTCCTCATGGGACAGCGCAAGGGAGAGAAACCAGGGTCTGTGCCCTCTGCCTCAGGCTTCCAAAGGGAAGGATGAGGCTGACAAAGTGTTTCCCCAAGTCCGTGCATCTAAATGCTTCCTCAGTCTATCTCCCACTGCCCCAAACCCGCTGACTGCCCTGAGGAACTACATGTGTGATCAACTCCACAGCCCAATTCAATGGAGGCATTCCTTCCTGACAGACCTTTTCTACTGCATCCTCTCAACCCACCCTCACCTGGGAAGGTCGGTGGGGGCGCTGCTGTTCGTTTGACGTTGCAGCCTGCTGGGTGAAGCCGTCTGCAGAGGCAGCATGTCACTGTCAACATGAGCTCCAATCCCTCACTTTACCCGAGCTGAACGTGGAAAAAGCTGGACTCTCCGCTTCTAGATAAAATGCAGCCAATTTTAAGTTAACTCAAATATGAAGAGGGTTATTGTTGGGAATATAGGAGTGTGACTGCAATTTTATTTTATAACATATATAATGAAGTTATTATATAAATTTAAGTAAGCATTGCCCTCAGGAAAAGGTCCAAGCTCGTTAGCTAGGCCATAAAAAGGTCCTGCCTGCTTTCCCAGCTCAAACCCGGCTTCTCTGACCCCTCCCATGCTACCCTCCAGCCAAACTAAACCGCTGGCTGTTGGCCAGAAGTGTAGCTTCAGCCCTTCCTTTTCTCTTGAATGCCCATCTCAAAGTATCCCCTACTCTCCTCCCACCTTAGGCAATTCTGATTTTCCTTCAGCTTTAGAGCCTTTCTATTCTAAAATGTCTTCCTTGAGCCCCCAAAACTTGGAGGGAGGTTCACTCTCTGTGTTAACTCCTAACCAAGCACTTGCTACCTTGTCATTTTCTGTTCACTTACCTGTTTCTCTCTCTAATCTGAAACCTCACTGAAGGCAGGGGCTGAGTCCTGGTCATCATAGATTCTCCCGCCCCTGTGCAGTATCCAGCAACAGTTGATAGGAATTAGTACGTTTCAAATGAAGAATCCCTTCCTCTTCCCCTCAGAACATTCATGCAAACTACATCATCAGGAAATTTTTCTCCTTGTATCTTCCCAGTTGAAGAATGTTGCAACTGGCTGGTGTCTCTGAGTCACCATGTTTAAAACCAAAAGACTTGGATTGAAAGAAACAGGGGTGAGGAGAAGGTCGGATTAAAAAAACAAAACAAAACTTTTCAACTGTGATTTCATTGTCTGTTAGGTGGAAATATTGTACGTATTTAATTATATTTCTTTTCCTCACAGAGTCATGATGGGATAACCTACATTAAGCCCTCCAGTGGAATACTTGGTACAAAGTAAACAATAAATGTTAGTTTAAGGAATGATAATATAATAGAGTCTTAAAGGTCATTTAACACACCTACTCCCGCCTGGCGCAGGAAGAGCCTTGGTGGAGGGCTGGGCGCCCAGTCTCTCTCAGACCACCCAATGGGCTCACGACAGCCATTCTATGTACGGTCAGCCCTGGGGAGAAATTTCTTCCTCTGACTGAAGGTGAATCTGCTGCACACATCAAGACTTCTGTGTTGTATATGGAGAAATTGAATTTGTCGTCTTTTTGTTTTAATTGATTTGATCTGCATAAATAATAAAATACATTATCTTTCTTAAAAAATTAAAACATTACAGTTAAGCCCCTTTTCCCTACTTGACTTTTATCCCCAGAGCCCACTTGTTTGTATGTGTCAACTTGCTGAAGCTAAACCTCTGTTTCTGTCGCCTTTCCCTGCTCTGTCTGTTTCAGTTCTTCTTAGGTTAAATTCTCATCTTCCTTCTCATTTTATAAAGCTTCTGTTATGAAAGTCTTCACTAACCTAGTGGCCTTACTCTAAACATCTCCAAATCCAAATCATCAATGTTACCCTTTTGCAATGTGTGCTCGTTTCTTAGGGGTTTTGATGAAGTGCCTGCCCCTTCCTGAAGCTGGAAAAAGGAAAAATAAAATTACTCTTTAATACAGTCTGGCAATATTAATCAAAATCTAAACTGCAAATTTCTTTGACCCAGAAATTTTACTCACAGAGGCACACTAAAATACACACACACACACAAAATGATGTTCACATTTTTTTTTGTTAAGTACTTATTCCAGTGTATGCCCAAACATTGGAATAATATGTACTATATCTGGTAAAAATAATGAAGTTACTATATTTCTGTTAATTTGGAAAGGTTGCTGAGAGACATCATTAAAGGAAAGAAAGAAATGTGCAGAAAAGTATGTATAGACTACTCCTATTTACGTTTAAATTTTTAAGATAGATGGAAAAATACTTATTTACTTGTATTTGTATAGAAAATGTCTAGAAGACTACACAGAAAACAGTTAAGAGTTGTTATATTTGGGAAGAGGGAATGAGGAATGGAAGGAGGGTGGGAAGAGATGAACTTTTCTTTTTCATTTAGTTCCTATTCACAGGGTTTGTTTGTTTGTATGTTTTGCTGTGAGCATGTGTTACTTTTATAGTTTAAATTTATTAATATGGACATCACCAACATGATGGAATAGGAAGCTTCTAACTCTCCCTTCATCCGTGGACATGTCATATAAACATCTATCCATGGATCAGTTCCCTCTGAGAGGAATTCAGAGACTAGTCAAGAGAATCTTACCCACAGGGAAACTGAGAAAACATCCACATCAAATGGGTAGGAGAAGCTGAGGCACACTTGGGCATGGGCCCTACTCTGAGCACTGTGCCATAAAATTGGGAAAGGAATTCCCAAAACCCAGGTAGAATGGAGTGTAGAACCATAGGACTCTGGGAACAGAAGGGACCGAGCAAATACAAGTCTTCCTTGATACCAGAACAAAGAGGTGGTTTTAAATGGGCATCCAAACACTTCCAGGGGCTACACTTCATTGAAATAGAGCAGAAAAGGGACAGCAGCATGTAGCTCCCATCCTCTCTGGAACGGGCTTATGACACACACTGCCAGTGGCTACTTAATGGCCTGGTCTCTAATGAACTTGTATTAGGGAACTAACACAGCAAACAAACAATAGCTTTTCAATAGCTGGAGCCAAAGTTTGGCACTTTACAAGGCTTCCCCCGGCTCTCCCCAGAGATAAATCCAGGTCAGTCCAGTCATTCTGGAAGGAGTTTGACCATGCACAAAGTGCCACAACTTCCCTTGCTCCCTTCCAAGGGACTGTCTCCTTAATGACAAAGGTCTGGCGTTTGAGGGGGCTTTTTGATCTTGAGTGACCCAAGACCACAGAAAACAAACAGGTGGATGTATAATTGGCCCTCTCCCAGCAGCTATCCCTCCAGATCAGAAGGTGCAGCCTGCAAGTGAGTACAGGCATTTCCTACAGATGCTCTCCCCAGCTTAGCCCAGAGAGAATGGGAGATAAATGCCCACACCCAGTCTCACAATGCCTCACCATGAAAACAGAAAGAACTAGAACTCACATTAAATAATCCAACTTTTCCAGTTACATCTAAAGAGGCTGGCACCCATCATTCAAGTCTCAAGGTACTGACAACATGTGGAATATCTTAAATTCTAGGAGGTCACCAAAAATAGAGATAGCCATATGAACAAAAACAAAGATTAGAAAGGCACCTTGAAATCTCTGGCTGGATAGATTAGTGAAAACCTTCTACTGATATGATATGGATGTTTGGCCCCTCCAAATCTCATATTGAAATTTGATTCCCAGTGTTGGAGGTGGAACCTGATGAGAGGTGTTTGAGACATGAAGGGCAAATCCTTCATGAATGGCTTGGTGCCCTCCCTGAGATTATGAGCCTTTGTTTTATTAGTTCATGTGAGAGCTGGTTGTTTGAAAGACCTGGCACCACCTTCTCCTTCTCTTGTGCCTTCTCTTACCATGTGACATACCTGTCCTCCTTCACTTCCTACTTTAATTGGAAGCTCCCTATAACCCTCACCAAAAGCACATACTGGTACCATGCTTCTTGTACAGTCTGCAGAGCCATGAGCCAAATAAAACTCTTTTCTTTATAAATTAACCAGTCATAGGTATTGTCTTTATAACAACACAAAATGGACTAATACACCTACAGAAGGCCAGTCTAACAAGACACAGAAAGGTAGGTGTCTTATTTAATGTGCAGAAACCAAAACAGAGAATCAAAGAAAATGAAGAAACAGGGGAATGTTCTAAACAAAAGAATAAAGTAAATATCCAGAAAACAACCCAAATGAATTGGTGTTTTGTGGTTTACTAAACAGACAATTCAAAATAACAGTCAGAAGGATGCTCACAGAGTTCAAGACAACAACGCAAGAACAAGTGTAGAATGCCAACAAAAAGATAGAATGTATTAAAAAGTACCAAATGGAAAAATGATAGATCTGAACAATGCTATGACCAAAGTAAAAAATTTAATAAAGGAGTTCAACAGCAGACTAGATCCATCAGAAGAAAG
Organism: Cheirogaleus medius; assembly: GCA_008086735.1. Lineage (NCBI taxonomy): Eukaryota > Metazoa > Chordata > Mammalia > Primates > Cheirogaleidae > Cheirogaleus > Cheirogaleus medius. Next base: position 33,124,874 of record VBSM01002616.1, read on the forward strand.
GATCAGTGGACTTGAAGACAGATCACTGGAAATCATTCTATTTAAAGATTAAAGGGACAAAAATTAAGAGTAAATATACCTTAGAGACTTATGGGACACCATGAAGCAGAACAACTTACATATAATTGGCATGTCAAAAGAAGAAGAAGGAGAGAAAGGAGCATAAAACATATTCAAAGAAATAATGGCAGAAAACTTCTAAAGTCTGTAGAAGAAATTAGAAAGCTAGATGCAGAAAGCCCATAGGGCACCAAATAAGATGAACACAAAGAGGCCTACACAACAACATATCATAGTCAAATTGTCAAAAGTTAAAGATAAAGAAAGAATGTGGAAAGCAGCAAGGAAAAAGTGAATCATCACATATAAGGGAACTCCCACAAGACTATCAGTGAACTTCTCAGCAGAAACCTTGCAAACCAGAGGGAGTGGGGTGATAGATTCAAAATCCTGAAAGAAAAAGACTGTCAACTAAGAATACTATATCTAGCAATCCTGTCTTTAAGAAAAAATAAAGGAGTGATATAAACTTCCTCCAAAAAACAAATGTTGAGAGCATTTATCATCACAAGACCTGCATCACACACACACAAAAAAATGCTAAAGTAAGTTCTTCAAGCTGAAGGAAGAGGACACTAATTAGTAACAAAATTATATGAAAGTACAAAACTCGCTGGTAAGAGTAAGTACATTGTAAAATCCAAAACATTCTAATATTGTAATGGTGGTGAGTAAATCAATTATATACCTAGTATAAAGGTTAAAAAGCAAAACTATTAAAAATAATTAAAGCTACAATAATTTGTTAAAGGAAGCATATTATAAAAAAGATATAAAATATAACATTATAAAAAACATGAGAGGAGGGTGAGCAAAAGTGGAAAGTTCGTATGTGTGATCAAAATTAAGCTGTTATCAGCTTAAATTGACCTGTTACAAGTATAAGGTGCATTATGTAAGCCTCAGGGTAACCACAAAGGAAATATCTTAATAGATATACAAAAGATAAGAAGAAAAGAACCAAAGCATATTACCAAACTAAAGAGAAGAAAGCAAGAGAGGAAGAAGGGAACAAATATTTATACACAAATAGAAAAAGTAATAAAATGGCAGAAGTAAGTCCATACCTATCATTAATAACCTTGAATGTAAATGGATAAAATTCTCAAATTCAAAGATATTGGATCAAAAAGCAAAATCCAATAATAGGCTGTCTACAAGAGACTCACTTCTCCCATAAGAACACATATAGGCTGAAACTGAAGAGATGAAGAAAAGATATTACATGCAAATGGAAACCAAGAGAGAGCAGGATTAGCTATACTTATATCAGATAAAGTAGATTTTAAGTCAAAAAATGTAAAAAGAAAGAAAAAAGTCATTATATCAATGAAAAAGGGGTCAATTCATCATGAAGATATAACAATTATAAATATTTACTCACCCAATACTGGAGAACCCAAATATATTAAACAAATATTATTAGATCTAAAAGGAGAGATAGATTGCAATCAATAATAGTAGGGGACTTCAATATCCTACTTTTAGCAATGGACAGATTATCTAGCAAGAAAATTAACCATAACAACAACAACAACAAAAACAGAATTAAACTTTAGATCAAATGAACCTAACAGAAATACAAAGGATCACTAAAGACTTTTATGAACAACTATATGACAACATATTGGAAACCTAGAACAAATGTATAAATTCCTGGACACCATACAACCTACCAAGATTGAACCAAAAATAAATAGAAAAACCAAGAATAAGTAATAAGATTGAATCAGTAATTTTTTAAAAAATCTCCCAACAAAGAAATGTCCAGGACTGAATAGCTTTACTCCTGAATTCTATCAAACATTTAAAGAACTAATGCCAATTCTTATCAAACTATTTCAAAAAATTAAAGAAAAGAGATTTCTTCCAAACTCATTTTACAAAGCCAGCATTACCCTGATACCAAAACAAGACAAGGACACAACAACAACAACAAAAAGAAACCTTCAGGCCAACATCCCTGATGAACTTAAATGCAAAAATTCTCAACAAAATCAAACAAAGCAAATCCAACAGCGCATCAAAAAGATTATACATCATAATCAAGTGTGATTTTCCCCAGAGATGCAAGGATGGTTCAACATATGTGAATCAATCAATGTAACACATCCAATTATCACAACAAAGGACAAAAACCATGTAATCATCTCAATAGATGCAGAAAAAGCATTTGATTAAATTCCACATTGTTTATGGTAAAACTCTCAACAAATTAAGGATAGAAGGAGCAGACTGCAACACAAGAAGGGCCACATATGACAAACTCACAGCTCTCATCATAACGAATGGGAGAAGGCAAGAGCCTTTCACCTAAGATCTTAAATAACACAAGGATGTCCACTTTCAAGACTTTTATTCAGCATAGTACTGAAAATCCTAGCCAGAACAATTAGGCAAGAGAAAGAAATAAATGGCATCTAACTTGTAAAGGAGGAAGTTAAGTTGTCGTTGTGTGCAGAATTTAATCTTCAGAAAAACTTAGACTCCACATACACTTAAAAAAAACTATTAGAACTGACAAATAAATTCAGTAAAGTTCAGGATACAAAAATCAACAAACAAAAATTACTAGCATTTCTATATAACAAAAGAAAACAATCTGAAAAAGATATCAAGAAAACAATTCCATTCAGAATTGCTACAAAAAATAAAATAAAATGTGTTGGAATAAATTTAACCAAAGAGGTAAAAGTTTTCTGCAATGGAAACTATAAAACACTGATGAAAGAAATTGAAGTGGACATACAAAAAAATGAAAATATATCCCATGTTCATGGATCAGAAGAATAAATATTGTTAAAATGTTTATACTTCCCAAAACAATCTACTGATTCAATGCAATCCCTATTAAAACACCAATGACATGCTTCACAGAGAGAGAAAAAATAATATCCAAATTTGTATGGAACCACAAAAGACCTCAAATAGCCACAACAATACTGAGCAAAAAGAACAAAGCTGGAGGTATCACATTATCTAACTTCAAAGTATACTAAAAAGCCATAGTAACCAAAACAGTGTGGTATTGGCATACGAACAGACACACAGACCAATAGAACAGAATAGAGAGCCCAGAAATAAATTTGCACACTGACAGACAACTGATTTTTGACAAAGGCACCAAGAACGTGCATTGGGGAAATGATATTCTCTTCAATAAATGGTGCTTGGAAAACTGGATATCCATATGCAGAAGAATGAAGCTAGATTTCCATATCTTTCACCATATACAAAAATCATATCTATGGATACACTAAAAATTATTGACGTGTATACTTTAAACTGTTGAATTCTGAATTTGAATAATATTTGAATAATATCTCAATAAAGTTTAAAAATTAAAATACATAAATAGAGGAATAAAATTTTGGGCATGAGTATAAGTGAGTATCTTTTCACTTTTCACTCACTGTAAATTAAAATGACAAGCATTATCCTGACTGTGCTTACAAGTCTTCTCAGAATCTAGACATAGTCAAACTTCGTTGTAATTAAACATAAATTTAAGGATTGATAACAGAGCTATATATCCCTTGCTTCTTCTAGTTTTGGGGTTTTTAAAATTTTGTATTGATTATGCAAGATTTAAGTGTAGTATATGGATTACTAATTTTCTTCCAGAATCTAGTCACACATTCCTTTATAGGCTATAACTGGAATGTATTATCACAATAGTGGCAATCTCATCTGAAAGATTTCCCATCTGAAATATTTTATTTCTAAATGAATTAAAGAAATTCTATTTCAAATAAATGAATAAATTTAACTAAATTTTTTTCTCTCAGCATTAAACCATAAAGATAAACACACAGACATTTGAGCAAAAAACAAGTACATATTTTTAAGGTATATAGAATCTCATAAAATAGATTAACATTTTTAAAGGACCGTCAGTCAGAGAAAAATCAGACAAGGAAACTAGAGAAGAAAAGCATCAAAGAGACAAATAATTGCAGTAATGATCCAAGCATAGTGAAAAGGAAACGAAATGGACTTCAAATATCCCCACGCCATTGGTAATGCCACACCCATAATGGTGATGATCATCGGTGTATTTGGATCCATTAGGAAGACCTTCTCAAGTATGAGTTAATTGCAGATGATTTCTTTTAGCTGGTGCCATGAACTCCAATGACTATGGAGTTAGAGTAACCAAGAATGGGGGGAGGTAAAGTATTAAGAATTGAAGTAGTGTTCATCGTGGAGCTGGATGAATGGAGAATTGAAATACAAAGCACCAGAGCGATGACTGTTTGAGCTGGCTTACACTCTCTTGTTTTGAATTAGTATTAATTTCATCTCCCCAGGCACAAAGCATGCTTCTTAAAAGAATAAAGAGGTTACATGTCTTGAGTGTCTGCTAATAACTTACACAACTACATAACCCTTGCATTGAAGACATCCCAGCCATAAAGTTCCAAGGTACTTTTTGTCATGGTCTGTGTTGGTACAATAATGCTATTGTTTTTTGTTAATTCCTGAAAAATAATTCACTTAGGTAAAAATTCTGTTTTACTCTACTGGCAAGCTAACAAGTTAGCTTGTTTACTGTTTTGTGGTTGCTGGAAGAAGACATCAAATTTATGAATCAGAAATAAAGGATTTTATTACTCACCACACAGTAAGCAGCATAAACTTAATATTGGTTTGCATTGATTGCCTATGTCTCTTAAGTCCCATGGGTGACACAATGGGACTAGATGCACTTCTACATATGCATTTTGTTTCATTACAGAAGAGAAACAATGAGCTTGAGGTATTTAGCATTTTTATAGGGTTTGGTAAGTAAGACTACTCTTTATCTGAAGGGAGATGTTGTCTCATCCCTCAAGGTCACCACTGCAAATACAACCCTGAGACGACACTCACCATAAATGTAACCACAACACTAGACTATGAGACATTTGAGAAATGGCCCAGGTAAAGAGTGATCAGGGCACTGTGTTCTTGGCATACCCAGTGAGAATGTGCAGGGATACCCAGGGCCCTTGGAAGATTGGCTGTCCCGATACTTTCTAGCTGGAGGAAAGGTAGGGAGGTAAAAGGATGGCTTATAATTCTCTACTCATAACTCAATATTATAGGAAGAGAATTAAACAAAACAAATCAAATCCAATCAAAACCCATCACTGACGACAAAATACCAGAGCTACTGTTTGCATGTGGTAATGACAGTCCAACCATGTGTCAAGCCTCTGGAATATCTCCTATCGTATCTCCCACAGGGGTATCTTTCCAGGTGCTCAGAATCAAGGAAAGGAAGTGAGGAGATAAAGGAGCCTCATGAGCCACCAGACCCATCCCTAGTCTCTGCCTGTACCCTCAACTCAAGGGTCCTCTGACACTGGACCCTCTGTTGGCTTCTGCCAGTGAACCCCTTCCATGTCTTCTCTCGGGCATCCTTTCCTTAGGTCCTATGTTTTCTTATAGCAGTCGCAGTCCTTTCTCAGAACAACCAATATATCTAAGCCTAGATCTTTATTTTCTCTCAACGGTGCCTCCACTGAAATTTGTCCTTAACATATTTCTAGTATAGCATCTCTACTACTAATTTTTGGATTAATACATGATTCTCTAATGTGGTCCTCAGCCCCCAAGAATCACAACAGGCCTCCCAATGTGCCCACATATAATACCTTTCTTCTATTTTTAAGTGCATAGACTTTACTTATTCAAATGACTTGGGAATGTTATTTATAACCACGACCATAATAATAGCTATGCATATGAAGCCGACTGTGTACCAAGTACTTCTCTATAAGCTTTAATCCTCCTAACAGCCTAATGGTATAGGAATTGTTAATATCCCTATTTTACAGAAAAATAAACTGAAGTACTAGAAGATGAAATAACTCTAAATGGCAGAGCCAGGATTCGAACTCAGGTAGTTGGGTTCAAGGGTCCGCAATCTTAATGACAAGCAAAATTACCTCTCTAAGATATTAAAATTTAGTAATATTTTAATTATAGTATTCTCTCTAATTCTTTGTTCTTATCATTTTCTTTTCTCACTACAAAAGTAGGAACCGTTAGATAATGAGGTTGGTGATCTTTTTGCCTGTTATATGTGTGTCAAGTTGAGAAAACTTTTTGAAAACCACAAGACTAAATGATGAGATATTTGTAAACAGAGTATATGTCTTAAATCCCTACCTCCAAGTGCCTGGTAGAGTGCCTGCCATATAGAAGAATCTCAAAGAAGGAAGGAGGTAGAAAGAGAAAGAAAAGGCTCAGAGAAGACAAAAGGGGAGGAGAAGGGAAAGGGAGGCAGTATGGGAGAAAGAAAGAAAATTTGAAAGGAAGGGAAAAATAACCCTAATAATCACATTTACTACAGACAACTATTTGTTGATTGGTCCACTATTAGTACCAAAATGACCAGAAAGGCAGTCTCTGTTCAAGAAAAGGAGGTGCTGGGTGATTAGATGTTATTTGACCATGGGCCGTTTAACTTGGCTCTCTCAAACTACTTTTTTCATTGTCTTTTTAGATTTGCTTTTTGCCAATGCACATAAATGAAAAGAATAGAATAGAAGGTAAGATGTTGTCCTACAAGATCCCAAAACCATGGAGTTAGAGTATTTTTAACAAAGTGGGAAATAACTGATTACTATACAGCAAAACTAGAAATAGAGCCATCCCTAGCACTGTGCTTTATCTAATATAGCCAGAGTTTTATTATGCAAAATAGCAGAGTAAGCCAATCTCATTCTAGATATACGTTTTCAAAAGCAAAGGAATCACTGCTCCCTTAAAAAAAAAAAAAGGAACCAAACAAACAAAACACAATGCCAGCAATCCAACATCCATGAACAGCCCTAAAATAACAAACTAATGTGGACAGATTTTGTTTTTAAAGGAAATCATTTTTAAAGATTATTTTTTTTATTTGCAAGGAAACTAATTTATTCTCAGAGTTTCCAAGAGTTTCATATAAAAAACAGTGACTACATGTTTTGTTAAAACAAGAAAAAAATAGCCTTATAGTTTTTATAACTATTTTCAAAAGGAAGTTGCCTAGCCTCATGAACTGCATCTTGGATTGGGAATCAGGAAGTTCAATTTTGTTCTTCCTCAAACACTGTCTTGCTGTGTGGCCTTGGATAAATTACTTACCCTCTCTGTTTTTCCTCATTTAAAAAAAAACCCGGAGATTATACTAACTGCACAGAAGAGGTATTGTGTTAACCAGTGGATTAGTGACAAGAATAGAATCATTCAAGTATGAACAAAGAAGGGCTGTGTATAACCTGAAACAGACATTTTAGAGTAGTTGAGAACAGTTTCCTCATTAGATAAATAAGATAGTTTGACTAGTCGATTTTTAAAATGAATTCCAATTACTCTAAAAGCCATATTTCTAAAACAACCCCAGAAAATTCATAATTCACTTTTGATTTTGAAACTGTCTATCCTTTTCCAGAGTTTCCAAATGAGGATCATCTATTTTTAAAAAAATTATGTTTTTACTATGAGAAAGGATGAGAGAGAGAGAATTTACTTCAGCATCTGTGTCCTCTCTCCCCTTAGCAAACCTTATTAGTTTTTGGAAATCTGACTCTGATTTATTAATGACCCACAGTAAAGAGTCAAATATGACAAAATCTAAGAAATCTTTCATAATACCCCCAGGAAAGCCCAACTAGGATAAGCCCGTAGAGTTTTGTACATACTTTCTGAAATTATCTGCTTAGATGTCTGTTGTTCCATTAGATTATAAAACCATCCGCAGTGGAGACTCAGCCTTAACCATCTCTGCACACACGATACCAACAATAATCCATGGCACATGGAAGATCTTAAATAAATATCTGTTGAGGAAAGCTGAAATTGGAGCAGTTAAGTTGGTTTCTTTAGGAGAATTGAATTAGAAATAAATTTCTCGCATTGACAGTTTTCTAACGAACAGAACCAAGAATCACAGAGAACAGCTTCAGAAGCTTTTTCTATCAAATTGCTGGATAAGGAAAGGTAATGAGGCATGGCTAATTTAATAGTATCAGTAAACTCCAATAACTTTCCACTGCTCACAGATTGTCTGAACTTAGCATGGCGTGCAGGGCCTGTGCAATTCTATCATCACCATCTTTGGAAAATAAATTGTCCCCAGTCCCCCCTCAACAATGGTACCTCTGCTCAGTGGACACTTCCTTCCAGCCGCAGGCCAGCACATTTGCAACCACATCAGGCCTTGTACATTCCATCAACTTTCATAAGGATTTTGAAAGAGAAATGACTTTAAACGTGCTAGTCCTTAAAACCTGAATATTTCTCCCTTTTCTTTCCACATGAATTCATACTCACCTTCAAGACCATCCTCTGTGAAGTTCTACCAAAACTCTCCCATCCCACTACTTTCGATATACGTATCTCTACAACAGCACACATTTTTATCATTTGCTTATATAACTGATCAAAGGCAGACATGTGGTCTTAACTCTTTTTTATGATCCCAGTTCTAGCATATGTGACTTTTATTATATGGTCTATACATTTTTGTAGAATGAATTAATGTTTGTGGGTCCAATTCTTCAAATTAATGTTCTCCTCCCAACCACTGTTTTCTGAAATCCATGAGTCCCTGGGCTTTGGAGGTAATGAGCCAATTGTGGAGACACGGAAAGAAGATAAAACTTGCACCATGATTAGCTATTGGAACATCAGAAAATAGGTTTTCAAAGACAAAGAATTTAGTCATACAGGTTTGTGTGACAACAAAGATGGACATATGACAAAATTGTTTTGCAAAATAGAGTGAACTTGTATCAATGGTTGTTTAAAACAAGTGACTCTCTCCAGGATGAGATTGTAAATTATAGGGATTAGTGTTTCCGTGAAGAAATTTTCCTGGCATATCTTGGGAAATGCGTATGTTTTTCCAAATCCTAATCCTCAGCAAAATTAGTTGAGAAATTGAGAAAATGCAGAAGAGTGTCTCGTTTTTACTGTGCGAATTATAGTAACAGAGATATTGCTTGTTTGAAGGAACCCACTAATATCAAGTTAAATACAGGAGTGAAAATGGATGTTACATGGTAGAGAAGATTAAAGTCCACATTTCTAGGAAATGGAGCAGGGCTGTGGTATGAAGGAGGGAAGCTGGGTTGGGCCTGGAAGAAATTCTTTGCAATTAAAAGGTGTGCTATCACTTGTGTTGGAAACACCTTCTTAGTGCCATGACTGTAGGCTGTGCTCCAATACCGCCTCACTTACCCTGGAGGTCCCTGAAAATGAGGCCATTTGATTATAAATAGACACTATCATAGTGTGTTAGGATTCATGGAAAAAAAAAAAAAAAGGAAAGGAGACACCAAATTGCCAAAGAGAATGAAAAAAGTTCAGGATCCAGGCTTACAAGAGAAAACACTTACCCTTTTCTATCCCATAGGAGTTTTAGCAAAGAGGGGTGATGCACGGCACAAGATACCTTGTGCAGTGCTACCTGCATGGCGTATGTCCTACCACTGTGGCTTCCCACCATTCTACAGCTCACCCGTGTTTCTTTGCTTAGGTTAACTCACCAGTTCATTTTTTTTCAAGCTCTTAGTGTTATTTATTTCTTAGTGTACTTCTGCTGTAGTAAGGACTGCTTTTATGCACATAAACTAAGCTGGGCTTTAATATCTTATTACTAATAGGTAATACTTTATATTCATTAAATACTTTCAATATACCAGGCACCAGGTTTACTTTACATGTAGTTATCTTATTTAATGTTTACAACAATTCTATGGAGTATATATTCTCCCTAATTACCTCCGTTTTGCAGAATAGGACACTGAGCACCAAGGGCATCAGAGCCATGATTCAAACTCAAGTTTATCTGATGTCAAAAAGGTCTTTTATCTACCACATCATATTGCTTCTTATTATTACGGCTCATTGTTGGTGATGATGGCTTTCTACAGTAAAATCAGACACATCATGAGACATGTTGAGATCTCACAATAAATGATGCTATTGAAAATGAAGCCAGATGCAGTATCGCCATTAGGTTCAGTTCTCATGTACACCCAGAGAGTCATGCCAACAAACCCATGTTGAAAATTCCTTTAATTCTCTTATCTGCTTGTAAATAATAAGCCAATAAATAATAAATAAAGGCATTAGAGCTAAAATGGAACTTAGAGGTTATCCAATATAGCACATATTACAGTTTAGCTGCAACGGAACCACCTGGAGGACTTGTTCAAACACAGATTGATGGGCTCTAGTTCCAGAGTTTCTGATTCAGTAGCTCTGGGTGGGGTCCTATAGTTTGCATGTTTATCAAATTCTAGGTGATGCTGCTGATCTGAGGATAGTGCTTTGAAAACCAATGATCTAACCTCACTTAAATTTCAGGCGAGGAAACTGAGGCCTGGGGGAATGCAGAGGCTCTCCAAAGACACTTGACAGCTAAGAAGTAGGCATAGAACAGAATCTATTATTTTTTTAGCCTCATTATGTGGGCCCTGAAAATAACTAGCAATTAAAATGGCATTGCCTGAAGGAAGTAACCTCAAATACTGACAGTGGAAGTATGCATCGGCACAAGGCTTATTGAAAGCGATTAGGCACAATGTATTAGGCACTTTTAAATAGTCACAGCATTTGATTCCATCAATCCAATTTTAGCAGACTAACCTTGGACATAATCAGAGTTGGGTAAATGTTTTTGCAAAAAGATATATACATATGTAAAGGTTTATATATTATATATTTTATTGAAATTTATAAATGTTTGTTGGGGAGAGTGGGGAGAATTGGCACTAAGGTTCAGCATTCTCCCCTCCAGATGCTCACAGTGAGAAACATACTGTTCATAATCAAGACAGCAGATTTCAGCACTCTGCCTCTGTCTACACTTATTTGGTCAGGGCAAGGGCTACCCCCTCATGCTATCACATCCTGCTGAGTGTTCAAGCAACCCCCTCTCTTCCAGGGTCCTACACCCATCCTTAGCCATGGGACTGGGGGTCTGATGAGGGTGCTAGACAGACTCTCCAGATGCAGGGAATAAAGAATGGACAATCGATGGGTGATATGCTGGCCACACTCACCAGGGAGGACAAATAGGCCCTAATTCAACCTCCAACATCCCTGGCAATGGAGAATGCACCTCAGTGTCTCATCGCTTGTTCTTGTGTGCCGCAGTCCCTGCCCTGGACCTCCTGTTCTCTAAAGATAAACAAAAAACCCTGTTCGGCAAATGACGTCCTAATATTGTGTTACAATTAGAATAGTGTCTATTGAAATTAATAGAGTATTTGTAGCTTCCGTTTTCCAAGTGAATGACCTTCAGTCTAGTTGTTTAGGATGGTGGATGGGGGATTTCAGGGAAGGCAGTCATAGAAGGGGAAATGGGGGAGTGACAGACCTTAGGGCACAATGAAGGAATATGAGCACAGAAAGGGGGAAAGCAATCTAATGAATACTTCAAAATAAATTATACTGCCAAACGAGCTATGCTCAAGAGTTTAAACAGTACTAAGTCAAACCGAAGAACAAAAGTTTCTCACAACTCCATCTCCTCAAGTCTTACCCTGGAGGTAAATTGTTCAACCTCTTCTATGTCTTCAGCTTGTCACCCAGAGGGCCAGATTTAGGTTTTGTGGAGCTTGAAAGGTATTCACTCCAAGGGACTCTTTTAAAGGAACACAATTCACATGACAATGTGTATACATCTTCAGCCCTTGGAAGAGGCCTGGGCAAGGAAGGAGCCCTGAAGCTTGTTTCACTGGTTTCATGGTTAATCCCTCTTTGGCAATCTCCCTAAATCCAAGTAACTTAAACCCATGTTGAAAGGTGCGATGGTAGGCCGGGCCCGGTGGCTCACGCCTGTAATCCTGGCACTCTGGGAGGCCGAGACGGGCAGATCGTTTGAATTCAGGAGTTCGAGACGAGCCTGAGCAAGAGTGAGACCCCGTCTCTACCAAAAAATAGAAAAAATTAGCCAGGCATGGTTGGTGGCGCATGCCTGCAGTCCCAGCTACCCAGGAGGCTGAGGCAGGAGGATCGCTTGAGCTCAGGAATTTGAGGTTGCTGTGAGCTAGGCTGACACCACAGCTCTCTAACCCGGGCAACAGAGTGAGACTCTGTCTCAAAAAAAAAAAAAAAAAAAAAAGAAAGGTGCAAATGTAGTTTACCCAAGATAATCTCTACCTCCCTTTCTTCCCTATGTCTACTGATAGTTGCTAGCTACATTTTCAGTTCTTTGGGGGTATGTATGTTTCTATCTTTAGGTAATATACTGAGGTCTCTATTTCTACTTTTCAAGAAAGTTATTAATAGATATAAGATTAGAAAATAAGTGTCCCTACTTGGCTTTTCTCTTTTTTCTCTCAGGCCCACCTCTGCTACCTCTGAGTTTTAGCCAGCTATATCAGCACTCTAAAATTATCAAACTTTATAAGATACATATTTTGCTTAGTACCTATAATTAAGTCTTCTGTGCTATGTCAATAAAATGATTTTAAAATCTGAAAACCCATAAACAACATTAATTATATTATGATGATGCAAGCATTACAGACTGCAGAAATACATAGTATGTAAGATTGGAACTTGGAGGAAGGAATGTAATTCTGTGACACAAAACCTGGACTTTTTGAGGGAAACAATCTCAAACATTAAATTCAAATAAATTCTTTTATTGCATTCCATTATTACTCAAAATTGTACCTTTATAGTTTGCTTTATACTTATTCCATAACTTTCTTGTATAGATTTTTCTTAGTGTTTCTAATTTTTTTTTTGTTTGCAGTTCGCAGGGTAATACTGTGCTTCTTGTGATCACTAAGCACACCCAGCTTATTAAACATGCTTTCTGTGATAGTAAATTCACTTTCTTCTTGAAGGCATCCTACATAGAATCTTCTAGCTTCCTATTCTGATTTTGAGTGATTTCTTTCTAGCCTTGCTGTATGGTAATCATCCTAAGAATTCTTTTTATAATATTTCTGTTAGAGCAACTGGGTGTCGACACTCTTGTTTTTCTGTTCTGGGATCCCTTTTTGGTTTTGCAGTAGTCCATTTTCAAGGAACATTTTACAGAAAAGAGGGAGCAACATTTTCTTGGATCTTACATATTTGAATGTCATTATTTTATCTCTTAACGATTGATATTTAACTGGGTATAGAATGCTAAGTTCACCATAATTTTCTCCCAGAACTTTGAGGGTATTACAGTTTTAGCATACAGCATTTCTGAAACGGAGTTTGATGCAAATACAATTTTTATCCCCTTCTATGGTACCTGCTTCTTTGTTCCAACACTCTACAGATTTTATCATTTGTGTTTAAAAACCTCAGTAGTCTATGTACAAATATGAGTATGTTTTTCTTTCATTTCAGTTTCATATTCTATACTCTTTCAATAAAAAGATTCATGTCTTTCTCCAGCTCAAGAGAAGAATTTTCTTCAGAAATTGTTTAAATTATTTCCTCTCCTCTATTTTCTCTGTTCTTTGGTCCTAGAACTTTTCCTAGATGTTTGATCTGCTAAATTAATCTTTTATGTCTCTGTATGTTATGTTAGGTCATTAAATATGAAATGTCTGATTTCGAATCAAAAGTTCCATATATTATATCTCAACCAAGAAGCAGTACAATTAATCAAAGTATGCACCTAAACTATTGACACAGTTTTACCATCTTAACAGTAGCTTGTTTATGCCCGCAGCAAAGAAGCCTGGAGAGCAAGTGGTAATGAAATCATGAAAGACATTTTTGACTGCTTGTTAAGAATTGAATATTTTTCCTTGCAAGAAGTGATCCAAAGCCTGGAAGAAGTGGTAGTCAGTTGGTACAAGGTCTGGTTAATATGGTACATGACAGAGTTTCCACGTCCAGCCTCTATAGTTTGAGCAGTGTTTGTGCAACATGGTCTCAGGTCACCCATATGGTTCATTTCCAAGATTAAAATCACCAGAATGGAGCTTCTCAAACAATCAACATATTGTGTGTTCATTCATTAGGCACATCCTTCCCAAACACTTAATTGACATATCAAGCTGTCTGCATGGCATTGGTTCTACGATGGAACTCATATTAAAAAATAACACAAATTTTTGACAAGCCAGTGCGTTTGAAAGAATGAGGATGTATCTTCACAATAAAAATAAAACAAGAAGTGTCTAAGTGGAAATGTTAGAGATACCAACTGTCAAACTTAATACTGAAGGAAATTGGACATATCATACTTAATAACCTAATGTTACATTTTCTTCTCTTTTCTTTTTGCTGTACATCCTGGGCAATTTCCATGAGTTTATTTTCAGTCTTCTATCAAAATATCTGGCAATTCTAGTTTTCAATTTGAATGAATTTTGTTCACAATTTCAATTTGAATAAATCTTTCTTGTTCTTGAATTTCCCAATTCATTAAAAACTTCTCTTCAGTTTTCTGAATTACCTTTATTCAGGATTAAATGTGGTGTGTATTTCTTCTCAGTCCTTCTTTTGTATTGGCTTTCCTCTGCTATCTTGGTTGCCCATTTTTGCTTGGTGTAAAGGAATTAGATAGATTGGTATTAGTAGCTTGTGCTGATGAGGTGTCATTTGCTTTCTCCACAGACCTCCCTGCTGAGAGGAGGGTAGTACTTGAGATCTGTGCATGGGCTGGGGCCAGCCCCCGTCAGACTTCACAAATGGCTTTGCCAAGGGGATTGGTAGAGTGGCCATCGCTGTCAAGAAGAAGATAGATTTGCTATGGCTCGTGTACATTCATACCCAAAGCATGGTTATTTCCAGGCAGCTCTTTTAACTTCTTCAGAGCATTTCTATGGTTGTGACCTGTGACTAAATACTGCCACTGTCAGCTGCCCTGTACATGCAGAGGTGGGGGAGGAGAATGGAGGATGATCAGGGGATGGGGTGGTCCATAGCAGACTTCCAATTAATGCCCAATGTATGCCCGAGTTTATACTCCTACTGTTTTTACTCTTTAATACTGTAGGGGAGGGGGAAGTGGCTTCCCTCCACCCTTATAGGTTCTTTGGCTGAGCCACAAATTAAATGGACATAAGATAGATTAACAAGAGAAGAACCATATTTAATTACATTCGTACACATGGGAGTCCTGCAAGATACGTGACTCCAAGAAGAGTCAGGTGATTGAAGCGTATATAGCATCCTGAACTACAGAAAAGAACAGGGACTTGGGGCTTCTTCTTGGGGGGTGGCACAAGTCATGGGATGGTGAGAGGAGGAATTGTACAGTAAGTAAATGTTGTCTTGTTATGCAGATGAAAGTTCTCTCAGATAATGAAAGTTGTCTTAGAGCAGTCCTCAGAAGAAGAGGTGGTATTCTGGGCATGAAGTCAGCCTTCAGTCTCCTCTCCTGTGACCCAAGTTGCTAAGTTCCATGAAAGGGATTCATGATCGCTGCATTCCTTTAGGAGGATTAGTCTACAAGTACATAAGGGGAGCTCAGAAAAAGCCTCTGCCTCTCCCTGTATCTGCTATGCCCCAGGTGCTCTCAGTCCAAAGTAATTGGCATACCAAAGCATCATATTTTGTTTGGGGTGGCATTTTTCCTGAGCTCCTTCAATAACAAGGTTGGCATCCATTTGGGGTTCAACTAGGGAACTGGATTTCACCTTCCCTAATTTCTTCCTCTCTGTTCTGCCCAAGGCTTCCCAACAATCTACCTGCTTTCCATGCTCCAGAAATTTATCAACGTGTACTGTCTTGTGATGATTCTATTAACAACCTATTCTCAAATGGTTGTGAATTTTCTCTCTGTATTGCTTTAGTGTCGTTTTGTACTTTTTAAATCGTTTCAACAATGTTTACAGAAACCATCAAGTAAAATTGTCCTTCAAAGGCCCATTTTCTCTACAGAGGCTTTAAACTTGCAAAACAAAATTTTCGACTGAAAGAATTTAGGTCTATACACACACACACACACACACACACACACACACTGCATAGATCTAAAATCATGGAATAAAATAATTTTTGTGAGGGAAGAGGAGGGGGAAAATCAGTAGCTGCTTAAAACATACTAGGCTGATTGATTGAAATATCTTGTCCAGTAGACTACAATAGTTTTGTGATAGATAACATACAAAAAGAGTAATGTGGAAAGTTGTTACACTGTTGGACACCAATTATCTAAGGTCTTTGGTGAAAACTCATGTGTAATGCTTTTTCTTAAATAGAGCTTATTAGTGATTTCAAAGGTAACAGAATATTCCAGTTGATGAGTTAGAACATAGCACCGTGCTTCTAATATTTAAAATGGAACAGCTATAACCACTTTCTCAGTTTTACCTATTCACATGGTCATGAAAACTTATGCAAGATTTATTGCAAATATATCTTGTAAGTAAAGTTACATGCAGCAATAAAATGTGGTAGTGTTTGCTTTACTAGGCCACTCTGGACTATACCAAAACCCTCTTTCTCTTCTACAACAGCCATTAAGCTTGGAGCCATAACTTTGTGTAATGTAATTAAATGGTAAAAGACTTTTAACATTTTTTATGGGCTTATTAAATATTATTCCCCTGGTTCTTTGAAATCTGGAAGCAGCAGCCTATTGGCAACTTAAAATATTAAAAGAGTCTTTTAATTAAACACATGGCTTTGAATGGAGAAGAGCATTAAGAAAAATTTTAAATGGCCAAAAATTTTGGCATTATTTTATTAAATACTATAAATATTGGTTACTTTGGACAAGCAATGACAGACAAAGTTGGACAATTTCACTGCTGTGACCAGTTGTGAATCTTCCAAGGTCTTCTTGACTTTCTAGGTTTAGGTTTCTGTGCCTTTGTTTATTTTGTAATCATAAAATATAATAGTTGAACAGATCATCCGTTTCTGTCATTTTCCCCCTCTCTTGATCTCTCCTGCCCTCTCCTCTTCTTTACTTTCTTAAAATTTGAGAAATACAGAGAAGTACAAAGCATTAAATGACAAACAACTTTACTTCCACTATTGACAAACACTATTAATATTTTACTTTATTTTTTTCCCTACGAATACACGTTAAAAGAAATGACAAGAGCATCATATGACTACATTGTCTTCTTGAAAACAAAATGAAAAACTTACATATGTAGTATAAGTCCTCTTTAACCTATATCCCCTTTGCAAAATATTCCCCACTTCTGATAAGTAATCACTATGATAAATTAATGTATATATCTATGAAATAATTATGGTAGTGCTTTTGAATTTTTTAAAAATTATATATAAATTATCATGTTGCTGATTTGTTGTATGACTCATTTAATTCACTAAATATGTTTTTGAGGTCTGTAGTAATGGCCACACATAGCTATAATTCATTTGTTTCAATAGCTATATAACAGTCCAATATTAAATTCTATTTTGATGAATATAGATATTGCTAACTTTAGATTTTTTGATTAGTAGATCTTCTGTATCTTTATCTGTCCTTTTATTTCCCTTTTAGTGTCATTTTATCTTAAGCAGATCTCTTATAAATAGCATTAGAGCTAGGTTTTTTTAATGGGAGCTTGCTGCTTTAAATAGATAAATTTACCTTATTTGCATTTATCATGATTCATACTAAATTTCAACCTATATCTTTCACTTTACTTTTTGTATTTTACCTTGATTTCTCCATATTTTTTCTACTTCTTTTTTATGTTCCTCCTTTTTTCTTTTCCAATGGAATAATTATCTTTTCTTGGATTCCTTTTTTCCATTTGGTGAATTTGAAATATTTTGCATGCATTATATTAATAGTTTTTATTTTCTTAGAGTCTCAAAATGGTTAGTTTATGGATAAAGAGAATTTATATTTTGCTAATAAATGCCATCTGTGTTGTGTTAGAGTTCCTTTTTCTTCTTTGAAAAAAGTTAAGCTTAATAAGAAAAGTTTAAAATTACAGGAAATAATTTGCAGATTGATGTCATTTGTGGAGACTTTTGAAAGACCAAGAGAATGAAGATGGGACCTGCTTCCTTTCTTCCCATTCAATGACTGTTTTTGGCTCACTGGGGGAACAGTTTCTGGATTTTGCTGAGCTGATGTGAGGTAAAGCTTATTAATAAGCCCTTTAAATATAGCTGTGCTATACAGTATGTTACCCCACTAGTCACATGTGGCTACTGAGGACTTGAAATATGGCTAGTGAAACTGAGAAATGTTTTGTTTTGTCTTATTTTAATTAATTTAAATAAATAAGATAAAGCAATGTAAGATATTTTTTAATTCAGTATACTGGTAGCAGTATACTTTTACTTTTTCCTTCCTAACACACTTTGTTATTGATGTCACAATTTCCATGTTTTTATATTGTGTTTCCATTACATATTTCATAGTTACAGTTATTTTTAATATTTTTATCCTTTTTATACTAGCATTAAGGTGATTTATATGCCACAACTACAATATTTAAGTATTCTATATTTGTTTATATATATATACCTTTGCCAGTGAATTTTATACTTTCATATGATTTCATGTTGCTGTTTAGTGTCCTTTCATTTCAATTTGAAGAACTCCCTTTGGCATTTCTTGTAAGGCAGATATAGTAGTAATGAACTTCCTTGGATTTTGTTTGTCTTAAAAAGTCTTTATTTCTTGTTCACTTCTGAAGGGACTGTTTTGCTTGGAATAGTATTCCTGGTTAGTAGTTTTTCTTTTTTCTTTCATTTCTTTGAAAATATCATTCTATCCCCTTCTGGCCTGCAAGGTTTCTGCTGAGAAATCCACTGATAGTCTTACAGGGCAACCTAGTATGGACTGAGTCTTTTTTTCTTTTTTTTTTTTCACTGTTTTTGAAATTGTCTCTTTGTCTTTGACTTTTAATAGTTTAGTTATTACATGTCTTGGTGTAGACTTCTTTGGATTAATCATATTTATGTCTGTTAGGCTTCAGGAATCTGAATGTCCTTTTCTCTCTCCAGATTTGGGAAGTTTTCGGTTATTATTTATTTAAAATTACTGCTTCTTTCTCTCTTCTCCTTGAATTTTTGTAATGTGTTCATTGGTTCTGTTGATGATGTCCCATAAGTCCCTTAGATTTTTTTTCACTCTTTTTTATTCTTTTTTTCTTCCTTTGGCCCCCTTGACTGTATAATTTCAAATGACTTGTCTTTAACTTCACTGATTCTCTTCTACTTGATTGAGTATGCTGTTGAACCCCTCTAGTGAATATTTCAGTCTGGTCCTATTTTTTGTCTCCAGAATTTTTGTATGGTTCTTTCTAATAGTACTTCATTGTTGCTATTAGCATTTTGTTCATGCATCATTTTTCTGATTTCATTTAGTTGTCTATCTGTGTTCTTTTGTAACTCACTGAGCTTCTTTAAGATAATTATTTTGAATTCCTTGTCATGTAATTCATAGATCTCTATTTCTTTACAGTTGATTACTGGAGATTTACTTTGTTCCTTTGAATGGGTCATGTTTCCCTGATTCTTCATGTTCCTTGAAACTTTGTGTTAATATCTGGGCATTTTCCACCTCTCTCAATTTTTATGGACTGGTTTCAACAGGGAAAGAACTTCACCAATCAGCCTAGCTAAGGATTCTGGGAGCCTCTCAGACCTTTTCTATGGTGTGTCTTCTCTGGACTTGTGCTTGTAGATTCCTAATTAGGGAAATTTATTGCTTCCTTTCTTTGTTTTAATTCATGAACCAGTAATCTCTTGCACCCTCTGGAGTCTGACTGTTGTACCATAGGCCAAGACACTGGAGGCACACTCCACTTTCTCCCTCTCTCCTGGAGAAGAAACTTCAGGTTTTGTGCCTTATCCAATCTTACAGAGCCATGCTGGCTGCAACAAAGCACATGTCTCTTTCCTTTGTTCTTAACTGCCTCCAGGCATCCGAACTATACCAGTTCTATGTGTGCTCCATGTGAGAGGTGAGACAGAAACCAATCCCTCCGGCTGCACCATGTTAGGCTGTGGACATTGGATCATGCTCTATTCTGTCTTCCCCCCCTTAGGGACAAGTTGAGGGCTGAGACATTTTCTCTCAGTTGTGAACTGTGCTAGCTTTGGGGAGGGGCTGACACAAAAAAAATTGCTCTTTTTACCCATTTCAATATGGCTATTCTTGGTTTTGTGCTCATTTGGGGTTTGTAGCTGCTTCACTGGATTCTGGGCTGCTCATGTATGTATTTTGGCCCATATATTTTTGTCAAATCAGTATTTTTGTGGAGGAACCAAGGGCTAGGACTTTATATTCCACCATCTTGCTGACATCACTCCCTTTGATAGGACTGTATTATACTTTGTTGAAAATTTAGTATCTGAGTTGGCATTTATAAGACTTAGTTTGAAAATAAAACAATGTAAAATGTCTCAGTAATAATTTTAGGTAGTATTTTGCAACAAGAATTTTTTTGGTTAAATAAAATATATTTTTTAAAATAATTTTCTTTTTGTTTTACTTTTTTTCAATGGAGTTATTAGAAAATAAAGTTATATATGTAGCTACCATTATATTTGTATTGACAACACTGTTATAAATTATCCTAAAATCATAAGCCACAAGATCTCTAGCTAATGGAGGCCTCTCCTGGGCACAGAGATTATAGTTGGAACATTTCTTCAGCAGCCTCTCTTTGGTCTTATCACATTCTCATGTATCTCCTACACTGATATCTCTTAATGTTTTGGGAGCTGGAAGGAAAAGGCACAGGTCCTATAACAAAAGTAAAAGTTTTCTAGGTTTTAGTTTTGTTTTGTTTTGATTTTTGACCCCAGACTTTGGCTCTTTAATATGTTTTTCAGTTTGTTTTGTCAAGACTTAGAGCACTGGATTTTCTTTCAAAATGGCATGAAGAGGGTGATGGCTGGGCCTGAGGAGGGAATAAACAAAACAAAACAAAAACTCTTGGCCCTGCTGAGAGAGCTGAGTGAGGGTGTGGCTGGAACTGAACTGGCACCTACTCCTGGAGCCCAGAGACAAGGGATCAGGTGGAGGACAGCCTGGGCGGAGCCCTAGATAGCTGGTGGAAGGGGGAATGCTAAGCCAGGGGAGTGAATGTTGTTCTTGAGACAGGGTCCAAGAGACAAAATGCCAAATGCAGCTCATGCCAAGGCATCACAGTAGAGCCAGGGACAAATCACAATGGTGAAAGCATCATGAATGAGCTACTAGAGAAAATACAAAGGTGAGAGGGCTAGGCAGATGGAGGGTGGGATAGGCAGGGGCAGGGGTATATAGGCAGAGTGTCCTCCCAAAGCCCATATCATTCCTGCTGGGTGAGACAGATCCACTGCACATCCCTCATTTGGGACAGTCCAGCTGCCCAGCTGCTGACAAATGTGTTTATTTCCCCGGCCCTAGTATTCAAAGCAAAATCAGTTGGGCTTTCTAAAAATTGATTGGTAATGTTGAATTTTTTTGGCTCCTCTACATCTATCACACAGAAATCTGACTTATTTACTTGTTTTTCTCTTTTACTAGCCTTGAATCACTTTAATCATCTCCCTATTGCCAATGCCTAGCACAGTTACAAGCTAAAAGCAAATAGTAGTCATGGTGGTCAGTAGACATGGAATTGGAATTAGGAAGCAACATCATTCAAAGATATATAAATCCTAGTTCTAATTTTAGAAGTTCCCGCAAATTCCTTTTGGGACAATGCAGATATTTAAATATTTATGTGCGTACATATATTAAAATCCAGTATGTAAAATAATGCCTCCATTTTGGTGTCAGCTTGGGCAATAGGGACTCCGCTTTTAGGATGGGGTGGGAAAGCTGTTTGCAAGAGCTGTTCTTTGCAGCTGCATTGTTCACTAACCTGATGGAGCTAAAACTCTCCCAAAGAAGTGAACTGTCCTCACGGAAATAGCTGAAAGAAACACATCAAGTTTCTTGGCATAGTACAGCAAGGAAGGCTGCAATAGATTAGCTCTGCCCTTAACAACAAGTTTCACTGGGCCGATGAGAGATGTTATGGAAATGTATCAAGAGAAAGAGTACTCCGGCTTCAGCTGGCCAACAGACCATAGGGTAATCACTGCAATGAAAATACTGAACCAGCACCAAGACTCACAAAGCAGCTTATTATAGGGATTTAATATATGGTAATATGGAGAATCTGGATAGCTCTTGTAATGGGATATGGAGCCTTGCTCTTCTCAGTCCCTGGTTCAAATTTGGATTAAGTCCATTTTGAATAAAATTAGTTGCCATTTGAGACAATTTGCAGGCCTTGGAAAAACAAGTTGGTCATCTCATCCCAGCTACCAGGATAGCTGACCTCACACACAGGGGCTACATCCCAAAAGTCAAAAATCTCAACTGATGCACATTGTCATGTTACAGATTTACTTTCAAAGCAGCAATAGGAAATCCACTAACATTATCGGAAGGATGTTCCAATCACAAACTCCAGCTCTGTGACCAAAAGGGCCTTCCGTTCCTGAGAGCCAAGGTTACAAATTAAAAAAAAAAAAAAAAAGACAAAAATCAAACTCTTCCACGACAAGTTAAATTCTTCAATCAGGCTTCTTTTCAGAAAGCAGCACAGTAGCTTTGCCAACTGCAAACCATCAGGAACTCAGTTAATTTGTGTGGAAGCCAAGTCTGCCCTGTACTCAAGTGTAGTTAAGGGTTCCACTCTAACCTATCAAATGGCTGAATTTTCAGAGCAAAAAGAATAAAATTAGCTCACCAAAGGTTTGCTATCTCTCTCCATCTACTAGGAAGGTGGTTGTGTACCAGCTGTCCAGCATCGCTACACCCTTGTGTTATCCATGGATAAAAGAACCTACCTTTATTCATGAAGTCAAAAAGGAAAGTAGTTTACATTTTAAAATGTATTTCATGGCACCTATAGCCTCAATTTTCATGTCTGAGAGAGCTCTAAATGTAGCCTAGTAAAAAATTTCAGTGTTATGTTGTGCATTTTATTGGCAGCATTGCTCCTGGTGACATGCTTTTACAGAATTGTGAACTGTGTTCTTAAGTTTCGAACAAAACAAAATATGGTCTTTCATTTTAGATGTATTCCTTGAACATTCAGTATATATATCAAAGTTGTGAGAAAGATAGATTTGTAAAACAGAGTTACGGTCTAGGCTCAGGTAATTATAAAGAGGGCTTTCACCTTTGTGAATGTCCAGCAAAAGCCATGAGGGATGCGGGCAAATTCCCTGTGTTGCAGGTTTGGGTGGTGCAGTACTGCACGTCCAGCGCCCCTGCTTCCTGTTACCTACAGCCCAGTCGTGTCCCTCCGGCCCTGTAACAACCCAAATGCCCCACCACTTCCCAAAATACCCTCCCCAAGGACCCCAAGCTAGAATGTCAATCCAGGGATTTGGTTCCTGATCAAACTCAGTGGTATGTTCCCTCATATTATTGTAAATACTTGTTCAATGTCTGTCACACTCACTAAATTGTAAGTTCTGAGAGAGCCAGGGCTGTGTCTGTCCTGTTCACCACATCATCTCCTGACATGTACTAGGCACTCAATAAATATTTGTGGGATGAGTCAATTGGGAAATGAATGAATGAATGAATGAGTACTATATAGTCAACAGACCTGTATTAATTTATAAGCACAGGCTAAGTCTATATTGCAAAGCTTAAAAGCTTAAAGCAACTTGCCTTTTGAAAAAATGGTTTTACTTAAGGATTAGTATCTACCTTCATTAGGTTTAACTTAATAAAACTTCCACGGCTTCTTATGTGGATGGATGTAAGAAAGCTCCGAGCTCAATATCTGAAGTGTCAGGGCCATTTCCTGGGTAAAATAATGGGGCTTTGTCCTAGAGAGCCAATATTTAGAGGAAGTAAAGAGGGATGGCCTCAGAGATCTCAAAGCTTCCTCTTTTCCTGCCCCTTTCCTTTTCTTTGTGGCTGCATTTAGTGCTCGTTTCCAGGAGTCCTGCAACAGTGGGTCACATATAAGGAAAGATCTCATGTCACGTGTAAAGTCTGGATCCCAACTTTTGGACTAGGAGTCAGGACATCTGGATTTTCATCCCAGTTTTGCCATTAACTAGCTGTGTGACCTTAGGAAAGTTACTTCACTCCTCTAAGTCTCTGGTTCCTCATATATAAAATGAAATAATGGGACTACAATTTTCTAACTATTCTTTCCAGCTGTAATATTTAACATTTCAGTGACGTTTCACAACTGGGAATAAACAGGCACAGGTAACCCCAAAGTTGTGAAAAAACTAAAACATTTTTTTTTTGAAAGGACAATGGTTGGAAACTGAGCTTAGTTTAGTTACATGACTGAATATCCTTGGAACTTCACAGAAGATACAGAAGGAAAACACGTCTGTATAGATTGTATGGCTTCTATAAAGCAAATTTTACTAATTTCTTTCTCTCACTAAGGAATGTATTTAATTTTCCTTTTGTGTTTGCTAGCAGATTTATTGCAAGATATATTCTTATTTTCCTTTATTTCCAAATTTTAAAATAGGCTTTAACAGCTGGTGGATCTCTCTGTGTACATCCCACTCTTTGGCATAGCACTTAGTGAATAGGCATTTGCATTAATGATGGTTTGTTGTGCTAACTGCTGTAACAAAGATTGAGAGACAGCCACATCTATTATATGGTTCCTAACATTCCTTTGAGGTAGATCACATGAAATTGAGTTGAGTTGGAAGTGCAAGAGTTTCAGGTGCCTTTTCTGATGATTTACTTGACAATCACCCAGAAGATTAATTGAAAATATAGGAAAGTAATGGGTGGTGATAGTTTAAATTAAGAAGGAAGTCAACCTAGGCAAAAAAGAGACTATAAAATGATCATACCTTTCTCAGATGTTTTATGAGTATGGGCAAATATTGATTTAGGGAAACAATGATGCCCATACCATCTCCTCTAACCCAGAGTGACTGAAACAAAGAAACAATGTCAGAAAAAAAAAAAAAAAAACAGTCAAGCTATTAAAGAGGGGAGAAAGTCATACTATCTGGTGCATTCAGAGTATCAATTTTCAATTTTGAATTTTTCTTCCTAAAAAGAGGCTTGCTATAAAGACTTGACCTACAAAATTAACACATTTTTATCTTCGAAATTAAATGATACTTGGAATTCTTCTTTGTAAATAAATTCTTCAGAATAGCCATTGCATTAATAATCTCCCCATCATCTTTTACCAAAGATTATTGGTTTTGAATAAAGATTCACTAGCCATCATTAACAGAAAAACAAAACAAAACAAAATAGGCCTTAACAGTAGGTCCTAAGCTGTTCAAAAATCAGCCCTACATTATGATGGTGGCTGCTAGCTATTGGAAACAAGAATCCAAAAATCTCGAAGCTTATAACAGAAAATAATGGTTCTTTCCCTTGCGGAATCCTCAAAAGTCTGAGCTTCAATTTAAAGATCAATTACCTGTAAATTCTGTCTTATTCGGTCCTAAGCACATGCAAGATTAAAACTGGGATTTTAAAGAGCTATAATTTGGGGATTCTAAGATCATCCTATGGTTAGCCCATGAAATCAGAGAATTGCTCTTTTTGGAGAGAAAAAAATTAAAATGTACTCATTTGGCTAGGGGATTTTTATCTTAGCAGTCATCAGCCACCTGCTAGCACTGTATTTAGAAGGGTATCATCCATGTGGAAGCACAGCGCTAGGTGGTATCCACATGTCATTCTGCACTGGGAAACAAAAGCATCTTGGTGGCCTCCCTTGGGCACCAGGGTGGGCTCACTCCTCAAAGTATCTCAAGGTGGCTACTGACCAGCCTTTCCTCCCAGCTGCTAAGGAATACCAGGGCTGCATGAAAACCATGTGTCCTTGGCAGTGGAAGAGGGAAGGCTTGCATGCATTAACAAGTTATGTCACACCAAGTACAGCCTTACTTCTTCTACTGAAGGAATCAAAGAAAGAACTGAGAATGTTGATTGTTCAGTTTTCTGCACCCACTTGCCATAGGACCTTGAGCTGAGCAAATGGCAGAGATTTCTATTTATCATCGTTCCGTGGCTTGAAATTGGATATGAGAGTGGGGAGATGCAACAGTGTGTGGTGTCTGGGCAGGGCTCAGGCTTTTGGATAGTACCACTCAGTCCCCACACTCCAACATCATGATGCCAAACTGTAATACCGAGCAACACAGAAAATTCCTGTGTGCAATTTAAAAGCCCCAGGCTAGAGTCTTCTTCGCCTTTCATGTGGAGCTCACACCTCTGCTATAGCCCACTGATTGTCAGAGAATGGGGCCAATACTCTAGGTCATAAGTGGTTAGAGGAGGAGGACATGGCAGTGATCATATGGAATGTGCATCCTTCACCCCAAGACCTCAAAAATAATGGCACAGACTGATGGCCAAGGTCGCTGAAGGGCTAAAGCGACAGCCTGGTCACTCTCCATTAAAGTCTTTAAAAGCTTAACATAGTTTTCATTTTTCAGCATTAATTCAAATCTAAAAGCTTCTCCTCCCACCACATCCCACCCCTGACTTGAATTGGCTGCTTCAGGAGTGTCTTCCCTGCTATTATTAGTGGATAATTGCTTAACATTTTCTAGAGGTAATTAACCTTGCCTTTGAAATGAAAGAAATCCCTAAATTGAGCAATACGATGAAAGCCATTCTTTCATGTAATTTAGTCCCATCAGCCAATACCAGCCATTAAGTACATCAATTTCTAGCTCAAAGGCAGTGCTGAAGAATAAGCAGTGGTTATATTTTAAAGAAAAAAACCAAAAAACTCAAGGTCTTAATGCTGTCAATTTCGATTTCTTCAGAACAGGGTCCTCAAAGCAGCCGCGAGCTCCATAGAGTGACCTTGACAGAGGACATGTGCTAGAAACAGTGCGTGTCAAGCTGACAGTGTGCCTCTCGAGCATTGCGTGCAAACCTGAAATTCACCGAGAACCTACATACAATTCTGCATTAACATTTATTTCTCTTTGTAATATGACAGATTTGTTCTGTCATATTACAAAGAGCTCTGATATTCTACTACAGTTTGTCAGTCCCGACTAGCATATTTACGCAGGCCTGTTTTGCCACTAACTGGTTAAGCATCTCCTCTAAGATCATCGGATCTGGGGTCGCGAGAGCCCACAGACAGTGTGTTCGCCCCCTTGCTTCCACATAGGGCTGTGCCCAAATAGTCTCAGCCTGACGGATATCAGAATTTTCCCCTTGCTAAGAGAAAGATTTCCAAGATGGAGACTAAACAACATCCCCTGGTATCTCGTTCCAAGTGTTGGGAAGGTTCTGTGCCAGCAAACCACTTTGTGGTTGCATTAGATGCTCTCTGCCGCCCTGCGGTTAGCTGGAAGTCAGTTTACCGCAGGGCTTTTATCACCCAGCGGCTGCATTTAGCTTTCTGGGTGACCCTGGCCCACACTCCAAACCAGAGGAAGGCCCTGAGGGGCTTTTTAAGGACCATCCAGAAACCCTCAGAGAGGCAGGGAGTCCATGCCACATCTACAAAAACAGAGATTAAAAATAAAAAAATAAATAAAAAAAAGCGCACCGATCACTTTGGCGCCCTCTAGGGGTAATTCACTACCATCTTGTAGATTGTGCAACAGGACGTTTTGGGGAATTTATGTCAGTGTAGAGACAAACATCTTGTTAGCAATTTCCTCATATGGCTTACCAGTACCCTTTCCTACATTCTTTTTGTTGATTATTTTACATGACCACAGGATCCTTTTTCTCATGGAAACTTCATCATAAAATCCAGTACCAAGGGGGAAAAAAAAACAACAACAACAAAATTAAAGCCAGAGATTTTGATTGTGTCTATCGGGTCTGTTTATTTTGAAGCAAAGCATTGAAGGCAGCTCTTCGGTCATCTTTTGTAAATGCCTCCCATTCACAAACATGTGATTCCAGTCGGGTTTACCCCCTTTTAACACACGGGAGAAACTCGGTGTGATGCATTAGGTGAAGGGACATGGCATTTAGAGTCTGCCTGTATTAATCAACACCACGACTTACTGCCTTTGGGTAAGTTCCTTCACCTTTCTGTGCCACAGTTTTCTCAAGTGTCAAATGGGTAAAATAAGAAAGTACCTTCCTCATGAGGTTGCTGTGAGGATTAAATGACATAACACCCATAAAGCACATCCTCCTCCTCCATGTTTATTGTTTCTAGGGACTCAAGGTAGCAGAGAGAAAAGGACTCAGGAGTACCCCCACCTCATAGGGTTGTTGAAAGCATTAAATTAGTTAATGAAGGCAAAACGTTAGAATAAGGCTTGTCACCTAGTAAACACCACTATAGACTATTTGCTGTTGTTGTTTTTGTTACTTCCATTTTACAGTTGAGCAGACGAAACCTACCGAGGGTAAGTAACTCGCCTAGGAAACAGACAACTAGTAAGCAGTGGCGTCAGGAAGGAAAAGCAGGCACTGAGTCCGTGACTCATGAACTATAGCATTATGCTCTATGTCCAGGAACTGTGACAGCAGGGACGAGTTTCAAGTAGACCCGCCACTGCCTTCCTGATGGGAAGTTTCTCACTCATCAGCCTGCGAGGCGCACACTCTGCAGCCCAAGCCTACCTCACTGAGACACTAAAAACGTAACCATCCGTGAATCAGTCTTCCGAGAGTATAGGGCAGAAATCCTCAGCTGTTTTATAGTCAGATGCTATTTTCCTCCTGCTGAACTCTCTGAGCTGATCATAGAGAGAGGGGAGAGGACATTTAAAGGACATTAATAGGACATTTAAAGAGGTAATGGCCATAGGAGAGTAGGAAAGTGTTCTTACGGACTCTCCCTGCTGAGGCGAACTGAGTTGAATGTTCTGGTAATCTCTGACCTTTCTCCATCACCAGCTCCAGACCACTCCACTTTCTGGGGGAATGTCCAGGAATGTCTAGCGTAGAGAATGCCTCCTGCTCCTCTGACAAATGTCCTGAGAATTTTCATAATTTCTTCTGAACTTGGGTAGAGCCATTCTACCCTTACAGTTGTTAGAGAGTTCCTAATGTGGTTATAACAAATCTGCTCCCTGATGTATGGTTTTCTTCAGCGATCCTTTGTTAGCATATTACCAGCTCTACTATCTAAGCTGCTAAACCTCAGAGCCTTCCCACATTAAGGATTTCCCATTGATTTTAGTTTCCAAAAACAAATTTCCAGTGGGGCAGTGAAGCACTTATCACCAGATCGCTTCCATTGGTGAAAAGTCTGTTGCTATTCAGCTTACTGTCCATAACTGCTAAGGTGATGGAAACTGAAATTTCTGAGATTGTCTTATTTTCACTGGGGGCAGAGAGCTAAAAGAATATAGTTTGTTGTTTTAGGGAAGACATTCTCTCCCTTAGACATTTTCTAGCTATTGGGCAGAGGGGAAAATATATTGAAGAATATTGAGTTTTTCTGTTGTTGAGGTGCATAAAAATGTGCATTTAAAAAAGATTCTTTCCTTGGAGATGGTACCAAGATGTATACCTTCCTTTGAGTTCAGTTTGGCTATGAGTACATTTTCCTATCCCTTATTTAGTCCAGGTGATAAAATGCTTTATAAGTTAGTCTAACTCTTTTATTCACATTCTCTATAGAGTAGAGAGGCTTCCTGGTAATGAAGTAAAAATATCTGAAAAAAGTTTTCCTTGAAAGTATTTCTAGGTAACAGGAAGAAGTTTTAAGGTTGACTATTAGTTTTTAAGACTCAAGTCATCACTCTTAGATCATCTCTATTAATAGTAAAAGCAGTGAGACAGCAATGACAATGTCACTTGATCTTTACTGTGAGAAACTCAAAGTTCTCTATGTTGTGTCTTAGATGGTCTCATAGGTGTATTATTGTTCCCAATAATAGATGGAGAAACTGAATTTGCAAAGATATTTGTCTCACTATAAGGGCACAGGACAAGTACTTCAATGGGGACAGAAGGAAACACATATTTCACTCAGTATTCAATACTCTGCCTTTTAATATGCAGCATAGCAAAAAACCCAGTATGGGGTTGATAAGTGTGGCTGAGAACAATGTAATGGGCCCTTGGGGAGTGGGCCTGCATGATGTTAGTACATTCATTCATTCATTCATTCATTCAATAGTCATTGAGTACTCACTACGTGCTAGATATTGCTCTGGGCAGATGAGAATGAAGTCCCTAAGCTCAAGGAGTTTACACTCTGGTGGGAGAAGACAGAAAATATATTACAATGTCCTCCCCCCACAGACTCACACATTCACCTAGACCTTATTATGACGTTTGGCATAAGTAAACAGCTGGTGGTGACCTACCGAAGCCAGAGAAGCTAGAAGATTTACATTGGAAAGAGAACAGGAATTGAGGGTGGGCATTGAAAATAAGGGAAAGTTTTAGAAGATGTTAGAGAGTTAGGAAAAGTGGTGAAGATCGGGGAGAATGAATTTGTACAATGTTTTGCTGTTTTTTATGGCATAAAAATGTACTTTTCCTACCCCAGTCCCATCTTTGACTGTTTCCTGAGAGAATGAGTAAAGATATGAATTAACTCAAATTCCTTTCTCGGTTGCGTGTTGCAGTGTGTTCTACATGAGATGGGATCATGACGCCTCCTGACTCGTGTCTGTCTGGCGCACCCTTGCTCTGTCCCTGCAATAATCCCATGCATTAGGGTGTTGCCACATGGAAACATTCTCACTGGAAGCCGAGGGGAAAGGAAATGGGAACATTTCTCAAGTCTGGAGGGCTGGAGGAGCATCTTGCTGAGGGAAGAAGCCTGGATCCTCCCTCCACCCCTCATTCACTGGTTGTTGACACAGACAAGAGAGTCTGGAGTTTCCTTTGCTCCACCTTCTTCACTCATTTTCTCCCCACCACTCTAGTCTGGGCTTTCAGAGCCCTACACTTGACCCTGCCCACACAAAGCCTGCACCTCAGTCCCTACCGCCTACCTTCCTTTGCGTGTTCCAGGCTGAGAATTAACCCTCATCTTCCAAAATAAGAGGTTGGGCTGAACGTTAATTGAAGAGACCACTTTTGTTCTGGTCTCAACTCAGACTCATGATGCCAAAGTCAGGCCAGGCCAGTGATGAAGAACCTTGCATTTGAGCCCATCCTCAGCAGTTATCTGCAGGTTTTCTAAAGTTCCAGACTCAGAGTTCTCTTGTTCTAAAGTCCCTGGATATCATCTCTCAGGTAGTCCTGAATGTTGATGGAAAACAACACGGATGCCCATGTCTGCCCTTGTTTATCCTGGGGGATGTTTTCAAGTTTCATCTAGTTTATCATGGCACCAGGACACATTCTGTTCTTTCTCCCATCTTCAAGGTCAAGAATTTGATTCCTGGTTGCTGAGAAAGACCAGACTTCTCCTAGGAAGAGAAGTTAGAGAGGTCTGTGTCGGATTATTTCATCTGTTAGCAGCAGGACCAGAAGATAATGAGGACAATTTGACAGAGACTGGCATTGACAAATGGTACACATTTTTGAACTCATTTCAAAGTACAAAACTCCCATTTCATTTCATTTTCTGAGGCTCTGAATAACTTATAGGCAATTTAATTGCCTGTATTTGGGATAAAGAATTCCTAAAATGCTGAGTATAATATTTGGATTTAAAGTAAAAGACACCATAATAGAGGCCATTGTGCAAGTAAGTAGAGACAGGTTCATGTATTTCAAACCTTGGATAAAACATAAAGAAGATCATTGAGCTCTAATTTGAAAGAATTCCACTGAAAGACTCAGAAAACAATCCACTGTGAGAATATGAGACAGAATTGTAATATGTACCGGACAATTGTTTGCTAAGAAGCATTTATTTTGTATCACTTTTTAGCGAGATCAAATTGTCAAACTGTTTAAAATTCCATTGGAAAAATTTGGATTATCACAAAACTGTTTACTCTTTTACTCTTCCATGTATATTGGATTACTCATGGAAGACAATGGAAAGAATCTGAGAAATGCTGGTTTCAGCAGCAAATCAGAGTGCATTTCAGAAATATTGTGGACTATGTAAACGAATGTGATTTCTAGACATGTATTATCATAGCTGCAATATTACTGGTGCAACGTAAGGCACAGAGAAATGAAAAATTCCAGCGCTATCAGAAGAGATGATCCTTTGGAAGATGATGGTACAAGTAAAACATTCTTCCCATATAACGACTATGCTTGCTTAGGAAGGAAAGAATCATTTTTATTTTGTTTTGCTAAATACCACTGTTAACTACAGAAGCTATGATTCATCACCCGTGCAATAATTTATGCCCTTTTAAAGTCATTCTGGAACTATGACATTATCACCTAAGAAGATTTTGCAACTGTCTATGCCCTAGATCACTCACTGAATGTATATCCATGTAAAAGTATGTTTACAACAAGAGTGAGCTTTTTCTTGATATTAAGATCATTTTTGATTATTCATTCTAATGGGCATTTCCGCATTTTTTCTTGTAATATCTGAGTTCCAAGGGCATAGGAAATTTACAATGAGGCAATAGTTCTTGGCTACCTGAAGATCACCCAGAGGACTTGTAACAACACATTACTGGGCCCCCAGTGCTACCAGTGTGCAGAGAATGCATTTTTAACCAGTTCCAGGTGATGTGGATGCTGATTTCCTGGGTCTCACACTTCGAGAACCACTGCAATAAAGGGATGGGCAGGGAGGATGCTAAAAGGCAATTTGGGGTGGAAAAAAAATCTCTCCATGTGGGTCAGGCTGAGCTTGTACAAAATGTAGAGATGACTAAGCTTTCCTCGAAAGGCCCAGCTTCCCAATGGCCTCCTTACCTGTACACAGAACCTTCTTCCCCCTGGTTTTCTGTCTTTTCTATCCTATATCCAGTTCTGTTTGCAGAGGAGCTCACAGATTATGTTATTTTAATTTACCCCAAGATATAAGTTAATTATAGCAGTTATTCCTTTTAAAGACCTTTGCATTTTAACGTGGACCAAAACTTTACACCCAGTAAATGAAATTCAGACAATGAAAAGGCATTCATTTTAAGTGGGAAACTCATTGTTACATTTCTACTCCATCACCTCCACTACATCAGAATGAACTAACAATCTCTTCAAGCTACTTTCTTGCTCAAATTCCTCAATGACTATCCTTCAGGGGAAGGATAAATACAGGTAAATTTTAAATTCTTAGCAAGACAACCAAGCCTTTCAATATAAGCCACTGCCTACCTGTTCAACCTCAACCACCAGCTCTCCCTCTTTCCATTTCAAGTACAATACTGAACTATTTCAAATTCTCTGAAACAATATTTTATTCTCAGCATCAGCTACATAATTTTCAGGACCAGCGGAATATGAAAAGGCAGGGCTCTTTGTTCAAAATTTACTAGAGAATTTCAAGACAGCAACAGCAGAGCAGTCACTCAAGTACCGGGGCCCATAGGACGGCAGGTTGCTGGTCCATGAAGCACCCCTGACAATTCTGGAGACAGTAACTCATACGTCCCTTGGCACTTGTTTTAGGGTATCACAAAGAAACTGGTCAAATTTTTTAATTTCTTTTTACTCTGAATTACTACCTTTAGATTTGTTGAACTTCAAATACAGGAATGCACTTGAATTTCACCACCGTACATTTGTTCTTTTTGCAGGTAAACGCTTGCATAACTAGAGAATGCAACGTACTACCTTGACCCTGGTGCCACTCACTCTCCTTAAGCCACAGTCATATTCTCTCCCTCTTTGGTACTTTTGCAACATACTGTTCCCTCTGTCTGAAATGCCACTCACCTGTTTCTCATCTGATAAACCCCATCTCAACCCTCAGCTGCTCAACTCAGCCTCTTCCTTTGCCACAGGCTCTTCCTGACACCCCAGTGCAGACCTAAGCACGTGGTACACACCTACACTTTGGTGTGTAGTTTATTGAGTTTTAATCTTGTTTGCATGAACACCTTATTCATTAGACTCTGAGCTATTTGAGGGCATCGATAGTACCTTCATCTTTGCATCTTCAGTACCTAGCACATTGCCTGGCCTGGGTGAGGGACTCAGAAATGCTTGTTAAATAAAAAGGTGGGTGGTCAGCTTTTAACATTTTTCACTAATTCAAAAATAGTTTCTTGGAAGAAAAATATTTCTAAAGCCGAGGCATAGCTTAAATGTGATTCTGTCATCTGGAATTACTAGGTGGGGTTGTAAATGTGCTTCTAGTTTCCAGAAAGGGAGGATGCTCTGGGGCAAGAACTGGACTTCTTGCTCCTTCAAACCTAATCTAGGTGGGTTTGGATCCCCCAAAGATACATTCAGTCCTGCTCAGTGGAGCACGCTAACACGCGGGACAGTTTGAGAGTGTCATCAGGAATGGCTTCCTAGGTTGGTTTGGTTGCATGTGGGAAATTTTATTCTTAATGCAAATATCAGAAGCAGTTTGAGGTCTACAGTCAATTTCATTGAGCTGATGATCTGGTCTGCGGTTGGTTTAAGTCCTTCGTGCCTCCTCCTCCTTCGTGACTTCTGACTATTCTCGCTGTTGCTCTGCCATGGGTGGGTGCAGAAAGACCTTATGAGCTGAAATTCAAACCAAAAAAGTCGGCTTTTTGTAAACGTATGGTGTATCTACGAATTTCATGTACCCAAGCTATCTTCATCCCTGGCTGACACATAAAATTTGAGCATTGGCAGGATATCATATTTACTTAGTTTTTTTTTTTTCTCTCTAACTTGCATGTACTGTTCCGAGAACATTTTGAGAAAAAAAATCCAGAAAACTTTTTTCTTTAATTTAATCTTTTCACTTGTGTTTTAGCAATTGGTGTGTACGCAGTTCTTGCAAAGGGTTGAAGCAGCATCTGGTTGTTTCTTTCTGGCCAGACCATGGAGAGAGGAGAACTCGTTGTTACGAGTCAGTTGTTACTGACCTTCTGCCCAGATCACTGCTTCTCAGACTTTCTCTCCTTAGCTTTGTTTCCTTCTCTCTTGAAGCTAGTAAGATTTCATTCCCTTGAGGCACCTCCAGCTCTCCAGATGTCACTAATGAAGTGGGACAAAGTGTGGCTGGGCCCAGACATAAATCTCAAAAGGCAAGAAAGCCTCGACAGATTAGATTCATCTTCAGCAATGGTGAAGCCTTAATCCCCATTCAGACAGGTACATTTGTCCATCTGCCCTGAAAGCAAATCCTGGGCTGCCTAAACCAGGTGGGTAGTTAGGAGTAGCAGGAAGCACATGAGAAAGCTTGTATTGAACATGAAAGAATAGCAAGACAACTTTATCCTTGTCTTAGATGACAAGGGTTCAGTTTTAGTTTTAACCTGTTTAGGTGGATTTCTTATTCACTTCTTCACTCTTAGCTTTTCCAGTCCTAAATCCAGCTCCTGTCTGCTTGGATAATTAATTCATTTAAGAGCCTTACAACCTGCTATCCTCGACTTAGAATCTGGACCATCAGGGTTGGGAGGGAGTTTGATGGATTATGTGTCTGTCTCCATCTAAAACCTGAATCCTACTCTAGCACTGCCCTGCCTGGAGGCTGGGCTATCTTTGCCTATTATACTACTGGGTGGAAAATTCAGTGCTGTTTGAGGTTGTCCCCTTAGTCCTTGAGCAGCTCTATTAGAAAATATCTTCTTTTCATAAGCCACATGTCAGCTAAGGTCAACTTGCCCTTTCAAGATTTAAATGAAATTGTTTTGAATTCTCATTCCTTATGTGGTAAGCCATTTAACAACTCTCTCAAACTCTCCGTTAATCTTTGACATGTGGGCAGGTTGTTTATGATTTTTCTCACTAGCTCTGGCCAGGGCCTGATCACTCCATTTATGGACCCCTTCTCTTTTCTACGCCTGCTTCCCCTTCTCCGCGTCCTGTTATTCCACGCGGGGCATTCCCCTTCTTCCTGTGTGGACTTCCATGTGAGCCCGTCTCAAACACAAGGCTGTGTGAGTGTGTGGGACGTACTTTTACTCTGAAAGCAAATCCTAGGCTGCCTGACACAGGTGACTAGCGAGGAACAGCAGAATCGGAGCAATTGTGGGAGTTCACAGTGCAGCAGCCAAACAACCAATGATTACATATTAGACATTCGTATTCTTCAAGATCCTTCAGCCACCCCCTCACCAGGATCCTCTCTCTCTCTGGCCTCTTTCTCTGTAGCTTCAGTCACCCACCATGGCATTTGGCCCCACCTCTTTTTTTCAACTCCTCTCTTCTTCTGTCTAGTTCCATCCTTCTATCCCAACTTCCAGTTAACTTCTTCTATGTAGCAATTTGGTTTTGTCTTTGTTTTCTTCTAGACTTTGACCTTGGGACCTCATGCCCCACACCCCAGGCAACTTGGCAACATGTCTTCCCAAACATAGCCCAATCTCCAAAAGTCTTGTGCCAGCTGTTACCCTGCCTTCACGTGGTTACATAAAGCCCAAGTCTGACCGCATGTAGTTTCCATCCAGTTCATTAGAACCTGCCCTCTCTTGGCTGGCCTCTTGCTCTGGTCATTATCGTGGACAGAAAGAACACAGGCTTTGGAATTAGACCTGAGTCTAAATCCCAGATCTGCTGCTCATGAGCTGTGTGGCACCTATCATGCTACCTTTTGAGACCATGTCCCTAAGCTATAATATGGTGATAATTATATCCTCTAAAAGATTTATGTGAGAATTCAATTAGGTGATGCACGGTAGCTGGTACATAATAGATACTCAAAAATGTTTACTTCCTTCTTTTCTTCTCATCTAAGCCTCAAACTTAAGCACTGGTGTAGGTGAATCTACCTCAACTTAGTTGGATCCATTTGCTTTGACCTCTGGCCACTACCTACTTGATGTCTTGGCTCTCAGGGATGTCTAGTCTATTCTCTGCTTTTATTTCCAGCTTCAGGTTTCATTACTCAGCTATTTCCACTCTATGATCCAGAGGTATGGAACTATTATACTTGGTGTCCCAAACTTACTCTCTGTCATCTCTGGAATCTTTCTACATGGGCAACTTCTAGTCAGGTCTCACTTAGCCACCACTTTCCTCTCCCCAAACCTTCTGATCCTCCCAACACAAAGTTGGGTGTTTCTACTATCTGTTCCTCTAGCACCTCATGGTCACCCCCATGACAACACCCAAAACACTGTCCTGAAATCACTTGTTTCTGGGCTGTCCCATTGACTATGAGCCTCCTGAGGCAGAGGTAGATTTCTCATCAAAATTGTATCCCAAGACCATGGCATGCAGTGGCCCTTCGAGAATGCTTGTGGTAGAATCGATGTATCCTGCCTTGCTTCCGTGTCAAGTGACTGCTCACAGTCCTGACATAGCAGACAAGAAGTGCCACCTTTTAATTACTTAAGAACCATTTCCCATCCCCCTTGCTATCCCACCCCCAAGTCACAAATATATTAGCACAGGAATATATTTCTCTGAGCAATAAAGCACTGCAGAAGAAAAAGAAAACGTAAACTTTATATTTCACTTAACTTTGCTAAATTAAGTGAAGTTGCATAAGGTGGATGAGATGCTTAGAGTTTAGTAAACACAGGTGAAGAATAATAAACTACAAAAAAGTCTAGTGAATGAGAATGAAGATGCTCTATGTAAACGGCATGTGACAATGGGTAGGTAACTGTGGAAAGAGGTTAACATAACACATGCAGAAAACAGAAATAAATTTCTCTTTCTGCCTCTCCCTCTGTTTGCCCGTATGATCCTGGTGAACTTGGAGATGGTTTCAGAGATGACTGGCATTGAGTTACAGCTCACAGATACAAGTGAGCTTTCCTGCCTGAGTAATTCTTAAACCAAGCCCAGAAATTTCTAAATGACATTGGGAGTGCCGTGGTCACCGTGCAGTGATGGCCCTCTCACTGTTTGTGAAGATGGAGGAAAGCTTGTTGGGGCATAGCTGAGGGGAGAGCTACCTGCCAGATCTCTTTTTTTGACATCTCACGAGTAGCCGCTTGGTAGCTCCAAAAACGAAAACAAATCAGAGATGCCACGAAACCTCTCACAACTCAAATCTCACTAACACGCAACATTTAAAAATTTTAAGTCAACAAACAAAATACCTTGGAACAGATTCTTTGTTTGAGTGCTAACAACTTTGTTTTAAATACATGAAATTCCAAAGATAAGCCCTTAAATACTAGGAATATTGAGACTAGGTAAAAATGGTAACTTTTATGATTTATTAACCTACCATATTGGTTATCTTAATCTCAAAATGAACTCAGCCTCTGTTGTGGTTGGAGTCCCGGGACAGAGGTTCACAAAGAATGCACCCTGCCCACCCCGACGCGAGCTCACACGCGGGAATACCCGGCCAGGCAGATGTTCCAGGAGGCACGCCGTGTTCAGAGCTGGGCATTCCTTTGGTGTTGGGAAACGGCTGTGCGATCTCACTGGCATTTCCATATCGGAGAGGAATTCTAAATGAAAGCGTCATAGCTGAGCTGCTTGAAGGGATGTCTCCAGAAGCTCCAGAAGCAATTCGAGGCAAGTCATTTGTCTTTTCGGAGGCTCAGATGCTCATTTGCACAAAGGGTATAGAAATGAATACCAGTAACACTTAGGAAACAGGTCTGGCTACTACAGCAAAAGTCAAAACTCGTTGTGGCTTAAAGGAAACAGGAGTTTATGTCTCTGTCATGATACAGTCTGAACATAATCGGTCTAGATCTGAGAAGGCAGCTCCTCCTCTCCTGTGTAGCATCTTTAACACTCAGCCTTCATCTCGTGGCTAAGCTGTCTGTTCTCAGCAAAGGAGAAGGGGCAGGAGAGGGCACAAGCCTTCTCTTTTTAAGGGCATGAATTGCAAGATGTTTACAGCTTTTCTGTTCACATCCCACATGACTACTTTGATCAGTAAAACAAGATGTAGTCTTGGAAGTGTTGGAGATGTAGTCTTCAGCTGGGGTGCCATGGGCACAGCTAGAACCCAGGACTTATCCCTTTGTCCAGCGTGTCCATGTCGTTCACACTGCCTGTGGGTAAGTAGCTGAGCAGCTGTCTTGCTTATCAGATCTGTTGTTGCAGTATCGCAATGTTTGCATTCAAGGAACACTTATTTTACTTAAAAATGACCGCAAAGCACAACAGTGGTGATGCTGACAGTTTGGGTATGCCAAAGAGAAGCCATAAGCGTCTTCTCTAAGTGAAAAGGTCAAAGTTCTCCATTTAATAAGGAAAGAAAAAATAATTGTTTGCTGAGGTTGCTAAGATGTATAGGAAGAATGGGTCTTCTATTTGTGAAAAGGGAAAACACGATTCCTATTAGTTTTGCTGTTGTACTTCAAACTGCAAAAGTTATGGCCGCAGTGCAAGGTAAGTGCTTGGGTAAGATGGAAATGGCATGAAATTTGCGGGTGGAAGACGTGAACAGAAACTCGTTCCAATTAATGGCAACAGGGTTCACTATTAGCTGCGTTTTTTTGTAACCCACCGGGAGTTTTAGAATATTTATCCCTCTCAGATAAAGAGGGGACCTCCTGTACCCACAAATTAGAATTTAAAATTACCATTTGGCAAAGTTACCTTCTAACAAAGATATTAATATATGATGGACAACTGGGAAATTTTCTAGTTAAGCTGTGGGCTGGTCCCCCTAAAGGCATACGATTTTACAATTGGTGTTTTCTGGACTTTCTCTGTCAAAAATGTATAGTCCGACCAATTAGAACCGGACTCAGTAATGGGAGAAAGCTCACAGGGACTTTCTGACTAACAGGTGAAACAGGAATATGACTAACTCAATGTGAGGGCTTCAGGGAATCTTAGTGATCACCCAAACTCTATTTTACAGTTGAGAAAGCCATGGCCCTGCTCAGGCCACAGGGTTAGATAGTGGCAGAGCCAAATTATTTAAAATAAATAAAACCTAAGTACTGGAGGTTCCTGGTCCAGCAAGCCTAGTAAGGTGCTTTCTGACATCGGAGAAATCTATTATGAAAAGAAAATCTCTTATGGGAAAACATTAATATATTTCTAAAACTGTTTTTATCAAAAAGGATGAGACCCGGAATGATGAAACAAATCCTAAGTGTATAAATAATGTCATCCCACTGTTGTATAACATCCACATTCCTGAGGAATTTGCAGAGTGACAAATGACTTCAGGCAAACATGTGTTTCTGGCTGCACATTTTGTGAGTGGCTTTGGCGGAAATGTTGATTCAAGAACGCAGAAGAGACTGGTGATCTAAATTGCCTGGGGATGAGGAAAATCCTATGTTAAATGCCTGGAACAGAGAACAAGATAAATGTTCACGAAACACCCCTTCCTCTCTAAGTGAATAATACGAGGCGTCTATAGCCAGGAAATGCTCCCTTTGAGTGGAGGCTACTCTGTCTGACGCAAGACACACTCACAAGGGAGACAGAGCTTCCAGATCTGCAGTTAAAGTGGGTAGGAAATTAACAAATTACTATGACATACTCATCATCTCACAAAGCTGGTGGGCAGGGACTTTGGAGGTATCAGGTTGAGGTGAAAAGTGCACTGCACGAGGCTTCGGACAACCCGGGTTCTAGTCCCAGGTCTGTCACTAGTTTTTCTAGTTGTGTTACCTCGGGCAAGTTACTTAACCTCTCTGGTTGGGCTTCAGCTTCCTCCTCTGTAAAATGAGAGGGTTGGACTACATGTTTTCTAGCTCTAAAATACTATGTTTTAAAGGGATCACTATTCAAATGCCTGTGGCAATGATTCTCAACATGAGGTAGATCTGTCCCCTCCAGAGGATGTTTGGCAATGTCACAAATGGTTGTCACAACAGACGGAAAGGTGCTACTGGCATCCGGTGAGTAAGGCCAGGGATGCTGCTAGACTTCCTAAAATACCCAGAACAGCCTCCCCACAACAAAGAATTATCCAGCCCAAGATTTCAATAGTACAGAGGTTGAAAAACACTAACTGAAAGGACAATATAATGATGAACCCATTTCATCCAATTATTGTCATGTTGCCAGATCTTCTGGCTTTTTAAGAGAATCTGAAAATTTATATTTTTATGTAAAGTCTCCCAAATTTAAAATATAGCAATATGTCAATTTTTTTTTAATATAACACTCCAGGAGCCAAATAAAACAGGGCTTCAGGACAAATCCTGTCTGCAGGCTGTCAATTTGTGAAATCTTATTTAGCCATAACTATTCAAGTAACTAGCATAGTTACTGAAAGTGTGGATTCCTTCATCAGTATCTCACCATCTGAGCCAGAACTAAGCAGGTCAAAGTTAACCCATGCTGTGCTCACACACGTGTGTGGTGTAGTGGAAAAAACACTAACTGAAACATCCAAAGGTGTTCCTGCTTATCATCGTGTAGCCTTGGGGTAGGAGTCATTAAATTCTCTGCATAACAGGGTCTCCCTTTCAAGGAGGGTGTCAATATCCTCAATGTCTACTTCTCCAGGTTGTCATAGAATAATAGTATCTTGGAGCTGGAAGGAACTTTAGAAATCACCTAATAGATAAGGTACCTAGAGAAGTGACATGACTTTGCCCGTGAACTCACAATCCTCTAATAGGAAGACCAGGGCTAAGACGCCAGGTGTCTTGACTCTGTGTCCCAAGTTCTCTGAAGAGAGTGAGAGGAAGAAAGGTGGTGGGGGACAGTGCCACATGTGTCTCCCCCAAACTGACTATTCCAGATGTGGTCCATCGACAGTTGGTCTTCCAGATGTGCCTGAAGAGCAGCAGATGTGATCTGAGGATTAAACGAGAAGGGCTGTGAAAGCCCTCTGGAGCCTGTAGACTGTTAACCCTGTCTGCCAGATGTGAGGATGGTATTAGTATTCACTTGTCTCTGACATACGACCACAGGCAGCTGTTGGCCAACAGCAATGCAAGTGCCTGGTGTTTGTTGGTCACAAGGAGGCCTGAGCCAGAGTGTGTGGCTGGCTCAGCTCGGACACTTTGCTCCCAGAAAAACTAAGCAAAAGCAGATCAGTAACATCAATGTGGCTGCTGAAAAGCTATGTTGTTACAATGTCATAAGGACAGAAAGTGAAGTTGAGCTGCCATTATTAATTAACACGAGCCAATGGCATTAAAACATACATCTTCAAGGCTAGCCATGATTTATAGACATCACAATCTCTACACTCCTATCATGTCTTCACCTGCTATGCTTTCCCGCCTGAGACTTTTGTTCTCCTCCTTCCTTCTGCTGGGGGTCTTGCTTCGTGCCCTCTGCTTATCTAAAAGCCCCCATCTCTCAGGACAGGACAGGAAGGCTCTCCGGAGACCCTGCCTGAATGAAGTGTGCGCTGTGCCTACGATTCTTTCGTGCAGCCTACTTTCCCGTCTTGTGCCAGGTCAGGGTCCGACCACCACAGTAGGTTCTGATGCAGGCACAGCCAACCCCTCCTATCAGTGTTAAGTTCTTAGAGTTATTAATAGTTCTATCTTTAGTTAGCATGATCATTGTGGTTACATGGGAGAAGCCTGAGTTTTTGCATCAACTTTCAGAGTTTTATTTTCTTCCTTAACTATCATGCTTATTTCACGCCAAAATTTCTCCTAAGTCCGTTGTGAACATCACTCCCAGTTGTCTTGTCTGTGCAAGGAGACAGAACATGCTGATGTTGCAGCTGCTGCCATGGACTCAGCGGCTCCAGCAGGTTTTACATTTTTTAGCGTAATGACAGAGTTTTCGGTTACTTACAGGATGTAATTATAAATACATATTTGCAATAGAACCAGCTTGACGTGCTTACTTTTC
This sequence comes from Cheirogaleus medius, assembly GCA_008086735.1. Lineage (NCBI taxonomy): Eukaryota > Metazoa > Chordata > Mammalia > Primates > Cheirogaleidae > Cheirogaleus > Cheirogaleus medius. The sequence continues at coordinate 33,167,418 of VBSM01002616.1, forward strand.
CATTAATATAACACTGCGCTTTTTGGAATGCGTGTACCACCTTTTCCTTAAAGCTCAGCTGAAACCTTACCTCCCTATTACCCTCCCTGGAAAGTCTAATTTCTCCTCTAATTTTCTTTAGCTCTTCTGTCTGCACCACTCATTCTGGTCTACAGCTCCTCTTTTTTTGTTTCTATCCTTTTATGTGTGATCGAAAACTCCTTGAAGGAAAGAGGATTCACCCACCCTTCCTTCTACCTAACATAAATTACTAATCTTGCAAAACAGTCAATACTTCTTCTATTATTTTTATTCCCATTCTGTAGCCTAGTGTCTTACATATTTACTAGATGCCCAATAAATATTCATAGTTGTAGTCTACGAAGGCCAGAGGCCTAATTAATTCTTGCTTCTCTGTTAGGGGGATGGACATTTTGAAAATAAGGCACAGGAGTAGCAGAGATGAGGCTGAGTTACAGAAGATTATGTTGGAAGACACAGCTCAGGGTGAGAGGAGATTGAGTATTCTGGTGCTGAACCTAGTGGGGTAGGCAGTGAGTGGTGGGCAGCGCAGCCGCCCATAGGTGGGGAGAAGCTGCCCCCAGCGAGCAGTGGAAAATGAGGTATCAGGTAGACCGCTCACTCCCAAAGGAGGAAGGACAGAGTTATCAATCTCAATCATATTCATCTCCAGTTGACCAATCTGAACTCAGTCTAGCTGCTTTGAGGCAGAGTGGGTAAAGGGCAGAGAGAAGCCAGGAGTTATATTTATTTATAAGTTCCCTCCATATGGAAGGCTACATGAGCAGTGAGGAAGAATTATTCCCCCTTTAATTATTTTAAAATGATGTTAACATCCAAGTTATTTAAAAAATCTCTTTATCAGATTTTGAACCCACTTCTTTCAAACCTTGCCCAAATTCTAACACAATCTTCTGATATTACCTATCCCCCTTGAAACACTAAAAACTAGAAAGAGTGATTTTATAACATCATAAAGTGTTCATGTTATTAAGGACTAATACACTAACACTTCATAATCTATTAACTGGACTAAATCATGTCCTCACTTATGGCTGCATAAATATGACCTACCTACAATTCACCCCACCTCTCCAGAGACTGGAGGAACAGCTTAGAAGTGAATGAAGCCTGTCCCCCCACAGAGACTGTTGAGAACATCTAAGAGCTTAACTAGGCCAATTCAGGGGATAAATTCAAAGCTGTGCCCAGGACTTTTTGAGGCTAAGGGAACAGCATTATAAGGTTTATAGCTTAGTACTTTCTTATCTTATTCTTAATAGTCCCAAGAAATAAGCTTAGACTTTGGAAAAGGTAATGCCAGGAGGATATGTCCTGGGGTAATAACCCTTGTGGATAAAGAGTGAAATTTCCCCCAAAATAGGTTTTGATTGCAAAGGGTGGAGGAATAAAGATGGGTATGTTAATATCTTGAAGAGTAGAACCAAGGACAAGAAACAAGGTTAGGAACTGGGGTGGCTACAGTACACTGATTGTGAAGACTTAATTTAGGGGATCTTTTTTTTTTTGGACAATGGAAATGTTAAGTAAATGATCACATTTTTTTCCACAATATATCATAATTCTCTTTTGTTTTTCCTAGTGCCTAAGAATAGCCAGCTAAATGTTTATAACTTTGTGAAATGGCAGTAAAGAGGGTAATGACAGAATTATCGATGAAAGAGAGGCCCATCCCTTGTTCAGCCGCTGCCTCCCTGACCATCTCCTGCTCTATGGAAGCTTTGGAAGATGTGGCAGTACCACGCTAAGGAAGAGGTGGGGGAAACTGTATATCTCAGGTGAGTCGCAATCAGTGATGACTCAGAAACAAGTATGAACTAAGTCATCTCTTCTTCTCTAAATATACCATAGGCAGGTGATTCTTAATGGGGAGAGAAATCCTACCCTTGGGTTATTTATGGAAAAGGCACAACTGCTGTAATAATACAATTAGCTATTTTCCTTGAACATCTTAGAAGGAACAATTCCATTGCATATTTTTTTTTATGAACAAATATAGATACTATCATCAGCCAAGTAAGGGATGCTCGGTGATGCTTTAATTAGAGCATATTGCAGAGCTGCTTCCTTTTCCTAATTTCTGTTTCTATGAATAATCTACGGAGTTGTGCAACATGCAGCTGACACATGGAAATCAGAATTATGACTTTTATGTAGACCACATTGTTTTTTTTTTTTTTTGGCCTGTAAATTGCCTCCAAATGGCTTGGAAAGGAATATTGCCTTATGATGCTTTCAACACAGAAGGGCTACCTGAAAGCAATCATACCTACTATTCAGCAGAGCCTATTTCCGTGATCCTCCACTGTGCCATTCAGACTGGCTATGTCAGTGAGCATTTCTTCCTAAGGAACAGTCCCACTTGGGTATAAGAGAGTTTAGAATTCTTGCACTGAAAAGGTAGAGGCCAAGTGATTGGAAGAGATCTGGAGCATCCTAAAAGTCACTGTAATTAAAACACAGCAGTTTGTCATTATGCTGAAGGAAAACAACATACTGAGAAAGGCACACAAATATTAATGTGGTTACCCAAGGCCCTGGTACATTAATTCAAATTGACTTGGGCAGATATGAAATCCTCAGATGGACTGAAAACTAGTTGGAAGGCTTAAAACAAAAGAAAATGCAATATAATTAGGTGGAAAAAGCGGTGGATTTGGAGTCACTAGAATATGGCTGGTTCTCCCGCTGACTAACCGACTGACCTTTGGCAATTCATGGAGCTTCTCTGTGACTCAAATTTTAAACTGCAAAACAGGATACTATTACTTAACCTTGGGTTAAAAGAATGTATGCAAAGGTTATTTTCTGTTGTCAAATGCTGTTCCACACCCGTTTCTTCGCTTCTGCTTGTCTTCTCTCAACACAGGGACAGATGAACCCCTGCCTAACCTCTCCACCAGGCACCTGCTTCATTTTCCTTTTTATTCAATTTTTTCTTTAGCATAAGCCTGATGATTTACAAATTTTGTTTTTTGTATTTCTTAAAGCCAGCATTCAACATCATATTTTTTTGAACTATAAAATGGATGTTTTATTTGGGTGATTTTTCTCCTTTATAATCTTATTTTTTCCTCATCTTTAGCTTTACATTTTTAAAATGTTCATTGATAAATAATAGTTGCATATGTTATATATTTATGGGGTACAATGTGATTTTTTGATATATGTTTACATTGTGGAGTGATTAAGTTAACAACCGAATCCATAACCTCACATACTTACCAATTTTTTTGTAGTGAAAACATTTAAAATATACTTTTAGTAATTTTGAAATATACAATGCATTATTGCAGTAACCATTCTGTACAATGGATCACTAAACTTCCTTCCAACTGAAATTTTGTATCCTTTGATCAATATCTCCCTTTTCCCCATCTACTCCTGCTTCTCAGCTTCTGGTAACCACCATTCTACTCTTCATTTCTTCAACACCATATTTTAGAATTAACCTACTAGCATATTTATATTCAGTGTTTCTTTGAATTAAGAAAAAAGTTTTCTTCTCATTACCCCCTTTTCTGTTCTATTACCATTGCATCTCCTTGGCTCCTACATTAGCTAAACTTAACTCACCGTTCAGATTCTTGATATACCGTGCTTCCCCGAAAATAAGACCTACCCATAAAATAAGCCCTAGTAGGATTGCTAAGCATTTGCGCAATATTAGCCCTACCCCTAAAATAAGACCTAGTTATGGGCGTGGCTACGCAGCGTATCTGCACAATCCTTGTATTTCATCGTGGAGCGGTAAAGACGACGAGTAGCCCTTCTCATCTGCCCCATGACAGCTCTATTGCTCGACGTGAGAGATTGGGGCCAATGGTTCTAAAGGAAACAGAGTTGCAAGAAATTCAGGATGGAATTTGGGATTTGGAGAGTTATGATGATGTTCCAGAAGAAGACGACTTAACTATATTTGAATAAATGTAGATTGTTGTACCGTACTTAAAGAAAATAACACATTCCCTGAAAATAAGCCCTAGTGCTTATTTCTTGAGGAAAAATAAATATAAGACCCTGTCTTATTTTCGGGGAAACACGGTAGGTGAAGTGGTGAACTTAAAGGGGCTTGTTGAAGTGTGTACTTTTGATAAAGTCAGAGTCACCTCTGCTTACAGAGATTCCCCCAACTGTTCAGGAATAATGTTTGTACTTATATTCCAGAAGAAGTTTTCAAACCTTACTGTTGTATTAGAATCATCTGGAAAGTAAGTTAAACATAAACATTTCTGAAGCCTTCTTCAGAAGATTGTAATTCGAAAGGTTTAGGTAAAGAACCAGAAATCTGCATTTTTAACAAGCACCTAAGTAATTCTGATGCAGGTGACCCATAGTGTACACTTCCAGAAGCTCTGTTAGAGATTATTCAGGCAATTCCAAAAGTAATCTGGAGTTCTGAATTTTTGTCATGTAAAAAGTAGTACTTTAGGAAGGGAATATTAGCAAAGGAGTTTTTATATTAAAAAATGTGAAGCTACATGGGAAGCATAGATGAGTTCGGATGGTAGTTTGTTCGCTTGATATCTGTATGTGTTAGAGAAGTTATTAGTTTTACTTTCCCAACGTATAACATTAGCCACTCCAAGGAGAAATTGTAGAGATGAATAAGATAATACATGTTAAAAACAAACACCTTAGTCATGAAAAGTAGACTAGAAACATTAATAATTATCTGTTTAGTGCTTATAATTTCCAAAAGTGGATTATTCAACTAAATGAGAAAATTCTAAGCCTAGTTTCCATGATTTCTTTTTCCATAAATTAGTGTGTTTAGCCATGTGAAGTATGAAGGATGTGCTTGTCAACACGCAGTGGCTAACCAGGCCAGAGGCTGGGTGGGAGAAGGAGCGACCATGAAACAGTGTCTGTGGTTGGAAAGCAGTTACCTGGCGTTAACACTAAATCAATAAAATGTGCATTTGATTTAGCACAAAGCACGGCTGCAAAGTGTAAATACAATGTAATAGCAAAAAAAGGTTTTGTTTTTTTTTAATTGCATCAATATATTTCAGACAACTCTGACACATTCTGCAAAAGAAAACAAAATTACCAATTACAAACTGGCTGGAAACGTATTCTGTGATCTTCCTATTACCTGGAAACCATTTTTTATTCCGTGCAAGATGGGTGTCAAGTAAACTACAATTATACTGATTACCAATTTAGTCTGTCTGGATTTCAGTATTGAAAGACGAACAGAAGCATGTGCTGCCTTGTAGCTCTATCTTCCTTACCCCGTCAAATGTATATAGCCACATAAAACTCAAACAGACTAAATGCATAAAATGTATAACACACACACTCAATGTGTTTGTGTGTGTATACATGCACATACCTTTTTCAAACTAAGAGATTTTTTGGTAAGGGGGAATGTTTTCAGGAAAATTTCCCAACAGAGAATGGCTGTTCCCAGCATAACCCTGGGAAGTACTTTCACAGCAAGCTGAAGGCAAAGGGCTGTATCCTCATTATCTTTGTACCCTGGGTATCTTGTCTATTGCAAACAAACATTAGACGCTGAACAAATACTCATCGTTGTTGAAGTTGATGTGATCTTCTTTGGAATAACAACATTTAGGTAGGTCGTGGTGAGATTCTGAAGGAAGTGGGAATGTAAAGAGGCCAGATTTTCTCCTGAGGTTTGCTTTATCTTGTCTAGTCATAAGATAGGCCAGGTTATGCTACAATAATAGAAAACACCCAGACTCAGTGACTTAACACAAACAGCTTTTATTTTTCATTCAGTGAAAACCATTTGCAAATACAGGAGGCCCTCCAAGGGGACTGTCCTTCATGTGGTAACCCAGGGATGCTGTTTGGATCTTGTGTTGCCACAATCTCAACACAGAGCCTCCTCCACTGTCACCCAGAAGGAAAAGACAGCTCTAAGCTGGAGGGCCTGGCAGCAGTAATGTGGGCTCAGACACCACCCACATCACTCTGCTCACACACAGCCAGTAGGTACTAGCAGCACGGCTCCACCTAACCGCCGTGGAGCAGGGACCCAGAACCCATCCACCCTTTGTTCAGAGCAGAAGAGAACTGGAGAGAACAAGACCAGCAATTTCTACTGCACTAGTTTAAACGGTTTCCAAGGAAATTCATAGCAGTACAATAAGCGTTTTTACAGAGGGATAAATTATAAAAATAAATTGAAGAAACTACTAAGTCATAGGTAATAAATAGATGCTGATTATGAAGGGAAATTCTGCAGTTTAAATACATTTTTTTAAAAACTAACTGAAGCTTACTGTAAAATCAATGTGAATTTATAACAACTTTAAAATACCATGTATCTAATATTTGAAAGCAACCTATCTTCTCTTTGCCAATTATAGCTCAATAAAGAATTCTAAGTAATAACGGAAATAAGAATAAAGAATTATAAGTAATAACAGAAATTGTGATATGGCAGATCCCATGGAAAGCTAATTAAAATGTATTGTTTTGAGGCAAATCTTTATTTCTGTCACTAAATATGTAGTATTTAATCACTAGGAGTTGGATTGAAAGCTATTTTTCTTTCCTTGGACCATATACATTTTTTTCTTATAGAATTCTCAGAAAAACATTATAATATAATATAAGTTAAACTCGTGCTAAGTGAAAGCCTTAAGTATTATGCCAGTGTAGCTTCTGGGTCATCCCCAAATATCTGTAAGAGACTAGAATTAAGTTGATTCTCCAAGGGTTCTTTAGAATAGCTTTTCTCTGGGACTTTTCAATACCAGGTCCCAGAAGGATTTAAAAGTTGAGCAATTCCAAACCTGGCACATAAAGCTGACACAAAGAATTTAAAACTAAATCATCAACATAATTTACCATATTTAGTTACTTCTTCATTCGTAGAGGTGTGATTAAACTTATTGGGCCAGCCATTAGAATCGGCTAGAGATCCTTGAATAAGAAGAAAAACTTGTATGAATTTATAAGACATGGAAGCCAAGTTTAATTTTAACCTTTGTGTAAAATGGAGTCTTTAATCATATAATCAATCTTGTTTGGATGTCATTTAGGATAGTCTGAAATACCATGTGCCATGGGAAAGCTCAAATGCAGTATTTTCTGGATGTGCTGGACTAGGTAAAGTCTGCAATTCCTCTCCAGACCTAGGATTTGATGTGTAGACAGAACGTGCAATTTTGCAATCTGCTGAGCCAGAGGAGGATTTAATATTACATTCAGAACTGTACTCAAATTGTCAAAAAATGTTCAATAAAATAACACTGCAAATCACACTCAGTTAAACTAGCTGGCAAAGGTAGCATGACAAAATTGAGAAATAAAGCATATGGGACATAGTGCTATTTACATGTTTTTAGGGTTTACGCCCTGGGTGGCTCACTATTTACAAGACAGCAGTTTCCACCCTTCCCCTCTGCTCTAGGTTTGATACAAGGCCAAGTCCTCAATCTGACTTCATATGACTGTGGTCTAGTTCAGATTAGTATTTGTCACCACTCTTCACAGCAGACAGGAATTCAGCAGACTGGGGAAGGAGGAAAAGGAGGAGGAGGAGGAGGAAGAAATTAAGGGACTAAGTCTGTTGAAGATAAAAATACCTGTGATCAGCTGCCTGAGTTAATCACAACAGTGACAGATGAGGGGTGCATGGCAGCCAGATGCTCACAGTTTTACAATTTTAGATAACTATTGAAGAAAAGAGCATCTTACAATTCTCATTATTTGCTGCCAGTGGAACAAAAAAAGAGTCATGCAATATAGTATTATTATTATGCACCCTCTCTGAAAATGCTTTACAGAATTCTAAGCTTCTTACTTAGAAGTTAATGGGGACATCTGGCTGAAAGATGACGAATCATAAATGCCCTTTAAATAAATTAAGACACGGTTTAACAGAAGAGAAAACTAGCAATCAGAACAAATGAATCAATATAACAAAATTATTTTTAAAAGCCAAAAAACATTTCATCACTACTAAAAATGTTAACAAAAATGACGACAAATTTAAAAGGATGACTTAAACAGCAACTCTGTTTCTTTATGAACACAGAACATCGACTCAACTGGCAATTACTGTTTTAAGTGTTTTAAATGTATTCACAAACAACCTTATAAAGTAAATTCTATTGTCTTCTTTCTAAAACTGGGGAAACTGAGGCACTGGGGAGGTTATACATTAAGCTGGGAAAAGACGGACTTGAGACTTGAACCCAGACAGCCTGGCTCCATCTGCATCAACTATGATAAATTAGGAAAGGGAAGAACACAAATCTCTAAGCTTTGCAAGGGGAATAACACTCATTCATGTATTTCCAAATTACTTACTATGTGATGTGATTTCTAATATTGATATCACTGACAGGCTGTATCAATTTCAATTAATAGGTAAGAAGAAAGAAGCGAGTGGTGTTTAGCTCTGTGTATTCTATGACCGAATAAGATTTAGAACAGAATGAAATTACTTTACTCAGCCCTTCTTATTTTCTTCTCTGCAAATATAAGGTTAGAATGCTCATCGTGCCATCAAGTTATTGATCTGAGACTGATGACTTCCCTTAATAATTGATTAGAGATTGAGAGAAGATTCTCTGGAAGAATCTTTATTGTTCCATTATATTAGCTAATATTACAGTAGTTGATTTCCTGACTTTACATGCCAGCCAGGCCGTCTTCTCATTTAGTTCATGTAAATCCAGGTCAAGTTGCTGTATTGCAGTAGTATTGATTTGCTCGAGCTGTGGAACATAAGTCTTTTCCCATCAGGTAAACAATAGCAATTAAATGAAATCGGGCTTAGAAGGGAAATGATTTCCCCACAACTTTGCCCTATCAGCGTAAGCCCGACACTCCTCAAGCCACAGGGCGTGTGGTGCAGGCTTTGGCGACCTGCCACTCAGCATGACAGGTTGCCAAGGGGCAGTGCCTGGAGCTTGTGCTGAGAAAGATCGTCAGCATCCTTTGGTGGGAGACATCTTACCAAAGTGAATCCTAAAGAATGAGTGGCTGAGTTAAAGAAAATAGGGGAATGAAGCTGGTAAAAGGCAACACCTGCCCTTGTGAAGCGCACAGGCTTTGGCATCAGGCAGATGTGGGTTGGAATCCAGCTTCACACCGCACCAGGAGTGATCACTGCTGGGTTATATTAACCTCTCCTAAGCCTTCATCTCCTCTTCTTTAAAAGGAGATACTTACTTCATACAACTGTTAAAAGCATTAGTTACTTGTAATATACCTAGCACAATACATGATGTATATAATAAAAGCTCAATAATTTTTTTAATGAAAAGCTATGTCTCAACAAATGCAATTACTGGAGGGGTGTATAAGTAAAATATTTCTGAAGACTCATAATTATTAGACATTATTTTCCATTCACCCCAAATCCATTTTGGAAGTCTGAGTCCTTAAATGGAGTTATTCATTTTCTGCTTCATTTTTAAAACTAAAGTCATATTGTCTCTCCAGGCCACTCTCAAAAGCAAACCAAGGCAGAATCCATAGTATTTCCTCAGATTTAAAGAGACAGTTTCTGATTTTTAGGATAAATTTGGCCAAAGATCAGAGAAATCTCTTCTTGCTGGCACTAAACTAGAAGTGTTCCTAGCTCCAAGAGTCATACATTAGAAAAGCTTTTCAATGGCTTCTTTCACTCTTTACTAATGCTAAAATTAAATAATATATCAACAGCACTGGGTTCTCACCTTCCTGTTGTCCTTGAAGTGTTTCAAATGCATCTGTACTCAGGACATGCCTACTCTACCCTCCAATCTTAGGAAACAAATGTAATTGTGTTAAAGATGAGGGGAAATAATCTGGTTACTGCTTCTCCCCTGACATGGGAATCTCTAGATTTGCACTCCTCAATATAGTAGCCACTTGTCACACTGGCTATATAAATTTAGATTACTTAAAATTTAAAAATGAGTGTCCTCGGTTACACTAGTCATATTTCAAGCATTCAATAGCCACATGTAGCTAGCGGCTACCAAATTGGACAATGCATATACAGAGAGCTTCCATCATCTCAGAAAGTTCTATCAGGTAACACTGCTAAATGATTGACAGTGAAGAAATCTAATTATGGTATAATTTTTCTTTCTCATTGAGCATACAAAGATATGGGCACCCTCTATTCTGTAAGAGAAAGAAGTATGCAAAATTACTTAGAGCACAAAATGTCAGACCAAAGACCATCTCATACTTTCATTCCTACCCTTTGTTTTGGTTTGCTTAAATTATTTCACAGGAATGGAGTGGCTCCAACCTTGTGGCTCCATGCTTTTTTACTGGTGAGCTTATCAAATTCACCTGTCATAAAGAAGCCTGGTGTGGCCACCTGACAGTGATTTCAGCTGGAACTGTTACCGAAGCCAGGTGGTTTTAGGCAATGTAATGGCTCCTTTTCTCTCCTTTTGCTCTTGTTTGAGATCTCTTGTATGTTGCTATTTCCCCTACCTCCCAACCCCGTCCCCATTTAACTTATGCTTCCTACCTTGGTATTTCTTGGTCAGAGTTCGCCAGGATGACAGAATTGGTGGTGCCACATGGGAAGGAGAAAAAAGAATAAAGTTTTCATGGCCAGTGAAGCTGAGAAATTGTTGGTCCTTCGTGCCCCACCAGGCTATTTTTCCTTCATTACCCTTTATGTAGGCCTTATTTTCTCTACACGTCCACGTGGTCAGAAAATGTCCAGAATAGCCTGAAGCTGCAGATTCTTTTGCAATATATATAATTCTGTATGAAATATTCACCATTAGGTGAAGGGCTAGGGAGGAAAAGACAGTGGGAAAAGGTCCCATTTTTATTTCGATTTATCACTATCACAAATGAAAGTCTTAACCAAACTTGAAAGGCATTGCAAATATTTCTAAGAGATTGTGGATATTTATAACATTGGATTCTGTTCCCTAGTTATCCTTCAAGGAAAGAGAGTCTGGTTTGAAAGTAAGTAACAGCAGAGGCAAAAGAAGCAGGCAGGTCAAACTTAAAGCCACACAGAAGAACAGGGGAAGAAAAAGAAACCAGCCGGCTCCCAAAAAGTTATATATTAATACATACCCACTGGAGAAATGCAGGTCTCTTAGCTATTTATTTGCCAATTTTCTCCCTTTCCTTATCCCAGCTGTACTTTTCTGCAGACTTGATCCTGTTGGTATCCCTGCCCCTCTGACATAACTACCACAAATGGCTTGAATCTATTCCTACTACATTCCTAGAATTCAAAGTGAAATAATGAGCACATTTTCCCATAGCGACATTAGCTGATTCAATAAATTTAGGTTATAGACTATTGACTGTAATACAGAGAATTATTTGGGGGCAAGAATAGAAGCAAGTGCTCACTTTCAAAAGTCTAGGCAAGAGATCATAAAGACCTTGGTTAGGGAGGTAGTAGCGGGAATGAATGGAAAAAGGGAGATGGATTCAGACCATATTTTACAGTAAAGCTGACAGCACTGAGTCTGCAGGAGGAAGTTAGGAGTGATGGGGAGAAACAGGGAGGGATAATACTGCCTTTCACTGAGATGAGAAATATTAGAAAAGACATAAATGAGAAAAGACCTCTGGGTGGCTAAGGTGGGGTGGGGATGAAGAGGACTGTTTTTGACATGTTAAGTACCACATCTGAGTGGAAATATTAAGTAGGCAGCTGAATATAGGACTCTGGACTTAAAAAGAAAGAACTGGGCTGGAGATACAAATTTGGTGGTCTTCAGCATATGGAGAGGATTTAAAGCCATGGAATCAGTTGAGGCCCATAGAGAGAGGGAATAAAATAATAATGAGGGTACCAGCCCTGATACATGTGAACTTAGGGTCTATATAACACTGCATTATGGGTTTTAGAGAATTTTTAGGCTTCTCTGTGGACTACTTAATATGTATAATTGAGAATATGCATCTAAAATTCTAAAGGACAGACATAAAAAACATTTCTGAACACAACTCTTCTTCACATGGGGAATTGCGGGCATAACAAAGGGTTTATATTAGGTGGGATCACTGTGGCACTTTGAAAGAATTTCATTCATATAAAAGTGGATACATCTTACTCTTCAATGCCTGTAGCTGATTATTTATCTGGATTGCTTCGAACCATACAAACTAGAGTTTTCTAAAAAATCTGATTTGAAATTTCTACCTAGTTTACCTCATTTTCTATAACTACTAGTTTTAATTTGACACAGAGTATAAGTTATTTCCCTGTTTTTATGAGAGAAAAAGAGGAAATTCTAAGAAAAAATGAGTTGTTATTTTTAGCTATTGAAAAGCCCTTGAATATAAAAACATATTAGTTGGCCTATAAAATTATAACATACAATGAATTTTAAAGAATAGCTCACTGAGACAGTAACTATAAATTTATTAATTGAATCACTAAGTGCTTAAAATTTTTATAGAGTTTGAATTAAATATTTATAACATATAATGGGAATGCAGTTATGGAAAGCAGACAAAAGACCAAAAAATATTACAGGAAAACGTTTCATAAAATGTAGTGCTGTCCATAGGGCCCAGTGGTTGCTAATATTTTCAGAAAAAAGTACCTAAATAAAAGGGGCAAACACTCAAAATTCATTACATACATATCTTGCCACAAGGAATTTTCTATAATCTGTTTCAGTATCTGAGCTGTGTTGAAGTCAGCAATTTGTACATTCTGTGGCTTCATTTCTTTTTTTCTTTTTAAATCAGCTTCCAGACTTCTGAGAACTGAATGTTTGCCAGGACTGAGTCAAATTTTCCTACCTTTTGAATGAGTTTGTTTCTTGATTTCTGCCTATTTCTCAAAACAAGACCAGAATGTATCAAAATCTGGAGTCAGAGATGTATTTCAAAAGACTATCAGATATTCTTGGCATCCATTACCATCGGACTGCCACACACAGTGCTCTGGACATTCCGAGTTGACCCAATCCTGAACACCCCTGTTCTGTTTTCCTAATACGTAACTCCAACTACTGGGCCCTCTGAGTCTTCTAGTCTTGATCACAAAACCTTATGCATTGTAGCTCCTACAAGCTTTCTTGCTCCCTCCTTGTGGTAACTGAAACCTGATGGACCAGGGTTCTAATACTACTCTATGGGCCTCTCAAGTGGAGGCAGTTTCTTACTTATATAGCCAGGCACCTCTCAGCACCATCTGAAATAATTTCACATATACTTTCCCATGTATTCTTCCCTACTTACATTCTTAGAGGATCTTCTAAACTTGGGGGGCACATTTCTACCAATGTGATTTAGTAATTCTAGTAACATTGGGAAATTTTGGACTTTTCAGAAATTTTGTTGATTTATAGAAGGCTGGTTACTGTTTTACGAGGGTTATTTAAGTTTCTTACAGAATCTTATTTAGAAACACAGCAATCTTAGCTAAATCCTTTAAATCAATAGTCAGTATCTATTTTCTGGGGATTAGCTGATTAATTATATTGCAGGTGCAATGATTTGTTTTTTTGATTGATTCAATTATTTATTAACTTAATAAATAACTAACTCCTCACCACAGGCTAGGCACTGTGTAATGCCTTCAGGATACAATAAACAAAGCAGATATGAGCCCTCTCTTCAGGTGGCAGATATAAATAAGAACACAAATTATTAATTATAAATAACAACACAAAATACTATTTAATTATCTAGGTAGGAAAAGTTCAGTATGTAATGACTCCAGGAAGGGGAGCAATTTAACGGGGATAAACTTGTTGATATGGATGCTTTGGAGGGAAAAGAAAACAGAAAACCAGATCAAAGAAAATTTTACCAGCTCTTTTTCTTCTATTTATATATACCAATGATTGATGACCAAGTACCCCCTACATTATGGGGGATTGAGTATGTAAAAAAAAGTGTTTATTTTTCAATTAAATACAAGGAAAAGTTTTAGTTTTGCCTGGCTAAAGAAGAAATCTGGCAGTCACAGCTGTAGGCTCTAGTATATTGATTCTACCCACTTACTATGATGCTAATGGTGATGCATACAAGTAGGTAGCCTGTGGATTCAGAGCACATTGGCTTTCTGCTTCTTGTTAGTAGAGTCTTTGGAGATACAGTAGAGTTGTTTATTGGTATATAAACAGAAAACTAGAGGCTAAGTTCTTTGATCCAAGTCTCTTTTTTCTCTTGGAGTTTTACAAATGTTTTCCAGGTTTTTACATACTTCTTTTTTTCTTATTTAGAACTCACTATGCCAAGTCTATCTTTTTTCCCAGTGAATGAATAATGCTCTTGTTTTTATTGTTCTTTAAAATATAGATAGCATTTCCTGATTTCATTCAGGTTAATTGTCATATTAAAAAAAAAAACAACCAAAAAGAAGTTATAATTGTAGATAAGTGACTCAGTACAGAGTAACACCAATCACAGGGATATTGTTCTGGTTTTGATTTCAAAGCAATCACTGAGTAAGCCTCCTTTGAATTGGAACATGAGTCAGCATTTAGCAAAGCTGAGTTTAAACCTCTACTCTAGATTCTGAGTGACAGAAAACTTCTAAATAGGACACTGTTTGTTCATAGTTTTGGGTATCTGTGATTTACTTGGCTTTGTTAGACAATAGAGGCTTTGGTTCAGTTATATTTTTAACATTCCTTAAAATAAATCAAAGAGTGTTCCCCATTTTGGATGTGGATTGGTATGGTGGAGGAAATGAAGTGCTGAGTATCCAGGGATTACACACTGGGCTCCGTGCTGGACTGCCTTAGTTAATATTTTTTTGGTTGTACATAATAGAAACTGGCTCTGGCTAGCTTAAAGGGAAAAAGTAAGTAGTGCTAGCATACTGGAAGAATATTTGGGTATCTCATAGAATTCAAGATTCAGAAAAGACAGGGATTGGGGATCTGTGACCTCAGAAATCAGGGTGCATGCCTGTGTAGCTATGGTAAAGTAGCGGAAGTGACTCACCATGTGACTTTTCACAGGAGGCCCGGCTGGGGTCAAGTCTTCACCTGTAGATCAGTCCATCAAAGTTAGAGGGGCAGACTGATTTGATTGTGGGCAACCACACCTGTATTTTGTGGGCAATTTCCAGAGAATGAGGAATTATTGTAAACTGGCAGCCATACCAGTGAGGTCTATATGGGCACTTTGCAAGCTTAATTTAATTTCACAAAAAGCCTATAAAAACCATTCTTTCCACCTCACAAATGAGAAAACTTAGACTCAGATTGGTTAGGCAACTTGTCTAAGGTTCCACAATTAGAATGTGGTAAAGCTAGAAGATGAAGTAGGTCTACAGACAGGCTAATCTCATTGTTAAAATATTGAAATAATGTGATAAGACTATCTGGGATAGAAACTTTCAAATATTTTCTCATAGAGAAAATATTAGGTATCTACAGGCTACTGGAAAGGGTAGAATGATGTGTTGAAAGCCCTGGGTTGAATCCTAACTCCACCCTGTCACCAAGGCCAAGAAGAAACCTAATCTTCTCCATTAATAAATGTGTATATATCATCTCCTTCACAGGGTTATTGTAACTTCACATGGTTATTGAGATAACATACGAAAGTACTTGGCATAAAACAGACATTTATCTTTTTTGCGGGGGAGGGAGGAAGAACATTTCTACTAATGCAAAGTAGAATTCTTCTACTACTTAAAACAGAGTCACAGTTTGGTAGTGGCTTTATCATTCAAAAATCCTAACTGTTCCGCTTGCAGTCTTTCAAAACAGTGCCTTATTCATCTAAACATAAAAGTAGAAAATGCTATGTAAAAAGGGTTAACGACATCATATACTAAGGCAAAGAAAGTTATTTTGCTATTTCTCTTTAAGACTTGGGGGTTCACATTTTAGGTAAAAACTCTTACCTTTGTAGTAGCACAATACTTAATCATGAACACTACCGGAAATGGTCTATGTCCTTTTGATCACCAGAGCAAAAAGAGAATATGGTTCTTAAAGTGGAAATCTATAACTTGAACATCATTGAAATAATTTATTAGCTAATAAAGTTTACAAGAATTAATGTACTCAAATAACCAGAATTCCATGCCCAGATTATACTTCTCAGCTGTCTTTAAGAACACCTCTGTGCAAAAAGGATTGTAGCATTGTAGCAATGTTACAGTACCTGGTAGGTATTCTGTAAATACACATACACTAATAGGTATCATTTTCTTCCAAATTCCTTTAGACAACAATTAGTTTATGTCAACAGCAAAGTTGGAACCACAAATGGAAGAAAAAGAAATTCTGTGGTGTTTAGAGATGGAAGAGAAGTGTAAACTGTTACTACTACAGTCTCTTGATATTTCCACTGTCTCTGGATCTTAGCTTTAGTGACCTTATATGCTTTATATTCATCTAAATCATATCTCAGTAATTGTAAAAATATCCTATCATTTATTAGTAATTTGATGACAAAGAGAGTCAAGTGATTTTAAATAATGACCATAACACTGTGTAGCTGGCTTGTTCCTGAATGAAAAGCTTCCTTTTATAGTTGCATTTCAAGTCAATGGCCTGCTTGCTTTAATTTTTATTTAAATTTATAGGAGAAAACTGATCAGTTATTACTAAAGATTTTTGGGAAATATTATTATACATATTTAAGGAGAAGTATATATGGTATTATAAAACATCATCATACATGGATCTAGAGGATTGAGGAAGAAAAATTTTTAAAAAAGAATTAGGGAAATATTTCAGTTTTCTCATTATAATGAACCTTTAAGAAACAACCTCTTATCTAGTTTTGATGTGGTATCAAAGAATATCCGCAATTCTCTAAAAAGGTTATGAAGACATTTCTCCCTTTTCTAACTACCTATCTCCATGAAGCTGGATTTTTTCATATACTGCAACCAAAACAACAAATTGCAGCAAACTGAATGCAGAAGTTGATATGAGAATCCAGCTGCTTTCTATTAAGAAATAATATTAAAAACATTTGCTAAAATATAAAACAATGCTACTCTCCTATATTTTGTTTTGAAAAATATGGTTATTTTCATTAAAATGTTATATATATAAACATGCAACAAGTATATTATTACTATTTTTAAATGAATTAATAAACATTTTTAAATAAAAAAGGAATTAAGAAAAGAAATTGAAAAAAATAACCAAGTAAGTTTTGAGAGCTTTTTATTACACTGAGAAATCCCAGAAAAGTACAAAGCCCATGAAAGTAGATACATTTCTGAAAATAAGACAAAACATATATCTTCATGACATTTTAGTTTTGATGTTAAAAGTATTCATGATTTTTCATTGAAGCACACTGCTCATGAATTAAGTATATCCTGAAGTACTGAGAAAAGATCTCATATATCTTGTAGTTGAAGCTGAATTCCTATAAATGTGTGAGTTATATTCTCTTTCTAGGGATTAAGTTCATGGGGTTTGATTCATAAGAAAAATGACTTTATTGATTTGTAGTGCCTTTGAAGAGCAGACATAGGAAATAAGCATATATCACACACCTTTAGTTTTAAGTGGTACATCAGATCAAAGTTGAATTAATGTAATACTCTTTAGTGCTTTCAATGGTATTGTCTTCTTCCAGTAGACCAAATAAAATACGTAGATCTAACTGCAGAAAAGAGGTTTGGTAATGCCAGAATGATTATCATATCAGTGTTTTATATATAAGTTATATAGATAAATAGATGATGTTGAAATCCATGCTATTTCTGTTCTCAATATCAAATAAATGTATGGTTACATTCCAGCGTTTCATCAAAAATCATCATGAAGCAATATTTACTGCTTTTGCCAAATATAAAACAGGCCACCAGAGGCTATAAAGTTTACTTAATTTTGATAACATGGCACTTTTCAGTGGCTTTGGGGTCATATTATACTCTCTTGCTGCTGCTACTACTAATAATAAAATAATAGTAAATGTAAAGGAGAAAACAAAAGAAAATAAATTAGATCACTTGATAGTTCTTCTAAATATTGGTTTGGTCTATCCTTGAACTAGAAATCAATTCTACAAGGTTTGGAAAGAAAACAAAAGCATATTTAGAATTTATAGCATGTATTTTAAAGGTCTAATGATTTATCCAGTGCCGGTGTGGGTTAGCATGTCAGGTTCTCTTTATTCAATGTCAACTGGTTCCGTAGCTATTAAAGCACTTAACTGTTTCTGAGCACAGGAGAGGAACAGTTCCAAACTGGACAGGCTTCTTTGGCGGATGACTTGATCAAGCTGTCAATGTTTTTTAAAGAGAGAGAGAGAGAGAGAAAGAGAGAAATACACTTAGTTAAGGGATAAAGAATATTGTCACTGAAGCCCACTTTCTTTTCAGATGAGATGATTTAGGACATAAAATAATACTTTAAACTGAATGACAATGTAGTCACTATTTCTGGCCAATCATCGAAAATGAGATGATAATCATTACAATCTTATAGTTGATGTTGATACTCAGTTATTGGAGAAATATATATTTGATCAGAGTGATTTTAGAAAATATAAAATAGTATAAAAAATGCCAGTTCTTAACATATATATATATAGACCAAACACCTACAAAGATCATAAAGATCACCTACAAAGATCACCTACAAAGATCACACCTACAAATACCACAGATGCAAGTAACAAAAGAAATACACGGTACAGAAAACAGCATATTTACATCATGCATAGGGTTCAGTAGAACAAATGACAAGTGAGGAGATAATTAATTTGCTGAAATTAGAGAAAGCTTTGGGGAAAGGAATACTTTAAGAAATATCTGATGTTGTTTAAACTTATTTGTCCTCATTCTTTTGCTGAGGTAGAGATTTTTTATTAGGATGTTTTAATGTATCAATAGAAATATAATGAACAATACAAGAGGGTTCGTAAGGGAAGTTATTTGGGTTATATATAATAAAGAACATTCTGGATGGTAAAGACTATTTGAGTTCAATAAGAAAAGTTTCTAACTCGTCTGCCTGAAAAAATTTTCCCATGGTGTAAAAATAACCAAACAATGACAACACCTTGCTTACAGGTTACAGAACAATGGAGGAATTAAAAATAAAGCCAAATAAATTCCATTTCACAATATATAACTGTCATATTTATGTAAAGGTGACATTCTTCTCTTCCCCCCACATAAAAGGCATATCTAAACAGGAATTCTCTATTAAATTATATTTCTATAACCTGATACCCAAAATGACTGAAAAATTGGAAGACTAAAATTGTGAAGTATCCTAAGCATTAACTGATCAAAACACAATACATTTAGCAAAAGGATCATGTAAAAAGATTGAACTATATTGACTCTCTTCAATTCTAATAATCAGAGATTTTAACATCCATACATAAATAGGATTTCTACTTATATCTTTTCCTCCTTATCTTTTTTTTCTTCTTCTACCTCTATCAGATGATGCCTTCAGGTGAATATATATACCTTATGCTTATAAGACTATTAAACAAGAGAGTTCTTAGAATGTAAGTCCCAGGTGAGCAGAAATCTTGCCTGTCTTGCTAACTTACTGTATTCCCAACATCTAGAAGAGGGTCTGGCACATGTTAGACACTTATATATATTTGTTGAGACTGAATGAATCAGTAAATTTATAATCCTAATTGAGCAAGTCAACCTACTAGGAAATGACAAAGGCACTTTTAATGCTAATAGTGAAAGCACGCTTAACCTACCCTAAAAGATATGAGGGAAATTACATAAAGTTGGATTTTAAAAAGTTTCATTTTACTATATGTAAAACAGATCGAAATCTAAGTATCTGCAGCTTTTTAAATTATTCTGCACTTTGTCAAAATTCAAACAGCACAGAAGAATGTACCAACACTCACTTCCAGTCCGTTCCCCTATGATTTCTGTCTACTTTTAGATATTTTCAAGCATTTAAATATGGCCTTTTAAAAATATTTGGTCCAGATCTTATAATTGTTAACTGTGGGAGGGTTCACACAATCACTTTATTCTACTGCCATTACTGGAATTATTCCCTATCAAATTTTTAAAAAATTGCTTGACTGTATTCCATGATTTATTTAGCCATTCTCTCATTGACAGACACATTAAGTTTATTCCAAGTTTGTTTTGTTGTTTTTGAAGCAATAAGAAATTTACAACTTGAAGGCATACCTTTCAAAAGATGTTCAAAGGTTTCTTTTGGGTGGATTCCAATATGTGGAATTTCTATGTCATAAGATTTGCATATTGTAAACTGTGATATTACCAAATTGCTTTCCAGAGCAAAGTACCAAGTCATAACTCCTAACTACAGAGAATGAGAGGAACAGTTTCCCCTGTTTTCTTCTTATAAACAGTTGCACAGTTTCCATTGTAAGTTTTCAATTTAATATATGTAATAGATATGTTAATATTTTAAAAGTATTCTATTGACAGACATTTGGACTTTTCCTTATTGTTGGCTATTCTAATCAATGCTATAATGAATACCCTTCAACACAGATCTCTGTATACATGTGCTAGTATATTTTGTAGAAATTGCTTCACCAAAAGAATATGTAATCTGCAATGCTACCTCTAATCATAAACCAGGTTTCCATACATGCATGAATCTGTCTCTGGCCTCTCTATCTTGTTCCCTTGGACAATTCCACTCTACACTAATTCCACTCTACACTAATGTAATGCTATCTTAATTACTACAGCTTATATTTAATCTTAATATATTACCTGTTGCCAATATAAAATATTTCAGAAGAATATAGTGTATACTTATAACAAAATTGAGTTTTAAAAGGAAGTAGTGATGTAACTACAGATAGTCTCATATTGTTTTTTTCATAAGCAGAAAAAATAAGCAAAACTCAGAAATACATTGAGATATATAAATAGGTGAAAAAATATTTCTTTTTGAGACAAGGAAATGATGCAATCAAAACTGAGGAAAGCTGTATTCAGAGGGTGGAATTAGACAGGATGACATATGTAGATTCAGTTTGGAGGTGGCCTCATGGGTGTTTGTTTTACTATTATGCTTCATAACTTATGTACATATATCAGATGTGCTAGCTTTAATAATTCAAAATTCAGAATCTTCCAGCACAGGTCAGGAGTTTCATTAAAAAAAAATTTGACTAGGCCAGGCATGGTGGCTCATGCCTGTAATCCTAGCACTCTGGGAGGCAGAGGTGGGAGGATCACTTGAGGTCAAGAGTTTGAGATCAGCCTGAGCAAGAGTGAGACCCCGTCTCTACTAAAAATAGAAAAAATTAGCCAGGCACGGGGGTGTGCGCCTGTAGTCCCTACTGTTTGGGAGGCTGAGGCAGGAGGATCGCTTGAGCCCAGGAGTTTGAGGTTTCTGTGAGCTAGGCTGATGCCATGGCACTCTAGCCTGGGGGACAGAGTGTGACTCTGTCTCAAAAAACCAAAACCAAACAAAAAAACCCATCAAATTTGACTTAATATCTTAGAATTTCTGGATGTTAGATAAAAGAGAAGCTTGTCTCCCTTTGAAGGCATATAGTACAAATTCACACGGTGTTAACTATCATTCAACCTGTGACTGTCGCTAAATAACAATAATCCGGATATATGCTTTCACAATGAGTATTCTGCAATTTTTTAAAAAGGATCAGCACAAAAAAGTTCGACAGATTTCTATTTAAACATACCAAGCACTTCTCTTTTCTTGCTTGTGTTAGAAGTCACCTTGGAATTACTGAATGTAAGATGACAGACATACAGGTTTTGGTTTTAGGTAGCTGCCAAGACTCACTTCACATCTTTTACCACTCCTACCCAGAACACTCTGAAGGCAAGAATACTTTAAATAAACAGGAGTTCAGCACTTTAAAGAGCAACAAGGAGACACTGATACTCCATGAGGAGGAAGATAGAAACTGAGCCATCATGAAGCTGAGCTTCCAATTTAGTGGGTCCTTCCAGGGTATGGCATGTAAGATCATGTATGTCTGTGGGAGGGAACATGTATGACCTTTCTCTTATGATGTTGAATTCCTCTCTCTGAAACAAACACATCAAACTGATGTTCTTGGCAAATTTCTGAATTTCAACAGTTTCTATTTTATTAGGCATGACCTTATTATCCTTTATTGAGGCAAGAATTTTGGCAAAACATTCAACTCTTTTTGCCCCTTGAAGAATAGGACTTAGTTCTGTATTTGTGGCTTTCATTTCAAAGTGGATCAAAGATTTGTATTCTGTGACATATTGCTGACAAATATTAGGTCCAGAGTAGTGGTGGCAAACATTTTTGGATATGGGGTTTAAAATCTCTTCATAATAGTGTAGCTCTAACTGCTTTGTTTTCTCTCCCATTAACTTCCATTGAGCTCTTATAGATACCTGGAAAAATCTGGAAATTCTGAAATCTCTAAAATAGACATGTGGGCTTTATGAATCTTTTTTTTTTTTGTCTTTGTCATCTCTTCAGATTGCTGGCATACTTCTAAAAGCTATTTGGAAGCATGCTATTTATTAAAAGTTGTTAAGTTTAATAAGCTTAGGGGGGAAAAGAACACATGACTTCCTAATCATTTCCTGTGTTAGATTTACCTTGCCATTAGTGTTTCACACCATAGCAAAGCAAAAAACAAAACATCTCTTGACCTTGGTGTTTATTTCCTAGTCACCTAAATGCAATATGAAGGATGGTGAACTTGCATTAGTCTAAAGAGCTACATTCAAAGTCAATTGCAAACAAATCTGGCTTATTTTAATGGGACTGTTCATTAAGAATACTATTCACAGTCTGTTTTTGAAATATACATACTTAGTATTAATTGTGCTTTCAAAATATTTTGGGCTTCTACCAAGAAATGTGAACACATCGGATCTACTTTTATCAATGTTATTTTTCCAACCTATACGTCTGTATATTTTAAATATAGGCTTAAAAAAGATCTCATTTTTCAAAAATGCTAGAATAGAAATCCGGCAAATTCACTGATGGAGAGTGACTCATACACAAATGTTATCAGTTTAGTAATAATGTGTTTTATGGATTCAGTTTTCACATTCACTAACAAACTCTTTCATGGGCATTGAAGAAAGGTCAAGTATGATGATCTGGAACTATAAATACACAGGCAGATTTTCCAGTTAACAGCATATTGGGTAAGAAGGGTTGTTTACCTTCTAATGAGGAAGGAAATAGTTCTTCAGTCTCTTATTTATTTTAACACTACACTTTTTAACACTGTTGTTCAGATATGAATGCCTCTCTTTATCTGACTTTACAAACACATACACTCAAGCTGCTGTTTTATTTACATGTTTTGAAATTGAGCCAACCAATTAATCAATTAGTCTACTGGCTGATCTATAAAAAATCAAGACTCCCCAATATTTGTGCATTATTGCTCAGAGGCTTGGACAAAAAGTATACAATATTCTCCCTGTCTTTAAGAGGTTTATGATCTCCTTGGAGAGATACACATGCAACAATTAAAGAACAATTAGGTGCTGTTATGTATAGTACAGACTGAGTCCATTGGAAGAGCAGAGAGGGGGAGAGGTCATGGAGGAAAAGTGCAGCAGAGAAAACTTCGGTGCTGGGACTTGAATAGGCTCTTAGAGGATCAAGAATATTTCCTTATACAAAGAAGATCAACATGTGAAAGAAAATTCAGGAAAACCAGATTATCAAAAACAAAGACACAGAACTGTTCACAGATACTGGAAAAGAGTCTTGAATCTAGTGGAGAAAATCTGATTACATATATTCTTTCATTTACTAATCTGTTCAATATTTATTTAGCACCTACTATGTGCCAAGCACTGTTTTACACACTAGAGCTATAGTGGTGAATAAGACAACAC
The DNA here is from genome assembly GCA_008086735.1 of Cheirogaleus medius. Classification (NCBI taxonomy): domain Eukaryota; kingdom Metazoa; phylum Chordata; class Mammalia; order Primates; family Cheirogaleidae; genus Cheirogaleus; species Cheirogaleus medius. The sequence continues at coordinate 33,191,143 of VBSM01002616.1, forward strand.
TATATATATATATACCCCTATAGGATTCCCTACTCTTATAGAATTTATATTTTAGTTTAAGGAGACAAATTAATACTCTTTAGGTAGAGATCAATGCGATAAAAATAACAAAGGGTAAAGAGTAAGACAGAGACAGAGGGGAAATCCTTTGGGTAGAGTGACTATTGAAGATTACTTAGAAAAAGTGGTAATTAAGAATCTTGAACGAAGTGAAAGAAGAAGGGTGCCATGCAAAAACACTGTGAAAGAGAATTTCAAGGCAGATAAAACTGCAAGGATAAACTCCAAAATGGGTTCAGAGTTGGTTTGATGGAGGCCTGGGAAAAAATCCAATAAGATTGGAGAAAAATGAGCAAAGAGGAAACTACTAGAAGAGAAGATTAGAGAAGTAGGTAGTGGCTAGAGCATATAGGGATTTATAGGTTTGTAGTTTGATGGGAAGACATTAGAGATTTTTAAGCAGGAATGTGAACATGATCTGTGTTTGAAAAACATCACACTTGCTACTATGTGGACAACAGACTGTAGTGGGGCAAGAGTGGAAAAAGAAAGGCCAGTTAGGAGACTTTTAGTCTGGGAAAAATATAAATTTAACCAGATTGCTAGCAGTGGAGGCTTAAGAGCAGGTCAAGTTTAGGATATATTTTGAGAAAGGATCAACTTGAGTTGCTGATGGTTTTGAAGAGTAGATGGAAGAAAATGAGAAATAAAAAGCAATCCTTAGAATGATGGTGCCATCTCCTTAGATACGATGGACTAGAGCTAGAGTGAGCTAGCCAGAGGAAAATTAGAGTTTTATTTTGCATATGATAGATTTTTCTAATCCTATCAGATATGTTGGAGATACCAGATTTAAGAGTTTGCAATTCAGGGGACAAATCAGGACTAGAGATACAAATTTGGAAATCATCTGCATATAGAAGACATTTAAAGCATAGATGTAAATACCTAGAGAATGAATGTAGATAAAAGAGAAAAGGTTAGAGGACTAAGTCATTGTCACACATGATCTCAAAGGAACAGTGGGATATGAAGTTCAACTGATATTATTGTAATGGGTTGAATTGTGTCCTCCAAAAAGATACATTCAGGTTGTGAATGTGACCTTATTTGGAAATAGGGTTTCTGTAGATGTAATTAAGATGTAAGTTAAGATGAGGTCATACTGGACTAGGGTAGGCCCTAAATCCAAGTACTCGTGTCCTTGTAAGAAGAGACACAGGACAGGGGAGAAGGCCATGTGAAGGTGGAGGTGGAGACTGGAGCAATGTAGTTGTAAGCCAAAGCACAAGGACTGCCAGCTGTCATCAGAAGCAAAGAGACAGGCATGGAACAGGTTGTCCCCTAGAGCCTTCAGAAAGAGCATGGCCCTGCTGACACTTTGATTTCAGGCTTCCAGCCTCTAGAACTGTGAGAAAATAAATTTCTCTTATTGTAAGCTACCCAGTTTGTTCTAAAGTGTTACAGCAATCCTAGGAAACTAATACAATGGTTTTCCAGATTGTTAAGGTCTTTATATATCAGAGTAGTGTTTCTCACAATTTGTTCTACAAAACATCATTTCTGTACAGCATGTGTTTTATTTACTAAGAAAAAAAAGGCCTTTCAATCAAATAAGTTTGGGAAGTGCAGAATTTAAAAAGTTCCTTTTCTATGGACTTTCTCAGAGCCTCTGTGCTTATATTTTGTGAATTGCCAAAATGACTATGGTACAGGTAATGTTTCCGAAACTCCTTAAACTTTGAAATTATATATGCATATATGTGTAAAGCACACATTTGAAAATAGGTCATGAATTAATTTCTTTTGAGAACTCTTCCAGACTCAGAACAAATTGCATATATAGGGAGAAAAAAACACTGATTTAGTTTTCCCCTTATTAATAGGTAATTGTGGAGTTTTAATGGTAAGAAATTTTGAGACTGCTTAGTCTAATATTTACATTTCATAGGTGTAGAAAACTGATGCATTGAGTGGTTAAGATATTCCTAATATGCCCTCTACACTTAAAAAAAATCTGCTTCTTTAAAATGTATTTAAATGTACTAAACTGAGTTCATCTTTGCTCAAGAATCTTGCTATATATCAAGGTGATTCTATGGCCCTCTAAGTTTTTGACAATGGGTTTTTGACTCATCCCTATAGCCAGAAAGGTGCTAAAAACTACTCCAGGTGAGATGATATGACTACCCTTACTCTTGGTGTAGACATGAAGACTGCAGATTATGGATCAATTTTGAAGCTTAATATGCACACAATATTGTATATGGTTTGCTTTATAAAATCATCACAATAAGGGCTGGTAAACCTGAAGATCAAGTTATTCTCAAGTGGTGATTATTTTTATTGTGATATTTAAACATTTTGCCTTAAATACCACCATCCATACTTTTCTGTTGTGTCCTTGAATTCTGCTGCTCATCCTTGCAGCTTACGAAAATTGAGACTTGTATGTCTCAATTTATATGTCTTCTATTGAGACTTATATAGATAACATTACTGGCTGTATTGATGGAGGTTCTCTAGGACCTATTTTATTACTGGTACACTCACCATAAAGAGTTTCTCTTTTTAAACAGTCTCTCTTTACATTTTCAGGTAAGTAAATTTGATGTGAGAGGGAGAAATTGTGTGTAAAGCTGGAGGTTAGACATGAAATCCCCTCTCTGGGAATATAACCATGTCATTATTGTAAATCATGTTGAAAGAGACTTTGAACCAACTTCAGGATAACAGAATTACATAAAATACATCCTTGGAATAACTGCAACTCTAAAAGATTCAATATAGTCTAGGTAGCGGTTTGAACTAGGCCAGTGCCAGTTGCTTCAACCTTGAACTTCAGAAAATTTGGGCCTAACCCCCTCACCAGAACATCCAAGGCCATCATTCAAGTCCCATGAAGACTTTCAATTCAGAGTTCACATCTCCTATTCTCTTTGAGAAGACTTTCCAACTTTAAAGTATTTCATGTCTATCTGACTATTTAGATAGTTAAAAAATGTCAACATATAAAGAAGCTGTGTAACTTTCCAGCATGCACAAGATGAAATACAGATGCTCTTTTAGAGTAAATGAAAAACGGGTATAAAGAGTTCTAAACCCTATTGGCCACAACTAAAGAACTATTTTTTGTTTTGTTTTGTTTTAAGATGTCTTAGGGTAAGTAAATTCTCTGTTTTTGAGTCATCTAAAGTAAGTTTTACATATTTGGGTAGTTCTGCCTTTTTATCCCAAACGACCATAGAATCCACTGGGAAATGGAAATACTCATTTTTGATCTTCACTAAACCATATGGGCAGAATAAATGAATATGTATTCCAGACTCAAATGTGCAGGCACACCACCTTGGAATAAAATTTTATTCGATTTTACAAGTTAAACAGCAGCACTTGGCCAAGGAAGGATGCACTGCAGTAGTGAGTGAAGATTTTATTTTTGCTTGTCTAATAGTAGAAACGAACTAGACTTTCTAGTTTAAGTTTCCATATGTGAAGTTTAATGAATTTGAAAAGAAAAGAATTCTGGTAGCAACTGTTTTATTACTAATTCTGTGAACTTCCAAAGAAAACTTAAAAATTTTCCAAAACAACTTAAAAAAAAAGAAAGCCACAGATTTAGGGGGACTTTAGGAAAAAGTAAAGGTGGGTGAAATTGTATAGTAGTTGCACAGAAATCCTATCTTAGGACTCTGATCCACAAGGCTATATTTATATATTAATAAACAAGTTCCATATCCTAGTAGAGTTCAATGGCAAGTAAGCAATTTATCTCAAAATACAAGATAAATTGGTTCTGGCAAGGCAGACTAACTGATTTTAAGATGACATCTCACATAACGTTTTAAATATAATCTGTTACATGCTCCCAAACCATGAATAACCTTTTTTCCATTTTTTTCAAGATGACAGTAGTGCAAATATTGCAATCTATAGCATCGCTTTTTGTAAATTAAATAAACATAGAGGTCCCATATATATACTGTTCAGTCTACTGTTCAAGTAACAAACAAAACTCTTGCTGTATTTTTTGATCAATTCAGCTTTTTAAGATTTTGCAATATTATTATACCAATCTGAAGAATAATACCTGCCAATTACTATATATCTCTTCTTTTGACCGTTAGCAATTTATATTTAATCTTATTTTGAGGCAGAAGGATTACATGATATCTTGAGTCCTTGTCTTCCCATACTACCTTTAAATTCTCAAATGACTAACATTTGTCTTATGTTTCTCTATCTATTAATACAAAAACAAGCAAGGGACTGTCCATAAGTCTTATTCTTGAGCTTTTTGCACACATATACTGAAATTGATTTTACAGTGCATGATGAACAATCCTGTAATGTTGAAGTCTGACCTTTTCTTGTTTTAAGAATGTTTCTTGATTGGTAGTACTTACTACCTGCTATGCACAGGTGAACCTCTTTATGTGCTGTATTAGTTATCTGTTGCTGTGTAACAAAGCATCCCAAAACCTAGTGGCTTAAAACAAAAAGCAACAAATATTTATCATGTTATAGTTTCTGTGGGTCAAGAAACTGTGCATTGCTTACGGGAGTGCCTTTGCCTCATGTTCTATACTGTGGTTGCAAGAGAGTTGTAGGCTGGTGCTCTAGTCATCTCAAGTTCAACTGCGGAAGGATCTGCTTCCAAGCTCACTCAGTGGCTGTCCAAGCTCACTCAGTGGCTGTGGATAAGCTTCAAAACCTCCAGTTCTAATCTAGCCCATGTAAGCCTCTCCACAAGACTGCCTAATGATATGGCAGCTGGCTTTTCCCAAAGCAAGCAATCCAGTAGAGAATAAGAGTGAGAGAGCACTCAAGACAGAGGCCGCATCTTTTTATGGCCCAATCTCACTCGGTCCAGCCCAGACTAAAGGGCAGAGGATTAAATAAGGGTAGGGCATCATTGGGAAACATCTAGTATGTATTATCAATTTTTTACTGTCTTGCTAACTGTATGAATGAGGTTGAAGCTTAGAGGGGTTATGACTTGCCCAAGTGGCAAGGTTAGGACTGAAATCCAGGTGGGTATGACACTCAAACCTACTTTCTAAACCACAATACTACACTGTCTTCTTAGATAAGAACTTCAGTTATGGCTGGGGGCCTTGGCACAACATCTGTTTTGGTACAAATATGCAGGGGTTTCTTGCATTGCATTACTCTAGTGCAAAAACCTGTCAGGGTGCCAAAAGCCCTATAGATGCAGTCATTAAACCATGTAATTATCTTCTCTTCATAAACAGTAGATTCAGGAAGGTTTCTTTATAACAACATACAAATGGTTCCCTGAAAATGCAAAGGAGCATTTAAAGAAAAACTGGCATATAAAATACATCATATAAGAAGTCAGTGTTTTAAATAACCTGTAAGCCTCAGTGGCTGTATATAAAAACAACAGACTATTTCCTTCTAGATTCATAATGAAATAAAGAGGAAACCTTTATAAAGACAATGAGGGGTACAGACCTCACCTTATGTTACCTTCTAGGCTTCTAAAATCTTTGCTTGCTTACTTTTCATATTTCCACTACTGATAAAATTTGCTAAATACTCTGGTGTAAGCTGCTCCACAGCTGTGATGCATACCTGATCCCCATTAGAAATTCTAATTCCTTAGTACCCAAAATTGAACCAATGGCACAAAACACCATTTAATCAAATGGAATTTATTGTGAACAGACTTTTTCCCCCCTCTTTTTACATAAATAGAGCTGTTCTTCTTCATCATCCAGGATTTTATCATGTGCGCTTGACCACTGAAACTTTAAAAAAGAACACAAAACAAACAATACCATCTGTCTGGCACATTTTACAACAGATTTATCCTACTGTGAGAGAACCAAGTGGGAAAAACACTCTCCCAGTCAGTCCTCTTAAAATCTCTACAGCCTCCCAAATGGATCTAGAAATACAAGAAAATCCTAACATCCCTCTTTCTTGTAAACAAGTAAAGGAGGCACGCTTTCTGTTAAGAAAACTGAACTTGGACGTTATTGCCTAAAAATGGCAATAGCACCTGCTCAAAAAGGAGATACTGAAAAATAATGAACACTAAACACCTGCCAAAAATAAGATATTAGAACTCAGGGATAGTGGCAAAGCCTTCTAGTTGCCTATTCTTTTCTTCCTTACCACTAGAGTTCCAGTTCAATTCTAGGGACAACATGCACATCCACAAGCCATCATTCCCAAGACTCTGTTCCAGCTAGAGGTAGCCAAAGAAATGTCAGTGCAAGTTATTGGGTAGGATCTTCAAGAGAGCTCCTTAAAAGTGGGATAGATATCTGTTCTTTTCCCTATTTTTGTTCCTTCCATATTTCATTCCTCCACCATCACAAATATGTTTACTGGAGCTCTAGCAGTCATGGTGTAGTCTTAATGATGTAAATCGGTGCTAAGGGTAGAAAATGTACAAAGACAGAAAGATCCTTAATCCATTATGACTTTGTTTAGCGTCTATACTAGCTCTGAACTGTTTATTTGTGGATTTGCTTATGCAACTGTTATTTCTAATTTCTGTTACAAGGAGGTAAATATAAATCCCAAAGGACAAAGGTACCAACTTTACACTGTGCATATCTATTACAATGGAAACAAAAATTTAGTTTTTAGAGTATCAGCTCAAGAACTTGAGAACAAATTTAAAATGCTAAATGAATGAGAGTGCAATTTCTGGCGAGTTGGAAATTTTAATTTGAGAACTGAAAACGACCAGTGGAATATAATATGGAACAATGGAACAACAGTTTAAGAGTTGATAAGTGGTAAAAGATAAAAATAAAATAATTATAAGGATCAGGTGATGCTGACTACCTGAACATATATACATGTATGCAAGAAAATTTGTGTTTAACTTGCATTGGCAAGTGCTTTTTTTCTTTTCTCTGCTACATAGAGCATATGCATCCACAGCTAGAAGAGTGAAAAAAAACCCACCTAAACACATTAAAATAAATAATGTGGATAGATTTAAAACTAGAGCAATGAGGCCAGGTGCGGTGACTCACGCCTGTAATCCTAGCACTCTGGGAGGCCGAGGAGGGCAGATCGCTCAAGGTCAGGAGTTCAAAACCAGCCTGAGCAAGAGTGAGACCCCGTCTCTACTAAAAAAAATAGAAAGAAAATTAATTGGCCAACTAAAATATATAGAAAAAATTAGCCAGGCATGGTGGCGCATGACTATAGTCCCACCTACTCAGGAGGCTGAGGCAGAAGGATTGCTTGAGCCCAGGAGTTCGAGGTTGCTGTGAGCTAGGCTGATGCCATGGCATCAGAGTGAGACTCTAAAAAAGTGAGACTCAAAAAAAAAAAAAAAAAACTAGAGCAATGACAGTTTTCCAGAAAAAACAAGTTTAACTTATGATGTCTGGAAAAAAAAATATAAGGTTCCTAATCAACTTACTGTATGAATATTGTGGATAAACCATGACAGCAATTTTGTCTCCAGAAACTACGAGATGATTCTGCAGAACAACTTTGGTAAGTAGATAGGACTTTTATGGCATGTATATATTTTTACTGAATCTCTGTCAGTTTTACTCTTATTATTTGATGCTCATTTTCGATACACCATAATTTTTAACAGCACATATATTTTAAGTTGCCACAATCACTTCTGAAACAAAGAGGTATTTAAACTAATAAATAATAAATACGACAGAATGGGTAGAACTAAAGACATTCTGATGAAAACAATACATTTAGGAAAACTCATCCCAACAATAGTAACAGCATTAATAGCTAACACTGAAAGTGAACTTGTTAAATTCCAGGCAATATTCTAAGCACTTTAATATGTGCTGCCTCATTTAATTCTCATAACAATCCAACAAAAAGGAGGCAGTCTTTTCTATCTCCATTTTACAGATGAACAAACTGTGGCCCAAAGAGGTTAAAGTACTTGCCTAAGTTTACACATCTAATAAATAAGAATACTTGGTTTTAATCCAGAAAATCTGATTTAAAAACCCACACTCCTAAATCATATGCTATACTTCTCTAAGATGAAAAGTATTTCTATTTCATGCTAAAGTTTAATGCTAAAAGGCTTTTGAGTAAAATGAGACAATGTAGTAATGTTAAACAAATGAAAACAAGGAAAGGCCAATGATCTTTCTGTCCTTTTCTTGTAAAATCTGTGGGGCGTTTACAAAGTAAAACTAGCATTTTGGGTAGAAATTTCATAAATTGATGCCATTACCCAGAGGCATTGACGAGACTGGCATAAAAGCTATTATATGGCTTTTGTTTCCATTTCAGTCATTTTCTTGTTAACTAAGTAACATTGGCCTACCATATTTGATGTTTATGCATACCAAACAAGAAAATTGTTATAAACAGAATTCCCAACAGCTGCTTTGCCATATCTGCATTTTAAGACATTATCTCAATTGATAAAACTTCCTATTTCCCACCTACATTTTATAGGTGAGAAAGGTTTAGAAGAAAATATGGTAAAAATTACTTGAAATGTTTTATGTAACCAAGCTTTACCAAGCCATCGCTCCTAATACATTGGAGTTAGAAAGTAAGATTAAAAGGGGGGAAGGGTAGAATAATTTTCTTTAAAAAAAAAACATTAAACGAAAGTACACACTGCTATTGGGATGCCACAAAAATACCATATGAATTAGCCACACCAATTCAAGAAATTTTTTTTCCCTGCACGGTGTAGTCTTTAAGGACCCAATTAATCAAGGCAATGCAGTAAATGCACTCAAACTCTTTTTCTTCTTCTGTGTTTTAAAGTAAACAAATGACATTATGCAAGGGAATGGAAGGATCAAGTAATCTCAATGGTGTATGGAGACTCAAATGAAGACTATTATCATATAGAAATTCCAAGGGTATGACCTACCCAAATGACTCACCACTTCATTTACTATGTAGGTATCACTATGCCTGAATGAAAAATAAAGATAGTTTTGCAGATTTTTCTGAAGAAAAGACATATGGAGTTTGAAGTCCTCCGGAAATGCCAAGATAGCTACACTGAAAAGAACAGTACACATTAAAAAATCTGTTAAATGTCAGCATGCCTAACTGTAAATTTAATCATATTCTCTGAACACTTGGAGGTCCTACCCTACTATTCTATGAAAATCTAGTAGTCACAAGCAATATAGAGGTCTCATTTTACAGTTCTTTATTTCTTCAAAGAAAATACTAATGTGTATTTTTAAATTTATGGTGAGCATATATAAAAATAAAAATTTTACGCCCCCCCCCCACCAAATACTCTTTTTGGTGATAGCAGAGCTTTAGATAATGAAATGAAGTAAAGCATTAGATAAAAATGAAGTGTCCAGCCTTGCCTGGGTTGGTTAGGTGAGAGAGAAAGAGGGAAGGTAGGAATAACATTTAAAGAGGAAGGTTGCTACACTAATGCAGATCTCAGAGATCTCTGCAGAAGTTGTTCTCAAATGCAGCAGGATAGCTAGGATTATCAAAAGTTCATTAGTTCATGGATTAGTCTAAAAAGTACCAATCTGGGCTTCATTTTTAAAGGAGTCTTGAACCATAGTTAGGAAAAGACATGTTTGAGTCTTGCTTAGTTAAGATCAGCAGGACAAAGATAGAGGCCTCTAGGGAATGTCAGGAATCATTACTACCAGTATCTATCTGGTAGATAGGGAACAAAAATCACAAGTTTTGATTTGATCGAGGAAACAAACCATTTGGAGCAATCATCAGATAGTGGGATGAAGTCCCCCAAAACAAAGAAAGCTGACTGGCTTTTCTTTGCCTTGTGAGACTTCATCCTACTATTTGATGATCATTCTATAAAGTTCCTTTATTGAACAAGCCAATGGCTTGTAATAGTCATTGGTATATAACTCTTCACACACATACACAAAAATTGTGTAAAATACTGACTCAGCCTTCTTTCCTTCATTTTACCAGGTTCATTGATGATTTTCAAAGAAATTCTCAAAAGTATAATGGAAAGTAAGCACTGACTAAATCATAATCACTACTCCTATTTTACAGATGAGGAAATTAAAACAGCAAAAGTTCTATGTCAGAAAATCAGTAGTAAAATCCTATTTAGAACATGTAAGTTCTTGGCTCCAAAGTCTGAACTCATACTCTGAGTCGAAGTACACAGCTTTATGTTAACAGATGAAGATATAATAAAAACAATATTTGTGAGGAGGTTATCTATTCAAATCAACTTCATTAAGTTGTATAGGAAGAATGAACAATATAGTAAAAGACTTCAAATCCTAAGATATATAAAAGTATGTCAAAAATTAATGAATAAAAACATTTGATTAGAAAATTATTTCAAAATATCCTTATGTGATAAAGACTACAAAGTACTTTTGTTGCTCAAATCAAATAGTAAAGCTACTGGAAAGGCAAAGGAAACATCTTTCAAATAAAAATTGAAAAGCAAATCGCAGCAAAGCAACATTTTAAAATCTGGTTCTCATTACTCTGCTATTTTATCCAAAAAAAGGCAAGGGGAAAAGGGAACACAATAAATAAATATTAAAGATCATTTTAATGGCTGTATTTTCTGTATTCTTGACTTATAAAGGGAACCACATATTTTTAAATCACATACACATCAAAATAATCTTTGGAAATGCAAAGAAGGGAAAGTAGAGTTGAGAAATGTATATATCAAATAATCAAAATATCAAAATGATAGTTACCAATAGCAAACATTTTAAGTGCAACTTATTGGTAAAATTACTTAAGCATTAAGTACTTATTAAACAGATAAAATCACAAAAATTAGCCTAGAAGCAAATATTCAAAAATTAGTATATATTTTATAGGCAAGCAAACCACTGATAGAAAATGAAATGAACAAATTTAATGTAAAACATAGTGACTACTTGCATTGAAAATTTGCTCCTAATTAAGACTGTAGGTATCTAGTTTTGACTATGAATAAACCAGGAACAATTCTATGAATTTCAAAAAATGGAAAAGAGCCTCAATGAAAACATTTTAAAATAGAACTATGCTATAAGTAAAAGCAGAAATTGATTAAAATTCTCATGGACATGTTTTGCTTATAATTTAAGCCTCATGAATGTTAAAGAAATGCACTGACATAAGTCCCAGATCAAATATGGCACTGGGGCTACCATAACTAATCAGTAATGTCCAAATATGGCATAATGCAAGGGAGTAGTAGTAGTAGGATCTTCTTGGTAGGTATTTAATAAAAGTTTGATGAATTAATGAATGCTACCAACTTAAGTGCTTTGAGAAGTTCTTCAAATAGAACTTACACTGACCTATCCCAATATTATATTCATGGACCAATATATGGCCAATGATACCCATTTTCTTCATGGCTGATAAAAGTTACAGGTACACTGAGTTATATGAAATAGAGAAACAAACTATACATTAGTATATTACAAATCCATGACATTGTTCTCAAATTGGCGTAATTCAGTGGTCTTCAAATACTTAGGTCTTGCATGCCTTCTCACATATTTTTAACTTGACATCTAAAACTTTTTATCATAAGTTTCATAGTTATAAAGCATGGAATTTCCAATGTATTATACTTGTTGACATAATAACTAGAATAGTTACTGTTTTAGATGTATCCTATGCATATCTCACTATCACCCATTTAAAAAAATATATAAAATACTCTTCTTTAAAATCTAGAAATTGTTCTTTCTCCTTCCTTAAACTTTAGTGTTCATCCCTCTGCCCTCCCATTTTTATCCCTGCAATATAAACTTACACTGATCCATCTATTTTACTTCTCTGAAATGTATTTATACTTAAAAATTTAAAATAATTGCTATAACCACAAATCTAATTCCTTCTACGGATTAAATTATTAATATAATTTTTGAGTCCCTTCAATGTGAGATCATCAGATATTACATGAATTAAAGACTGCTCAATTTTAAGTCCACATTTTCTAGATATATAAGCAATATTTGATAGAGATATTCACTTCTTCATCTAAATCTTTTTTTCATTTCTCTTTTGGGCCACTAACTTTTTGACTTAATCTCCTAAAAGTTGTCCATTTGCTTACTTTGCTCCAGCCATCCTGTCTTCCTTATCTTTTCTCAAAGGTTCTCATCTACATCAGCTCTTTGTACTTTCTAGATAGCTGCAAGACTTAATCAATCTCTACATTCAAGTCTCTTCTCAAATGCCAACTCAATTCACCTCTCAGGCCTGTCCTCACTCACTTTATCTAAAATAGCATCTCAGCTCTTCATCTGCATCAATAATTCATTACTCTGTTCCACTCTCATGGTGTTTACCATCTCCAAATACCATACTTTGTTTATTGTCAGTCTGATTCCCCACTAAAACATAAGCTCTCTAAGAAAACCCTAAGGACACAGGGATTCTGAAGAAATAATTCTGTATTTCCAAGGCCTAGAGTAGTACCTGGCACATAAAGAAGTTGACTAAATGTTTGCTGAACTTATTGAACAAAGAAGAAAAATAGAAGAGATAATTGCTAACTTTATTTTAGCAATTGTTTTTAGAAAAAATACTGTAATACATTTTCAAATTTTTCAGAAGTCAAACAGTATTTTTGCCTTCAAAAAATAATATGTACAAAAGAATAGAAAACAATAAAAAAAACCAAAATTATAAAGTACTCAGTATACTAGTGGTAATGCTGTTTAAATTTTACAACATCTATTAATAAAATACAATATCACATGAACTAGAGGTTTGTATCACTAAATAATGGACAGCAAGTTGTCTTTATTTTTATGATACATAGATAGAATCAACTTTCCTTTTGGGCCATAACCAAAAGGGAATACAAAAGAATTATTAATTTAATAATTTATAAGGTTATTTAAAAATTATATACATTTTGAAATTTATAACAAAACTAGAAAATCTGTCAAAATTCTTAATTTTTTTCATCTAAAATCTTTATTTCTTGAGGATCATTCAAATCAAAGTTTTCCAAACTTTGTTAGATCTACTTAAAACAGTGAGTGCTCTAGCCTAATTTTTTTTATGGGCTTTCCAATTTTGTGCTTGTGAAATTGGAGAATTAGTTAATGGCATGTTGAAATTTCTCTGAAAAGCACATAAAACAGTATTCTGAACTGTTTCATCAGTCTGGCTAACATGCCAAATCCTGAAACAGCCTGGATTCATAATGTCTTAGTCCGTTTATGTTGCTATAACAGAAAATATGAGGGTGGGTAATTTATAAAGAACAGAAATTTATTGGCTCACGGTTCTAGAGGCTGGGAAGTCTAGGACTGAGGGAATGGTATCTGGCAAGGGACTTCTTGCTGCGTCATCCCATGATGAAAGAGCAAAGAGAGGGTGTGAGAAAGTAAGAGATTGAATTTGCAGCCTTGAGCCCTTTTATAATTGGCATTAATCTATTGAGGAAGGTAGAGCCCTCACAACCCAAACACCTCCTGTTAGGCCCTACTTCTCAACACTACTGCCTTGGGGATTAAGTTATCAACACATGATTTTGGGGGGACACATTCAAACCACAGCACTCAAAGTACTTATTGGGACCTAAAGGAGACTTCTTTCAGTGATTTCTGGACCTATAAGCTCTGATTTCTTCAGCATTTTAAAAATAACCAGTTCTGTGGTCATTCTTCTTGGTGCATTTCAAAAAAAGTATTAGCTCCATATGCCTTGAAAAAATTATTCTTTGAATCCAAACCATACCGTGGGATATAAAATTATCTACCAAAAAGAATCTTGTCCTTTTATGCACATACTTCCTCTTCCATATCTGAGTGAAGAAGTGGCCCTATACTAGTTATAATGGCTACAAAATAAATTACTCCAAAACTCAGAGGTGTAAAACAACAAGAATTATGCTCATGAATTCTGTGGGTTACAAATTTGAGCATGGCACAGGTTGGACAGCTTGTCTCTTCCATATTTGGGACCTCAGTTGCAAGACTAAAAGGCTAGGAGCTAGAATCATCTGAAGGCTCACTCACTCTCTCATCTGGTGGTTGATACTGCCTGAAGGCTGGAGGCCTCAGCTCTTCTGCATGTGGGTTATTCCAAAAATGAGTGTTTTAAGAGAAAAGAATAGGTAGGTGGAAGTCTTATTGCCTTTTATGATCTAGCTTCAAAGTCACACAGTGTCATATCCATCACATTCTATCTGTTGATGCAATCATACAGTTCAGCCCCAGATTCAAGTGGAAGGGAAGTAGATTTTGCTTATTGACAGGGAGAAGGTGGGACTGGAAACACTGTGGCCATTTTGGGAAAATACAATCTGCCATAATTCCTTATTAGGTACCATTTGTTAGCATTCTCAGTTTCCTGAGAGTGTTAATCCTATCTCCAGTTCAGGTGACTATTGGAGTAAATCAGTATTCACCTAAATTATAAGAGGTAATATCTATCTCTGATTTCTAGTCAGGTAGAATAACTTCCTGGGACTCAAAATGCAGGAAAAAACAAGGTTAAGAGACAACATATATGGAAGATTAGTAAATAACAATATATTTGAAAGATAAATTATTTTCTATATTAGTTTTATTTCCACAAACCACTTGTAACTTGATTAGCCTTTCTTCTTAAGTTTATTCTACTCAAGAATACATCACATCATGTCTCCCTGAAAAATGTGCCCTTGTCTACACATACATTTCTGTCCCCACTGTTTCAGAGTTCTTCAGGCAAGTAGAAAACAAGAAAACCAGGTGCATGCACTCATTTTATCCTAATGACTTTATGTAAATCCTATTCTTAATCCTGTGGATTGAAGCAGCGTGAAAATGCTTCTAAACCCTTAATGTAAATGTCTCTCTAATCCTATTAAAACCACAAAACAGACCCAGATGAATGAGTAGAAAACTGAGCTAAAGAACTCTCTCTGACCCCAATACCATTGTCAGTGTTGGCACCGACTTCACTGGTCAGCATTTCGCCCTAAGCCGGGCCTGGGAAACCAAAACTCCAGCCTACACCTGTCTGCTATTTTAGGCAAAGCTCTGGACAGGATTCTGAATAATTTTTTTTTTAATTTAAAGGAAAAACACTAAAATACTGGACATATAAAAAATAAACACAATACAACAGTTGATTTAAATTGCCTTTCTCTTTTTAAAGCCAAGATAAAATATAACATATATTTGCACAAAGAAGCATAAAGCAGGAAGCATAATCTCTTCTAATCCAACCTCCAAGAGGTTGTCTTTTGCTTATTTAAATATATTTTGCAATATAGGTATATACAGGGAGATATATAGAAAAATGTATTTAAATAGGCAGGATCATATGATTCAGGTGATTTTGCAAACATATCAACAAATATAGATAAATATTTTTTTAATGGATGCACAGTATTCCATTGTAGCATAATTCATTTAACTAGTCCCTTTCATGGACATTTAAGTGGTTGCTAATTTTGCAAATACCAAAAAATAAAACTCTATTGTGTGAATATGTGCCATGGAATATTGAATACAAATACAACCTCAAATTTGATAAGTTTCTTTAGTAGCTTAAAGGGCAGTTGAAAGGCAAGAGAAGGTTGTTAAAAGAAGCACACATACAAGATAATACACTACTTAACAAAACAGAAAAGTCAGTCTGTTAAATGTGCTGGTAGTAACATTTAGGCCTTGGACTCTCATTAAAGAGGCCCTTGGGAAAATATAAACACTCCTTCTGAATTCAAATATCAAGCTTGCCCACCACATTTTTGTTTTCAGCTTCAGCTTCTGGCACTTCAGCCTGCAACTGAGGTCTTGCATCAGATGCCAAACTAAACATTTGTGAACAAGAACTGTAATGACATCCTTTTTTGTTTGTTTGTTTTATGTAATTAAAAAACATATAACAGGAAGTAAAACAAAGAAAAATTAGGATGGGGAAGTCGCTAAGAAATAGGAAATCTGATGCCATTAAAAGCATTCTCTTGGATATTCATACATTATTTAGAGCATATATGTATTGTCAGATTTTAGCACAACTTTTGGAGCAGAGAAGAAGGGAAGGGAAGAGAGATGTGAATTTGATTGCAGACATTAAAAATATATATAAAAATAAAGTTACTTGAATGAGTGGAGTACTGGAACAATAATGATTCATTCAAATCTACTTTTCATATCTCTATTTTCAGGTAAGCACGCATGACTGACTAATGGTCATCTGCTATGGTTTGCATGTCCCCTCCATATTTATGTTGAAATTTAATTGCCACTGTGACAGCATTAAGAGGTGGGACCTTTAGAGGTGATTAGGTCATGAGGGTCATGCCCTTATGAATAGGTGAAGGTTATTGAGGGAGCGGGTTTCCTTATAAAAGAATGAGTTTTGGTCCCCTTCCCTCTCTTTTGCCCTTTCATCTTCTGCCATGGGATGATGCAACAAGAAGGCCTTCACCAAATGCTAGAGCACCTTGACCTTGGACTTCTCAACACTGGAACTGTGAGGAAATAAATTTCTGTTCATTATAAATTACCCACTCTCAGGTATTCTGTTATAGCAGCACAAAACAGACCAAGACAACATGCTAATGAAACAGTAACAGAGTTTCTTTAATCATAAACTTTTTCAGGTAAACAATGCCTCACTCTTTGTTTTAAGTAGAGGAAAATAACCGTTTGCCCCTGAAGGCTTTCATACTAAACATGTCCGAGCATAATACTGATGATGTAGAAAGCATTTTGACATGTTTAACATGAAATGCTTCAATGTCAGAAGACTATTCTCTTCTTTTTAAAATGTCAGATTGTTTTTATAAGACATCTGTGAACTTATTAAAAGAACACGCTAACTGACAACGATTAAAAAATCAGTCCTTACAATGTATGTTCCTTATGGCAAGAGAGTGGCTGCCTTTGGGTGGGGGAGGGAGCATCAGTTATTGGAAGGAGGTGGGTGGAGAGAGGAGGGTCTGGGTTTGGGATGTTGGTAGTATTCTGCTTCTTAACCTGGGTGCTTTTTGCTACACAGGTGTGCTTCCTTCATGAAAATTCACTCAGTGGTTTTCTTAGACTCTGTGTTAAAGTAAGTTTTTATAAAAGTAGCTTGTGAATAGATGCAGTTTCATATGCTATAGTTAATTTCTATAGACATTTAAAACTTATTAATGGGTTATTATTGATAATCAGCATAACCAAATAAAAAGAACGATTCTGCGTTTATGAAACTGAAACAGATAGTTTTAGATTACTGTTATCGCTCTGCTATGTACTTCCTAAATACAAATGTTTCCTTAATATTTGATTGAGAGAGTGATGCAACCAAGGGTCAGTTTATCTCTTTTCTTGCTTCCATGCGTATTATTACAATTAGCACTCTCTCTGAAAGAAAATACAGGTTGAATACCCCTTATCGAAAATGCTTAGGACCAGAAGTGTTTTGGATTTTGGATTATTTGCATTGTAACTAATCACAAATCTGAAAATCCAGAATCCAAAACGACCCCGTGAGCATTCCTTTTGAACATCATATGTCAGCACTCAAAAAGTTTTGAATTTAGGAGCATTTTGGATACTCCATTCTCACATGGTACATTATGAATACTCAATAACATTAGCTATTATTATTATGCAACTGCACAGAATTTCCCTTTATAGTTTGCATGTTCTTTCATTTACTCAGACAATAGCTGAGGACCTATGATATGCCAGGCAGGGTTCTGACCAACGTGTCATTCTTAATCCTGTCCTATTTCTCCCATGTTTCACTTTGGGAGGGAGTCCTGGAGGACATAAAGCTAGGAAAAGCTTTGTTAAAAGTTTTGAATAACTTTCAACTTTATAGCATAGCTGAGACTTAAATAAAAGTACAGAATGAGGGAGGAAAGGCCGTGCAAGAAAGCTTTCTGCATCAACGTACTTAACTAATCTATATATGAGATTTATTTCCCAACCAACAACTACTCTGTGGCATCTAATTCCTTCAGTATCAAATGATTTACAAATGTATGGATTCACTAATTGCTTCATGTTTTCACAACCAACCCAATTTGTTCCTAACTTTTGTAGTGGGTCAGATAGAAAATATTTTAGGCTTTGTGGGCCATATGGGCACTGTCGAAACTACTCAACTCTGCTGTTGTAGCATGTAAAAGCAGCCACAGATAATATGTAAATAAGTGGGTGTGGCTGTTTCAATAAAACACATGACATACTAGATTTGGCACATTAACCATGTTTTGCTGACTCCTGTTTTATCTCACTACATGTCTTGCAGTGCTAGACAGATAGCTGGCCTTTGTAAATATATCTTGCTTGAAAGGGTCGATGGCATTGGAAAAGGAAATGCAGGAATCAGGGAACATGGAGTGCACCAATTTTTCTCCTATATCAGATTCTAGAGTGAGCTATAGACAACATTCTTTCTACTGATTTAAGAAGTTTGTCCCTTAGGTAAAGGGGAAAAAAACTGACAAGAAATTATAATAATATTGATAGAGAAGCATAAATTTTGGTGTTAGTGTGATACTTTCTCCCTTTAAAGTACAAAAGACACATTTGTATACAAGGTAGGAAAATACACTGGAAAAAAGAACCTATCTGTAAAAGAATGCACCATAGGAACCCAAATATGGGTGGTCCAACCAGGCAAAAGTGGTTGGCAGTGGAATTTAAAAAATAAGATTAACACAAGATGTTAAGTACCAAAATCCATCTAGTCATACACATGTGTGCTTTTTAATGACATTCAGAGCCATTTTCATAAAATGAAAGAACAGAAGTCAATTTATTTCATTGAAAACATTATGAAAAGTCCTAGAGAACCCTAGAACCAAGAACTTTTTATTAGTTTCTCATGGCTGAAAATCATGTTCATCTGCCAGTGACAAGCAATGCTCATGATTATGGTAGAGACAGAAGCCTGCTAGCCACATAAAATGACAGCAAAAGACCACCCCAACACATTGTTTTTCCAACATAAAACTGACATATGAGATGCAGACCCAGTGCAGGGGGTTCTTCATAAAACAAAGTAACAAAACAAGTACAGTTGTTTTTTTTTTTCTCAGACTCTGCTGAAAAGAACAACTATTTCAGTGAGTGGAATCGCCCCAGGCTCAGTCCTTACTGTGACCTCCACTCTCATTTATTCAGACAATATTTATTGAGTGCCTACAAAGTATCAGGCACAGTTGCATGTATTGGGAACACATGGCTGCTTTCTTTTAAGGCATTTTTTTCTTCTTCTTGAAGGGAAAACAGACAACAACAGTTTCGAACAGTAAATAAGATAATTTCAGTCACTAATAAGTGCTAGGAAAAAAATAAGGCGTTGATGGTAGAGCATGCATGTAGGAGGTTGGAGAGTATGAGGTTATTTTAGCTAAGATGGCACTGGATGGCTTTTCTGAAGAGGTAACATTTGGGAAACCTTTGGAAGATTTCAAGTATGGTAATACAAAAATCTGAACTGTGCTTTGAGAAGATCACTAGCTGCTGAGTGGAAACTGTACTGAAGTGCGGGTGGGAGTGGATATAAGAGTAAAAAAGCAAGTAGTCTTCCTAAAGATGATGGTGGCTTGGTCTTGACATAGCAGTGGAGACAGTGATAAGTGACACATTTAGGAAACATTCTGAAGGCATATTTGTCCTGATGAAATCACGGTGGCTTGGAGTAGAGGGGATGCAATGGAAAAATGGCAATAAGTTGATGAATTCAGAATTATTCTGGAGTACGTTTGTCAGTTGTCTTTTCAAAAGACTATATGTGAGTTGAGGAAAGAAGATGACTTCTAGGGTTTCAGTTTGACCAACTGGTGCCACTTATCAAGATAAGAAACACTTGTGAAGGAACAAATCTAGCAGGGATAGGCAGTAGAAATAAAGAATTCTGTTTTGGACATAAGTCGTCCTTCTTTCCAGTCTATGTCCTAAGAGACTTAAGAGAGGAAGTTTGGATATTGTGTTCCTCAAAGAAAAATGATTATCTCATAGTTCTTTATATCATTCAAAAGATTAAATACATGACAGAGGTTCAATAAATACATGGTAAATGAATTTATGCAACAAGTCATTATCTGTTATAGTTAATTTTATGTATCAACTTCACTGGGCCATGGGATGCCCAAACCTTTGATCAGACATTATTCTGGGTATAATCTATGAGGGTGTTTTTGGATTATATTAACATTTGAATTGGTAGACTGAGTAAAGCAGATTGCCTTCCCTAATGTGGACGGGCCTCATCTAATCAACTGAAGACCTGAATAGAACAAAAAAGGCTGAGTAAGAGGGAACTCCTTCTGTCTGACATTGTTCTTTCCTGGCATTCAGACTCAGACTAAAACACAGGCCCTTCTTGGGTTTCAAATCTGCAGGCTTTTGGTCTGGAACTTACACCGTTAACTGTACTGGTTCTCAGGCCTTTGGACTTAGACTGAACTATGTGTCGGCTCTCCTGGGTCTCCATCTTGCCAATTGCAGATCTTGGGACTCTCAGCCCCTATAACTGCATGAGCCAATTCTTTATAACAAATTTCTTCACACACACACACACATCCATTCATCCTATTGACTCTGTTTCTCTGGAGAACCCTAATACACCAACTATTTTCAAATCTAATTATTTGAAAAGAAATTGCATGTTAGGTAAAAAGCATGAAAGGCTTTCAGGGAAATGGTTTCTTTTATTTCCAATTCTTATCTCAAAACCAGCTTCTCTATCCTTTCCAATATCAAGATTTAGCCCTTGGTGTCTCTACTCCCTTCTACATGGGTATCCTTACCTGCTGGTATAATCCTACTCTTAAGAGAGAAGAGTGCATATGTTCTCAAATGAGAACTGATGCATTGCTAGAGCAGGCAAAACTATCACCAGTCTAGAAACAGGAGAAGAGTTCTTGGATCAAGACATATGGACTTTATATCTATGCAAAAATAATACTCCTTCACCAAATATTTTGGACTAGATAGAGTCTTGAAACATGAGACTACTATATCATTACCTAATTAATAAGAAATAGGCATTCTGTAATTCCTTCCTATCTTCCCCCCTTGTTCTTATAATTATCAGCCTTGAAGAGCAATATAAATATTTTCATTTAGATAATAGCTAGCTAGCTATCACACATATATTTTTATACAGTGTATAGCCTATATATAGCTTGCTATAAATAATATGTACATTCAATTATATGATTATCTATACAGAATTATTCTTTAAAGAAAACTTTAAAAAACCAAATGATATAATAAAACCCTTTAAGTCATTCATGTCATTATCCAGAAATAAGCTCTATTAAACTGTGATGTATTTCACACTCCTACCTAGAAACTAGCATTCCCTTGTTGTTTGAAGATAGTGAACAGTCCTCTGCCTTGCAAGATGACACAGGCCCCTCCACTACTACCACCCCTATACTGTCACTAAGATCTGCTCCCACCTCCTCACTTGGATCCCAGACGAACGCCATAGATTGAGTTACATTACAATCCAGCATGCGAAGTGCTATGCTTGCTAAGAGAAGAAAGAGGACTACACATCAACAGAACTGTAGAACTTAGCCAACATGTACCGACAGGAGGCAGGAGACTATGGATGAGAAAGTGCCATATCAGAGAAAACAGAACCTAAGTTTGGAAAATGGAGGGTTAAATATTGATATGAGAGTATTCTCTCATAGGATTTAACATCCCAGCGAGACTACATCAGACGACGCTAAGACACCGCTATGATGGCTTGTGGAAGCATACAGAAAGCAATGGTCTACATTACATGAAGTAGAAATACCATAAGCTTTGTGACAGACAGTAAAAGTCCCACCACAGACTACACTGCTAGAAGTGGCGCTGGTCTAACAGAGTGATGGAATGGTCTGTTGAAGGCACATCTGAGACTCTACCTTGATGATATCCCGTAATTCACTCTCTAGGTCACAGAATATACCCTAAATCAACAGCATTATAAGAAGCTGTGATCCCAAGAAGTAGAATTCATGGGTCCAGGAACCAAGGAATAGATATAAGAGTGGCCCTACTTATCATTTTTCTTAACTGACTTGGACAATTTGTGTTTTCACTCCTGCAAATTTTGGCCTTTAGAGGTGCTGATTCCTGGAGAGGGGATACTTCCACCAAAAGACACAGTAGAATAAGTCCCATTAAACTTTATGTTATTACTGTCACCTGGTCACTTCAGGCTCCACATGCCAAGAACAGCAGGCAAGGAAAGAAGGCAGGGGGAATTGATCCTGATCAACAAGAGGAGACAGGCTGTTACACACTGGAGTAAAGTAAAACTATGACTGGCATCCAGGTGATCCAGTAGGGCATCTTTTGAAACTCTCTTACCTAATTTTGAGTATAAATAGACAGGTGGAACAGTCATAGGTGGAGAAAGACATGACAACCAGAGCCTTATCTCATGGATACAGGTCTGGGTTATTCCATCAGATAAGCCCCTAAAACAGCAGAGTTCATCCAAGAATAAGAGGAATCTAGAAAAAGCAGTAGGGAAGGGAGATGAGAATCAGCTGTGCCTTCAAAACAGCCATAGCAATAGGAGTTACAGCTCATCCCACCAAATTTCCTCTTTTAAGTTTCCCCAGGAAAGAAGACAAGAGGACCAAACAGAATCCTGGAGGAGTGGTTACAAGGACTTATATAAAGGAAGTGGATCTGAGGGGCATCAGAGATAGCCTGTAGTATACCCTCCTTCAGAATTAATGTGTTAATCTCTCCAGATGCTGAAAGTATGAGTGGCTTATGGTACTCAGCTGAGTCCCTCTCCAGGAATGGCTACCTTGGCCAAGATCACACACTTTTCCTGAGAGCCTCCCACATCTAGTGAGTGGCCAATGTGGGAGTACAAAAGCTCACCCCTTTTCCCCAAGTAGATTCAACTCTGAAGGGCCATCTCGCTCTAGGGCTTTTTAAGGGATCAGCTAAAGTTCTCGTACAACTATATTTTGCCTAATCCTACTTTCTTTTCTCCCTACAGGTGTTGATCCTAAGGGCATTCCCTAATGTGTTCCCTGCATATGAATCTCCATCGTAGAGTCTCTTTTTGGGGGCATCTGACCTAAGACAAACTGGTAAGACTGTACTAGTACCAGCTTATTATTACATCTGGTTATGGCATAGTAAAAGACATTACTTAACTCCTAGAGCTGGAAGGGATTAGGAAGAACACTCAATGATAAAACTTTTTCCCCAAAGATGAATTCAGAAAAATAAATGGGGTGGGAAGGGAGCAAAGGGAAGGGAAGACAACTTAAAAACATCAGAATAGTTTACATGAGTCCCCTGGAAAAATATCTTTATAACTTAGAATACTTATTTTAGTGATTAGAAGGATGCCACTGAGAAAACTGGCAGGACTTCTGAAATCAGTTGTTTTGGTTGTAATAACTAGGGGGTGGTTGCTATTGGCATCTACTGGGTAGAGGCCACAGATGCTGCTAAATATCGAACAATGCCTGTACAGTCCCACAACAAAGAACTATCTGGACCCAAATGTCAGTGATGCCAAGATTACGAAACCCTGATTTAGAGTTTACCAGGCACATTTCGCTCATTATCTCATTTCATTCTTGGGATTACTGGGATTGTCAGCATCACCAGATGGCAGTCACTGTGTAACTGGAGAACAATGGAAGCTTTTTATCTCCCCTAATCTCCTCCCTACAGATCAAGAGGATACAAGCCTGTTTATAAAGCTTGATGTGCAGGCTCCAGACTGTTCTTCACTAATAAATTCAAATCCTTCACTGTATTAAGAAACTAACTTGTGAATTTGCATCAGAGAAAAAATATCTACATATTTATAAATTCTGCATTTATATAACATTTATTCCCAAAGCTTGATTCTAATAAATAACCTCTATGTTGTATAGGACTACTGGTGGATTTAATATATTTATATATCATATTTTTTTTATCTTTTTTTGTTTTGTCTTTTCACCCTTGAGAGACAGGCTCAGTAAATACTATCACCAATGATAACACATAGATCTGTTAAGAGGAAATATGGAGTCTAGTTGTTTGGAGTGTTATCCCTGGAGTACCAATTCTGCCATTGTCCAGCGGTGTGATTTTGGACAAGTTACCCAATCTTTCTCAAAGCTCTTGTTTTCTTACCTGTAAAATGAGGATTGTAACACTTTTTGACTACTAGGCCTGTTATAAGGATAAAATGATATAATACACATGAAATACAACGACTGGTGAACCATATGCACTGAATAAATAGTACTTGCATTAAACATTCCTTGCTTTTTGGCTTCCAGCATTTATTTCTCCTTCCCAATGACATCTTGGGTTCCATTTGGGGAATTAATTCTTGCTCACTGGACTGCAATTAGGGGTTAGTTTTCCAATCCTAGTTATGATACCCTGACCAGTCTATTTTTCATTTTGAGACCATTGTTAATGCTGCTGCCTCTGCGTTTCCAAAAATGTCTTGCTTCTTTGCCCATTACCAAGACTGGTATACAGCTTCTTACAAAGTGTCTGATACCCTTTCAACAAATTCTCTTTTCCTAAAGTTAGTCTGACCTATTTTCTATTGCTTGCAATTAAAGAACCCTATAGATATATAGTAGCTATGTCTCACATTAGCATCAAACATTTAATCTAAATGATACTTAACTAAATTAAATAAAAATAAGATTTAGTGACTTCTTTCTGCTTTCAGAAATATGTTTAGTCATTAATTTGCCTTTTGATTTTAGCCCCAATACACAGCCACATACAGTAAAATCTACATAGAAATTGAAACACTGTTTACCTAAAAGAAATTTTCCTGTGGAGCAAAGGTGCTGTTTAAGCAATCAACTCTGTTTGCTCTCTGTTGGAGCACTTCTTGGTAGAACTTCAAGAAATACAGGGCAAATGAAAAGAAACTGAATGTCTGATTGATGTCTGATTGCCTGAGTCCACAATTCTATAGGCTCACCTGAGATCTTAAATAAGAATCTTTTCAGATACAGGGGCTTTCATTATTTTTGGCTTTACTTCTTATGTCTTGGATGTGGTTGCTCTTTGGGTATAGCTATGGGTCAAGACTCTGTGTGGTAAATCTGAATCTTCAGTTACTGGCGTCAGGGTCAAAGGAGAGGAGGGCAGCAGTGGTAACTGCATGTTTCTTAAACAAGGAAAGAAATGAATAATCACTTTGGGTTTCACTTTACAGATGCTTTGATTCACTTCGCTTTTTACTGTGGAAAGATAGAATGGCAATTCTCTGGATTAGTTTGGCTTTCACATCCCAGAATAACTCTTTCAAGGTTGTGGAATATTATGACTCTTTCAGCTGGGTTGCAATATGAAGAAGCTAGTTATATGGCATTTCAGTGCAGGGTATA
Source organism: Cheirogaleus medius (assembly GCA_008086735.1). Taxonomy (NCBI): domain Eukaryota; kingdom Metazoa; phylum Chordata; class Mammalia; order Primates; family Cheirogaleidae; genus Cheirogaleus; species Cheirogaleus medius. Next base: position 33,216,404 of record VBSM01002616.1, read on the forward strand.
GAAATCTTTTCTTTCCCATCACTTGCTATACAAAATTCAGTGTTCTATTAGTTTTCCTATATCCCAAATTAGATTATTCTAATTATCCCAAATTAGATAACTCTTTGAGTCGGGAAATTTGGAAAAACTAAATACCTAACTTAAGAAGGTCAATGATTCCCTGGTTCTTGCTGAGTAATTTTGCCAAACACCAGATTTTTATTTAAAAATATAAGGAGAAAAGAAGTCCATTCAGCAGATACTACAATGGGTAACAGTTCTTATTTTCAGTACTACTGAAATAGCTTTTACTAGTTAGAATGTGTATAGTTTAGGTTGTTCTGTAGCACCTTTACCCATCTGTCAATTTTGTTGCAAGTTTCTAACGCTGAAATGGCAACTCCAAAAGGATCTCTACAGATTAATTTATAGCTCGAGAGAAGCTGTTCTTCTGCTAAACTTCATTAAGTCCGTTGTTGACAGATAAGGGCATTTTTTTTTCTTGATCTATATTTGATGAGTGAAACACATGCATAAGAATCTTTTAAGTGACACAAGCTTTCCCATGCATACAGTTCAATAACTGGTTCAAAAACTTTCCTGGGGGGTGGAGGGAAGCTTTATAGAGGCATGGAAATATTTAGTGATTATAAAATGTATCCCTTTTCCTAGGAAATATTTTACGCCCTGGTGAAGAGAAATCAACTGATTCAGGGTGGTCTTTTGACTATTCTTTCTTCCTAGTTATGTACTCTCTTTTCTCAACAAGCAATTCTTCACTTTTTAGGAAGTATTAATATAAGGAGCCCAGTTACTATGGATTTCTTATACTATGGACATGCTGTATTGAACATATAACAAAACTCATCAATAAGAGATCTTTTTGATTCCCAGAGTGATATTTTCAACATCATGTCTTATGGTAATAACCTTATTTATAATAAAAATTTCATGTATCATTAATTATTTCAGCAGGTACTTTTTAAACCCATAACTATGGAAATAAATACAGCCTATTCAAAAACATGCTACAAGATTTAGTACACACTAATTTCAACCATGAGGGCAGAGTAAATGTTCTTCAGACTATTGCTGCACCCATTTATTCTTTCACTCCCCATGGAGAACAGAGGAATGAAGTAGCTCTGTGAGTCCTGCTATTTTCTACATAAAAGCTCCTTTTCATCACAGGCAAGCTGAATGCTAGCCACTTTTATTAAACTACATGATTTTAGGCTTTTCCTCTTATGTAAAATTGAGATACTTTCTACTTCAATCAAATACAATTAAACTAGCACAGTCACTAGTTTATATATTTAATTACTTCTGAGGACTTTTTCTTTCCTTAGCTTAACTCAGAGACTACCATACTGTAGCTAATAAAATTTTAAGATGATTCTAATACTTAAAACATACAATTTTTTTGAAGTCAGTGTATCATATGAATTGGCCCTTGGCCATAATGTTGCTGAAAAACTACATCCAGTTCTAGTTCTTCTTTGAATATAGCATTTCTGTGGTATAAACTCGTTCAAAAAAGAGGCAAAATTACTGTCATGAGCTATTCTTGATGACAGCTTAAGAACTTTTAATAATGGGAGAAGCCTGAAGACGTCTCCAACCAGCTGATGGACTACTGAATACTTTTAAAAGCATGAACATATTAATATGAAATTATGCCTTCATTAGAGAAAAACAGAAGAATGTCATGCTTTTCAGATAGATTCATAGATTATGACAGAGAAAATAATTAAAAATATTTTCCCAAAATGACTGAAGACAATTTGTACATTTAAAAGTAATTGAGTCGATACAAACTTCACTTGGGGCCCGAGTCTCCTCACTGTACTCAGACAAGTAACAAACATCTCTGATTCTGAACTTTGTGCCCACATGGTTGATATCACTTGTGACTTGTGCTTTTTTCCCCCTTCACTTATTTTATTTATCTAAATCCCAACCATTTTTATCAGTCATAAGTGCATTCAGCCATGTGTAATGGAAATCTGGCAAATAGTGGCTTAAACAAGGGATTATTACTTAATGTATGATAGCATGGTTTCTGGGAGTAAGCAGTCCAGAGCTAGTAAGCAGTCAAGGAACCAGACTCTTTTTTCCCACATGAGTATCTTTACCATGTCTTTTTCCCGATGGTCATAGGTGGCTGCTGCACCTTCCGGCATCAGTCTGTGTTCCAGTGATGAGAGAAGGAGGACAGGCAAAGCATGCTTGTGAAAGGAGTCTGCCCCTTTTTACCAGGAAAGCAATAGCGTTCTTAGAAGCCTCACTCGATACACTCCCATTGGAACCTCAGTGGCCAGAACTAGGATGCGCGGCCACCCAAGACTGCAGAGGTATTGGAGGAGTTGCATGTTTGTAACGGCACAGTGCCATCTTTAATAACCCGGGGGCTCTATTAGTAGGGCAGAAGAGGAGACTTCCTATTATGTAGGTTATTAGGGCTGCCTGCCACACAATTTTTCAAAGCTGGATGAAGAATTATGGTCTCCGTATAGTCTTCCCTGTTATATTTCAGACTTTCTCGATGTTTCCTTCTCTGAATCCTCACAGCAACAATAGGCTGAGTTACATATTATAATAATTATGTATGTACTGCATTATACAATGTACTAATATTTTAATATATATGTAGACTCACAGGTCCTTGAAAATGGGGGCCAATTTGTATTTTACTTCTGTACCTTATAAACATGGTAAGTATTTGACTTATCGATGAATTTACTCATAATTCTTTTCATGTCAATCCTGTTCTCTAAAAAAGTAAACAGCATGCCATTCTTGCCTTAAAAGTTTATTTCATTTTTGACTCATCCCTAAGCAATCTAGCTGTTCTCTGAACTGCTTTTAAGTCTTACTTTCTACTTTGTTCTCTAAGCTTGTAGCTCTTCTATCACTATAACAGCAAAACAAAACAAAAACAAACACTGTCTTGCATTATATACAAGGTCTTAGGGAGAGATATATTTGAAAATTACTTTAAACATATTGAAACCACTGTAGAAGAAATCAATGATAACAACTATTTTTTATCTCTATCTTGATTTTCCTTCTTGATGCTGTCATCCAATAAGGGAAATAGGGGAACAGACTGAGTAATTATAGAGTCTTCAAAAAGACAGTGACATTTTCTCAACAAGTGTATAAGTGCTCCTTCTCCATGCTGTTCCTTTAAAAAAAATCTTTGTGGGTTTCTTTTTTCAGATATAACTGTGGAGAAAACCACTGGTCTAAAATAGAAATGTTGTACCTCAAAGAAATATTTATTTCTTAATTGATATATACATATTATTCTACTAGTATATTATGTACATTATAAAATATGTGCTGCAAAAAAAGTGAGCCTAATGGAATTGAATTATGTTTGAAAAACTTGGTTTAGTATTTTGTGATAAGCAATTCTAAGGTTTGGCTGTAGACATAGTTTAATGCTTGGTTTTAAGGACTGATAAAACTGAAAAAAATACCTCAAAGTAATATATACATCAAATCTGAAAAAGATGTATAATTTGCTGTGCTTAATAAAATCATGAGGCTCTTTTTTCAATTTTACTCCAGATGAAGGTTAGTGAAATTTTGAAAGCACTGAATTGATTATTATATAACTTTAAAAACCTCTGGAAAAGTTGTAGTACTTAATATTATATTTGGTCTATCCAGGAGGTTAAGAAGAAACAGAAGGCTGGATCACATACGGCCCTGTAAGTCACTGCAATGACTCTGGATTTTACACTGAGTGAGATGGAGCCCCTTCAAGGTTTTAAGCAGGAACTGACATAACAGTCTGACTTCAGTTTCAAAAAATGACTTTGCCTACTCTGTCGAACATAGACTTTGTAGTGCAAGGGCAGAAGTAAGGATACCAGTTAGGAAGTTCTTGCAGAAGTCCAGGCAAGAGATGACTGTGGTGTGGACAGTGGTGACAGCAATATAGTCGGTCAGATTCTGGATACATTTTGAAGATAGATTCCCTATGTATTAGATACAGGGGCAGAGGAGACAAGAGTCATTTTTTAAATTTTAGCTTAGACATTATGCCCGGAAGAGTTCTCTGATCCACTAGGAATTGTTTTAGTCCCCATCCCAGGGTCCTGACATATACCTAGTATAGAAATATTCAATAAACAGTTATTAATGAATGAATGAATAAATAAGCAAAATCTTTAAAACATAACTCAATACTCTGTTGGCAATAAAAATACTGGGACAAACTTTCTTGGTGTGCAGGATTGTACAAAACCTCTCTTATTTTTCAAGAGTGCTACATCATCAATTCTATAAAAGATTTCATAATCACTTTTTATTATGAACCATAATAGTTAAATAATAGCATATGCTTTAGCAAATGGTAGTAGGTCTTGAATGATTATATCAGGGGCATCCAATATTTTTCATAGCCTAATGTATGAAAAAATTTTAAGAACAAAAAGGATTTATGAGAATTGCTATGACGTGTTTAATTTGAAATGTGAGATTTGTCAGACACTAACAGGCTGAATTTAAAAATAAAACAACTACAGCTTCAGAGATGGGGGTTGGGAATATTCCTGTGTTGACTGCTGATAATGCAGTTCGATTCTCTGTGGAACAGATCTATTCTGAGAATCCTTTGTTAAGTTTTTACTTGGTTTTGTACAGCAAATACATACTCTGAGACAAAGTTCTTGAAACAGAGCTAAAATAACCAAAGTAAATGAGTTGTATGACTTTTTATTAGACTCAAAACTTGGTAATGGTATCTATTTATTTAGTTATTTACACCTTCTGCGGTTGCTATGTATAAGCCCAATGAAAGAGGACTAATATCATTAAAACTGTTCATTTTTAGTAGAAACCTTGAAACAAAGAAGATAATATGTATCTAAAGCAAGCACATCTCTCATGAGAAATGGGGTGTCTTATATTCCAAGTAAAAACTCTTTTTATTACCTTTAATAATAGTACCTGTTTAGAAGAGAATTAAAAGTATACTTAACCAATGGAAGTTGCTCAGGATGGTTTTCCCTTAGTGTGTTTACCACATTCAAGGATCAGTTTTCAGCTGTGCAGGTACAGATTTATCAAAATACCAAGTACAGATCTTTCTCAAGAGAAGACTGAAATAACTCAAGTTCACAAGACTGACTATAAAAAATTCCCCTACGTTGGAAACAAATCACAATCAGAAGGTTGTCTACTGAGCATGGAATCTGAACAAATGAAGTTAGAGCACATAAATGTTTAATGACATTCCTTTATTCATTCTACAAAATTTTATTAAACATCTGCTGCGTTTCAGGCTTATTCCACATACTGAGAATAAAGCAGTGAACAAAACAGATGAGGTCTTTTCCTCTTAGAGCTTATATTTTAGTTGGGGAAGCAGATACTTAACAAGAATTTCTGAGTACTCTATTTATTGACATATCCCTAGTACTTAGAGTACTACCTGGTACATATTAGGTATTTGATGGTATTTGTGCACTGAGTGAATAATGTGATAAAAACATTAACATAATTTTAGACTGATAATGTTCTAAAAAGAAAATAAAACAGAGTAGTGATATAATAAAAGTAAGGTTGGTAGCTAATTTAGATTGGGTGGTATGGTAGAATTATTGTGTGGCAAATATTTATCCATTCTTTCTCCCACCTCCGTATCAAGAATAGAATTTGCCATTACATTGATGTTGAGCTTGACTGTGTAACACACTTTGGCTTCATGATATATGAAGTGTACTTCCCTGCTCCTTGATCTTGGGCTTGGCCGTATGACTTGCTTTGGAGATGTCAGCAGATATGATGCAATCACAGGCTTACAGTGTTTATGTGTTTGGGCTTTCTCTTGTACTTCTGCCATTGACATGAGAAGAATATGCTTGTGTAGCCCATCACAGTTTCCTTCTGAGTTTTAGAAATTCAAGTGCCTTAATTTGTTTCACTAAATGTATGCTATTTTCACTAATTCCTTGACTACTGAAGTGGAAGTCTTAAATATAAAACAAGTGAGTGAACCAGACTGCATCCTGGTGAGAGAGGTAAGAGGAGAGACTTTTACCAACTATAAAAGTATATAATAAAAAAAAGTAGATGTAAAACTTTTTGTAGTTGTGGTTAACAGGATTAAGTAACTTAAAACCAGTAAAACCGAGTAAGAGCAGAAGGAAAGTGCATGTTTGTTTAGTCCGGTGGCTAAGCTCCACCCCAGACAAGATATTTTCATTTTCAACACATGATACATAAGAAAAGGAAAATGTGAACCACAGGAATGGAATAAATATTGAGGACAAAAGCAAAGTGTTGAATATATTATAGTCACACTAAATCTTAAATGAATAAACGCTCTAAACTACAAAGGAAAAACTAAGCAACAAAGTTATTTTAAATGCCAAATGTCCCCACAGATGAATAAAAAGCAGGCATTAAAATTCTTGTAAAATGGCAAAAAAGCTATGATTAATATGTTCCTAGTTCAAAGTATTAATCACAATATACATGGAAAAAAGTAATAAAAATAAAAAATAATAAAAAACCATAGTGATAAGAACAGTGGGACTATTTCATGAATCAGTCTCAATGTATATTGCTGGATATAGGATTTATTCTAGAATATTATACCTTAAATCAAATGTTCCTAAAGTCATTTACATTGGAAAACATTTCCTGGAAAAGACTCAAATGGGATGGAGGAATCCACCTTTGAAATTTACTACTGTAACATCTTGACAGCCAGGTTTTGAGCAGCCACAACCTTCTGTAACAACCCAGAATCTCAAAGAAAGATGTAAGTGGTAAGAACCAATGAAAACAGACACCAGATAACCTCTATACTTATTACAAGGTTAAGAACTGAAGTCTTTCCTTCTTCAAGTTTATAATATATAAGGCTTAATTTCATAAACAGTACTTTGCTGTCTAGTTTCTCATCATTTTCGTTAGTTTTATATCTTTATTTAGATTTACAGTGTTGAAAAAATAGAAGAGAGTATGGGTAACAGGTTTGATAACAAGAAAATGAGGAAGAGGGCAGAAAAAAACAGATTCCCTGATAAAGTGAGACAAATATATAGACAACATAGATGATGCTAAGGACTCAAGAAACAACTAAAATTTAATCTAGGTAAATTCAGTAGAAAGTTCATCAAGCTCTTTTTACTTTAGTAACCTTCATGGCCATCATTCTATGAAAAAAAATGCTATAACTAATGTATATAAAATATCCCTGAGTAACCAGTGGGAAAACTGTTAACACAAGGATAAGTTTAATCATTAAAATTTCAAAACTTAAAAAAAAAAAATCTGTACCTTCTAAAACTATTCATTTTTAGTATTAGTACATGGAACCAAAAAACCTTATCTATCCAAAATATTGCATTTCCTTTCAACAGTGCTGCATAACTTAAGCATTCACTGTAGAAAATCTCAGATTGCTTAAAAAAAAAAAAAAGAAAGATATTATCGTGGCCAGGTTGCAAGCTTTCTACAAGATATGTGACGAACCTGGCAACTGCTAGCGCTCCACTTTAGTAAGAATGAAACCTACCTAGTTTGACTTCAAAGGATCAGTCTTAGAATTAGCCAAGAGACTGAAAAGCTGGAAAAATATTTCTTCAGTAACCATAGCAACTTAGAAGAAATTACCAAAGAATGTAGTGGCCATTGGTAATGTTTTCTGATTTTTGATATCCTTCCTATGTTTGATGAATTTACCGCCTTACGAGGTATAACTCCCCTAGAAGAAACCCAGAAAACTCAGTTATCTAGCCTGCTCTTCTCCTAAAACTCTACTAACCAGAGTCAAATGTGCAAGACTTTAGTTCATAAGTAAGCAATCAGAGGTGTCTGTACAGCATCCATTTTGCTCATGAGGATGGTAATAGAAGTATCCAAATCTTAGGCGTGAAAATGGTTGAATTAAGCAATAGTTTCTCACATTGCTTGGTGGGAATGTTGCAGCCAAGGGGGTTGGTTTATCTTAAGCCAGTGTTGTGGTGTATTTTTTGGCATTGTTCATGGAAGCTTAACCTTGATCCTGGTTTTCTAGTCCTCTAACAATATGGTCAACTATCTGATATCCTTTTAATTAATCTCTTCTGCTGCTTAACTGCTGGAGGCAGCCTCTGTTACTTAAAAGAAGAATGTTGGTTGACTTATAAACTGGTCCTAGCAGTGGCTGAAGGCAATACAACCTCAGGAAAATCAGAAAGATCTCTCATTGGTTATCTGGCTCTGAAAGGGTTGATGAGTCTAAAAATCCAGCTAGTATTCTGGTAAAACAAAAAAAGTAATATCTGGCAGCCCATAGTCTGCAGTAGTAAAGTAACATTATTAACTATAGCTACTTGAAATCAAGTGACCACTGAAGGTAAAATTCTGGGAGATCTAGGGGCTACTGACATGGAATAATATGAAGAACATGACAAATTCAAAGACAAAATGAGTTGCTCCTAATTTCACAGTCCAGCTTTAAAAAGATAACGAAAGTCTTGTATCACAGCCACCAGCTAATCTCTAACATTGTTCCTTGAGAGGCAAAAGCCAGTGTCGATGAACAGCAATGTCTACCTTCTTAAGCTAGGAGTATAGTGGGCTACATTGCTTTCAATGTAGACAATGGGATTCTGGGCACAACTCAAGTGGAAGCACTTAATTGGAAGAGGGGGGCGGAAATGGTTTTACTAGCAGGGTTGAGTTGTAATCAGAATGTTCTGACCTATAGGGGCACTGGCTTTGAATACTTGATCAGATAGATGATCCATATGGACAAAACTCATAGGCATGCAAAAAAGTCTGACTTAATAAAATTATAAAATATCCAGGCTTAATGACCAAAGGCATGACTTGAGCTACTGCAACAAAAACTTGTAGTCTTCTTCAATTTCTAGTCCAAAGTCAATTCACAGACCCAGAGTTTTTTGAATAAAGGGGAGACTGCATGTCCTTGAAGATGTTTATTGCAATAACATCACAGGTATGAACTGTGGATGGCTCTTGGCCATCCTCATCAAGGTAACTACACTGGAAAAAGGGAAATACCAGGTCTTTTGGGTAGTGTTGTATAATAGGTCTGAACCAAGACTACAACTGGTGTCCTAGAATACCACTGAGGACTACTGGTCAGAAGGGATACTTGCGGAATCTAATGTTGAATGAAGTTTTAACCTGAATCTGTCTCATATCCAGCCCAGTAAGATCCTAAACACATGACATAGTTATCTCTAGAGTACATAGTTGAAAGAGAGTGAATTACGAGAGGCTTAATCAGATAGTGATAACCAATGCAGCTGCCATTGCAGAAGTGCATTAAAAAATGCACATCTAGAGCTCTTAGCACCAGGTATACAACCATTAACGTGGCAAATGCTTTTTTTCCCTCTAACCCAATAGATAAAGAATACCTATAACAGCTATTCTTATATGACAGGTAGAATAGTAAACCATGTTATCTTGGGGTTATATAAATTATTTGGCTTTGTAGCACAATATATTCCAAAAAGATCATTAGTGTCTCACCATCATATAGGAAAAGTACGTTGATAACATATGTCTCCAAGATGTGGAAAGAAGGAAGTAATAAGTGCTCAAGATTCTTTGGTAAGGCATACCTATGAGTCCAATAAGGTGGACGACATATCACGTGATAATGTAAGAGCTACACATCAATGATGTTTCTAGGGTTCAGTGATTTTGTGCATACCAAGATAGTCTTTAATAAAGTTAAAGATAACTTACCATACCTTGGACCTCCTACTGTAAGAAAGAGGCACAAGTGCTAGGTGGGCCTCTTTTCTGGTATTATACATTGCTTTGAGAATCCTGCTTTGACCTATTTATGAAGTGACCTGAAAGCCCCTGGTTGTGATTGGGATCCAGAGGAAAAAGGAGGCTTCCTTGTTAGTCCTGACTATAGTGCATCTACCTGGTCCTAATTAAGGACCAAGAGATTCAGTGGGTGATAGAACTTCCAATAGCTTATCAGATGCTATCTGGAGCCTGTGGCAAGTTCTGATAAAGCAATCCCAGCAGAGTTCTCTAAGGTTTGGGAATAGTCATCAGGCAAGAAACTCTTGTCCCTTTGAAAAGCAGCACTTAGCTCACTATTAAGTGCTATTTGAAACTGTATATTTACGTGTGAAACGACAAATGTGACCTGAACTGTGCAAAATGAACTTAATTTAGCTGATCCACCAAACTCTTAAATCAGGCAGCTCAGGAACAAGCCATATCAAGTGATTGTGATATATATGGAACCAGACTCAAGAAGGTAGTGATAGCAGAAGTTGAATGATCAGACCACTCACACACTCAGGAACACTTGCCTTGTGGCTGGATGCCACAAGAGACTTCAGGTCATCCCCTTTGTAGGCAAAGAGGGGGCACATTTTTGTTTTTATAAGGGATAGTTGGAATATTATAATATGTTATTATTTTAGTTGATGTTATTGTTATTACATTTAAGTATGGAAGAAGAATGTATTTTAAAGGTTAGGTTTACGTATTAGCAAAGGGTATATATTTATGTTGGATAGCCAGGTAGTGTATTTTTTTTTTTTTTTTATGTTTTATTGTTTTGGCACTTTTTGAAAATGCTTAACATGTTGGGAGATATTCCATGCATGTAAGTTCTGAATCTACAAGGCAAAACTCATCAAAATATTTTTCTTAGCTTCTTTCATGTCTAGTATACATACAGGCATGTGACCAAGTTCTACCAATCAGGTTACCAATCATAGACTTCAAAAAGAAATGAGCAATTGGAAGAGGAAAACACTTATGAGTGACCTTCTTGGCTGCTGAGGGTGGTGGCAGAGACTTTGGAGGGCAGCACAGGTTGTGAGGAGTTGATACATAGTGACGTAAGTGCGGAAGTGGAAGCAACAATAGTTTTCTCTAGTGCTTGGTAGGGAAGCAGCAACAATGGGATTTCCTCATCAGGCCGGGTCTACGTCATGGTTTTGGGCTTTGCTTCTGGAAGCTGAGCTTCAGAGACTGTTCCTTCCATTCAAATACCCTCTTAATAAATAAGCTCCTTTTCTGCTTAATCAGTCAGTGTCAGATTCTGTTGCTTAAAATTATTAATAAGAATTTAATCCTAATTAAAGAATATATACATATTGTTTTCAAAAGGGCCAACTACCTGCTAAATATTTATATCACCTTAATCTTAGATTAATTTCAAATTTTCTGATGAAGGGATACAATAATATAAAATAGTTCTCAGAGGGTAAACCAATGTGAATGCTAGGGCTTTAGGTATAAAGTTAAGGATCAAGGAGTCTTATGGAATCATAAGACTCAAGGAATCACAATTAAACCAATCAATGAGAGGGAAATGGATGAAAAATTACTTGGAAGAGTATACAGAGTGACAATAAATATCTTTAAAAAGAGAAAGAACAAGGAGAGATGTACACTGGTACATCAATCTCAGAGAAGGAAAAGAAGTGTTAGTAAAATTGCTCCCTTGACTATCCATTTAGTATTCCATGTTTTAAAAGAAGATGTTGGGAAAACCCTATCAGACATTGGTCTAGGCAAAGAATTTTTGAGGAAGACCCCCAAGGCAATCACTGCAGGATCAAAAATAAACAAATGGGATCTGAACAAATTAAAAAGTTTCTGCACAGCCAAAAGTTCTGCACTATCATTAGAGCAAATAGACAACCCACAGAATGGGAGAAAATATTTGCTCTCTACACTTCTGATAAAGGTCTAATAACAAGAATCTATCTAGAACTAAAACTAATTAACAAGAAAAAATCAAACAACCCCATCAAGAAATGGCCAAGGGAAATGAACAGAAACTTCTCCAAAGAAGACAGAATAATGGCCTGCAAAC
>VBSM01002616.1:33228318-33309501 GCA_008086735.1 Cheirogaleus medius
AAAAAAAATAAAACTACTTTTACAATTTAGTCAAAGGCTAAGTCAGACATGTTATACACCCAAAATATAATGGACTTCATGTAAAAATAATGTGGTGATAATAAATGAGATATCTTCTTTCTCTCTGTCACAGACTGGAGTTCACACACATTAAATAATGGGTTTTCCCTTAAGGAGTGACCACAAAGCTTCTAGACTAATGCAGGAGCACAGAGAGGTCATGTCAATACATATGAATCAGCAATGAATAGAATGTCAGTATTTTTTCCTGTTTTTGTATGAGAAGAAAAATACTACATCTCTTAGAAAATGATTTTTTTTCATGCTATTTCTAAGACATCATTAGTTACAAATCAAATTGGTTTCTTTTCTTGCTATTTTTTTCCAAGGAAAGAATTGAGGGCTGAAATGATACATACGATGAAAAAGAACTATACAATAAATCAAACAGATTAAATTAAAACACTACCAAGTGTCTTTTAGGAATAACACCATCTCTTTTCTGCCGAAAGTTAGAGATTTTGATAGTGAATGGAAATAACAAAATAGTAATTTCAAGAGTTTTGTTTAAAAAAGCAGCACACAACATATAATTCATTTGTCTCTTAACTATATATCTGAAAAATAAGTCAAAGAATGGGAGGCAACAGATCTTTATAAATATTTAGGATTGATAGTTTAAAAGAGTATTAACTTATGGAATAAGCCTACAATCCTACAGATATAATTTCTATAGTCCAGTTGTGTAAAGTACACAATTGGTGAGGTTATTGTATTTCTAAATGTGTTACAAGAAACTACTGTAGAAATTAGTACAAATCCTGAAATGCCACTTAATCATTTTATCTTTCTTGTAAGTGAAAACAATTTGTTCTTTCTACCTAGTAAGACAGAATGAAGAACTAAAAGTCAGTAAAGAGAAGTTGTAAATACTAAGGTTATACTGCTTAGCTCCATGCTACTAAATTAGAATTAAGTTGTTTTTTTTTTAAATGTTCTCCAAGCTAATTTAACTTCAAAGTTTAATAAAATGGGTAGCTTTCAAACAGAATGTGTTGTGATCATGACTCAGTTTTCTTAACTTGCTACATAAAAAACTTATTTGCAATAATGATATGTATATTTGGACACATTTTAAAGGATTGAAATAACTGATATATTCGATTTTTTTCCCTTAATTCCTAAAGGAAGTATAATTTTAAAGGGAGTTTGGCACTAGCTTATATGTCAGTAGAAATGTACATTAATTCCAAGGATATACCTATGAGGACTTTTATGAGAACTAAAAAGAGTAGGCTAAGGGTTTAGTTTTAAACACTAGTATTAATGGGTTAGAGAGAACAAAAGGTACTGATATTAATACCTTAGAATAGTACAGCTAGACTCAGTTTTAAAAAAATAAAAAACAAACTATTTTCTCCTTACCACTGGTACTATATAAACATGTGGTGATTTGTAGGTTCATAGCCCAATTTATGTTGCAGCTTTCTAGAGACCTTATATTAAGACTTTTTCAATCTTTTATCACCACCTAATATGGTCATGATAATTAGGGAAACATCAGGCCTGTTTATTATCAAAATCTTAAAACCCTACAGGAATAAAATAATATTTAAAGTATTTAAGCCAATAATCTTTGCTATGATATTCAAAAGTTCATAATGGTGAAAAAGCTATTTAAAAATTGTATGTAATATATATTTTCAAACAATTTTCCAAGTGAGGTGTGTATGTGTTCTGTCCACTTTCTATTTTCCTTCATAGTTTATCTGAAAAGATACAAGTTAGATGGAACCTATAAAAGAATAAAAATAATAAAAGCCTCTTAGTGTAGACATTAATAATTCCTAGAAAATACTATATGAAAATAATGTATAAACTGAATTATTTGATCAATCTTAAAGAGTTACAGAGGAAGATCCTACAATCGCCCTAGATGGTTTACATTTATACAGGACTAAGTTAAAATCTTGACTCTCTCTTTTACTGATTTTGGGTAGTTATCTAATATCCCTGACTCTCAGTTTTCCTTACCTGTAAAAAGCAGATTTGATTTTACTATTGTTTTAAAAATTCAGTGAGACAGTAAATATAAATTACCCACTATATTATTGTGGACAAACTTGGCACTCAATAAATGGTGTTTTTAATTTTTTTCTGATATAGAACATTTTACTTAAACAATTTAGATTTCCATTTAAGTTAAACATTTCTAGGTATTTCTTTGGTGTTGAAGTCATATTAAGATTTCCTAAGATTCTATATTGCTGAATTTTTATGGTAAGCAACTTTTTTGTTAGTCAAACAAGCTCAGATGTTTCAAACTCTTCTCCAATGTTATCTCCTTTATAATTCACTCTGAAAACTGTGATTTCCATGAAAATATCAACATCTTTTCCTACATATAGAACTCAATCCTGGGCAGTTTTATAGTTAAAATACCATAAGAAAAGAATATATTGATGGCATGTGGGCTCACTGTTTTCTTGACCAGTCTTTTTCTGTATCACTGAGTATATCATGCCCTTCTAGGTCTCCTAACTAGTTGGTTTTATGGCTGTAACTCTTTACTGGTTCTCACTACTGTGGGCTGTGATAATTAATTTAGATACTGGCTTCATCCTAGATGGTACAGTCAAACTACTAGTATATAAGCAGTTGACAAGGCCAGTTGGTGTGATATAGCACAGAGAGCACTGGATCAAGAATAGGAAAACTTGGTTTAGAAGAGGTAAAACTGTTGCTTTTTGCTAATGATATCTTATATCTCAAAATCCTCAAAGACTCCAGCAGGAGACTCCTGGAATTGATAAATAAATTCAGCAAAGTCCCAGGTTGCAAAATCAATGTATACAAATCAGTAGCATTCCTATACAGCAATAACAGTCAAGCTGAGAGTCAAATCAAAGACTCAATATCATTCACAATAGCTACAATGAAAATAAAATACCTAGGAATATACTTAACCAAGGAGGTGAAAGATCTCTACAAAGAGAACCATGAAACACTGAGGAAAGAAATCGCAGATGACACAAACAAATAGAAAAACATTATCATGCTCATGGATCGTTAGAATCAACGTTAAAATGTTCATTCTACCCAAAGTGATTGACAGATTCAATGCAATCCCCACCAAAATACCAACGTCATATTTCACAGATCTATAAAAAAAATAATTCTACACTTCATTTGGAACCAGAAGAGAGCCCAGACAGCCAAAACAATCTTAAGCAAAAAGAACAAATCTGGAGGCATCACATTACCAGACTTCAATCTATACTACAAGGCTGTAGTAACCAAAAAAGCATGGTAGTGGCACAAAAAAGAGACACACAGACCAATGGAACAGAACAGAGAATCCATGTATAAAACCATCCACATACAGTCAACTTCTTTATAAAAATCTTTATATATGCTTATTGCAAAGAGAGACCAAATCTTTTGGCTTCTCACAGCTTATTGTTTATCCTCTTTTTACTATATACCTTAGTCCAAATTTTAGTTTCCATTTGATGGAAATCAAAAGTCCATCCTGATTGCCATAGTGTTATGTGATCTTCTAGAATTCTACCAATTATTGTCAGTTATTCTAATGCATTTAACTTTTATTCAAGCATTGCCTTGGATTAATGGTGTCTATTATTGCTTTGAGATATTATTTTTACATCATATAATTACTTAAGAAATATGTTCTTACACTTTTCTTCCAAAACAAGACTTTAAACTTTTAAAAGACAGTACTCCTGGTCCCCCACAGCTGCTTTGATCTGGTAGACATTACATAGTGCCATACAGCTAACAAAACATAAAAATGAGTCCCTATTATCCTCTTGTTCTTGGCATTCAACCTGAAACCTTCATTCCTCTTTTCTGACCTATTCATGAACTTTTGTCCTTATTCTTTACTTCCACATCTTGCCCACAGAGCTAGCTTGCCTAATGGCTAACAGCTTACACTCCTGAGCAAGACTATCACTTTCTAGCTTTGTGATTTGGGGGCTAATAACATCTATTATTGTCATGAACACACACATACACACTTAAATAATATCACTAGATTAGTGCCTGCAAATGAGCACCTGGAACCTAGTAAATGCTATGTAAATATTAGCTTTCATCATCCTTTGTTCTCATCATTATTTCAATTTTTGATAGCTACTGCTTCCTTTATGTCTGACCTCTGTTTTCCTTCTCTAGTAGCTGTTTTCACCATTTATATTATGAGATTTTCTAGCCATTCTAAGTCAAAACTCCACATGGTTTGACTCATCTCAGCAAGCTACATCCAATTATGGGCCTTCGATTATAGTACCCCCATGGGGTGTGGCAATTCCTGACTGCCACAGCTTGTGACTCAAAGTTGTCACTTACTTTTTTGCTTTGTCTTTGATTTAAATCAAATCTTATCACCATCCAAGTTTTAAGAACATAAGTATAATGCAGTAATAAAAGTCATTTGAATACTTTTTTGAAGTTAAAATATTTTTGCCAAAGAATAAAGCTAAGTGTCATTGTAATAGTTCAAGAAGCGATTATTTAAATGAACATTTTGAATTAGTACATAAGAACAGAGATAAACATTTTTAGATACTAGCTGACCCCAAAGAAAGGCTTTATCAGACTTTGATCAGAATTTTTTTTGTTTTAAAAGATGCTATCCCCAAACCAACTTAAAAACATTACATTAATTGCTGAGCCAAGCTAGTTTTTATGTGTACATGCATGAATTTGTGTTTTCATTTTAAGTTGAAACACACTTTATACTCCCTGTTACAGGAATAATAGTATTTAATCTAAGTATTGAGCTTTATCTTTAATATTATCTCAATTACCCACCCCACTGTTGAAATGGAAATGACCAGTAAAGTTGTCTCACCAAACTGTGACTGTTCACATGTAAGTTCTTTTAAGATTATTTTTATGCAAGTGAGTCCAGAAAAACAAGAAAGAAGATAAAGAAGATTGTTAAAATATAAAGTGGGAGAGAGCAATAAGTTTGTTTTTAAAGTATACTTTATGAAATAAACTTTCAAAGGCGAGTTAAAGATAGAAAATATTAAATAAGTTTTAAAATCATAATTATATTAACTTTTAAAAACTATAAAATCTTTTTAAAAAACTTGTTTACTTTATTTGTTTCACTAACCCCTCTTCTAAATCAAATTTTCTACTCTTTAAATTTAGGAATGAGGATAAATTTATGACCTAACTGAAATATCATTTGGCAAAATTGTTTGTTCCAGCTATTTTTCTAAATCCAAATCTCCTTCTACTTTTTGTTATTGTGCCACCTAAATGGATGAACTTTTACAAATTTGGATGGTAAATTTCTGGTGGTTTGAATTAAAATTCAGGTTATGCAGAGTAGGCTAAATTCCCTTTGGCATCAAAAAATGAAGTAGAACTGAAAGCACAGGCAACAAGTGAATATGAGGGCATATTATTCATTTTAATATTCCTTGGCCAAATAAAAGCATTTTAAAATATGAGACCCAAATCAAAAGTTACAAGGGCAGATGCCTTAGACCTGCAGTCCCCAAACCCCTGGCTGTGGCCTGTTAGGACCACACAGCAGGAGGTGAGCACCCTAGATTTGCCCAGATTTTCATAGGAATGTGAACCCTACTGTAAAGCACATGTGTGAGGGATCTAGGTTGCACACTTCTTATGAGAATCTAATGCCTGACGATCTAAGGTGGAGCTGAGGAGATGATGCTAGTGATGCTAGGGAGCAGCTGCAAATACAGTTTATCATTAGCAGAGAGGTCTGACTGCACAATAAGTGTAATGTGCTTGAATCATCCCCAAACCATCCCATCCCCCTTTCCCCATCTATGGAAAAACTGCCTTCCATGAAATTTGTCCCTGGTGCCCAAACGGTTGGGGACCACTGCCTTAGACCATAGATGCTGAATTCCTACTAAGCTCCTTTGGGCATATGCAACTATAAAGCCTGCAGCAAGTTGAACAGAAACAAGACTAATTAATTAGAATGAGAATGGGGCAGGAAGCTGGGGAATGGCAGAAAAGTACAATTTTTCTGTACTAATATATAAATAATCTGTAGAATAACTACTATGATGCAACCAATTTATAACAAGAATTAAAAATCCCTCAAGAGGTTTATCAGTTGTCAAAGAAAATGCTACTTATGGTCTTAATAGAATTTTAGGACAATAAGAGACATTAAAGATCAGCTAGTCAAACTTCCATATCAAGATAAGAAAAGTATGGCACCATGAGACATTAAATTACTTATGTTGGAATTATGTTTAATTCAAATAACTATGTAACTGATCAGAAACTAAAGAAAGTTCATTTTGGATAAATATTACCTTTTAATATTAATAGTCTGAGATGCAAACACTGAAGAATATTGCAGCAAAACTGGATTAAAAGAGCCCTTTCATAATTAAGAAATTCTGACAATGCCTTGACCACAAAACCTTTGAAGTGAAGATAACTGTTCCTTACTCCTCTCTAAAGATCTAAATTAAAAGGATATTTTAAAGTGAAGATTATTTTCCTGGAGGTGATTTAGAAAACACAGGCCATAATTCTGGTTCTTAAGAGGAAAAAAAAATAATCTTTTATTACATTTGGATGAAATTTTATTTTTTAGGAATCACTGCTTGGCTGTGAGTAGTTGTTGCTTGCTGAATGTTATTCACACTTCCTCCCTCATAGCAAGCTCATGTGTAACAGTCTTAACTTGTGGAATGGGATGGAACTCTTCATTCTAATCCAAGGGCCATAGGTCATTGTAAACCACAAATTCTTCCTCCCTAGGGAAATGTCAGGGATGTGGTCTTTCCTATCTTGTTTTTCTGCAATATCCTTTATATAAAATAAAGTTCATAGCACTAACGATCAGATCTGATATAATATAATACCTTATCTGGCAGTTAATATGAAGAGATAAATTTTTTTTCAGAATAGCACTTATGGGGTTTCAATTATCTAGTTACTCTGAGGCATAATGAAAGAATAAAAAATTTAAACGGTTGAGAGGAAGAAATTTTCCCCACAAGATAATTTTGACAGCCTAGAACAGGGGTTGACAACCTTTTCTGTTAAGAACCAGATGGTAAATATTTTGAGTTATGTGGCCAGATGTCTCTATTAACTACTCAACTTTGCTACTGTAGTGTGAAACCATCCAGTGGACAATACATAAACGAATAGATGTGGCTCTGTGTTCCAATGAAACTTTATTTACAAAAAACCTGGGCTTAGTGAGACAGACTTTACAGAAAAAATTTTTAAAAAGACTATCATTGGAACTGATTCATCATTAACTTGAATTATTTTTCTGGTTTATCATTTAAGAATCTCTTATTTGGTTATTTTGGTTAAATACTAATTTTTGGTTATGATTATAACTTGGACTAATGGTACAAGTACTATGTATCTGACTTAGGAAATAACTTAGGGTATAATTTGAATATCAATTATAATTCACTTAATTAGGACATATACAGGTAGGCTCTTTGTCCTAAGATGCTTAGACCAGAGAAATAGTGGGCATTTATAAAGTTCAGTGACATCTCTATTGATCTAACACACAAAAAAATGGTAAGTAGCATTTAAAATTAAAATTGTTTTCTCAGTACAAATCTAATTTTAATTCTAATATATTTCTAATTTTGAGCATAATTTTACTACTCATCAGGAGTGGATAACTGATTAAAAATTTACTGATTTCACATACACAGTAAAAGCTATTTTATCCTTTATGGTGATTAGTGATTTCACTGGATTTTATATTTTTAGATAATTTGTAAGTTATTTGAAAAATTAAGCATTTTGAATTTTTCACTTTGTGTTTCTCTTTTAAAAGACTGAAGGAAAAGATGTAGAGAAGAAAGTTTTCATTTCAAACTTTTAGTGAATTTTGTAAGGCTATGATGATGTCAAATAAAAGATTTTTACGATAAAAGAAATGTAAAGACAGAACCTAACACAACATTAGTCTTCTTCCTTCAAAGATTTTTGAAATCTTCAAGAGGGGAAGAAGATTACTTAATAGACTGAAATGTAAGCCCAGTTGGAACCAAGGTCTACAGTCGTCTAATGTTGAAAATCTCAAGTTGACTCTCTAGTTAAAAAACAAACAAAAAAAAACCTGGAGAGAGGAAAGGAAAATTTTTGTTCTGGAAATGTGTTCTTCTCTGATGCAAACAGAAATCCATCTTCCAAAGGAAGAAGATGAGTTGCTCTAATTTAGTCTTTTGGGAAGAGACAAGAATATTATGAATTTGCTCGAAATCTTTTGTTTCTTTTAAGTATTAGTTCATAAGCTCTGAGATGTCTTTTTTTGTGTGAAAATTTTCCAAACCCCAAGATATTCATAAAAATTAACTTGAAACATTAAAATACATTTTTGGAAAAGAGTATAGAGAATCTTAATTTTGTAAAAGTTACATAATAAAGGGTTCTAGTAATTAGTTGGTGCTTTCATTTCAGATAGTTTATCCACTTTTTTTTTTTTATAGCTTTTCTGCTTGGAGAGATGGAAACATTCAAATATTAAAAATATTCCACAATGTGTGTTATTAAAAAAACTCCAAAATCCCAAAGTGGAAGTAATAAATTTCTTACAAGTATACTGATATAATCAGTTTTCATCTTCTGTGAATTAGTAGTAACAGGGGTGAAATACAATTTTAGAATTCACGCCATAAACTTCAGAGGAAACAGAATGCCAAACTATCTGAAAAACACATTCTTAATTAGCAAAAATAATACTGCTAGTAGTTTTTTTTAATAATGTAGTAAAGATGATAATAATCACAACACATATTTATTGAGCCCTTGCTATAGCTGTTCTGTTTTATTACTCATAACAACTCTGTAAGGTAGGTAATAAATTTGGTCTCCTTAACATATAAGTAAACAAGCAAGAGAAGCAGAACTTTGGTGTAAATGGAACCTAATGTCATGATTTCACTGTTGTTGTTACTTGATGAATATCTCCATATGTGATAACTGGTTTACCAATTAATACAAATGAATACTATTTAACAGGAGTTGCAAGAACACACAGATTAAATGACAGAGTTCATTATCAGTTCTCTTCAAAAGTTAATTTGTCTCACACAGGGACCACTAAACTCTTAAAAAGGCATTTCTTACTCTTATTTTAAGCCTTTATGACAGCCACATATTCCCTTTGATGGGAAAGTAATATGATTTTTAAAACCCTTTTTAAGACAAATCTCCCATGTTGACCAAAGAAATACTAGTCTAAAATATCCTATGAATGGGTTTGCTTTGTTATATAATTCCTTGTCCAGATTTAGAGCTGAAATAAAGATTGGCCACATATTATTAAGAAAAGATAATAAAAATGTGAAAACAACCTAAATGTCCATTGGCAGATGAATGGATAAAGAAAATCTGGTATATACATAAAAAGAAATACCATTCAGCTTTAAAAAAGAAGAAAATTCTGTAATATGAAACAACATGGATGAACCTTGAGGACATTGTGCTAAGTGAAATAATCCAGTTACAGAAAGACATATACTGTATGATCCCACTTATTTAAGGTATCTAAAATAGTCAAATTCATAGAATCAAAGAGTGGAATAATGGATACCAGGGAATGGGGGGAAAAGGAAATGGGAAGTCACTAACCAAAGGCATAAAGTGTCAGTCAAGCAAGATGTGTAAGTTCTGAAGATCTGCGTTATAACGTTATACATCTGTAGTCAACAATACATTATTGTTCACTTAAAAATTTTGTTAAGAGAGTAGATCTCATGTGATGTATTCTTACTAAAGTAAAACAAAATGAAATAGAATAAAGGATTTACCGAAGAAAAGATGAGAAAGGCTATATCCACAGGAGTATTGAATTTATTTCATATCTATGCTCTTGCATGATTACAATCCCTGTATGCATGTAAAAAGCACACTATTTCCTTTGCTGCATGATTACCCTTGAACCAGATTATTTAAAACAAATTCTTTGTCAGCATATGGAAATAGGCATTTTCTGAGAAAATATTACACCCTGAAAAGCCAATTGACTCTTTGGCTCAGAATTTTTTTCTTCAGAAGGTTAGGCACCTATCAGGATTTGGGTGAAAATCCTTTTGAAAACATCCTCAGGTAAGCAGTGCAAAGATTTAATCCCCTACAAAATGCTTCGGAGAATGGTTAATTTCTCTAGAGCAATTTTTTACTCTAGTGACAAATCTCCTTTGTTGAGACCTAATGGTAGCCATTGAAAGGGGGAATTTTCTTTGTGTTATACCAAATTTGATTTCAAGTTAAGAGTGTAGAACTAAGTGGTGTCACGAGTTTTTAGTATACTCCTTACCTACTTAACTGCCAAATGCAGCCTAATATCTCATGTTTTTTTTTTATTTTGCCTTTTTGACAACCAATTAAGTTTAGATATTATGTCAAATTTCATCATACATATTATCTTTTATTTATGTTTGTTACGTTACATTATATAACACATGACATGTTCTATGTTTATAATATATTTACATATATAAACTACTTAAATATAGTATTTATATAGCATATAACATATGCTAAACAAGTAAATTAAACATTTAAAACATTGTGTGTGAGAAGTTTTATTATACAATTTATTATATGTTTATTACCGAGATTACCATTCTCATCATAGAGTTTATCTTGCACATTACTTATGAAGACTTAAGATTTATTGAAAACACAGCAAATCAAGTTTGATCCATTATTTTCAGCTACTGCTCAGACTTACATGAAATGATATTTTGCAAAAATTCAATATGTATTCTGAATTCTGACAAGCATATTGTGATTTATCCTTTCAATAGGGAACTATGACAGAAGCCTTAATTTGCTAACTGTAACGAAGTCCATTTGAACCATAGTGGTGTGAACATAGTCAGAAAGCTTAAAAGATGTATGCAAATTCCTACAAATATTATGAGAAATTAACAAATGTATGGCAAAAAAACCCCTAAAAATTTAAAACTGTCTAATATCTTTGTGAGTAAAAATTAAATTGGAAAAGCTACAGGTCATTTCTAGGAGTCTAGAAACAAATTATTCACTGTTGCTCTTCTGTTGACACAAAGGATTTATGTTTATAGACATAATTATTAGAATATATAATTATATAAGGACAATAATCTCAGATGGAAATTCCTAAATTAGATGACAAAGGACATTTTAAAATATTTTAAAATTTCATGTTATTGAATGGAAGTCAGTGAAGGAGTTTATGGAATTACAAATTAAAACTCTTCCGGAGATACTCACCCTTTTCTGTTCTTTTACATATTCTATCAATTCATCTCTTGTTCTTTTCACTGCCTCTTCCACAGCCTTTTCACTTCGCTTCTGCTCTTCTATTATTGCTGCCTTAACAGTTTCCTGTTGGTGGGAGGAGGAAAAAGTCAGGGAGGTATGCACTATGACATATTTGTGTCCATTTTATATAAACTAAAAATCCTCTTCAATGGGTTGCAGCTTAAGCTTGTTCAAAGCATACCTTTAAGTAGGAATAAGAACTTACAAAATCTTTTGGGATCTGTTAGAGATTTCAAAGAACTCCCTTTCCTAAACTGAGTGAAAGGGAAAAGAAATGGAACAAGCCATTTACTGCAGGGAGCGCCTGACAGACTCCAATGGCTTCCTTACCAAGCTTTCATTTGATGTTTACATGATTGATTGCCTTCCGGTATTTTGCACTATCCACATAAGACTTCCAACTTGTGTTTATTCTTCCAAGAACAGCCTAATGCTCTAGCTGTTTTATTCACGTTTAATTTTGCCATCATACAATAATCAAGTGTGGTCTGGGTGGTCAGATTTACAGCTAGTTTGGTCCTCTTGCCAGGCTAAGATGTTGCGAGCTAGACACCATGAATAAGAGGTAAAAATTCCTCCCTGTGTGCTAATATTTGAAATGGGAGATGCAGAGAGGAAAATGGTACTCCTCATTTTATTGAAATAGTAATCATGTACCTAAGGAATTTCAGAATTGCAGATAGAGAGAAAGAAGGCTAAAGTTTTGAAAAACAAATACATTTCACAGGAAGTAGTGACATTTTCTGTTCAAATAGTGTTTCATGGATTGGAAATGAATGTCATCAAATAAAATTATTTAACTTCCATCTCTTTATATAGGTACCATCCTTTTTTTATTGGTAGGAACACAATCAATTAGAAAATGTCTTGAGTTTTTCAGAATATTTCCTTCATTTTTGATTTTTGAAGGCTCTTCACTGTGTGGTGTGTATAAATATTTTTGCTTAGTTTAGTTTTCCCAATTAATTTTAGAAATGTATATATATATTATATATAAACCAGAAAATATAAAATAATACTATCTGTTCTGAATACATGTACTGTAAAAAATTTGAAAATGCATAAAAATATGAACACAAAGCAACATACACAGATATATACAGTTGGACATAAAGAAGACAAACTATATATACTATTTTCTAATTCTGGTAGTTTTCATTTAAAATACATTTTGAATATTTTCTTAAGCCATTATATAGTCTACCATAATATGATTTCTATTCCATTACAGGGCAACAGAATAATTTATTTTACCAACCTTTAATCATGGGTATTTTGGTTGTTTTTAATAAAATAAAACAGGGGAGAGCAACCATATTACGTATCTTTGTGGTGCACCTTATATATTTACTTAGGACCAATTCAAAAAGTGGATATCATTTTGGCAAAAGTATATAAACTCTCTTATAGTTCTTGACATTTTGTATAAATTTCTTCCCATAAGCAGCCCATGAGAATGGCTATTTTCTTGCATCTTTGATTACATTTGCTTTCATTAGTTTTTAAAATCTTTATTAATTTGGGGAAAATGGCATCTCATTTTATTCTGCATTTTTAAAAGATTATGTGATGTTGAACACTTAGTTCATAGAAGTATTTGCAACATACATGTTATCTCTTGTCATTCTCTTGATCACAACCTCTGCCCACTTTAATATTGATATATTCATCATTTTTTAGATTCTCTTCTTAATATATAAAGTGATAATTCTGAAAGTCTATATAATGATAGAAAATTTGAAAATTGAAAATTGCTACTATTGCTACTATTTATAATTACTGAGTACATTAAGCTTTAGTTCCATTGAAAAAATAATAAAGTACAAAGTTGTTTCTATATTTGAAAATACTGAAGTTGAAAAACCAATAATTTGTAAAGAAAAAATGAGAATAAGACTATTCAAAATAAAAACATCTGCTATTACAATTTTTATTGATTTCACACTTACAAATTTGGAATTTAAAGTTTTTCAGATTGATAAAGGCAAAAAACATTACATATTTACTAAACTCCCTGAAATAAAATATATTAATAATTCTGTAATGAAGAGTATGAATATTCACACTATGCAGATAAATTAAAAGTGTAAGTAGCTTCACATTAGTTCAGGTCAAGTTTTGCCAATAGTTTAGTTAGAAAAATCCTTACTGTTCAGGGCTTTTGAAATTTTAGAATAAGAATAAGGTAAGATTTTCTATCTAACAAGGAGTAAAGTTGACCAGGCCTGTTTGATTGAATGCAAAAGCATCAATTTAAATAAATGGGCTATATCTAGAAAAACATGAACAGTTAGCTAATGTTCTTCAGTTGACATTTGGTGGGGACGGGGCTGAAAGTTTATATTACCTTCTAAGTCCAAATTTTTGAGGATCTTCTATTCTTCATTTTTGAGCTGGCAAGTTACCCTTTACAGTACAAAGTTTCCCTTGATCCTATCCTCCTCAGTTGAGAGTTAGGTGACAGTCAAGGTTGTTGAAGCCCATCCTGAAAAACTACTTGTCAATAAAGAATTCCTTTGAATATACACAAAAGTAAAGTTTAAGCCTTCCATTTTCTAATCAAACCAAATTCTAAATTAGTTACAATTAACAAATTGTGTTTGCATGTATGCAAGTGCTTGTGAATTTCTGCCTGCGTATTTTTCTGCCTGCATAGTCCATGAATGACCTATATTGTCCTTATGAGTCATAAGAATTAATCTAAAATAAAACATAGCTTGCCAGGAATGAAGGGTTGCCACCAATGAGTACATTCAAATAGTCAATTCTGAAAGGGTATTTTCCAGAATATTTTAATGATGGCAACACCACTGGAACATGGCATATATTCTAAGGCAGGGTTTCTCAACCTCAGCACTATTGACAAGCGAGTATCCATCTACTCACTAGATGGCCTCCAGTTGAGAAACATTACCCTAAGGAGAATAGTTTGGAAGGAAAAACAGTCAATTGCATATATATTATGATGTATTTGTAAAGCTGTATCAGTCACATTTCATGTCATATTTTGAATATTGTTTATCATCTTAAAATATATGCAGAAATATCATATCCAAATGATTTTACAACTAGTTTTTAAGTATGGAAAAAGTTCTACATATTAATTAAAAGAATGATTGGAATCAGTTTTTATATTGTGATGATTAAGAAGGTCATGTTGAATGTCATTCAGGACTAAAAGCTTATGTGACATTTTGTACAAGATTTTATAATTTCTCTTTATTGTTTAAAAGTATAGTTATGTTTTAGTATTCACCAGATTTGTAGTATCCAAATCTACAATACATTTCAGGAATCACAGGATCATGAAATAATAAAAGGTCCGTGGTTGTTTGCTCTTTATCAGTGTAATTTTGTTAAGGACTATAAATATAGTTATATTATTTACAGGAAACAAATATCAGCAACCAACTCAATTCTGGTCTGTGGGTTATAAACCACAGTATCATGTGGTTGTTTAATTCTCTGGGGGCAATTGTGCATTTATTTTTTGTTTTTATACATGATATATGCCATTATCTAATTATGTATTATTTTCAAAGTTGCACATGGTTATGGAGATGCACCTTAGAAAATGGGTGATAAACTTGAGAGGCAAAGACAGATATCACATGCTATACAGTGTTCTAGTTTGTGGTTGGTAGCATACTCTGTTCATATACTCATTTGTCAAATATTTCCTAAATACCTATTTTGTATAAAGAATAGTCCAAGATACTGAAAGCTTGTTTGTCCTTCTCTTGATGAGTTTATAATTTACTTGTGGAAATAAAACATAAACATACAGAAACTGAAATAACAGTATAATAAAAAAGATCTCAAAAGATACAGTGGTTAGTGATGGTGGTGATACTAAATATGAGTTATATGGAAGGAAATATCACAATGTCTACAATGATCTGAGAAAGCCTTAAAAAAGTGGCGGACTCTGACCTTAGATTTAATTGGTGTTTGGTATACCAAAGCGTGAGGGTGAAGACTGAGGGATCAGTTTAAGTGTGTCATGTTGAATGATATTTAGAAATAATAGTTCATATGACAATTGGTAGGAGAGTGCAAAGACAAAATGCGAGTGTATGTTTGAGGCTTCAGGCTACAGATGAGGGTTCTTGTGGGAAAAGTGGAAAGAAAGGATGGAAAGCCAGGCTGGGACCAGGTAGTGGAGAGCCTGAAGGCTTAAGGCTGACTCAGCAACCTAATAAAGAGCTACCAGTAATGTAATGGGACTGGTTGCTCCTTCTGCCACTTACATGGTCTTTACATGAGTCAGCAAACATAGTCTCCATTAATCCCGTACATAGTCATGCTTGCCTCACTCCAAATGATATTATCAAAAGTATGGGTGGTATGTTTAACACAATATCTCTCAAAAGTTGCTAACTCTTAATTCAAACAATGGTCTAAACAAGGAAAAGAAGAGATAAGTTTTCATTCCCTTCCTATATAGGCAAAAAAGGATTATTTAGTACTGTTCTGGGTCCACAGCCAGCAACTGTAATTTACGGTATATATGCCAGAAATTAGTGTCTCTGTTTCTTATGCCAATGTATGAATAGAATAGTTTCATTTATAGCTCTGAGAAAATCTTCTAGACCGCCCAAACTTTCATTCTTTTCTACATTTTAATATATATTAATAGAACAACTAATACTCAGTATTACAGGTAGAGTGATTTGGGCTAGAGTCCTTGCATTGGATGTAAATTTTTAGCTAAGATAGCAAGGAAAATAGGCACCACTTTAGTGTCTATCACAAGCAATCCACAAAATGAAATAAGCTTGTATAATTAGAAATGTAATTTTTTAGTGACCATGATGTCTCCATTCATAAGTATTACTAAGTAGATGTCACAGAGAGATTATATGGTCTGGTAAGGGTCTTCTTGCTGCATCAGGACATCACACAGAATGTATCACATGACAAAAGAGGGCAAAGGAGGGCAGGAGAGGATAAGAGTGCGAGTCAAAGAGAAAACAGAGTCCCAACTCATCCTTCTATAAGGAGCCCACTCCTAGGATAACTAACCCACTTCTGAAGACAAGGACATTAATCCATTCATGAGGTCAGAGCCCTCGTGATCTGATTGCCTATTAAAGATCCCACCTCTACATCTCATCATAATGGCAATTAAATTTCAACATGAGTTTTGGAGGGGACTTTCCAACCATAGCAATAGGCAAATAGATTTTTTAAAAGTTCAATTACCATATTTAATTTTAACTTGATTTAATCATGGGGCAAGAAATGGGACAAAGTTTTCCTTTATTTAGAGAGAGTAGGTATTGAATTCTGGAAATAGGCTTAGTCTCTGCATTCTAAGAGCTAACGATTTATTTAGGAAAACAAATAAATATATAGATGTTATCTTAAAATACAGTAAATGTCACGATAGAGGTATACCTATTACGGAAGAAAGATACTTACGTGAGGGGAAGATATAAAGATTCTGGAAGACTCTGTCTTAAAGAAACCAAAATTATTCAAGTAAAGGAAAAGGAGGAAAGGGGTAAGGATAAGCCGAGTCAAGAGGGCACGAGCGCTCTGTGATCACGAAAGTACAAAGCACAGGTTTTTTAGTATCGCAAAAGCACAAAGCACAAGGCAGAGAGACGTCAGAGATGAGGCTGGTGAGGTAAGCAATGGATAGATAATAGATAGCTTTGTGTGCATGTGCCTGTACGCCACATGCCTCAGTTTTCTCATTTATAAAATGGGAACAGTAATAGTACCTTTTAATGTAGGTGGTAGTGATAATTAATAGAGTTAGCGTGTATAAAATACTTAAATCTATGCCAGAAACATAGTAAGGGCTCAATAAATCTAAATATTATTGTTAAATATTTTGTACTTTATATCTTACGTACAATAGTGCACCACTGAAGAGTATCATACCACTGAGATCCATATGTTAGAACATTCTGTAGCTTTGAAAGATGGATTCGAGCTGGATAAAACTAGAGTCAAGGAGACCAGTTAGGAAACTACTGCAGTAGTCAAGGCAAGAAACACAGTTAAACTAGAATAAAAATGGGCAACATTTAACTTGTATTTTAAAACGTCTAGCAAGAAAAATTAGCAGGACACGGTGACTAAATAGAAATCAAAGAAGGGAATGAGGGAAGGGAAGAGTTGATTATAGAAGAACAACCAATTAACCAAATAATCAAGGAAATAACTCATGTAGGCATGATATTAACTTTTATTGCTCCAATAAAACTAGTCCCTGGAGGCTTTTACATATTCTTTTAAGTGATAAAACAAATTATAAGACATGTGCATAAAATTTTTTAAATAATTTCTCCAGAGACATCGTTCTTGGTTCATTTCCATGTATACTGGAAATAATTCCCCCAACATGAGTGTATCTATCCGGGGCTAGGTTAGCCTTTTCCCTGGCTAAATAGATGATTTGTGTTGATGGAAGGCCAGAATGATTATTTTTCAAATCTTAATTTCAAACTAAGGTTATTACATATAATTTTCTAAAACAGCTAAAAGATTTGAAAGACTATATGTCTAGTTACTGAAACAGATTCAAGTGAATTTCACAGTGTATCTCTGGGAAAATTATAAATACTATGTCTACTAATAGATACAAAGTAATTTTAAAAAGCCAGTTATTTCACAAAATATGAAAAAATGCTAATAGTTAAACATAGTGTGTCTGGCCACAACTTACCTCTCTAGCCTCTATTCTGAATCAGAGTCTTTGTGCTACAGCCTGAACTGCATTTCTTCCAGGACCTTTTCTGTACCACACTTCTTTGGCTCTGGGCACTGGCAGGCAAACATTCCCTACCTATTTTCATTTAAAGATGTGTAACAGAGGGAATGGCCTGGAAAAAATGGCAAAAATGTTTTCTGTCTCTAAAGCCTGCATCCCTGCTCATGCCAGTGGTTGGGAGGGGCAGGGTAAGTCTTTTGTTTATTTGTGCAATAGGAGGTGGCCCAGCCCAAGCTGGTAAAGGGAAATCCTGGGCGGAGGTCATGAGATTGTCTTCAGCAGAGATGGGATGATCAGAATTATCAACTGTAATTGCCTGAAGCTGAGAATCCATCCTTTAAAAGTTCTGTGTTCCTGTGGATGTTCAAGAAATTTGTGGTTGAGATGAGAAACGACTGCCATTTTCCCTCCTTTGCTGGCAAAGTAAACTCTCTTTCCTTCCTCCTCAAACTGCTTATCCTTGTTCTTCTTTGGCCCCATGGACAAGCGCCAGGTTTTTGGTAACAGATTGTTTACTCATCTTTCAGATCTCAACCTAATTTTCCCTTCCTTGGAGAAGCCTTTCCTGATTTCCAAGCCCAAATCACATCTCCTTGTTATTTTATCTCAGAAAATCTCTTATTTTTAGCCCTTATCACAAGTGCATTTTGCATTATATATGTGTATTTATTTGACTAATGCTTTTTTAACCTACTAGAACATAAAATTCATAAAGGAACAGATGATGCCTGTTTTCCTCAGTAATGTATTTCAACAGTGCACCTACCACACAGTGGATACTGAGTATCTGTTGACATGAAGTAATAAATGGACACTATCATAATCACACATGTGATTCCATAATAAACAATGGAAAAAACTGACTACTGTACCAGTCACTTTTATGTTGCAGAACACATAATCCTTACACTAAATATTTTATAATCATTACTATAATAAATTACAATATACAATGTATATTACATCTGTAGGAGTTGAAGCTTTCTTCAGTAGTGTTGACAGAAACCAATCACTTGTAATTTGAATATGTAAATTTGTTTTAAAAAATTTTGTTTTGCTTCGCTTTACTTTTAAACTCCTGTAGGTTGAAAATGATGTTATAAGGCTGGGTGTGGTGTCTTAAGTCTGTAATACCAGCACTCCCAGACAAGAGGATTACTTGAGGCTAGGAGTTCAAGACCAGCATGGACAACATAGCAAGACCCCATATTTACAAAAGAATTTTAAAAAATTAGCTGGGTGTGGTGGTGTGTGCCTATAGTCCTAGCTACTCAGGAGGCTGAGGCAGGAGGATTGCTTGAGCCCAGGAGTTCAAGGCTATAGTGAGCTATGATCAGGCCACTGTACTCTAGTCTGGATGACAGAGTGAGACTAGTTTCTTAAAAATGAAAAAATATGATAATATGTGATATTGTGCAATGAGTTTTTTCCTGCAATACACATAATTTTTAAGTTATTCTATATTGTTCTCAACTAAAGCCAAAGTTTATTACTGGGAAAGAGTAAAAAGCCCATCTGTAAATTCTATCAATAAGTCTCACAATCTTAAACCTCTAAAGATTTTAATAGATATGAGGTACCATGTATCTTAAAAGTATAATAAACACCTCTGAAAAAAACAGGCAAGACCTAAAATGTTTCATAAATACTCTGATAGCAACTTATGGAAGAATCCAGGTATTTCCTCCTTCCTTGGTGTGAATTCATGCATCCTAAGGTCTATCCCTGCAGATTTATTCAGATGATTAGAAACATGATTTTCTCAAGGTGATGGTAAACTTTCTAAATGAAGGAAGGCAGTGAGTTAGGGTTGACTTCCAAGTCAGATGAAAATGAGTCAGTACCTGTAGTCCCCTGAATAAAATTTAATTCTCTAATTTCTTAAAAATTTTTTATTGAATGTTAATATATGTAAAAGAAAAATTTTAGCATGTAAAATAAGGTACATAAAAGAACATGCATACCATGTGCCCCTCACCAGTTTAAGAACTAGAACATTACCAATAATGCTGAAGTCTGTGTAACCATTATGAATTCCATCCTTGCCAGCTTTGTGTTTCCCAGAAGAAACCACTTTATCTCTTTATATTCATGTTCTCTCAGTATCTCTGAATAGCATTCTTATGTCAAAGTTTTAGGCATTATTTTTGACTTTTTAGTATGGAGGATTAGGCTGAGATGGGTTCAGCTGTGCGGTTTTTTGTTTGTTTGTTTGGTCTTGGCTGGGCTCTTTCCATGTATCCGCAATCAGCTGCTGGGTTGAATGTGGCTGGCTGCTACTAGAATGGCCTCACGTGGGAGGCCTTGCCTTCTTCTTTTTGCCACCTCCCATTTTCTAGCGGACCAGCTAAGGATTTTTCAGATGGAAGATGGACACGGTTTCAAAACAAAGAGTGAAAGCTTGTAAGGCCTCTTAAGACGTGGATATAATATACAATACATTGTCACTTAAGCCACATTATACTGGTCTAAGTAAATATTTATTATGAATTAATTCCTAAATTCTCCCTAGTTGTCTAAATATCCTCTCAAGATGTTCAAAGATATCAAGCATTCCGTTTATCTTCTTGGAGATGTATCTCCTGCACATACGTCCAAACTGGATTAACTGTTCTCTAGGTCTGTTACATAGCTGTCCATCCTGGGATGTCCCTCAGTTACATTTCCCGGTATTTCCTATGTCTCTTCTTGAATTGAATCTCCAGCTTTGCAGATCCCAGTGGATTGTTTTTTCATGGCTTACCCTTTGCCTTGGTGGAGTACCTCCTCCAGCAGATTTCTAACAAAAAGTATATGGGAAGTAAAAGTTGTGATATCTAGTTTGTCTAAAAAATGCCTTTATTTTACCCTCACACACAATTGATGGTCTGGTCGAGTATGGATAGATAGGTTGGAAATTTTCGCAGAATTTTATACGTTGTCAAGAAGCCTGATTACATTCTGATTCCTCATCATATGCATATTTTTTTCCCTGTAAGAGAACTTTTATGTATCTTTTTCTCTATTTCTCAAAAATTTCATAATGAACTTAGTTTTAGGGCTATATAGAAACTCATTTCTTACAAACTAGAAATTCATGTTAACTCTATTTTCTCGTGTTTAAAGAACAGAGTACTAAAAAGCTGAGTAATATCCCTGTGCATGCAGTTGTGGTTTGTGGACTGTGATCTTAATATAATAGCAAAGTAATCTGGCTGGGTTGTTTCTTTGGGGCAATTTCTGATACCAATATATTTAGATCTTTTATCCTGGACTGTCCACATTCCTCACAAAAGAATCTTCCAATTTCCTATGTGGTTGTCAGCATACTCAGAGCTGGGATTGGGAAAAAAAAGGCTAAAGTTCTCAATAAGCAGCATAAATTTTTTTTTTACCTTTGCTTTTCCCCAAATCCAATTTTCAGTACTGCACTTATACTTTCAACTGTGCTTGAGGATCCCTGGTCCAGAGAGCTCCCATTGTATTTTAATTTTTTTTTCCAGGCTTTTGTCAGGTTTGAAAGAAGATGACTTGGATTATAACTGCTTATTAAACAGACTTTCACACTTTGCTTTTATTGCTGTCTCATCTTCATTCCCACTTCCATAGGTATCTAGTGCTACCAAGTAGCAAGCCTTCTGGAATTTCTACAAGGTACACTGGTCTTCTTAGCTATCTCCACTTACAGCTTAGGATTTCATTTCAGTAGGGTTTCATTTCAGTGGAGTTTCAGGAGGAGGAAGATAAAAATCAGTATTTTAAATGCTTTTTTAAACTAGATATGTGTTTGAAAAAAGTTAAATCTTTTATTTTGAATTAATTTTAGATTTACAGAAAAGTTGCAAATATAGTATGAGTTTCTACACACCCTTCATCCAGCTTCCTATAACATTAACATGGTACATTTGTCAAGCTAAGAAATTAGCACTATATAACACTACTAAATAGATTGCACTTGATTTTCACCAGGTTTTCCACTAACACCTGTTTTCTGTTCCGAGATCTATCTAGAGTAAAAAATTGCATTTAGACATCATGTCTCACTCGTTTTTTTCCTATCCATGACAGTCTCTCTGTCTGTCTTTCTTTATCATGAAATTGGCACTTTTCAGGTATCTTGTAGAAATCTGGATTTGTATCTTTTTTTTCCCTCATTAAACTGGGCTTATGGATTTTAGGGAAGAATGCCAAGATATGATGCACACTTTTCACTGTGACAGATTTGTACGCAATTACTAACATTCCAAAATTTTACCATTTTAATAATTTAATTGTAGAACATTCTCTTTCAGAAATACTGTAAAATCCTTTTAAAATATTTATATTGCCATTTTTTTTTAAATGTATAACTTTGGTTAAGTAGCTTAACTGTTCTAAACCTCATGGTGTACCTGCCTCTCAAAATAGTTCTGAAGATGTAATGAAAATACATGTGACCATTTTGTTAACTTTAAAGAACAAAATATAACCATTGCTTTATATGTAATACCTTTTACAATCTGTTTTGCTTAACTCTGCTGTGTCTTTTGCACACATCTGTTAAATCACATAATCTTAAATACCAATTTAGAGCCAATAATCCAGCATAAATTCACTTAACTTACTTAGCATAGTGCCTGGAACATAGTATGTACGTGTTGCTCTTGCTAGCATGGCCACTACTGTTGTTGATACTATTATTATCATCATTATTACCATTTTACTCACTTTCACAGTGTTAACACCTAGCGTTGTGCAATGCATAATAAGCAGTGGGTAAACAGATGGTTACTGGTGTTTACCGAATGCTATGGTTTCCAAACTTTGTATCAGGATGCCATGGGATGCTGCAATGAGCTCACAAGGATACTGCAGAGTTTTTTAAAAATATTAAAGAGGAACACAGCGATACTTGATAACTGTTAAAACCAGGTAAATTACCAGCTTGTCAATATTAGTTTATGTTACATTTCATTCTCTTTTATTATATATTTGTGAAGTTGGATTTTGGGGATTGCTGAGATAAAAAACAAGTACCATGCAAAAATCATTGTGGAACATGATAGTGTGGGCATGATAGTGTTAGTATCCAATCTTACTCCAAGCTTTAAGAAGTTGTGCAATGCCTAGCACATACAAAATTCTCATGAGTAACTGTAGTTAAGGATGAAATTAAAATATTTTTCTTTCAATTTTTATGTATTATTTTTTCAAATGGCTGTTATGATTTAACTAATTAATAAATGGAACAATTTCTTTTGGCCTAGCAGGAGCCATAAAATTACAGCAAGGGAGCCAGGAACTAAGACAGTTTGGAAAGCTCTAACCTAGTGTGTACCCAATGTAAAAGGTGCTCTGGGGGATGTAAGAAATGTAAGATATAGTCCTTACCTTTAAGTAGATTTTCTTTGAATTAGGGAAACAAATTCACATGTTCTTTAAGACAAATTGTGCATCTGTACTCTGTACCAGATATTAGAGTTCCAGTGTTAGAATATGATTTGTATTAAACATATTTTCTGGTTTCAAAGGGATATCAAATTGGTAATCTAGACAAGTAAATGAGTTGTAGCAATTCCGAGTGACAGAGTGCTTTGACCAATCTAAGCTGCTTAATCACAAGCATCATCATCATTTCATCCAATTAGTTGCAGTAGACATCCACTGTAATCAATTGACCAGGTTTCATGAAGCTGTAGTGGATAATACCAGAGCTGGACCACCAAACAGACACCATTAGCTTGTGTGATGAATATTTGGTTTTGGACTGTGTTTTGGCACTTCATATTTATCCAACCATTGTGCCGAATGCTTGTGGTTGTCAAAAAGAATCCATCCATCCACTGATCACACATGACAATATGGTGTAGAAATGGTTCACCTTCATGTTGTGACATCAAAGAAAGGCAAGCTTTGAGACGATTTCTCTTCTGATGCTCATTTAATTCATATGGAACTCATCTATCCGGGTTCTTTGCCAATTTGTTTCAAATGGTCCTATATTGTTGGAATAATAAAGTCAAACCTTGCAGCTAATTCACATATAGGTTGAGATGGATTCGTTTCCACTACAGCTTTCAGCTCATCATTATCCACCTCGGTCTCAGGTTGCCCACGTGGCTCATAGTCAAGATTAAAATCGTCAGAATGCAACTTCTCAAACCATCAATTAGCCACATCCTTTCGAAACACTTTGTTGATATTTTGAACTGTTTGTGCAGCATTGGTTCCATGATGGAACTCACATTCGAAAATAACACGAATTTTTGACTTATCCCTGGTTTAACAAAAATTGTTCTAAAATTTTTTTTGAAAGATAATCACAAGCCAAACCGTGCATTTGAAAGAATGAGGGTGTACCTTCACAATAAAAATAAAACAAGAAATATCAGAGTGAAATGTTAGAGATAGCAACTGTCAAATTTAGTACTTAAGGAAACAGGACATTTCATACCTAATGACCTAATAGTATAGTAAGGGAACCAGCAATTTGGCACTAACAGCGTGAAGTATAACACAGAGTGGCAGAAGATGAGATAGAGAGGTATGGACCAGATCACTGAAAGATTTATATTTCATGCTAAGTAGCTTGAACTTTATGCAATAGGCTATGAGGAGGCATTGAAGAATTTAAAGTGGGAAATGACCTTCATCTTTTATTCCAAATTGAAAAGGCAAAAAAACGGAGGTAAAGAAATATACGTAGGAGACCAACGTAAGAAATAAGAACACTAAGATAATGATAGTAGGTTGGAATTATAATGTTGAAGGATTAATAAAATGGGAAGGTTCTGATGATTATAAAAGTATGGAAATGAGAATGAGTGAGGGAGATTCTAGGCTGAATTCTAATTCTATTGACTGGATAACTCGGCAGATGGTTCTCACTGAATGAATATACTAGGAGGAAAATATATGAAGGACAAAAGGTCTTGAGGGATGAGAACGTAAGCTGATAAATTTTTTCTCATTTGTCCCTAGATATATTAGATAATTTAAAAT
Source organism: Cheirogaleus medius (assembly GCA_008086735.1). NCBI lineage: Eukaryota > Metazoa > Chordata > Mammalia > Primates > Cheirogaleidae > Cheirogaleus > Cheirogaleus medius. The sequence continues at coordinate 33,253,322 of VBSM01002616.1, forward strand.
GTCATTATGATTTTACCTATTATAAATTACAATACTATTATAAATAAAAACCTTAAAACAAACAAATGAATCAAAACTAAAAAAAGTCAGCACAGAAAAATTTCAGGGTTGTGAAATTATCTAGACTGCTAAACTAAAATAGAAATGCTATTTCCGTTTGTGAAAGAAGGGTCAGGTGGCAATACTCAATTTCTTAAAGAAAATTTAACCACTGATTGTAATGTCTGTGGTTTTTGGGGAAAACATAACCCCAAATTATAGTGGCTGTGGTTATAAACTATTATGAAGAACTTCCAGCATCAGACATACTTTGAGTGTCTGTACACACTGGAGTTCTTTTACAGGACTTTGCTAGAACAGTAAAATTAATGACTATCATCTTTTTGCCCATTTTGGTGTCAATAACGAATGTACTTTTCTTTCCTTAACAAAGATTTTCAAGTAACACAGCATTAACTTAATATGAAAATCAATAAGCTAGAGTCATAAATTTTCCTCATAACACCTCAGGGAACAAGTATTATCTACAATCAGCACTAGGACTCAGTGTTAACTTACCACCAAAGCCAAACAAAAACATCTCTCAAATAAGCTCTGAGAATTATATATACAATTCTTAGGTATTGTATTTTCTGTTATAGTTTAAAATTTGTCTCCTCAGTTAAAGCCAGCAAAATCTAGAGGTAAATTATAAAGGAGAAGCTGTTTTCTCCCTTTTTCATTTCTCAGGAATAATTTCAGTTGCTTAAGTTACACAATGTTTTTGCATTGCCACACTCTATCATTTCGCCCATTCTATTGTGATTTAGTGGCCTAAGAATGATGTTAATTGCTCTTCATTATGTTTTATTTTTCAGATTTCTTTACAAAAATATTTCAGTACTATGAAGCGACCTAAACCTTAGAATTAAAAAAATGGTGTCCGGGCTTTTGAAAAGTAAGTCGCTATAGTCACTACTTAAGCAATTTGTAGGTCCCTGGAGAGTGGCTCATCAGGCTCTATGTATCCCAACTAGCTGCCAAAGAACTAGAGGACAGAAAGAACACTGGTCTCTGTAACTAGGCAGGGGCTAAGCAGAAGACAGCAGAAGCTGCTGTCTACACTGGTGACCCTGAGCTTTCTAGAAAGTTTGGATGAAGGCCTGGCCACTTAATCATGGGTAATAGTGTGATACAGAAAGCACTAATAACTTTAATACACTCATTATTTCATCTGAAATACAGCAATTGTTAAGTGTGAGACTATTTCCACTATTAAACAGTTAATCTGAAGTGGCCATATTCTTTCTAAGTAGAAAATGGACACATTCCATAAAAGAATGTCACATAGAGCTCCATCCCGAAAATAATTTCTTTATTTATTTGGCTTTAAATAACACCTATGTACTTATTAATCCCAAATTTTTATCTTCAGCCCTGAAAACTCATCTGAACTCTATTCCCATATTTCCCTCTGATGAAACACATCTACTTGTAGATGTAAAAAGTCCAGTACCTGCTGAGAAATTTTTATAGGATTTCTGCGTTGATGGCTCTGTATTATAGAAGACACACAGGAAAATTACTACATAAAGGCCACGTGGTACCTGTTGATGTCATGAAGAGACTATGGCACTGTCAATTATTAAATTACATTTGTCTGATTATGTGCTCACTAATATAGAGTTAACTGAATGAGAGTTTGGCCCTTGTTTAAAGACAATGATCAGTTTTCTGGAATACATACTATGAACTAGACACTATGCGAGAGCCTCCTAAGAGTATTAATATGATAGAGACATTTATGAAGCTCTAAGATCAGTGGGAAAGTCAATCAATCAAGTAAGTACATTAATCATTTTATATAGTAAGAAAAATATAAATTTGAAGATAGGAGGACAGGGCGTTTTCTCTCCAACAAAATGATGAATACTCACAGATAACAGTTGGAAGAGAAGTAAGTGTACACCCATGTATCTGCTCCCTTGCATTTTCAGCAAAGTGGGTGCACTTTTAACAGCTAATGGAGCAGTCCTTCAACAAATGCTAATGCTAATTTCTGAAGAGCACACACATAATATATAAAATGAGGGGTTATAAATCTTGAGAAATAGTCTCTAGTTTTTTTAATATAATGGCAGATTAAAACTTTGTCTATGAAGTCCAACACCCAGGTAGTCTCTATTGGCTGCATTTTTTCCTCTGTATAGAGCATACCTTCTTGTTTCTTTGCAAACCTCATAATTCCTTTGATGCTGATAAACACTGGACTTTTAAAATAATGGAATGTGGGAACTAAGAAATCAGATCTCTATCTGCCCAAAATTACTGTTATTTTTTGAAGTGGTTGTTGCTGTTGTTTGTCTGTTTAGAAAATAACTTTTCTGGACCAATTCTGCAAAGTCTGTATTCCTTGTCACATTTAGCCACTGAAATCTCTTCAGGTTAGCTTAGTGGTCAGCTAATGATTGAACACAGATTTCCTTAAATGCCTGAACCAGTAAGTCTTCCATCCTTTTCCAAGGGTCTCTGTGTATTGGGACACACCTTCCACATGCTGGCTGTTTACAACTCTACCTTAGCCTTCACTTCCTGCTTGCAAAGAATCAAAGTCAGCCAGAGATTAGGTCTTTCTGAGGTCTTTCCTGGGCTTGTGTGTGACTTTCAAGATTTCCAGGAGTATTTTCAAAGTCACTTATAGCATTCACAATTCTCTCTCAGGTTTTCTTTTTAAGATTTTTTGGCCAGCCTCTTTTTTGCCCAAACTGGTATTTCTGTCCCAGGCATCTGAGAAGATAAATGACTGCTGCTTATTGTTTTTGACGCACATCCTGGGGATAGGAATTCTTTCACTGAATGAGTCTTGAGTCAGGTCAAATATTAGTAAGCCTTGCAAAAGGGAACTTTTGAGGGAAATGTCAGACAGGTCAATAGTAACAATTCTCTGTGATATGGCTTTTTGGGAGCTCTGAACCTAGTCTTCCTTTCCAGTGATTTCTACATTGTGGGTTTTCATAAATAGTGTAGTTGCTAGACTACTGCTTTTTAAAGCTACCATGGACCTGAGGGGAGGGAAATGAGAATAGAGCAAGTTAAGAGACTACAAATCTTGCTGTTCTTAGTAAGACTTAACCATTTTTCTTGAATAAATATTTGGATTGTTGCAAGACCTTGGTTAATATTCAGAGCTTTGAAAAGATTTGATTTTGACAATTTTTGCTAGTGCTTTTTCACTGCCTTTATGAAGAAACTAATTAGTAGAGGTCCTTAGTCCACCATTCCAGAAGAACTGCTTAGACTCCTCCTTTTAAAGAGTATTAATATTTGTTCAATTTCTTTTTACTACATTAGATTAATAGATTAATATTTAATCTATTTGGAATTCATTTTATTATAGAGTCCAGAAGGAAAAAGGCAACCAGCTGAAATTATTTATAATCTTTTCTGGGTTAATTAGTAAGATACTTTTAAGAATGTCATAAAACTTATGATCTCTGCAGAAAAATCTGAACATATACACAGTTTTGCATAATTTCAATAAATTCACACACTTTATAGGCCCCCTTCCATGGAATCCAGATTAAAACCCCTAATTTGCTAAGGTTCATTTTATCCTATCTAATTTGTAACATCATCTTTACAGATTTCAAAATTACAGAAAAGTTAGGTCTATTTCTGGATTCAATCCTGGTTCAATGGTCCTCTTGACTGTCTATTCCCATAACAACGGCATACAATTTTAATTACAGCAAGCATCTTTCTGCCTCAGGGATTGCCTCTGAAATGCTATTCCTTCTTCAAACACTCCTTTCCCCAGCTATTCATAAGGCAAACTCTTCACATCAATGTGGGCTTCAGCTTAAATGCTAGCTCTTCGAGATCTCTTACCTGACTACTCTCTCTTTATATACTGGTTCCTTTCACTCTCTAGCTTTATTTTTCATGACACTATACTAATTGAATTATACTTTTATTAGTTTCCTATTAGTCTTCTTCACAAGATAGGAGGAATTTTTTTCCACTGCTGTATCCCCAGAAATAAGTACAGTGCCTGCAATATAGTAGACAATCATTTCTATTATTAATATAAAATATTATAGGCACAATATGGGCAATCATTTCTATTATTAATATAGAACAGCAAAGAAAAGTTTGACTATGGTGATTTGTTTGATTATCCTGCTAGTCTAAATAAAAGAGATATGAGCTTCATCTAGCCTCCCCCAAAAGTAATTTATTGATCAATAGTCTAGGATAGGACTATGCAGCTTTAAGGGGCTAATGGGATGACAGTTGTTTGGCTGTAGTAAACTCAACCATATGAAAATGAAAGGAATGGGCTGTTTAAAGAAAACTCTGAGTGTATTTTACACTACTGCCTGACTTTCAAAAACCTGAGAGTTACCTGGCAACATTGTTTTCTGGTATAGATAGTCCCTGTTCAACCTTCTTAACCACATGGCAATTAAACACACACACACACACACACACACACACACACGCGAGCGCGCGCGCACCTCTTCCTCTCTTTCTCTCTCTCTCTCTCTCTCACACACACACACACACATACACACACAAAATCTCTAGCAAAAAGTAAAAACACATGTAAGAAAATAAACATAATGTACTTATTCAAGACATGCTTAGACTATCTTCACCATACTATGATTCTTTAGGGAACAAATTGTAAAGTAGTATATAATATATTTCAGTGTTTCTTGGAGACTCCTGGCAAACCAGCAGAGAGGTATGCTCTTTAAGATGTATATTTTTCATTTGGGTGATGAATATATGCTGATTTATTCATGCCCTCTTGCCCAATTTCATAATGATTAATGGCCATCATTTACATGAGGTTAGAGGAGTGGTCTGTGGTCACAAAACAATTTTAAATAAATTCTTCCAAATAAGAACTTAACCAGTGAACTCGACCTTACTGGCATGGAATTTCAACCAACTAAACTAACAGACAATTAAACGTCTTTTATACAATAGGTGTTCAATATATATTTATTTATAGGATACAGTAAGAATTAGAAGTAAATTATTACTTTAATGAAAAAAAGCATAAGAGTAGTAGCTACTCTTATCTTACCATAGATGCTACCCTACAGACCTGTTTAATTTCTGTAATAAATAGGTAACTATGTGCTCCTGAGAATAAACTTAAATGACGTCTTTTACAAATGTAACATTTATCCCTGATACTGGAAATACTGAGTTTTTTTAGGACTTCATCAGGATTAATTAATGAGTCATAAAAAAATCTAGGTTGTTCTCAAAAGTCAGTCATTTTAGCTACATTTATAATGCATGGTTGATGAACAATGGTAGCATATGTAACAGTTTGATCGTGTGAAAGAGACGTCTATGAATGCTATTTTTGTTTTTTATACTCAGTTAAGGGAAGATTGATTTAAGTATCCCTGCCTTCGTAAATAAAAGACTAAATACAAGTAAAACAAAACCATGGAAATTTAATTATAGAAAATAAAAGTAAGGTAGAGTTTTTAATTTTCAGATAAATAATCAAAGTTACTTTGTATGTAGGACATGCTTGTTTATCTTTATATATCCCTTGTGAGACCAAAAGGAATATTTGTGAGGTTTTATTAATTATTGCTACCAATTAAAGGTATATAGACACATAAAGTAAAATTATAAATTCATTGAATCAAACTGTCTTTCTATGCAAATATATCTTTTGGTATTCTGTGTGTGTGTATGTGTGTGTTTGTGAAAAGGAGAAAAATCAGAAAGCTTAATGTAGTTGCAATGATTAAACAAATTAGAATTCTGACCTTTCTGAAAATAAAATAAAAAGGTAAAATGGTTAAGTTACCAAGTTTTAAATATCAGAAAGATGAAAGCACACTGAAATATTAAAAGTTGTTAGTTCAAAATATTAGTATCAAAACCAAAAAAATTAAAAAATGATATGTGCACTAAGGTGATTTTAAGTAAGATAAAATAATAGTAAGGATACTTCATTTTGAGAAAAAATAAAATATTTACAAAGAGTTAATTTTACTAACCTGACTTATTTTTCTTTGTTCTTGTATAGCTTTCTGAATTTCCTGAGATACTTTTTCTTGATCTTTTGCATGTTCCGTCTTCCATAATTCCCTTTCTTCAGCATGGGCTTTTTCCAAATTTTTTCTCTCTTCTTCTATGGCTTTTAAAACAGCATCTTGCATTGCTTCTTTCTCAAGCTTCAGAATAAATAATGACCAGAACAAAAATATTTGAATGAGTAACTGCACAATGATGCTTTTAATAAGATAGACTTGGTTAACCTAAAAGACACAAAACTTTGATTCTACATGGTTTAGTTCTGATATTGCTGTTTTTATGCAGTAAATAATGGCTATGAAATAAAATATATATTTCTTTTTTGTACAAATACTCCAACATACTTTCATGGTATTTCTAAACTTCAAAGAAATCAAGCTTTGGCTTAAAGTAGCAGATTCCAAACTATGTGGTCTTAGGATCCCTTTATAATCTCAGAAATTACTGAGGATGTCAAAGAGCTTTTTTCAAATGTTGGCTATACTGTATTAACATTTATCATATTAGAAATTCAAATCAAGAAAAAATAAAACTGTTTATTAATTCATTTGAAATTAATACCATTAAATGCATTACATATTAACAAATAATATATTTTATAAAAATAACTATATTTTCCAAAATTCAAAAAGAATTGCATCATTATATGTTATTTGTAAATCTCTTTAACTTCTTTAATATTTGATTTAATAGAAGATAGCTAAATTCTTATATCTGCCTTCTATATCATATCTGTAATGGTATGTTTTTTGGTTGAAATACATAAAGAAAGTCCATTCTCACACAGATACATAGTAGAAAAAGGAGGAAAATGAAATTATGTCAAATAAAATTTTCATGCTGTTACATTACAATCCTTTCCTGTACTTTTAATTTTTCATTGATGTATAAATGTTTAATACTGGTATTTACAAAATATTGTTTCATTGAATTACACATTGAGAAATACGTTGAGTTATTTCTTTATATTATAATTTTTTAAAAAGCCACATTTGCTAATATCACCATAAATCTCATCAGGAGAATCTTTATGCATTGGAAAGCAGATACATATTTTTCAAAATCATGATTTTCTTCTTTAGAGCACTTCAAACTCCATTCCAAGTTAAAAAAGTACCTTTCTCCACTTTGTTCTTAAATCCATACTCTGAGAGTTTACAACTTGGTCTTCTATGTCTACACAAAACATACATGTTGATTCCATCTCCTAATCATTTTTAGAATTTACCTATTTCTTTTCTTTTCAAGCTACTACTAATATTCTATTTCTCCCACTATCTCTTACCCAGAATTCTGATGCATTCTATTAGTTCTTTCCCATCTAGGGGTGAAGAACCTGCAACCTTAAGGCCACATGTGGCCTTCTAGGTCCTTAAGTGTAGCCTGTTGACTGAATCCAAATTTTACAGAACAGAGAAAAGAAGTAGAGAAAGATGAAGCTTTTTTTTGTTGTTTGTTTTTTTGCCTCTTTTGGTGTTTAAAAAAGAACAATCTTGAAATCAGAAGGCCGTAGGTTCCCTACCCCTGCTGGGTGTCTCCCTTACCTCTGGAATAAAATTCAAACTTAGTTCAGAATGCTAGCCATCCTTTAAAGTTCACTTCAAAAGTAATTTATTGTTTAAAAATTTTATAACATAGACATACTATGTACCCACTTGTAATAATTTAACATATTCCTCCTTGTCTTATTGGTATATAAGTAACATTTTACTTATCTGATGATAAATTCTTTAAGAGAAAGACAAAATCATAGTCATTCTTAAATTTCCACCCCTGGTATAGTGATATGCACATAAGAGATGTTCAATATTTGTTTATTACATTTAATTTTAAATCTATAACACAAAAGTTAGTGCTATAAATGTATTTGCTGGTGTGTATATATTTCATATGTATGAATACACTATTTAGGTGACTTATTTTAAACTTGGCTTTAAAAACTACTTACCATGTTACATACACACACACAAAGCCTCTAATAACCTATCAAATACCAGGTAGATATTAGTGTCCTGACATACATGTTCTTTTAACAAGTAATTAATAATCTTTATTGTAAAGCATTTTAATGCCATCATAATCATGTAGAATGTGAATTTAATAAGAATATGAATAGTCATATCCTAAATTTAAAAGGAAAAATAAGGATTAAAAAAAGTTTCTGATTTTTTTGGAATGAAACATACCAAAAGTAGATCGACAATATTATTAATGAATTCAGTTTTTTAATTCCACTTACTTACAAAGAAACCCATAATTACAGATGGAAATACCTTTGCAGCAGATACTAATGCTTCTTTATTTCTTTGCCTTTCTTCCTCCAAACATTTTTCCAATAATTCCTGTAAATGATAAGACAGTTGGAAAAACACTAACTGTATTATTTGAGGTAACAAAGCACATTCTTTCCACACTCTGAGCACACTTAGAGTATTACCTTCTGTTCTTGAGATTGCTGAATCAAAGCTTCCTTTATTTTTTCTTTTAACAGTTCCTTCTCTGTATCTAGCATTTCCAGAAGCCTCTGATGCTACAAGAAAAGACAACTGAATTATGATTATGGCTCTGAGTCAGATTATCTATCAACAAGAAGAGCCAGTAGAATTCATTTGTCCAGAAGTACTGAAGTAGTTACTGGAGGAAACAATGAGAATTTTGCTAAAATGAAGGCTTAGGAGCCAAAAACATTGAAGTCACCTTTCTACAATTAGCCCCAAGTTCGACAAATAACATGAGATCTAACTTAAGGATAACTACTCCAAATTGGAAAATTGATCAGAAAATGATAAAATGTCTTTCTGCGAAATGAAATTTGGAAAAATCACTCACTAAAGTGATTATAATTAGCTTGCAGCAACAGAAGCATTTAGATGATAACTGAGAAAAAAATGACTGATGAACGACTATCATGAGAAATTGTGTTTCTAGTAAAGCAACATTAAAGAAATCGAAAGATACGTAGCTGTTCTCACTCCAGATATTATCACAGATTCAAAAAATAAATCTGTGAAGTCAAAGAAATACTATGTAATAGCTAATGTCAAGGTGTACAGAACTCATATATTTACTTTTATTCCAAAGTGCTAGTGAAAAGTACACAGAACCATATCAACCAGTTATCAAACTTGGAGTTCGAATAGAACTTTCTAAGATAATTCAACTTTTGCAGCCTCAAGACCTCCAATAAAGAGCCACATATTTCTCTGGAACAGTGGTGCTCTGATGTGGAAACAAAACCAGAGAATATATATTGCTACTCACATAGATTTTTCATTCAGTTACAATAGGCAAGTAAGATATTTTCGCAGATTTAAAATGGCATTTACATCCAAGTGTCCTTTACATATGAACTCATTCTGATACCCAATATTTTAAAATAGATTAATATATTTCAAAGTTGTTCTGATTTAAGACATTTTTTAGGGAGGCAGCCTATATTGAAAGTAAGTGACCAGTCTCTATTATTTCTGTTTTTAATTATAATGTTACATTTCATCTATGTTTTTCAAGAGAGTAAAAAGAAAAATCACATGAAAGATGTGGTTTTTCCTTAAAAACAAATCCAACTGTGATACAAATCATGACACGATTCTGAGAAATTATTAGTACCATATGAATTTGAGAAAGGCAGCTGACTAACAAATAAGTAGACTTACTATATAATGTATAAGTAATAATAACTTAGACTCTAAGTTTTTATGCTCTGTAACTCTAGATGCATACAGAATTTCATAGGATCAGAAACAATGTCTAATCCTATTTAAAAAACACACATGAGAAAATATGCAAAGATAATATACCAGGCAAATAATCAGGCTTAAAAATAATAAATATAATTCTATGAGACTGAAAATAGTTTAGGCTTGGGAAGGGGCATAAATATAACACAAATAAAACAAAAATTACTGGAATTAACATACAGAATAATCTTTTCAGTCATTCATAACTTTGAGAACAATTGTTCCTTAAAAAGAATTGTTATGTTTGTAAGTTAGACTAATGGAAATCATTAAGTAATTTATTATAATTGGGCCAAATTTCCTCAGTGGTCCAACAAGAACTAAATTTGAAGAGGGTATATTAGCTAAAATGACAATGTTATGTTTAGAAAATTCATTCCTGAATGTCGTTTCTTAATTCTGATAGAATACTGTAATAGGAGACAATTTCTGAGCTTGTTTGTACAAGAATAAATCTAAAATTACCATTTTAAAGAAGCATTCTACTCAAAATATATTGTAAGTAAAATCATTGATCCACTTGAGAAATTACAATTAAGTTACTGTCTTTTCTCATACTTATAGATACTCATAGCTAACATGTTTTTGAGGACTTTTGAGGTTCCAAGCACTGTTAAAAGTGCTTTATGTGTAATGTTACCACATTAAACTCTCAAAACAAACTGCTGTATTGTTCCACCTTATACTCATTTTCGGATGAGTGATTTGAGACTTTAGGCTAGGTAACTTGCCAGGTCTTTAATGAATCATTTCAACAATAATCACATTCTATACACTCATTATCAGTTGTAGTAATTACCTAATACTAAAAGCAGTCCCAGTATGGTATACCTAGTTATCACCTATAGTAATTAAAAGCTACATAATGTAAGCAGTATGTCAGTTAAAGCCTCACTTCTGTTTCGCTGTAATAGAATTTGACTAATGTACACTTCTGATTCTGTTCTTTTCAGAGTACTACTAAAATAAGATAATTTTCTGAATAGCAATAGATATTAGGACAGATGATTCAGAAAAATACCAAATGGCATGGAGAAAAGTTAAGCCTTAAAATTAAACCTAGTTAATTTATAAAGTGAACAATCCAATAATCCACAAGAGGCTAATCGAGAACCATATAAAGTTTAAAGATATATATTTTGATTTTTCTTTTTGTAAAACTGAGATATGCTCATTGAGAAACATATAAAGTAAAAATTTCCCAGCTTCCCATTACTCAAAGAAAATCACTGATAGTATTTAAGCATACATCTTTCTGAAGAGCTGTTTATGAAAATATTTTATATAACGAGCTTATATATAAATACTATTATGTAATCTTTTCGAGATCAGCAGTATAGTACTGAATTTTTTCCATATAACTCTATACTATTATTGTTGTTTTGTTAAATTTATATATGTTTTATCATTCTCTCATTTATAGACATTTGTGTTGTTTCCAATTTTTCACTTTAAAAAAAATCTTTATTTTTTGTGGCTGCATCTTTGTGAACTTGTACAATTACAGCCTTATGAGAAATTCCTAGAAGTCATATTAGCAGGCTGAAGATTGAGCAAGTTTTATATTTTCCCAAATTATACTCAGGAAAGAAAATACAAAAGTTATACCTTTTACTAACAATAACAGGACAATGGACAAAGGAGACTACCTTACAGAAAAGAATCATAGATTGCCAGAGCAGCTAATTAACAAAATTGTTCCACTCTTGGAGAAAGGAATCCTTGTTATTTTTGACTAGAAATATTAGCTATCTGCTATGGACCAATCGCTGCTGTTTATTTCACCATTCCCCATTTACGAAATGGAGATTTTTGTTACAGTTATTTTGTTCCTTCTCTATTTCATTGATCATAGTTTCTTGAGGGGGTAGGGGCCCCCCTACTTCTATACTGTTTCTGTTTCCTCAAAGTTTCTTTTTATTTGTTCTTTTGAGTTAGCAATTTTCTCATTTGAGACATCCCTCCTATGTTTAATAATATATTTATGTTCATTCATATTAAAATCTAAGATACAAAAATGTTGATAGGAAATTCTATGTATGTTGGTAAGCTTCACAGTAGGCACAAAAAGTATTGAACTGGCTTTTTCATGGTTGTGGTGGGCATTCCCAAAGGTTAGTTCTATAAGCATTTTCTTTTGAGCTGGACTTTTTGCTTTAAAAAAAAAAATTCTCCAATTTCCTAAGTAGTGCTGTGAGGCAAACATCCAGCATTCTAGGAGCAATGTGTGGTAAGGGTGCAGTGGAGAGATCACTGTTCGGTAAGGGTCTTTGGTTTAATCTCCTTCTTTACACACAAAGAAGAGGTCATGAGGACACAGTGAAATTGTGACCACCTAAGGACAAGAAAACAAGCCTACTTGGTGAGCACCTTGGACTTTCCAGCCTCCAGAAGTGTAAATATAAATTTCTATTGTTTAAATTATGGTGGGTGTTTTGTTATGGCAGCCTGAGCTGACTAAGACAGTGTACAAGGGGACTTGAGAAACTAACTGCTAGTCACATGGACTTTCAACCATTCCTTCTGTTTTCAAAGCTACACAGCACTGAAATAGAAGCACCAGGCCTCTATTTCCTGAGGCTTTCTAGGGTTTTACATGATAAATCAGGTAGCTTCATGGGTTTTTACCTCAATGGGTAAGCTTACAACTTGCTAGCCTCTGCTGAATCAGTTGATAATTGTCCCCGTTATCTCCTTTCTTATTTCTTTATCATTCTGGTCAGTTTTTACTTTTTGGTTTTATTGTGGTCCCTTTAAGTGTCATTTTAAAGGTGGGTGGTGGTGGCTAGGAGATAGGGCAGATGAATGTTTTAATTCAGTAAACTTAGCTGTGAACCTTTGGCAAGTTAGCCAATCTTCCCGAATAATTCTAGTAACTACCTTAATATGTTGTTATGAGGATTAAATAGTCAAATATTGACTAAATTAATACACATTTGATATTAGTGCTGACAACAGCACCTTTCAATAATAAACATACTATAAATGTTAGATAGTATTCCTTTGAAAACAGATTAAAACAACATTTTAATTTTCTTTAAGATGACACTAGGTCAAAACATCAGAATCAGAAAGGGTATTGTTTAACTAATATAGAAGGGAGAAAGAAAAAGAAAAGGTGGTGGACATAGGATATTCTCTGGTATAATGTTGTTATTGCTTATAATAAATTCCTCATCTTTCTATGTTGTATAGATGTCTGTTAGGCCCATTTGTTCTGTAATCCTGTTTAAGTCCCGTGTCTCTTTATTTTCTGCTTGAATGATCTGTCCAGTTCTTAGTGTTGTGTTGAAGTTCCTGGCTATTGCTATGCTGCTGTTTATCTCTTTGCTTAGATCTAGTAGGGTTTTCCTTATGAATCTGGGTGCTCCTGTGTCAAGTGCATAAATATTTAGGATTATTATGTCTTCTTGTTGAATTGTTCCCTTTAGCATTATATAATGGCCATCTTTGTCTTTCTTTACTGATTTAAAGTCAATTTTATCTGATATGAGAATGGCTATACCTGCTTTCTTTTGGTTTCTATTTACATGGAGTATTTTTTCCATACCTTCACCTTGAGTCTGTATGAGTCCTTGTGAGTTAGATGTGTTTCCTAGAGACAGTAGATACATGGGTTGTATTTTTTCATCCATTCATCCAGCCTGTGTCTCTTGAGTGTCGCATTCAGACTGTTCACATTGACTGATAGAATTGATACTTGGGATGCTGTTCTGTTTATCCTATAGGGTAGTACCTTATTGCTTTGTTTTACCTCTTGTGCTATTGTTTTATATGAGCTCTGAGCTTTAGCTTTTGGGTAGTTTTACACCAGTGGGTAAAGGTTTGACCCCTGCTCTCTGTGGAAACCCCAAAAGAGGGGAAGCAGCAGCTCCTGAGAGCCCCAGCTCAAGTGTCTCTCTCAGTAGCCATGGGTGGGGGAGGGGAAGGAGAGGAAAAGGGTCTGAATGGAGGTAAGCTAGCACTCTGCTTGTCTCTTTCTCTCTCTCCAGAGGCAGCCCACCCAGAATGTCCAGGCTCTGTGGTCACACAGATCCCCTGGGACTCACTGGCCCCCTGGGGTTCCTGCAGTCTGGGCTGGAGTTGGGAAATATTTATGTGAGAATGAGCTAGATGAAAACTGAAGGACTGAAGCCTTGTGAGGAAGACAAAGGCATACAGTGGGTGGAGAAGCAATATGGTGCCTAACATCTTGGCTTGGGTCTGTAGAGACAGGAAGCACCGCTGGGGGACTGGCAGCCTAGTGCTTTGTCCTCAAGAAGCTACCAGTTCACTGGTGGCAGCAGCTTTTGGGCTCATGAGGGTAGAAAGGCTCTCCAGCAGTTCAGGAGCCTGCTGACTGCCAGAGATGTGAGGGAGGCAAAAACAAACCACTTCATCTACTCTTTTCACAGGACTCCAAGCCTCTCGGGGGTTGACCTCTGATGATATCTTGCTCCTGTTGTTCTGCTCCACAACTTCTTCCTGTAGAATATCTTGTAGGTTCCGGCACTTTCCCCCCAGAATTACAACTGATCTAATTGTTTGTTTTTGCTTTTCATCTAAAACTTTTCCTTCTTTCTGAGATGATCTGGCAGCTGGTGTCTCAGGTCAGCCATCTTGTCTCTCCTCTCATTTTAGAACTTTATATATATATATATATATGATCATACAGTATGTGCATGTATGTATGCATGCATGTACATATATTTATATGTGTATATGTACATGTGTATATGTGTGTATACACACACACACACACACACACCCCCCATTTGGTGATTTCAGTTAAATATTAGCCATTTTAGTGGGTATCCAAAAGTCTCTTCATAGGATTTTTATCTGAATTTCCATAATGACTTAAATGTTTTAGATGTTAAGTGTTTTATCATGTACTTATTTTCAATTATTATATTTAAGTTTTTGTATTTTTCAAGTATTTTGTCCATATTTTAGTTTCATTTTTATTGCTGATTTATAGGAGTTCCTTATATACTCTAGATATAAACTTTTTGTCACATACACGTTTCATGAATATTTTTTGATGTTTGTGGCTTGCTTTTTTACTTTCTTAATGGTGTCTTTCAAGTAGCAGAAGTTTTCATGATAAACCCTAATTTATCAATTTTTCTTTTATGGCCATTGCTTTGTGTGTTTTACAAAATTATAGCATACATCCAGGTCAAGAAGATCTTCTCTTGTATTTTCTTCTAAAAGTTTTATGAATTTAGCTTTTAATTCTATAATCTAGCTCAAACTAATTGTGCAATCATTAACTCAAACTTTAGATTGGTATACTAATTGCTCTGATACAAACCCACACAAATGGGTTATAGGTATGACACACACCTAGGCTGTGTTCATTTCACAGCAGGGCTCTGTAATTAGGCAATAATTGAATAGATGTACTTATTATCATACCTAGAAAGGCAATATGGGAGAAACAAAATAGCCTAAACAGCTTAACCTTTATTCTTACTTATAAACAAAGCTACTGGTTAAGATAGAGTTAACTGTTGCTTTGTTTTCACTATGATATAGGTGATGTGTGGCTGCTTTCCCCTGATTACTCCAGTTAACAAGACTTGACTTTATAGTATTTTAAAAAACATTATGAAAATTATCTGAACTCTATGCCAGATCTCATCTAAGAATAGTGAAGAGTTTATTACATTTCACTCATCTAAGATATTCTATTGATTGCATCTTTAAATTATATTGAAATTTGAGTAAATGTTTTTAGCAAATTGAAGAAATAAATGCAAACAATAGAGTTCCATAATCTTACAGAGTAGATACTTAATGCAAGGGTGTAAAAAATAATCTTTTGAAATTTAGCCTAAAATAAAAGCACTCAGAAATAGTTATGCTTTCCCCCCTTTGGAAAAAATTCTTCCAAGTGAAAATGTTTGATTCAAACTCAAATATAAATATAGAGGTTCTGTGGTTTTTACTTGATTCCTGTAAAAAAAAAAAAGAAATATAAAAAAATCTCTTTCCTGGAATGTGAGTCACAAAGATATTGTAAACAGATATAATCTCAATCACACTTGAAAGTTTTCATTAAATTTTAGACTAAGTAATCATGGTGGTTCATGTTCAGATATATAGTTATCCTCTGATCACACATCCACAAACTTCACATTATTGTGTATATCTGTGTGTGTAGTATAAATTCTGTAATGCAAATTTAACAAGCATCTTCTTTAACCTTCTATAAAACTCAAACATTGAACAAGATCAAGTGATCTGGAAGGATTGTCTTAAAAGCACATGCTCATATATATGCCTCCACTTAACATGGTTTGAAAGACGCTAAATAAATTTAATAAACTTCTTAAAATAAAAGGAGTCACAGAAATTTCATCCATTTATAGGCCAACATATTAAGTGTTATTTGAAAAGAAAACCTAAAAATGATAAACTGAGATTAAATCTACTTAAAGAAGTTACCACAAGCCTAAATAATATCAATAAGCTTCTTACTAGGAATAAAATAAAACTATAATATAAGCTATACTAGCAGATTTACTTCAACCAAATAGTCATATTACTAACAGGCATGGAAAAGCATAAGTAATAAAGTTGTTCCCATATTTAAATAGGCTTTGACTTATGGGAGTGATAAAAGGAATGAAGCATAATTGGGAGACACATCAGTAGAAAAAAAGTCAGGCCTAGTTTATATTTCCATAATGAGGCCTCTATATTTGGATAGTGAACATTTCATTAAATGAAAAAGATTTGTCATAATCCTGAATTTAAGCAGAAGGGTATTTCTGTTTAACATTTCCAAGTGAAATAAATAGACTTTGAAAATGTATCTCAATTCTATTATTTTCACCATGTGCCTAAGCACAAGACAGTACAGATATTTCTTGATTTATGATAGGGTTATGCCCTGATAAACCCATCATAAGTCATAAATACTGTAAATTCAAAATGCATTGTACGTTGAAAGTACTGAAAGGTGTAACTCCCTTAACATATGATGGGGTTATGGTTTCAACTGAATGTGTATGGTTTTCAGGCCATCATAAAGTTGAAAAATCATTAAGTCTAACCATCGTAAGCCAGAGAGCATCTATAAACTTGTCTCAACATGATAGTAGCCTTTGAATGGGCATTTACAATAAATAATCCATGTATATAAGATAATTTTTTAGCAGGTGTCTTAGTCTGTTAGTGCTGTTCTAACAAAATACCACAGACTGGGTAATTTACAGCTAATAAAAATGGATTTCTCACAGTTCTGGAAGCTAGGAAGTCTAAGATCAAGGCACCAACAGGTTCAATATCTGGTAAGGGAACTCTTTGCTTCTCAGATGGCGCCTTGAATGCTGTGTGCTCTGGAGAGAACAAAGGCTGTTGTTCTAACATGATGGCAGGGTAGAAGGACAGAACTTGCCCCTTTGTGCCTTTTTATAAGGTATGGTCAGTCCTCCATATTTGCAGGTTCTACACGCATTAATTCAACCAACATCAGCTTGAAAATAGAGGAATGCAAAACCCACGGATACAGAGGACTGACTTTTGTTTTCACAGGATGTGAGGGCCAACTGCAAGACTTGAACATCTATATTTTATTATAGTATTATAGAGGAGGGTCCTAGAACCAATACCTCTGTGAATATTGAGGAAGGACTGTACGAATCTCCCCTCCTAAAGGCACCACCTCTTACTATTGTTGCATTGGGGATTAAGTTTCAACATGAATTCCGGAGGGGATATATACATTTAAACCACCCCTGGCCCCCAAAATTCATGTCTTTCTCACATGCAAACATATCACATCTCAATAGTGCCAAAAATCTCAACTTGCTTCAGAACCAACTCAAAAAGTTTAAAGTCCAGAGTTTCATTTAAACATCATGTAAAATCACATATGGGTGAGACTCAAAGCTATGCTTCATCCTGAGGCAAATCAGTTTCCAGCTGTGAACTGTGAAATCAAGTTATATGCTTCCAAAATACAACGGTGGGCCAGGCACAGGACGGACATGTCCATTCCAAAACAGAGAAATAAGAAACACGAAAGAGATAATAGGTCTCAAGTAGGTCCAAAATCCAACAGGCAGACACTAAATCTTGAGGCTTAAGAATAATCTTTGACTCCATGTCCCACCTTCTGAATACACCTTCATGGGTTCACTGGGCACAGCCCACGCAGCAGCCCTCAGGGGTTGAAGTTGAGTGCCTACTGCTTTCCCCAGCTAGTGTTGCACACTGGGGGCCCTACAGATCTGGGGTCTAAGGAATGCCCACCCATGACTTCACTAAGCATTGCCTTAGTGGAGTCTAAGATGGCCCTGACCCTCAGGGCTCCACTAGGCATTACCATTACCCTAGTTGGAGCTCTTTTCAGCATTCCTACTCCCATAACTCCTCTAGGCCTAGTAGAGACTCTCTGTGGCAGTCCTCCCCTATAGAAGTTCTCTGCCTGTGTGCACAGGCTCTCAAAGGCATCTTTCAAAATCTAGGTAGAGGTAGTCATGTCTCCATAGCTCTTGGACAATACATACCAGGAGAAAGAGTTAGTACCATGTGAACACCACCAAGGTTTACAGCTTCAGCCCTCTGGAGTGGTGGTCTGAGCTACACCTGGGCCCACTTGAGCCTCAGCTAGGGTAGCTACAGAGCACTGTGCAGGAATGTGTCACTCAGAAAGTGGAGGTGGCCCTAGGCAGCAAGCCTTGAGGTCCCAGGATGCCCCTCCCTTGAAACATTTCTACCTCTAAGGACACAGCACTCTGGACTTGTGATGAGAGTGACAACATCAATAATCTCTGAAATGCTATCAGGGTCATTCTTCCATTGTCTGGAGAAAGCATCTGGTTTTCTTCAATCCAGACTATTCTTTTATCAAATGGTTACTTGGCCAAATCTTAGGTGTTCTCTCCTGGGCCTGTTTTTCTTCTTTACATGGTCAGGCTGAGAATTTTCCATATCTTTAAGAACTACTTCCATTTTGATTAAATATTCCATCCAAAGTTCATTTCTTTTTTCTTGCATTTTACTGTAGGCTTTGAGAGAAGCCAAACAGCACCCTAAACACATTGCTTAGAGATTTCTTTCATCAAATACCCTGGTTTGTCACTCTTAAATTCTGCTTTCCACAAAGTACAAGGGCACAGACACAATTCAGCCAAGCTCTTTGCCACTGTAAATAAAACAAGGATGGCCTTTTCAACAGTTTCCAATAAGATATTCCTCATTTCTGTCTGAGACCTCATTAGAATGGCCTTTATTGTCCACTTTTGTACCAACATTCTGATTGCAAGCATTTAAGTAATCTCTAAGAAGATCTAGGCTCTCTCAACAGCTCTCTTCTTCTGAGTACTAATTCTTTCCTTAATCCTCAGTTCATGGCAATCTAGGCTTTTTATAGCATTAACTTCAAAACTGTTCCAGCCTCTATTCATTATCCAGTTCCAAAGCTATTTGTACATTTCCAGGCATTTGTTATGGCAACACTCTACTTATTGGTATCAATTTCTATCTTAGTCCAATTATGCTACTGTAACAAAATACCACAGACTGGCTAATAACAGAAATTTGTTTCTGTCAGTTGTAGAGGTTGGGAAGTCCAAGATCAAGATGCTGGCAGACGGTGCCTGATGAGGACCCAGTCTCTGCTTCCAAGATGGTGCCTTGAACGCTTTGCCCTCCAGAGTGGATAAAGGCTGTGTTATTATAGGGTAGAAGGGCAGAAGGCCTGGACTTGCCCCCTTGAGCCCTTTTATAAGGTACTAGTCCCATCAACGAGGGCAGAGACCTCATGGCCTAATCACCTCCTAAAGGCCCCACTTCTTAATATTGTTGCACTGGGGATTAAGTTTCAACATGAATTTTAGAGGGGACACAATGATTCACACCATACCAGCAAAGAAAAAAAAAGAAGAAACATACACTTATGCACACCTAAAAAGAAAGGGTAACATAATTGGTGTAGTACTTTTCAGGAAACAATTTGATGCTTTACTTAAGTGTCATAAAAATCCTTATGCACTGTGATTCTTACTACTAAAAATTTATCAGCAGAAAATACTATGTAGTTAGTTCTCAATTTTTCATGCATTATCTATTTCATAGCTTCCACTTTCATACTTTGAACAGTAAAATCACTAAACCAGTTAGATTTAGACTTTCTTAAAAGTAGTTTACAAAGGAATACTTTATTGCAGAGTGAGGACCTGCAATCAGACATGAAATCAGTTTTAGGAGAATAGTTTTTACTATTTGTATTGTGTTTCTATAACAGAAAATTGAATTTTTCCCATATTATTATATTTTTAAAAAGGAAAATAGAAAAATGAAAAAAAAAGTGTTGATACAAGGGATAGGAGACATAGGAAGCATATCACAATTGAATGCAATTGTGATAAAATAGAAAACATTAAACTTTTTAAAAGAAAATCTGCCGGGCGCGGTGGCTCACACCTATAATCTTAGCACTCTAGGAGGCCAAGGTGGGAGGATCGCTCAAGGTCAGGAGTTAGAAAACAGCCTGAGCAAGAGCAAGACCCCGCCTCTACTAAAAATAGAAGAAATTAATTGGCCAACTTAAAATATAAAGAAAAAATTAGCCAGGCACGGTGGCACATGCCTGTAGTCTCAGTTACTTGGGAGACTGAGGCAGGAGGATAGCTTGAGCCCAGGATTTTGAGGTCGCTGTGAGCTAGGCTGACGCCACGGCACTCTAGCCCAGGCAACAAAGTGAGACTCTGTCTCGGAAAAAAAAAAAAAAGGGAATGAATTGTCAGCCTTAACTAGGTACTACATATATTCCATTAAAAGACCAGTACCCAATACTGAAATAATATAATTAAAGCTCATCAGTAAACTTATATAAGGATTTTTATTTTCAGGACAGCTAAAACTTTTGGCATCAATAATTATCTTATCTTTATAGATCAGCTTTATCATATTTTCAAAAATGAATTATTTCTAAACATAGGGAACTGCTTATAATACAAAATAAAAATAATATGTATAAATATGTATACAACATTGCTTGTAAAGTACAAAACCCAAAACATTTTAAATGTCCAATGGGGGTATGGTACAATTAACTATGGTATGTCAGCTAAAATGAACATCGTGCAGACATTAAAATCTTAGGTATAAAAACTATGCATTGAGCTAGATACATGTTTAAAGATACTGTTACTTGAAGAAAAGCCATAATATTATTTGAAGCCATCATCGCCATTATAACTACGTAAAATGACAAACATCTGAATAAATACTGAAAGGGCCCACAAGAAAAAGAATACTGTTTTACTGGAAAATTGGTGAATAGAATTTTATTCTTTTTAAATTTAATATTGTTTTAATAACAATTCAAAACATAAAGTACAGAACAACTTCATAGAAAATGGCAGTGAAAGTATTAGGACTGACCTACAGGGGAAATAAAGGGTAGATAGGACTAAGATGTGTTTAAAATACTTGAATAATTGAATAATTTTACTTTTTGTCATCAATTTAGCAAAGACTATTTTTAAACATAAAAACCTTTAAAATGAAGATGTTCCACAAGCGGTTTATTCTTTGTTGTCAGATTTTCATAAATTACAGGGAAACATATGCAAAGGGGATAGTCTGAATAATGTTTCTCTTCTTTATAAAGACACAAAAGCTGTCTGTCAAATCTCAGTTTATTGGATTACAGTATAAAATCTGACATTTAAAACATATGCCCTTCCATAATGTGACTGTAACAGACCCTTTTCTCAATCTAATTTATCTGTAAAGTCACTTTGACATACTGATGATCAACTTGTTTTCTTCTATATTTCTTTGCTATACCACCATTTCCCTATTTCTCTAGACATTTAAAATAGTCCCCATGTCAAAAAGGATTTCATGGATCAATGCATACTGATTCCAAGCTATGCATTTTTAATATAGAACCTTTAAGAACCTGATGAGCATTTTAAACCACTAGACAAGAAAAAAGTCTACATGCTTTCCAAAGTGTCTATTACCATGTGTTTCTAAAGAACATCCTAGATTTCTATGCTGAGATACATGTTATGAGAAAAAAATCCATCAACCTAGAATTATGTAACCTGCAAAATTGTCTCTCAGAAGTGAAAGGGAAATATAAACTTTATCAGATAAAATGAGGGAATCTGTTGCCAGAAAATCTGCTTTACAAGAAATGTTAAAAGAATTCTTCAGAGATAAGGAAAATGGTATAACTCATAAATGCAGATCTAAATAAAGGAGAACATCAGAGAAATAATAAATGCAGGTAAAATTTAAAAAGTTTTATTTTTCTTATTCTTAATTAATCTAACAGATAGCAGTTTGTTCAAAATAATAATAGCAGCAATATACTTGGTATGTATACTTACTATATGTCTATGCTTATGTATGCTTATGCATAATTGGGATGAATGACAGCAAAGACAGAAAGGACAGGATGGAGGAATTTGGACTATTTTGTTATTATAAGGTATTCACACTACCTGTGAAGCGGTATAGTATCATTTAAACATGGACTTGTATTAATTGTAAATGTATAGGGCAAACTTCAGGGCAACAATGTAAAAAAGTAAAAAAAAAGAAGTATAATTGATAAGCTTGATAAGAAAGGAGTGAAAAGGGAATCATATAAAATGCTTATTAAAACCACAAAAGCCGAGGCGGGTGGATAGCTCAAGGTCAGGAGTTCGAAACCAGCCTGACCAAGAGCGAGACCCCATCATTTGGTAGACACTAATATAAACAGATCAATACTCACTTTAAACATCAATGGCCTAAATACACCAATTAAAAAACTAAGATTGTCAGGATGGAGCAAAAAAACAAGACCCAACTGTATGTTGTCATACATAAAAGACACTCATTTTAAATATAAAGGCATATATAGATTAAAATAGAGGGTTGGGCAAAGATATACTATGCTAACACTAATTGAAAGAAAGGTGTAGTAGCTGCATTTCAGACACAGCAAACTTCAGAGCAAAAATATGATCAAGGATAAAAAGGAGCTTTGCATAATGATAAAGGGGTTAATTCTCCAAGAAGACATAACGATTTGAATGTATACACACCTCACTAAAGAGTATCAGTATGTGAGAAGAAAGCTAATAGAACAGCAAGGAGCGTAAGATGAGTCCACTGTTATGGTTGGAGACTTCAACATGCCTCTATCAGAAATGAACAAATCCAGCAGGCAGAAAATCAGTAAGGACCTTAGTTGAACTCAACAAAACTGTCATCAACTGCACATACTGGATATCTGTAGACTATTTCATCCAACAACAGCAAAATAAACATTCTTCTGACTTGAACATTCACTAACAGACCACATGCTAGGCCATAAAACAAACCTTAAGAAATTTAAAAGAATAGAAATCAAACAATATTTATTCTCCCACCACAAAGGGATTAAAGTAGAAATCGGGATAGTTATAGATGTAGGATAGCTGGGAAACCCCAAAATGTAGATATTTAACAACATATTTATAAATAATACAGCAACAAAGAAAAAAAATCTCAAGAGAAATTAAAAAACACTTTGAACTACAAGAAAATAAAAAAACCCCAACTTATCAAAATTTGTGGGATGTATTAAAAGCAGTGCTTAGAAGAAATTTTAAGCATTCAAAAAAGGCTAAATATTAGAAAAGAAGATCTAAAATCAATAATCTAAGTTTCCACTTTAGGAAATGAGAAAAAGAAGAGCAAATTAAATACAAACTAATATGAAGAAAATAAAAAAATAATAGTAGAAATCAATGAAATTGAAAACAGAAAATAGAGAAAAATCACAAAATCAAAAGGTGATCTTCTAAAAGATAAATAAAAATTGTTATGGCTTTAGCCAGGGTAGCCAAAAAAGAGAGAAGACACAAATCACTAATATTAGAAATGAAAGAGGAGGTATCTCTATAGATCCCATGGACATAAAAAGGAAAGTAAAAGAATATTATGAACAAATCTATGCCCACAAATTTGATAACCTAGATAAAATGGACAATTCTTTAAAAGACTCAATCTGCCAAAATTCACAAAGAAGAAACAGACAATATAAATAAGCCTGTATCTATTACAGAAATTTAATAAAAAATTAACAACTTTCTAAAACAGAAAGCACAAGACTCAGATAGGTTTGGTGAATTCTAACAAACATTTAAGGAAGAAATAAAACTTACTACAATCTCTTCATGAAGATATAATAGATACAATATAGGATAGACGATAGAATACAAGCAGAAGGAATACCTTCTAATTTATTCAACAAAACCAGCATTTTCCTAATACCAAGACCAAAGACATTACAAGAAAACTACAGACCAATATCATGGACATAGATGTAAAAATCCTCATAAAAATTAGCAAATCTAATCCAACAATGTATTCAAAGAATTATACACTAAAACCAAGTGGAATTTTTCCTAAGTATGCAAGACTGACTCAATATTAAAAAGTCAATTGATGTAAATCATCACATCAACAGCTAAGGAGGAAAAATCATACAAGCATTTCAACAGATGCAGACACAACAAAATATTGAAGGAAAAGAACAAAGTTGAAGAACTGATACTACCTCACTTCAATATGTACTATAAAGCCATAGTAATCAAGACTGTGATATCGGTGCATGAATCAACAAATAGATAAACCGAACAGACTAGAGAGGCAAAAAATAGATCCATATACAGTCAACTGATGTTTGAAAAGAAAGCAAAGGCAATACAATGGAGAAAAGAAAGTCTTTTGAAAAAATGGTATTAGAACTAAACATTCACATGCAAAAGTAATGTATCTAGCCACAGACCATACAACCTTCACAAAATTTAATTCAAAATGATAGATCTAAATGTAAAATACAAAACTGTAAAACTTCTAGAAGGTAATATATGAGAACAATCTAGATCTGCAGTCCCCAGCACCAGCACCGGGGGCCAGGGACCAGTATGGTCCGTGGACTGTTAGGAACAGGGCACAGCTGCTCCCATCACTGTCTGAGCTCCATCTCCACCACCCCCTCTCACCCTATTTGTGAAAAAAATGTTTTCCATTAAACAGGTCCCTAGTGCCAAAAAGGCTGGGGACCATTGATCTAGATGACCTTGATATGGCAATGGTTTTTTATTAATAGATACATCATCAAAGGCACAACTGATGAAAAATAATGGATAATATGGACTTCATTAAAACTAAACACTTCTGTGAAAGATAATATCATGAGAATGAGAAGACAAGCTACACACTGGGGGAAAACAAGTAAGAAAGATACATCTGATAAAGGATTGCTATCTAAAGTATACAAAAACTTCTTAAAACTGAACAATAAAAAAACTAATTAAAAAATAGGTAAAAGACTTTGACAGCTCACCAAAGAGATAGAGCTGGCAAAAAAGCATATGAAAAGGTGCTCCCTATCATATGTAGTTAGGCAAAGGCAAATTAAAATGAGATACCATTACACAACTATCAGAATGGCCAAAATCCAGAACACCGACATCCCCAAACGCAGAGAGGATGTGGAACAAGGTACTCAAAATGATACGGCCACTTTGGAAGAGAGTTAGGCAGTTCCTTAGAAAACTAAACATGGCTTTACCATACAATTCAGCCTTCCTTGCTATTTACCCAAATAAGTTGAAAATTCATATCTACACAAAACCATGCATGCAGATGTTTATAGCAGCTTTATTTATAATTGTCAAAACTTGAATGCAGCCAAGATGCCCTTTAGCATGTAAATGGATAAGTAATTCAGTGACAAAAAGAAATCATCTATCAAGCCATAGAGGAAACTTAAATGCACATTACTAAGTGAAAGAAGCCAATCTGAAAAAGCTTCATATTATACAATGCCAAGTATATGACATTCTGGAAAAGGCAAAACTATGGAGACAGTGAAAAGATCAGTGTCAGTTAGGGATTGAGGGGGGAGGAAGGGATGACTAAGTGGAACACTGAGAATTTTTAGGGGAGTGAAACTATTTTGTCTGATAATACATTGTTGGATACATGAATTATACATTTGGCAGAACTCTTACAATGTTATAGCAACAAGACTGAAGATTAACATAAACTATAGACTTTTGGTAATAGTGATATGTCAATGTAGGTTCATGGAATTTAACAGGGAGTTCATAGTGGGGAAGGTCATGCGTGTTTGGGTAACAGAAGGAATTATGCTGTGAACCTAAAACTGCTCTAAAAATAGTTTATTTAAAAAAAAAGGTTGTCAGGCCAAATTAAAAAAAAATCCATCCATATATACATATTTATACCACTTTTAAGAGAAAATTAATGAATGGGAAAATGGGTATTAGGCAACTTCTAACCAATATAAAACTGAAATAGTTGTATTAATATCAACAGAAGACTTTAGGTAAAAGTAGACATCACTACAAAATGACACCAGGAAGACAGAACATTTTAAATTTTTTTGTACCTAATAATGTAACCTCATATTATATAAAGCAAAAATTGAGTGAACTACAAGGAAAAATTGAAAGTCCCATTATTATAGAAGTGGTCTTTAACACACTTCTTTCAACAATCAAGGGATCAAGCAATACAAAATCAGTCTGGTAACAAAATTTGATCTCAATGGCTTGATTAATGGATATATATGGAACACTAAAACCAACAGCTGGACATTTCACATTCTCTCCAAGCATACATGAAACATTTATGAAAATTTGCCCTATAGTAGGACATCACATTTCAAAGACTCTGTAGCATGTGTGTAGTATGTGTGTACATATTATATGTTATATATATTCATATATGTAATATATATTCATATATGTAATACATATTCATATATGTAATATATATAACTCTCTAAACACAATATAATTAGGAATCAATAATGAAGAAAGATTGAAAAATGTGATACTTGCAATTTTCTTTAAAATTCTAAGTAAAATTTTGTACTAAATTAGACACACTTATCAGTCTCAGTCAACTATAGTATTGAGCAAGTACAGGCAGTCCCTGGCATGGGCAGAGAGCATTTCTCTATGTAACCTAGTACAAACACAAGCAGTTGTATTGTTAAAAATATACTCTCTGTAGGTGAACAGACCCCAAGAAAAGTAGCAGGGAGGGGAAGAAACTAAACCTCCAAGATCATTTATTTATTCTCAATTCACCAATCATAATAAGGGTTTTCTCTTTCACTGGGTAAAAGTGAATGTGGGATAGAGATGTTCAGAAACATTTCTCCAGGAAAGTTAACAGAAAAGTATTAAGTAATTTTTATGCCAAGATATAAGTACATTTTTCATTATAGAAAAATTCAACAACGGATTATCCATCATGTAATGGAGGTTACTAGACTTAAAACAGTAAACTCTAATATTTTCATATACAAAAATTAAATTGAGTTTATTAATATATACGACTTCCTAGGTTTCTTTCTAACATATATAGTATACAATATCTTTATAGCAAATTCAATGGAATGTCTACTTTTTTCTGAAAGGTTGTATGTAAATAAATATAATGCTAGAAAGATTTCCATTCCAGACCATGAACTCCTTTAGGGCAGAGAATAATTTGCTTTTGCAAATCATGCAAGGATGTGTTGAAAATGACCTTGACAAAATAGAATCAATTCTACATGTGAGGTACTATTATCTTTAGGTTTGTAAGTCAAAATATTCACCTTAACTATTTTCAGCCGTTGTTCTGTTTCTACCTTCTCCTTCTCTAAAACCATCAGCTTGTTCTTTTGGCATGCCTTGGGCGTTAAAAAAATCACATAACTAATTTGTATATTTAAGATTATGGTTTTTAATCACATAACTTCCCTCTGCTATTGGAAATAGCTTTTATAACATAACATGAAAATATATGTTTATAATATTATTAAAAGATTAACATTTGTAATAGTCTTTCCTAAAATATCTTAAGACAACTAAGCCAAATTTCAAAGGCTAGGAAAAAAAATTGCCAATAAAATATACCATACAGAATGAAATGACTCACTATCAGAAAAGTAAAGCCAAAAAAAAAATTTCCACTAAGATTCTACTTGATATCTTTTAAAAATACATGTAGAGATTAACCAAAAGGAGTACAAAGGAATTTTATGGGTACAACGAAAATGTTTTTTATCTTAATTTAGGTGGTAACTGTAAAATCATATAAGTCTGCCAAAATTCATAGAATGATATACCTATAATGGGTGGATTTTACTATGTGTGAGTAATAGTACATAAACTCAAAGAAAAAATCCATATGCATTTTAAGTAACTTAACTTTTAAGTTATATTCTTTCTCTATAAACATAATACCCTTACTTTCTTTGCCAGTCAAAAGCCAATCTATTAAGTCCCATTAAAATTTTACTTCTTTTGTAAAATCTTCCCCCAAAATTCAGACAGTTGACTGCTTTTTCATTTTTAATCCATGAGTATTTTGTTTCTATCTCTAGTGAATTATTTATTATATTGTATTATAATCTATTTTAAATTATATCGCTCTCCCATGATAAGGTTTTTAGCTTTTTAAAGGCAGAGAATGTCTTATATTTTTAAAAACCCTCTCTAGCACATTGCCTGGAATACTTAAAGCTCTCAAATTAAGTTTATGATATCATTATGAATAATAATATTCTAGAGAAGTTTGACCAGATATCAACATGACTGCTTAAAGATAACTTAAAGAAAAAAAGAGTATTAGATTAAAACTTGACTCTGATAAAAACAAGCAACTGTCTTTTTCTGAATCATGATGAAAGAAAAAAAAAACGTAGTGGTCACCTAAAAATTGTACACAAATATTATTGGGAAACTAATTAAATAACTTCCCTAAGTGCAACCTGACCAATGCTTTAACAAGGTTACAGTTTGAACCACACCAATCATCTGGTTTGCAAGATTTCCTGCCGGACATCAACACCAACCACTCGTTAGACCCAAAACCACCTTGGGAAATAGCTGTGGCTAAGATTTACACAGACCAGTAATGGACTAAATTACTGGTTTAGTGAAAAAACAAGTCAGAAGCATATATAACATGACAGAAATTGGAAGGTCAATAAAAAAATTTATATATCAGACTCCCTGCCCCACTCCTCAAAATTTAGCTGAAAGTTTTAAGACTGTGAAGGTGTTAGAGGGACTTAAGAAAGGTTTACTTGTTCTCTTACACAAATCTTATAATTATCATAAAATGCAGATATGGTAAATAACATCTTAGGAAAGATTATCAAATCTTTAATATCTTTTAGATAGGAAATGAAGTAATCACATGAAACTCCTTTGACATATTTGCTTAAAAGATATACTTCTATCTAGACAAAGAATGTAGTAAATTAAAAACAATGCCTCTTTCTCTCCCATATGCAAGAAATACACATTCCCTAAATAAGAAGGTGAATTATAAGTAGAATTTTATTTTCTACAGTCACATAAAACATATATATATATATAAAATAATAAAAAATACCCCATTCTCTTCCTCCAAAATAAACGATTTAGGTCATTAAATATGAAATATCTCATTTCAAATCAAAAGTGTAGTTTATTATATCTCAAACAAGAAGAGGCACAATTAGTCACAGTATGCACCTAACTGTCGATACGGTTTTGCCATCTTAATGGTAGCTTGATCATGCCAGCAGCGAAAGCAGCCTGGGGAGCACGAGTTGATGAAATTGTGAAAAGCATTTTCCACAGCTTGTTGAGAATTGAATATTTTTCCTTCCAAGACGTGGTCCGAAGCCTGGAAGAAGTGGTAGTCAGTTCTTGCAAGGTCTGGTGAATATGGTGTATGACAGAGAATTTTCGAGTCCAGCCTCCATAGTTTGAGCAGCATTGTTTGTGTGACATGTAGTCGAGTGTTGTCTTTCAAGAGGATTGGCCTGTCTCTTCTGACCAGTCCCTGCTGCTTACTTGCAAGCATCTTCATCATTTCATCCAATTGGTCGTAGACATCCGCTGTAATCAACTGACCAGGTTTTGTGAAGCTGTAGTGGATAATACCAGTGCTGGACCACCAGACACCATTAGCTTTTTTTAATGAATATTCAGTTTGGGACTGTATTTTGGCACTTCATCCTCATCCAACCACTGTGCTGAATGCTGGCAATTGTCAAAAAGAATCCTTTTCTCATCATGTAACACAATATGGTATAGAAATGGTTCACCTTTATGATGTGACAGCAAAGAAAGGCAAGCTTCGAGACGATTTCTCTTCTGACGCTCATTTAACTGATGTGGTGCCCATCTATCCAGTTTCTTTACCTTGCCAATTTGTTTCAAATGGTCCAATAGTGTTGGAATAGTAACATCAAACCTTGCTGCTAATTCACATGTAGGCTGAGATGGATTTGCTTCCAGTACAGCTTTCAGCTCCATCATTTTCCACCTTGGTCTCAGGTCACCCACATGGATCATTGTCAAGATTAAAATAACCAGAATAAAACTTCTCAATCCATCAATGTACTGTGCATTCATTACCCACATCCTTCCCAAACACTTCGTTGATATTTTGAGCTGTCTGCACTTGTTTCCACAATGGAATTCAAATTCAAAAAGAACACGAATTTTTGATTTATCCACGGTTTCACAAAAATTGCTCTAAAAAAGATTTGAAAGATAATCATGAGCCAAAATGGGCATTTCAAAGAATGAGGATGTACCTTCACAATAAAAATAAAACAAGACGTGTCGAAGTGAAATGCCAAAGACCAACTGTCAAACTTAGTACTTAAGGAAATCGGACATTTCAAACTTAATAACCTAATATATTTCTAGGAAGTATATGAGGGCACACAGTAAACACTGTGAATAATATGACTGAGTATAATGCAGTGAAAAATATAACATTAAATACTAACATCAATAACAAACAGATTGCTTTACAAACAAACAATAGTGTTCAGAAGAGTTCAGCCCTGGTCTTGCTCAGTTTACACTAAGTACCAACAGTTTTCAAATTCTGGCACTACTAGATAGACAACCCCATCCTCATTTCAACTAGAGCCATTATGCCTTTATTGGTCTTATTTGTAAGAATGCTGTTCAATAGAAACTTTTGATCTGAGAAAAGTTTTAATGTTTGAAATACACTAGAAAAACTGTTAAAGTAGAAAATGAAAACACATATTCAGAATTCTGCTTTCAACTCTGACATGTAAAGAGCCTGGAAGTCATCATCACTGCCATCCTTACAACAAGAAAAAACTGAACAAACTCAATATCAGTGATATTCCTTAAATCCATCAGAACTGTCACAGGCAAACTGCCACCTCAAAAAATCTGGAGAAATAGGCAAACCCAGTGAATCACAACCAAAATCTGATTTTGAGCAATTACTGGAGGCTGAGTGAGGAAAAGTATGAAAATGACAATTCCTAGGGGCAGAGGTCTCAGGGGCTTCCTCACATGTTTATGGGTTTTCTCTCCAGGAATCCTATCAGGATCTCACTGTCAAGAGCCAAGAAAGTTCCCCTCCCGGCCCTGGTAAGAGAAAGAGACAAGTAATCCTTGTGAAATATGCCCAGATCCTTCTCTACAACAAAGGCTTATCCTTCAGGTGAAAAGACTTTATCAAAACCTTATCTCACCTTGGGGAATGGCATTACCAAGATTTTAGCTCACTCTAGCCTTCCTATCTCACATAAAGGAAGGGAGGAAAGCTAATAAATACTTGTGAAGATCACAGGCTCACTGAGATTTAATTATAATATTATAGAACACTTCCTCTCCCTATCCACCCAACACCTTACCACCAAACCAATAGGACTCTGGTATGTTAACAATGAATAACAGCTGAAAGAGCTATAAGGAGGAGTTCTTAGGAAAGCCAAAGACAAGATGGGAGAAAAAAACAAGGACACTTAAGGAATTTGAACCCTCTGGCAACTTATAGCAACACAAAACATTAAACACAGCCTACTCCTAGCCAAATTAACATAAAACATCCCACTAAAATCTGTTTACCTCAGTTCCTATTATAGAATACATCATGTTGGTCTTTTAACAAAAAATCATAAGCCATGTTAAAAGGCTAAAATTCCGAGTTTCAGATTTGACAGACATCTTTGGAATTATCGGACTGAACATTTAAAATAACAATGATTAATAATATGTCGAGGAATCTAAGAGTATATTGTCTACTTTTTCCCTTAGATTCCTCGACATATTATTAATAACGGACAGATAATGTAGAGATGGTAATTCAAAGAACCAAAAGAAAATGCTAGAATCAAAACAAAAAAGAATGCCTTTGGTGAGCTTATCAGTAGACTCAACATGACTAAAAAAAAAATGGAATCATAAACCAAAAATAGGTCAACAAAAACTTACTATACTTGGTGTAAAAGTGTATATTTAGAAAAAAATGAAAAAAAAAAGACCAGAACAGCCAAGAACTGTGAGACATCAATTGTAAAAGATATAATATATATTGAAACACTAAAAGGAAAAGAATGAAGCAGATGAAATTTTTGAAGTAATAATGGCCAAGAATTTTCTAAAATGAATGACAAACACCAAACCACAGATCCAGGAAGCTCAGGAAACACTAAGCAGGATAAATACTAAATAATCCATACCTAAGTTTATGTATTATATTCAAACTATAGAATATCAAAGAAAAAGAGGAAATCTTGAAAAAAGCCAGAGGAACAAAACACCTTACTTATAGGGGAAAGGGCTCAGAATTATAATAGATTTCTCTTTAGAGATAATGTAAGCAAAAAAAAAGAGTAAAATATTTGAAGCATTGAAAGAAAAAAAACTAACAAGAAGAGAGTAGAGATTTGCCATACCACATTTTAAGACATACCACATTGTAATAAAACATGGTAATAAAAGTATTATAGTACTTATGCAGAATAAACAGACTAATGAAGTAGAATAAAAAGCTCCAAGA
This sequence comes from Cheirogaleus medius, assembly GCA_008086735.1. Classification (NCBI taxonomy): domain Eukaryota; kingdom Metazoa; phylum Chordata; class Mammalia; order Primates; family Cheirogaleidae; genus Cheirogaleus; species Cheirogaleus medius. The sequence continues at coordinate 33,285,958 of VBSM01002616.1, forward strand.
CAGACCCATGTATAATATATACCCCAACTAAATATTAACATATGATAAAGAGCCCCATGAAACATTGTTTAAAAAGTATATTATTAGTCCAGTGGTTCTCAAACTTTAACTTGCATCAGAATCACATGGAGGGTTTGTTAAAACAGACTGATGGAATCAAATGCAGAGCTTTTGATTCAGTAGGTCTGGGGTAGTGCTACAGATCTTGCATTTCTCACAAGCTCACAGGTAACGCTGATACTGAAGCTGCTGGTACAAGAACCATACTTTGAGAACCACTGCCTTAGTGTTACCAGGAACTCACCAGAGTTAGAGAGAGTTCACTGATCTCTCAGGTGTCAGAGAAGCCAATTAAGCAACAAAGAATCAAAACTAAAAGTAAAGGAAGTCTTTAATCACTTACTGCCGTAGAATAAGCAAGAGGCTAAAATTGGAGAAAACACTGATTCCTCCCTGTTCCAATTTCCCCAAGGAACAGTGCACAAATCCAGGGTCAGGTGGATGACATGAGGTCATCTTACTGCTGCAGGAGCTCCAAACAAAAGGCTCTGGCAGTTTTGTGAACCCTGGAGTGGAGGAGAAAGAAAGGGGAGAGGGCTAGGAGTAGAAAGTACCAAATACTGAGTGTGAGTCAGAGGCGGGCGGGGGCGGGGGGGATGTGTCTCTAATGTTTCCTCCACCTCCCTCCAGTAAAGAGGACTCAGCAGAAGTACAGGAAGATCTCCACCAAAACCCTTGAATAAAGAGACCTAGGAAAAAAAAAAGTGCCAGGGCTAGGAATGGAAATATTAATACATGAAGAACATGGCTGGCCAGCAGGTGCTGAGTACTTGACTGCAACTCACTTCAAGGACTACAATGCATTGGCTGTGCATCAAATCTGGTGCGTGGAGAGTAGTTTTGCCTTGCCAGGTAAATCCTTTGGAAGTGCCTGTGGTTAGGCTGAAAAAACCACATGTAGGTTTTTAACCAGTTGCTGAACTCATCAAGTATATGCTAGTAAGAAAAGTGGCTTCCTTTAAGAAGGAAAATGAAAATGGATATTGGATCTTTACCTAACATCGCATACAATGTGATCTTTACCTAACATCACATACAATACTAAACTCTATAACTTTATCTACAAGGATAACATACCAAAATATGAAAGGTAAAATTATGCAGTTAATGAAAAAATTTACAAGCACATCTGTGACTGTATGGGAAGTAAAAGAATTCTCAAACAAAACAGTAAAAACAACAAAGCAAAAATTGATAAATTAGATTTTATCAAAATTAGGGATTTTGTTTAGCTAAAGACAATGTGGTATTCACCTTACAGATGAAAGAAATTTGTTTTATCAAAAACCTTTTAGGGATTAATATTTCAAACTACAAAGACCTGAAATTTGTTGAAAAACAGATGAAGTTCAACGGAAGAAAAAGCTAATAAATAGGCAATTTATTGAAAAGGTAACCCCCAAAGTTAACAAATTTATAAGAAATGCAAGTTAGGAATGAGCTATCATTTATTAAAAGTAAAAAATTAGAAACTAGATAACGCCAAGTATTTTGGGCAAAATGGGGATGTAGGAACCTCTGTACTTTACTGGTAGGACTGTAGCCTGTCACTACCATTCTGGAGAACAAACTGGCAGGCCTCAAGTATATTCATAACCTATCATCTAGCATTACACTCTTGAATGGACATGATGATAGATAGATATAATAGATAGATACAGATAGACAGAACAGACAAATGATTATTTTTTTCTTACATTCGACCATAAGGACACATAAACATTTTTTGGATTGGTGAGAAGTTAAGAAACAACCTAGATGTCCATCACTGGGAAAGAAGGTAGGAAAAACATGGTGGATTCATACTAGGGTGTATTTTTCAGTTTGGAAAGTTAATTCGATTTACACATAGTAACGGATGGATGTTAAAAATATAGGAAGTATATGTACACGTAACAATAGTTTTGGATTTTAAAAACATAGTGTTTAAGTGGACCTCAGAAAAATATTACTTGGAAAAAATAGGAAACAGAATGAGTTCTATACATAATACTATTTTGTGAAATAAAAAAAACACATGCCTACAAAATAATAACACACAGATAACAAGAACACATTCAAATAGGGACACATATTAAATACTTAAAATGGTTCCCCTTATGGAAAGGAAACCATTGAGAGTCAGAAATGAAGATAAAAATCTGATATATGTACACATATATAAACTTAGGTATATACAATCACACAGAGAAAAGGCCTTTCAAGTCCAAACAGATAATATGTCATGATTTGAAGAGTATAATTAACTCCCTTCACCTAAGTTTAAAATAGAAAAAGATTACAATTATCCTGACACAGTAAAAAACAGTATTGCTGAAAACTAGATGAGAGAGAACTGTGAATGAAAACAGAAATCACATTTGCAAACACTTGAGTCACAAAACAAACTGTGCCAGACCTAGCCATGATGTGGGTAACAGACTATATAAGCTCAAATCTTTTAACAATATTTCATTCAGACCCATATGTTCCAAGATAAGATCACAGAAAAAAGAATCTAACAGTAACTGCACAGACTCATGTGTTCAAAAGATTACAAATTGTTCTAGCAACTTTATTTTATAAAATCTGACAATTCTCTGCAAGATCATTCTGTGACTAATCTAGCCCTTCAAATCCTATAATTACTCTTCCCTACTCCCCCATTTTAGGGACACTAATAGCTCCCCTGGTATATGTTATCCCTTGTTGCAGCAAGCTTATAAACCAAACTTTGTTAGACTGCAGCTAGGTTCCTAGTAGCCTCTGACTCATGGGCTTTAGCAACACAGCACAGTGGGATACATAGAGGAAGCTGTTCTGGAGCAGCTGGAAGCTGCTGCCACTCTAGAACCTTCTATTTACTCGATGTCCTTCTTCCACTCTAAGGAAAACTGACGGGATTGTTATCTTGGGCACAACTGTAATCTCTTCATGTAACTTTGTTATAAATAGTCTATTTGTTTCATTTCAATAATATCTAAAATAAAATGTAAATATTAAATGAATCAAGCCAGCAAAATGCTTAGAGCATGCACATATTATATAATGTAACTGCATATGCTCTTTTGGACAGGCTACCTGTGGTCAGTCTAATAATTTTATAATCAAAAACTTCAATCTTCTCCTAGCAATTTATTTCCTCTTTCACTACCACTTATACTATCAAAATCTTATGGACTTTATAAAAGCTAACATAGATTTTTCATAAATCTATGAAAAAAATTATGAGATACCTAATGGTACACCATGTCTTGAAACAGACCTCAAAAGTGGTTCAGATGATAAGAATTTAAATGCAGAATATTAAATCAGGGATTGATTTAGATAATCCTTGTGGTCACTGAAAAAATTATTTCTTTTATTGAAGATCCATCTAATAACTATATTTCCTCTAACATCAAATTTCTGATTCATTGGCTGTAATTGTATGGTACCAAATATAATAAATAACTTTCCAATCAAATGAATAAATTCCCTATTTGATAGAGAATCCATCCTGCATAAAGATTTTTCTCATGTATTATATTTTCATCAAAATTGTTATTTAAAACAAGACATGCCTCAGAGATGGGTTATTCCAGGAAAAGGAAATTTTCTGTGTCAAGGGAAAATTACTCATTCAATACCACTTTATATTACGCTGGACCACACAAAAGATCTAAGTTTACATGTAAAATGGTCTAATGTAGCTAATTTCATATCAGTATAATTAGGTTCACTCTAATACAACTTGCTATTTTCATGTTAAGTTAAAATGTTTCCCTCTGGCTTCAGTACATTGACCTTAGTTCTAGAATGATCCAAAAAATACCTTATCTTTCTTCCATATAACAATCTTCCAAATAGGCAATTTATTTCCATTACCTTCAACTGTTCTTCACCCTATACATCATCATGGTCCTTCAACTCTGTATCCACTGTCCTTTAAATATGTTCTAATTTGAATACAACCTTTTAAAAGTGTGACGCCCAGAACTAAAAGGAATTATGTGATGAAAGTTCAAATTAGAGTAGGATTCTCCTCTTCTCATTTTTTTAGAAAGCAAATTTATGTGAGACTAGAATTCCATTAGTTTTTAAAATTTTCTTTTAAAACTTACTGTTAAAAAACACTAAATATTAAATACATGTTTTATGGTTAAATACATGAGTTTGGCTCCTCCTAATCCTCTACTGATGAGGAAGTTTTTAATATAAGACCCTGATATTTATTACTTTTTAACTTCACTTTGGAGACAGCCCCAGTATTCTATCCTTTTAAAATACTTTAAATGTGACTTCGTGCCATACACCAATGTGAAAATGTACTTTTAATATTTTCATTCCAATCATTGATACCACTATCAAGCAGAGTAAGCATGCAGATAAGCACATATTGCACTGTACTATAGACCTTTCCTCTAAGTGGGTATCAATCCGTACATTGACATATCTGGTGTGGCCAATTATTTCTCTATTGTACTTGCTCTCGTATATTTCATGCTTTTGTTCATAAGGATTTTGTGAGAGAATTTATTAAAGTTTCGATAATTTGTCCTTTCCTATTCTCTTGAGTAGCCCAGCAAATCTGCCCTTGAGAAAGTTAAGGTTAGCTTGACGATCACAAGTTTGCAAAATATTCTTTTTGAAAGTTCGGAATATACTTTTCCATTTGCAGACTAGAGTCCTGAGCCTATGCTTTTAAAACACCTCTAAGACCACAGGCAATATTTCACTGTTTTTATTTGCATGTTCTTTGATCACAATTATATATATGTATAATAGGCAATTATATACATATTACCACCAGGTTGGAGTACAATTGTAGTCTTTTTACTACTATAGTGTTTCTGTTCTCCTTTAACAATTTCCTCTATCAAAAAGAAGTGAGCTTTGTACTGAGGGAGATTAGTGAAGAAGAAAAAAACAGGAATTGGAGAAGAAAAAATGAAACAGGAGTTGGTAAGTTAATTTTTCCTTCTCATCATTACAAATTTTTCTCCAAGCATTGAGTAGGACTATTATTTCTTTGGCTTCTTAATGTGAACATTACACACACACACACACACACACACACACACATACATTTTAAGTGAGAATGATGATTTGTCTATTCTCTGAGAGAATGCATTCAAGAGAAAAAGAAAATAAGCATCTTATTTCTTGTATGATAGATTTCAATTTAAAATTTTACTTCTTATTAACTCTCTTAAATTTAAAATATGGGAAGAATAAAGAAAAGTGAAGTATGTGGTAAGAGTAAAACAATTTTATGGCTAGCCACAATCTGCTAACATATAACGATATACATTTGGGACAATAATTAGCAGTTAATAAAATATGTTTTTCCTGGCAAATAAATGGTCTCAAGGCACACTTTTTCTACCTATTTTATAAGAATGAGAATCAAATGATCCTGGTAGTATGCTAAGAATAGATTAGAATAATAACTCCAAAACTCTTATAAAAGTAATAAAATTAGTACTGTTATTGTTTTATAACCACTGTTATGTGAAATTAAGTAAAAGACAAAAAAGAGAAATATCTGTGATTAATTCTTACAAAATTTTAATTTTGATATCTATCCTTTTACTTCCTGTTACCAATATAAATATTGGTATGAAAATGTAATTACTAAAAGTATCGAATAGAATATAACTTGATAAATTGAATCTATCAGAATAAAAACTTTGATTATTTTGAGGTGATTATAGTACTTTTGAATATGATGTTTAAAATGATAATCAGAATTCTTCAATATTTACCTAAATGGATAAATAGATTATATGATTTACAATGGATAAATAGATTATATGATTTACATTAAACATTTTGCAGGTCCTAAAGCGACAGAGTGATAGATGCGAATATGGGTTCCACCACCCCACTTTCAGGGAGTATATTAATATCTAAACAAAACTGCAATAGACAAGTAGTACAGAACATGTATAGACAAATCAGAAACACATTACAAGTGCTTAAGCATCCTTAAAAACTCATGTCAACCTTAAATATAAGCAAATAGAGACAAACTTACAAAGTGTGTCAGTCAGGATTCTCCAGAAAAACAGAACCAAAAATATATGGGGAGGGGAAGGGGGAGAAGGAAGGAAAGGGGAGAGACTGATTTTAAGGAATTGGCTCACAGGATTGTGGGCACTAGCAAATACAAAATCCTCAGGGCCAACAGGCAGAATCAAAACTCAGGTAGAATTTCTATGTCATGGTATTGAGGAAGAATTTCTCCTTTTTCCAGGAAACTACAGTATTTGCCCTTAAGGTCTTCAACTGACTGAATGGGGCCCATTCACATTATTGAGGGTAACCTCCTTTTACTTAAAATCAATTGATTATAAATGCTAATCACAACTATAAAATACTTTTACATCAACATCTAGGCTAGTATTTGACCACACAACTGGCCACTATAGTACAGCTTAGCTAAACTGAAATAAAATTAACCATCACGCAAACCTAATGAGTTTTACTTATTAAATTAACAGTTTTTTAAATGTTGGTAAAAGCTTAGTGAATAATCGCCCTCTTGTATTGCTTGTGATTTATAAATTGGTATACATACAGTTTTCTAAGATCATAAAATATTAATAATAAAATTAAGAAGGAGGAGGAAGAGAAGGTTCTTGCCATATAATTAATAATTTCACTTCTAGAAATCTATGCTAATAAAAAATTGCAAAAAAGGAAAATAACATAGGCAAAATTATTTATTACAGCATTCTGCATACTAGAGAAAAATTAGGAATAACCTAAGCTTCCTACAGTAGGAAACCACCAGTAAAAAGCTGCTTAAGAACTAAATATACATTTTTACATTCAAAATTGTTTTACTGAATGACTCCAAAATACCAAGCACTGCAAATAAAATATTTAATGAAAATTTCATTGACCTCAGTACGTTTCAGGGTACTGACAAAAAAACTTAAAATATATACTGGCAATATTGTTAAGTGAAAACAGGAAGATTTTATAGAAGCTATAATTACAACTATGGGAAAATGAACAAATTGGTGGGAAATAGAATAACATAAATGATGCTTAAGTGGTGGGACTGTGGGTTTTGTTTTATTTTTTCTTTTTCTTCCTTTACCTTTCATTTTCCAAAGAACATGTAAACTCTGAAAGCAACAAATAAAACCTCCTTGAGGGTAATGACTGATTTGCTGTTGTATCTCTAGCACTTAGCAGTGTCTGATACATACAGATGGCATATAAATATTTTCCTAATGATTTTAATTACATCTATAACATAGGGAAAATAAAACAAAAACATTTTAAACAATATATCTACAGTTTTATAGTTTCTACATTTCTATTTCATTTTCATTTAGAGCTATGTGGGCATCAAAGTCCAGCTGATAACAGTGCTAAAATATAACCATTTCTGTAACAGTTTCAAGTCAAATGAAATGTCAATTTCTATTCATGCACACACATACCAGAAAAATTTCACTTAGAACAAAATTGTGAATAACTCAAATTTTCTACATATTTTATAGATAACAGAACGTATAAAAGGGTATAGGTAATTTCAAGCAGATTTAAAAACAGAGATGCTAATCTATGGAGTAAATCAGTTTCATTATTTAAGTCAAATATTCATTGTGATCACCTGCTCAATTTACATTTGACATTTTCAAAAACTTGGTAGAAATTTACACCTTTGTAGTTTATTTTTACTGGAGAGGAAAAAAAAAGCGTGAGTAAAACTAATGTTACAGAATGTAATATTTCTAGGAATAAAATTTATAATACCTGTTTGGTAAAGTATATTGAAATGCAGTAAGAAACCAACAAATGCCCAGAGTATTTCTTTCTGACACAAAGAATATGGCCCATTGGAGTTTTACAAGGGTTAATGCTAAAGTGAAAATAACAATGCCAGGACTTTAGCTAGTTGTAAACTAAACCAGCAATTTAGCTGGATGGTAAAACTAAAGAAGAAATGCCAAAAAGTGTGACCAAAGAAGTAGCATTTTTTTAAGTCCATGCAGTGCAAGGAATTAGTATAGTAAAAGGAACATAATATTTGAAATCACAGATATGAGCTCTTCTTTATGCCAGCTGTGTGATTTGAGGAAGATATATAACCTCTCTAAGCTATAGTTTTGTCATCCATAACATGGAAGAAATAAAGCCTATCTCAGGATAGGAAACTATATTGTAGCGATTTAGTAACCTGTATGTAAAGCAAGTAATACAGTATAATCCGTAGTAGGCAATAAATGTTACTAACATTTTTTAAGGAGAACTTTAAAAATTCAAACTTGTTAAAGGTTGTTTTTATATATACATTTTATAGCATAATGAGACAGTAGTGCCTCATTCAATTTCTAGTCTCTATTTCTGATTTAAATTATTTATTTAAATTTTATGAATGTTTTCTAGGCATTTGGCAAAGAGAAGCTTTGTTATTTCTATCAATCTCTCCAAGGCAAGACAGAGTACACTTAGTCAAGTACCAATGAGAAAAGAGTTGCAGAGAGAGATCTTTGGAGATCTGAGAAAGGTCCCCTCCCCTGAGTTTTTGGCTGAGTACTGACCAGAGTATATATATATGTGAAAAAAAATAGCCAAGAAATGAAAACAACCTGAATTTCCTTCAATAGGTGAATGACTAAAGTGAGACACATCCACACCATACAATAGAGTACTACTCAGCAATGGAAGGAACAAACTATGAATAAACGTACAACATGGATCCATCTGAAATGTGTTATACTAAATGAAAAAAAAAAACAAAACCAGAATCAAAAGGCAATATACTTAATGTACAGCATGGGGACTACAGCTAAGAATACTGTATTGTATGTTTGAAATCCGCTAAGAGAGTAGCCCTTACATGTTTTCACCACACACATAAAAAGACAACTATGTGAGGTGATGGATATGTTAATTAGCTTGATTGTGGTAATTATTTCACAATATGTGTGTGTGTGTGTGTGTGCATCACAGCATAGTATTTTACACCTCAAAGCTACACAATTTTTATTTGTCAATTGTACCTCAATAAACCTAGGGAAAAACAAAAAAAAAAGAAAGTGAAACAAAAGAAGGCAACATACTATTTGATTCCATTTATATGTTATTGAAAAGGCAAAACTATAGGGACATAAGATGAATCAGACATTGCCAAATATCAGAGATGGAGAATAAGACTGGCTACAAATAGCACAAGGAAATATTTTGGGGTGATAGAATTCTTTTATATTCTGATTGTATAGCAGTTACATGACTGTGTTTGTCAAAACTCATGGCTATACTTTCAAAAGGATATATAGTGCATTCAAATTATAGCTTTTTAAATGAAAAATAAAGAAAAACCAATAACAACACATTTTGAATGTAAAGAACTGTGTGAAAACAAATATCCTAAATTCCAGGCCCTACATCTAGAAGCTGATACAGATTCCTATGGCCATTACTCAAGGTACTGAACATTGAAGACAGAGCAAATGCTAGTGAAGGTAGGAAAATGGGCAGAGAGACTCAAGAGACATGCACAGAACAGGATGAGACCAGAGGCCACCAAAGCAACATAACTAAATGCAAAAGATCAAGACCAACAGGAAAAGGTCAGTATATATGTGTATGCCTATAATATATATTCCTATATACAATGCCATAAATATGGTAAGTATGTATATACTTATTGTTATGCTATGGGTGTGTCTGAGTACTGACAATACACTCTCCTTGACCAAACTCTTTAATAGAATCCTCTAAGCCCTCTTTTCCACTAGGCCTTGACTTTGGCTTCTGTTCTTGCTAGACATGCTTAACCCACTTTTAGCAAGAATCTTACCTAGTAAGTTTGGAGAGAATTCCCTGACTTTTTGATATCTGATCAAATTCTTCATCTCCCATCCTTGCCATCTGCTCATCCTGTCCTGCCTTCAGCAAGAATTCTGATAGGCCAGTCTAGCAAGAATTTTTCCCTACGCTTGATGTATCTTTTTACTAATTTTCCATACACCCCCCCCACTCTTTGTCTATAAATCTTCTCTTATTCTTATTGTATTCAGAGTTGAGCTCAATCTCTTCCCTCTATTGCAATACTCCAGACACAATATCACAATAATCTTGAATAAAGTCTTCCTTTCCATTTTAACAAGTGTTAGAATAATTTTTTCATTAACAGTACACATACACACATGTGTGCACAGGCGCGCGCGCACACACACACACACACACACACAGATCTATACCCCTTGATTAGACACAGGAAGATTTTGAGTAGGAAAGAATGATAAAAGAAAAGTACAATTCCCAAAATGGCTTCAACCTGCATATATCAAGCCAGCACAGCAACAATGTTAACAGTGATAGTGGTATAATCTCTTCCTGTCAAAAATAATACTGTAAAAACATAAAACTTAATCAGAAGCCCATTAGATGTAAAGGCATTAGTGCCCTTTTTTCCTGAGTAAGGTAAGATTTTTGAAAGCCCCAAGCATGAACCAGATGGAGAGTGCTATCTAGGTGCTGCTGACTCCTCATCAAAATATAAGTTCGAAAAGCCATTCCAGCTTAATGATAAATTATCTCATGATTGAGTTTCCAAGAAAAAAAGAAAAAAAATCATTATTCAGTACTAATTATTCAGAAAGTATCCTAACAACTATATTCAATAGCTTTTGTAGTCAACATCAGGAATAAAATTAGACTTATTTCATAAAATATGCCAAAACTCAAGAAAATAATTTGAATACCGCCTTTTTCTGACTTTGTTCTTGTTTACTAATATCCTATCTTCCATACTGATCATAACCCAGGGATGGGGAAACTGCAACTTTAAGGCTACATGTGGCCTTCTAGGTCCTTAAGTGCAGCCTTTAGACTGAATCCAAATTTTACAAAACAAATATTTTTATTTCTATTGATATATTTTTGTTTTTTATATTTTTATTTTTTGAAATGAATGCATTTAAAATACCAAAGAATAAAATAAGTTTCATGAAATAATCCTCCCAGAACGACCGGCACAATTAGAACAGTAGTAAACCATAAGGTCTAAATTGACAGCTACTAACTAACAGTTCTAACTTCCCCCACCTGACTATCACAACTACCACAAGAGGCTGATTGGCTAGAGTTCAGGGAGATCGAGCATGCCAGTCTGTTACCAACAGACTGTGCACTGACAACTGTGCACTGTGTTTTTGTCTGAAGTGGAATTTGTGAATAATTGCACAGCTTGACAGTATTTTTAATTCTGTCTGCTTAATAGTCCATCATGTCAAAGAAGACCAAGACAAAGTTGAAGGAAGAAAACAGATTTCTTAATGAGGACTGGGAATTGAAATATTATCTGGTTTCTGCTAAAGGTAAGATGATTTTCATGCTTTGTAATACTGCAATATCAACGTTAAAGAAGTTCAATGCTCATTAGCATTATAACACGCATAAGAAACACAAATATTTTAAATTAGAGGGAGAAGTGCAAAAGGTTGTACTGCAGAAATTAAAAGATGAAAAGCAAAAGCAAAGACCATTTTTTCAAGCAGCAATAATACCTGGAAATAACGCCAATGAAGCAACTTATAATGTAGCTTATATACTCAAGAACAAAGGGAAGCCATTCAGTAATATAGAAATTGTGAAAGAATGCACTGTCAAAGTTGTAGGATGCTTAGACCCTGATAATGTTTCAAAGTACAAACAACTGCCTCTTTTGGGGAGAACCATAACTGATTGGTAGCATGAATTAGCTTCACCTTTACAGAACAACTTCATAGGCAATGCTTCAGAAGGAAAATATATATTATTCAATTGCTTTGGATGAATCAACTGATAATACTGACTTGGCACAGGTTTTATACTTCACTTGGGTCATAACATATTTTCTTTGCTACAAAGAGTTACTTGCTTTGGGCACTCTTGCAAAAAGAACATGGGGAAGAGGCATCTTCAACAACTTTTAAGATAAATGTCATGAAGTTGGACTGAATTTGGTAAGTTCAGTGAGTGTTTGTACAGACAGTCTGCCTTCCATAACAGGAAAGCATGAAGGATTTATTGCACAGATTAAAAAAGTATTAACAGATCCAAATGCTCTCATTTCTTTTCATTGTATCTTGCATCAGCATAATCTCTGTGTTAGACCTACTATTTTAAGTGACACTTTGCAACAAGTTGTAAGTATTGTTAACTATATTCCTGCAAATGCAACACAGCATCATCAGTTTTTGTGACATGCTTAAGTGTGTGGATCTTCCCTATCATTCTAATGTGAGTTGGCTATCACAGGACAGGTGTTAGCCAAAATTTTATCTCTGAGACAACAGATAGTTAAATTTTATAAAGAACAGAATCAGCAATGTGAATTATTGAAAGACGATTTCTATACAAATGCAGAATTTCTGTGTGATATCATATCAAATTAAAATGACTTAAATATTTCTTTGCAAGGTAAAACTAAGTCCATATATGATACGTGGCAAAAAAATTCAAGAATTTTGGAAAAAGCTATCTTTTCTCAGAACACTTCTTCAAAAGTAAAATTTTGGATGAACGTTTCCCCCAGTTAGCAAAGGTCATTGATGAGCAAGATGACAGATGCAAATCATGTGAAGAATATACAGCTGTTACAGACAGCTGGACAGACAGTAGGAGAGTACAGTGAAGGTTCACTGACTTTGAGAATCATGACATCACACTCAAATCAGCATTTCAGCCTCACCTAGTTGATACCACCAAGGCTCCTAAAGAACGATAGATGGAATTGATTCAGCTCTCAGTAGATGACATTTTAAATGCATTGTTTGATGCTAAGAAAGATCAAATTGAAATATGGAAAAATGCAGAATACCCACGCCTTTGGCAACATGCCTGAAAAATGCTTTCTTGCTTGTTAACAACTTACTGCTGCAAATCAACATTCTCCTACCTAACCCAAATCAAGGCTTCCTTAAGGTCACAAATGACTGATACCCATCTAAAGGATCACTGAAACTGCAGACTTCCATGTAGCAACCAAATATTCAAATGCTTTCCAACAAAAAGCATACACACATAGTCATTAAAAGGTTAGTTAACTTTAAAATGAACAAATATTTTTCGTTTTTGAAATTATTAAGTATGCAGTTTGATTTTTACAAAATAATGTACATTTTTAAGTATATCTAATTGAAGTTTCTTGAATGTGGCCTTATTTGATCATAGTTGAATCAACTCAGCCTTCCAGCATGAAAAGGTTCCCCATGCCTATCATAACCACTATATGTTAACATAGATGACAACAATAATTTTTTCAGGTGGAGAGATAAACTTCAACTCAAAATATTTTTTTTCAGTTCTTAAAAATAAATTTAAATAAGTATAAGTATAACGCTTTCTTAATGCAATTTATTCATTTTTAAAGGCTATATATAAATCAATATTGCAAATAAAATATTTTCCATGTTTTTATAATGAGTTCATAGATAGATATTCATTAACAATAAAGCTTGATTTAAAATACTCATTTTAAAATATACTTTACAAACAAATAATTAACATTTTAAGCTGATTCCCAAACTGGTTCCAAAGACATGAGCCTTAAAGAAAATTGGAAAAAATAATAAAATGTAGATAAACCCTAAAGTATACTAGGAAAAAACATAACATGAGTACCTTAGTCTACAGTATATATTACCAAAATGTTGGCTAATTATACTTGAAAGCTTTGAGTTATCTCCAGGTAAGTGTGTTCCATATTATCTGGCTAGTAAGAAAAATTATCTTCCCCAAGGAAAAAAAAAAAAGACTTCAATGTTTCAGTTTGAAAGCATTAATGCATTAAACAAGGAGAAATGGCTTTCTCATTGTTTCTAGGAGATTCCCATATGGAGTAGCTCACTTGTTTGTGATTTAACAATATTCCAATGGCTTTATTTGTACTTTCTTGCCCTAAGTTCTTTACTCTATGTTCTTTTCTCTCTGTTTCTTTTCTCTACATTTAAGGTGCCAAGACCACAATATTTTTCTGTTCTGCCCAAGCAGAATGAGAGTGGGTGTCTTGTAACAATCTATCATTACCAATTTTCCTTTAAATGAATGCAAGGGAGTATTTTAAAACATTCCCGTGACTGGAGATGTAATGACTGATACTCAAATGAAAAGCCAAATGTGATCAAATGCCTGTGCCATACAGAAAAAAATCATATGATATGCACGAGACCAGGCACAAAGCACCCATTCCTTAATTTTAATTAAACCCAGATATGATTTATTCAGGTTGAAAAATACAATTTTTAAATTAATACAATTCTTTAAATGTTGGAGTACTTTTTGATCATTTCAATTAAATTTTAATACTTTCACACATTAATGTTTAAATCTTAATTTATATCTACTTTCAAAATAAAAGAAACTTTCACCTTCCCCTTTTCCCTATACACAGACAAAATATAGACTTTTTACTTGCTTGGGATCCAAACTGTCTGACTTATTGCCTATACTCATTTATCATTACAATATTTTTCAACTTTTTAAGCTTTGTTGTAGATTTCTAGATGCATGCACTTCCAAGATAAATTTGGGGTTTTAAAAAATATATGACAAATGGGTTTTGTTGTATTAAAATAATGGTAGCTACTATCAATAAATAAATCCCAAAATTTCAGTGACTTAACACACATAAGTTTCTTTCTTATTCAGGGAGATGTTCCTGAATGACATATTCACTACATGTGAAAATTCACAGACCAAATCCTTCCACTTGTGCTTCTGCCATTGACAAAGATCTTAATGTTTTCTCTACCAGGCAGAAGAGGGAAGAGATGGCAGACAAAATGCATTTACCATTTTGGTCAGGCAGTGCTACATATTACTTCCACTCACTAACCTTTAGTGAAAATTAAGCTACTGGAACCTTGTTTACTGTCCAGGAAGATCATAATATAAATTAAAGTATTGAATTTGAAAAAGTATATTTTATAATAATTGTTTTAATAAAGGCAAATGCAGGCTTTCACAAACTGCAATCACTTGATGGAAGCAAGAGAAAAGAATGCCTGGGGTAGCAGCAACTTGCCAGTAACTACTCTATGACAAGTAAGAGGAAGAAAACATTTTGGTGGGCAGTGAGCTATCCTTAGCAGGATGTATAAAAAATAAATTATAAGATTATTAGAGTAAAATTATAGGACATCAAGGATAAGTAAAATTATTTAAAAATACACAAACGGAAAAGATAGATTATTTCCAAAACATCAGCAATTAAACCAATATTAGACATCTCATAAACAATAATAGAGATTTAAAAGCAATGGAATAATATCTGCAGGGGAAAGCAACTGCTATAGAATTTTATATAGAAATGAAATATCATTTACCAATTAATGATATAACAAAAATTTTCACAAAAAATATTAATAAAGTTTACACTTTACAATTGACACATGAGGAGGAATAGAAAACAAGATGCAAAAGAGAACAAAAAAGTAAAAAAATATGAAGATAAAACTCAGTAAGAGCTCTAGGAAAATAATAATAATTTTTTTCTTCTACTTCCACCGTTTCTTAGTTGGAAAGGACCTCTGCAACAAGAAAGTTCAAAAAAAGAAAAACAAACAGAAATTTATGAGCATGTATATTTCCTATGTACATGGGAGATACCCAGGGATTGAGTAGTTCTCCAGGCAGTGGCTTTGAATTCTAGCTTATATTGTATCTTCAACAAAGAACCACCAATTTTTGGTGAAATAACAACACAAAGGAAAAGGACTTTGAGTCTCTAGAGACAGCCAATTGTGGTAAGGTAAATAAATGGCAGATAAAGTCTAGTTAGTAAAGCTTGTTATTATAGATTCCTCTCGTACCATATCCAGGCCAATAAGGATCTAAGGTTATCTATCTTCAGTGGTTAACCTTTGTTCTCCCTGGTAGAGTGGATGCAGTGGGGGAGGCAATGGTGGCAGGATACTTTTTGTCTTTCTAAATCTATGTCCTGTTTTTAGGCAGAGAGTTTTCCTGTATCTGCTTTTTCTTAACTGCCATCAACTCAACAAATCTTCATATTTTGGGGTGGCATATTCTGATGATGCAAATAGCAATGATAATATTTGGGGGAAATTTAAGAATAGCTCAGAATTAAATATAGTCATTCATCACTTAATAATAGGGATACATTCTGAGAAATGTAATGTTAGGTAATTTCATCGTACAAACATCATAGTGTATACTTACATAAACCTAGATGGTATAGTCTACTACACAACTACTGCTTCAAGGCTACATAACTGTACAATATGTTACTGTCCTGAATACTGTATGCAACTGTAACACAATGGTAGGTATTTGTGTATCTAAACATATCTGCTATGGTTTGTTTATCCCCACCAAAATGCACGTTGAAATTTAATCCCCAATGTTGAGGTCTTGGGAGGTGGGGTCTAGTAGGAGATGTTTCAGTTATGGAGGTGAATCCCTCATAAGTGTGGCTTGCTTATTCTCATGAGAACATGAGGTCCTGTTGTCAGGATTGTGAATGAGCTCTTTTTCTCATGAGAATGGATTAGTTCATGTGGAAATGCATTATTTTTTGCAAAAGTGGGTTGTTATAAAGCCACAATGATCCCTCAGGTTTTCCTCTCTTTGCACATGTTCACTTGCTCCTTGACCTCCTCCATCATGTTGTGACACAGCACAGAAGCCCTGGCTAGAAGCCAGGGTCATGCCCTTGAACTTCTCAGTGTGTGGAACTGTGAGTTAAATAAACCCCTTTTCTTTATAAATTACCCAGTCTCAGGTATTCTTTTATAGCAACATGAAACAGACTAAGACAATAGCTAAACACAGAAAAGGTACAGTAAAATAATAAAAGATAAAAAATGGTACACCTGCATAGGGCATTTGCATGAATAGCGCTTGCAAGACTGGAAGTTGCTCTAGGTGAGTCACTGAATGAATAGTGAGTGAAGGTGAAGACCTAGAACATTACTGTATCCTCCTATAGACTTTTATAAACACTCTATACCTAGGCTACATTAAATTAATAAAGATTTTTCTTTCTTTAAAAATAATGTTAGCTTATTATAACTTTTGCACATTATAAACTTTTTAACTTTTTGACTCTTGTAATAACAATTAGCTTAAAACACAAACACATTGTACAGCTATACAAAAATATTTTCTTTCTCTATACTCTTATTCTATAAGCTTTTTACTATTTTTATTAAACTTTTTTGTCAAAAACTAAGACACAAACAAACACATTAACCTAGGACTACACAAAATGAGGATCATCAATATCACTGTTTTCCCCCTCCATATCTTGTCCCACTGGAAAGTTTTCAGGGGTAATAACATGCATGGAGCTATCATCTCCTATGATAACAATGTCTTCTTCTGGAATACCTTCTTCGGAAGGACCTGCCTGAGGTTGTTCTTGAGAAGGTATCACTGCTTTCAAAAATATGTCCATAGTGGTTTGCCTGGTTTGTTTCTTTTTATCATCATAGACTGGCACAAGTAACACAATGTGCTTTGACATGATAGCTACATCGCTAGGTGATACAAATTTTTCAGCTCCATTATGATCTTAAGGGACTACCGTCTTATATGTAGTACTTTGTTGGCTGAAATGATATGTTATGCAGCGTGAGACTGTACTGAACAATTATGAGTACAGGAAGGCAAGAGTAAAAACATGATAAAGTCTGTATAATGTTGGTCCTTTAGGGAAGGAAGAGAAAGTGAAATATGAAGGATAAGTCAAGACTTAGCTCTATTTGTAACATTTTTCCCAAATATAAAAGATCTAGAGCACATATGTCATAATAAAATCATCTGTCAAATCTTGATAACTACCTATATCATTTTTGCATTTGCTCTATTAAATTGCAAAAATTATAATTAAGATATGTGATATAGGAACTTCCAAAATAAAAAAAAATCTCCAAATTTTATAGGAAATCATATGCTTTTGAATAAACAAAACTGTCAAATGCTAATAGTAAATAGCAACTATTAATAGATTAAAAATGTATACTTTTTTCAAAATAGAAAACTTAAAAAATCTGTAATAATGTATGAGTGAACTATTTCTTGTATTTCAGGAAAATAGACATCCTTTACATAAATGTAGCCACAAGGAATTTGTGGTTACATAACTATAGCTATTAGCTATTGAGCATTACTATAAACTAGGCATCATTCTCCATTTAATTTGTTCATAGCATCTATGAGGTAGGTACTAAAATTAACCCTAATTTAGAGATTTAAAAAAATGAAGAATAAAGAAATTATATAGTTGTCCAAATCCATATAAAGGATAAAAACGTGATGTAAGGAGGCTTCTTACTTCACAAAAATGTCAAAATTTCCCATGTATTTTTCCACCAACCTACCCCTTTAATTAATTTGAGGCTAATGACACCTAAAACAAATGGGGTTCTTTTCAATTTCTGACAGTTGAATAGTGGGAAATTAAGAATGAGGATTGCTAGATATGAGCAATAGAAAAGCAATATTAAAACAGTGTTTCTCAGACTTCTTTGATAACTATTATCTGATATGCCTGTTAAAAATACACATATGTGGGCTCCAACTAAATCATAAAGAATCAAAATCCATAGGAGAGAAGCTTGTTAATCTGAGTAGTTACCAAACATCACCAATATTTTCATTATCAAAAATATTTGGAAAACTTGCCCAAAATAATGTTTCCTAATATTGTAAAAACAATAGAATAACCTAGATTCTTGTTAAAAATACAAAAGATTGAAGCACATGAATAGACTGCTTTTGTAAATTAAAAATAGCTAAATATTGCCAATTTCATATGGTCCAATCTCATATATTCCTTCATCCCACTGGATGTACACAACATCAGACTCTGAAGGAAAGGGAGCATTATTAAGTAGTCCAAGGAATGTTCATTATAAAGAAATTTGAGAAAAAATTAACATAAAGAGAAAATTTAAGAGCTCATGGTCCTAAAATCCTCCAAGTTACACTGGTTTCACTCCTTCTAGAGAAGAAGTTGGCAGTCTTTGGTTCCTAGTTCAAATCTAATCTGTACACTGACTTTGAAAATCAGCTTTTATTGAAACACGGCAATTCTCATTCATTTGTCCATTACCTACAGCTGCTTTCTCACTACCAGATTTAAATAGTAGCAACAAAAACCATAAAATACAAATTTTCTGATCCTTTTTGGAAAAATTTTGCCTACATTCTTTTAAAGCAACCACTAAAATGCAACAAAGAACTGTAGATAATAAACCAACAAAGGACATAAAATGATCCAAAGACATCAAAATATCCAATGCAAAAGTGAACAGAAAAAGGAGGAAAACAAAACAATGAACACAAGGAATAAACAGAAAACAAATAATGAGATAATATGTTAACAACCAAAAATATCAATAATCACATTAATGTAAAGGGTTTTTAAAACACAATTAAAAGTCAATGATTGTTGGATTGGATAAAAAACAAGATGCAAATATATGCTTCCTATAGGAAATCCATTTTAAACATAAAGGCACAAACTGGTTAAAACTATAAGGATTAGGAAATACATCACACTAACAATAATCAAGATAAAGATGGAGAACTTTTATTAATATAATATAGAGTCGTTTTCACAGGAAAGGATATTACCTGAGAAAGAGATTGGCATTTCACAGCAATAAATGAAAAACTATACGAAGAGGGCACCATAATCCTAACTGTGCACCAAATACAAATGTGTCAAAACTACTGGGAAAAAATTAAAACCTGATACAATGGCAAGGATAACTAGTCATATACATAAACATAGTCAGAGATTTCAACACCTGCTTCTCAATGATTGGCAGAACAAGTAGACAGGAAATCAGCAACAATATAGAAGACTTGAACAAGACAATCAAAAAACATAACCTAAACAATATTTATAAAAAATTCCACTTTACTCAGTAAGGCTGGAATAAAAAAATAAAAATTAAAAAATAAATAATTCCACCAACAGCAGAATGTACAATACTTTTAAGTAGATAGTGCATATTTACCAAAACAGACTATATTCTGGGCCATAAAACAAACCTCAAAAATGTATTCAAACCACATGAAGTATGTTCTCTGTCAGCAGTGAAAGGAGATTAGAAATCAAAAAAAGAAGTACATCTGGAAACACCAAAATATCTGGAAACTAAATAAAATGCTTCTAAATAGCCTCATGGTAAAAGAAAAGAAAAGATGAATTTAAAATTATTTTTAATTGAAAATGAAAACAAGGCATTTGAAAATGTGAGACATGTACCTACAGTGGTACTTAGAAGAAAATTTATATTATTAAATGCTTACTTTTAAAAAGAAAGGTCCTGACCGAATAACCTAAGCCTCTACTTTAAGACACTAGAATAAATGTAAATTGAAAGCCAACTAAGCTACAAAAATTAAATAATAAAGGTTAAAGAAGAAATTGGCCACAGAGAAATTAAAAAAATAAAACTCAATAAAATCAAAAGATGGTCTCTGAGAAGGTAAAGAAAATTGATAAACTGTTACCAAACTAATCAGAAAATAGAAAGAAGACAAAGATTATCAATATCTGAACTAAGACAAGAGATATCACCAAAGTTTGTACATATTTTAAAAGCACAATAAGGGAATATTATAAAAAACTTACACATACATACATATAAAAAGATAAATATGTATACACATATTTATCAATGTGGCATCTCTTCCTGGAATAAAAATTAGGAATAGAAAGAAAAAAACTTAATAAAGTACTTCAACAAAAATAGTTATAGCTAAAATTATATCTAATTATGAAAAACTGAATGCTTTTTTCTCATAGTCAAGCAAAAGGCAATGATATCCATTTCTCATCCTTCTATTTTAACACTGTATTAGAGGTTCAGCTAGTGGAGTAAGAAAAAGAAATAAGAAGCATGAAGATTAAGAGGGAAGATGTAACAGGTATCTTTATATTCAGAAAACATATTTACGGGCTGGGTGTGGTGGCTCACACCTGTAATTCTAGCACTCTGGGAGGCCGAGGCAGGAGGATGGCTTGACCTCAAGTGTTCGAGACCAGCCTGAGCAAGAGTGAGACCCAGACTCTACTAAAAATAGAAAAAGTTAGCCTGGCATGGTGGCGAGTGCCTGTAGTCCCAACTACTCAGGAGGCTGAGGAAGGAGGATTACTTGAGCCCAGGAGTTAGAGGTTGTTGTGAGCTAGGCTGACACCATGGCACTCTAGCCGAGGCAACAGAGGGAGACTCTGTCTCAAAAATCAAACAAACAAAAAACCCATATCAACATATGCATGTATAAGATCCTATGAAATGTACAAAAAATGCTGCTAAAACTAGTATGCAATTTTAGATAATTAAGGAATATAAGACTGATATCAATTGTATTTCTATATCCTAGCAACAAGCACTAGATAATTGAAAAAGAAAAACTATAAAAGTTAAACTAGCATAGAAAAATATGAAATACTTAGGGATAAATTTGAAAGAAGATGTACTAAACCTGAACACTGAAAACTTTCCTGAGGGAATTTAAAGATGACTAAATAAATGGAGCAATGTACCATTTTCACAGGTACAAAGTCTTAATATTGTGAAAATGTTAATTCTCCCCGAATTGATTAAACTGGATCCCAATGAACTTCCCAGAAAGCTTTGTTGTAGAAGCTGGCAGGTAGATTATATAACTTATGTGAAAATGCAAAGAACTTAAAACAGTCAAAATAACTCTGAAATATAATAATGATAGTGGAAGGTTCATACTACCTGATTTCAAGACTAATTAAATATCTACAGTGAATAAAGCCATATAATACTGGAGTCTAGATGGAAAAATGGGTAAGTAAAAGAGAATAAAGATTCAAGTAATAGGTTCAAACATAAACTGTTAATAGGTTTTTGACAAAGATACAAACGAAATTCAGTGGTGAAAGAAAAGTCTTTTCTGCAAATAAGGCTGGAAAAATTGGTATTGATATGCAAAAAAGTAGTTCAATCCATATTTAACATCATATTAAAAAATCAACTTGAATTGAATCACTTGTAAACCTGAAACTATAAATTAAACTATAAAACTTTAAAAATAAAATATGAGAGAAAATCTTTTGACACTGAGTTAGGCAATGGCTTCTTAGATATGACACCCAAAGTACAGCCCATACAATAAAATTGATAAACTGAATTTCTTATAAATCTAAAGTTCTGCTCTTAGAAATACATTAGGACAATGAAAGACAAGCCATAGACTGTCACAAACTATTTGCAAATCACATAATGATGAAGGATTTATGTATAGAATATGTAAAGAACTCTCAAAACTCAATTATAACATGGCAAACAACAAATGAGAAAATGAGCAAAAGATTTGAAAACACATTTTACATATACTTAACATATGACTTAGCTAGGTATTTGACCATATGACCTATGTCTCCAATGCTAACCATTTATCCAAGAGAAATAAAAGCAGAGGTCCACATAAAAACTTGTATACTAATAAAGATTTTCTCAGACAGACAAACATGAGGGAATTTGGTGTCAGTAAGACCAGCCTTGTATGAAATGTTAAAAGCAGAGCTTTAGAGAAAAGGAAAATAATAGAGGTCAGAAAGGTGAAACTAAATAAACATAGAAAAAGCATCTGAGAAGGCATAAGTAAACATAAAATAAAAACTTTTATTTTTCTTGGTCTTAGTTGATCTAACAGATGTTTGTTCAAAATAATGATAGCAACAATGTATTTGACTTTGTATACTTATATATATGATTATGTTAATGTATGCTATGTGTAAGTAAAATGAATGACAACAATGATACAAGAGAAATGATGGAAAAATTGGATTATTATTATAAGGTACTCAAACTACAAGTTTATTTAAAAGTGGACTTGGATTAGTTGTAAATGTATAGTGAAAATTTTAAAGCAACTACCAAATCACTTCTCCGCCTTTCGGCTAAGATCAAGTGTAAAGCAACTACCAAAAAAGTAACAAAAGAAGTAGAATTGATATGCCAAGAAAGGAGAAAAAATAGGATCATATAAAATGTTAAATTAAAATCACGAAACGCAGAAAAAGTGTACAAAACAAAAACAGGGACAAAGAAAAAGGGCAACAAATAGAAAACTAATAAATGGTAGATATTAATTGAACTATACCAACAATCATTCTAAATTCCAATGTATACCATTCTAAATTCTATGTACACCAATTAAAAGATAAAGAAGAGCAGAAAACATGATCCAGCTATATGGTGTCCACAAGAAATCGACTTTAAATACAAAGGCACATGTAGATTAAAAGTAAATGGATGCAGAAAGCTGTATCATGATAACACTAATTATAAAGCACTAATATAAACAAGCACAATAGCTATATTAATTTCAGAAACAGCAGACTTCAGAGGAAATAAAGTTGTCAGGGATAAAGGGGGGCATTACATAATAATAAAGGTGTCAATTCTACAAGACAACATAACAATCCTTAACATGTATGCATCTAACAACAGAGCATCAAAATATGTGAGGCAAAAACTTACAAAACTGCAAGAAGAAATA